>CM075868.1:31267274-32479774 GCA_038021265.1 Cyprinella venusta
CTGAAAATACGTAAAATATCATACGTATTTGACCGTTTTTATTTGCTTATAAATATATAGGCCTACGTTTTATATGTGAGATGAGGCTCTAATATTTTAACTAGTATGGTTGATGTTACGGGATATATGCATTTCAGAAAAGTTATAAATATAATAGTTATAAACATAATAACTGTGAATTACTTGTTTTCTGAGATTTTAATCTAAATTGGTTAGTCAAGCACTGTAGAAAAAAAGTTATTTTTGCATGGCAAAAATCATGTGGAGGGTGAAGAAAAGTTAACAAGAAACCTAGAAACAGTGTCAGCTTGGCTTGATGCCTCTTGTTTAACATTAAATACTAAAAAGTCTAAATGTTTTTCATTAAAAAAACTCCTGTGACAGAGTACTTAAACATTAGAATTAAAGATAAGGTTATTGAACAACTATCAGAGGAAAAATACCATGGCATGATTTTAGACTCTCAGTTAAATTTTAAAGTCATGTGAAAAAGATACGTAAAACAATAAAGGCAAATCTTACTAGCTTCAAAATAATAAGAAATTGTGTTCTGTTTTTAAACTCAATCATATTATCACACGTCATACGGGTTAGCTATTTTGTCCTATAAATCAGTCTGTTATTAATCAGAATGTCTGAACTTAAAAGGGGTCTTGCCCCTCAGCCCGCCCCTCATTTCATTTTTTTGACAGATTGCAGGGGCGAAGCAGATCCACCAGAGCGGCTTTTAGTGGAAATTGTAAAAATAAAAATAAAAAAAGACTGGCTGCTTACCTGATTATTTCAAATCAGCTGGTAGTTTTAATATTTTTTTAAAAAGCTACTAAGTCTTGATTAATTCAGGAACAAACTTGTACTCATGTTTTTCTCTCTCTCTATTCTCCTTTTTTGTTGTTTGTTTACTGTTGTTGTTATTGTATTTCTAAAAGCCCTAAAGGGAGAAGTGTTGCAAATTAGTTTTAGCATGCATTGGATGGCTGTTGTCCCAGTTGTATCTATGTTTATTGTATCAGTCCCCATACAAACAAAGCATTAAATTAAAAAAAAAAATCATTCAATGACTCACTCATAAAAAAGTCCACTTTTTTATGCCCTTCCCTTAATCTCGTTCACTCGTATGTACGTCATTGCTGGCGTATACCTTGCAATGGGTTTAAATGGAACGCCCTAGCTTGATCACTTGTGGGGAAAAGAAATGCGAGCACTGCGAGTTTCTGTTGTGATGTCAAAATTGTGTTGAATTGTGGTCTATGGAGCTGCAAGAGGTGTACCTATGAGTAGACTTGCTCCCTCTGTTAAAATTGAGGGTCTGTCCAAATACTTCCCTCGTCCACTTGACGAAGTTGAAGGCACTTCAAAATGGCGGCGAGGATTCCCCGGAGGGAAAGTTTATGAGTCTAAAAGTGGGGTTAATCGCAACTTACTCTTTCCCATTATTTATTTATTTATTTTTTTTTTTTTTTTTTTTTGGGGGGGGGGGGGGGGGTAAATAATTAAACACACTACCCTCTACTCCAAACTCCAAAGAAGTTTTTGCATCTCACAAATGTTTTGTTTGCTTCCTCACATTCCATCACCGACCTACTAGCAAAACACAAACGGAACTCATTAACTGCGAAGCCAAAGGTCCTTGAGCAGTATAGGCACTCTCTTACTCCTCTGTTTACAGTAATCTAAAAGTGTACAGTAATCCACGGGAACGGCGAAAGGTCAGTATGTGAGCGGGAGCAGTCGCAAAGCCTGAGGCTCCAGACAGAAGGATTAGTCATCGCTATATAAGAGCGAAAGCGAGTGAGAGAGACAGATTCGGCAGCTTGTTTCAGATGAGCGAGGGGACTAGGAGCTAGGAGTGAGAGCGAGGCAGAGAATGGAAGAGAATTAGAGTGATGGGCTTGCCGGCCTGCTTAATTAAGGTGGACGAGTGCAGAGATATGATACAAGCCTCCAGCAAACTGAAAATCCCATTTCACAGAACTTGCAAAACATTTCGTTCACTTTTTCCTTCACTTACTGGTACTTTAAAGAGGTTTTTTTTTAAAAGAAGGAAAAATAAGCTGTGTTATTGACAGGTACCTTTTCTTCTTTAAAAATAAAAATTCTTCTTTAATAATGTACTGTCTTAATAAGTACTCCTGCTCACACTGTGCACATTTAATCAGGTTTAATTATGGGTTCAACAAAAATGTTTGTTTTCACATCTACTATTGCAGTGAGAGCAATAGTAGGTGATACCAGCCATGTTTTATTTCCAGTGTATAATGGAAGTTGGAGTATAATGGAGCTAATGCCATCAGGGAGACGGTAGCCTATAGAGTACCATTGTGTAAGAGTAACCATAATAAAAAATCCTTCATTCCTCTATCAATTAATATGCTAAATAGCAAGATGCAGTAAATTAATGTAGGTCTTAGTTTTTGTGTGCGCATTTGATATATGTATATTGTGTCCTGAGTCCATTTGCTGTATGTATGTGGTGTATTAATGTAGCACAAGAAAAATTTCCTGAAAAAGGACAATAAAGTTTACAAACAAACAAACAAAAACCTTTCAAAAAATATATAGTAACATATATAGTACAATTCTGAAACTAATTTCCATTTTGGCTGACATCACAGACCTTATAGATGGGGGGAAAAAAGCAAAGTTCTGTCATGAAATTGTATATGCCACAGGCTGATTGGTCTTTAACTCAATCTGCTTGCAATCACATCATTCTCTATGGGGCAAAGCTGATTGGTTCTTGCTGTATCATATTCAGTAGCCAATGAGCTCGCTACTCAACCTTCAAATACTGGTAAGCATTTTCTGTAGCAGTTGCAGCATGCTTTCAGAAACCCTCCACCTTCCCTAGCTCCACCTGTATAGATCTGCGATGGGTAATACACTATATTGTACAGCAGAAGGATGTCTTACTTGCTCACAGCAGCGTGTTGTGTATGTGTTGGCAGTAGCACGTCCCATACTTGCTCTGGAGCAGCAACAACAGCAAAGCAGATCTAGTCTGCAAATACAGCAAAAAAAAATATAGAAATATTATATGACTTCTTGAAATGTTACCTTGGCAATTATCTGAAATAACTAAACTAAAACTGAAATAAAGGTAAATCGAAATATAAAAATAAAAATGACAATAGCACGACAAAATACTAAGACTAAAATTAAAATGGAAAATATAAAAATAAAAGCTAAAGCAGTAATAAATACATCTAGCTTAATACTGAAATAACACTGTTCTCATAGTCATAGTCTTGCTATTGAAAACTTCTAGTTTGTTATTCCCAAACACTGCAAAAAAAAAAAAGAAAGAAAGAAAGAAAGAAACAGTGAAAAATGGTTATAATTCTCTAGTTTATTCCCACGTGCATTGGCAATTCAGGGTCAATCATATTGTTAAAACACTGTATAACAACATCCTTGAGTAATTTCAACCATTAATGTCCCCTCTGAGAGAACAGTGAGAGCTGTGTTTGTTACTGTGGCATATTTCATGCGAGTGAGCAAGAGTTTCAGTGTGTTCCTGGCCTGCCAAAAGGTCAGTTTAATTCTCCTTAAGAAATCTGTGATTAATGTCCTCTTCCCTGTATTGGTTTTTCGGCGACCTTTCCTGTCCTATTTCAGGAACTTACAAAATGAATCCTATATTTAGTCGGCTATTAGTAGAGAACAATAATTTGCAACATTTATATGCATTGGTAAAGTTACTCATGCTCATGACTGGCGCTTAAACCGATGGAAAATACATTTGTATTTTCTGTGCAACAACGTGTTTGCATTTTTCTCCCTGACTAAGTAAGATGAATGACAATAGTCAAAAGTTTGTGAGTTGAAAAAAAATTATTTAGATCATTACACCATCTCGTTATTGTTCTAATAATTCTCAAAACCGTAAAAAGGTTGTTCGAACCAAACTGGTCTAGAGTGGGAGTTGGGCATATGGTAAGAGTTTGTTAATGCAATTCTGAAGTTAGAAATAACTTAAAAAGCCGCTTAGCTTCCCGTATGTATAAATCGGTCCCAAAAATATTGCCACGGTTTCTGTGTTTCCAAGAACTGTTGCGTGAGCAAATCAAATAGTCTTGTAGTGCCTACTGTGGATTTCATGTACCATGTTCAATAATACATCAAATTCCTCTGAAATGGAGAAACATTCTTGTAGTTCTGGTTTTCCATTCGGAAGGATGCGAGCTATTTTAGGATGCTACTATGAGGAGAAATCTCAGTTCCAAACAGTTCCCTTCTGTGTTTTCCTTCCAAATAATTTCTTTATCATTCTAAATTGTATGCTTGTATAAAAATAATCTTCTATACAGGATTACTCTGACATCTGTCAGGCAGCTTTCATCTACACTCCTTCTCAAACCACAGAAATCTAGATATAAATCTGCATAAACAAACTGCTACAGCCGTAAATAATTATAGAAACATCAAATATGGAAATGTTCCAAATAAAATACTTCAAATTAAATGTCAGACCTGTAAAAAATGTATGAATAAGGGGGGAATCAAAAACAAAATGGAAGATAATAGGTGCATTCCTGGAATAATTCTTCAATAATGTTTACGAAGCTTGTATATTTGCGTAAAACGCACCAAGACCAGTCTCTGTGTTCCATTATCACCCACAGCTATGTTAACATCACAAACCTAAAGAGATTTGAATGCATCTAATGAACAGAAACAAACATAATGTCTATACTAAATGACTGTAAACTGAAGTGGAAGCGGTTTATTGATTTTCTGTGCTTGCCAGACCATGCTAACAAAGGCAATTCAGAGAACTTTGGTTGGTTGAAGCACTGCACATTCACTTGATAGCTTCCAGGTAAAACTCTCAACTGCAATTTTAGTTTAATTTTAGTAGATTTTGAGAAGTTTTAAATGTGTACACATTCCTTATATCTCCTTTCATTTTCTCCAAAACACCCTAGAAACCACTAGCAATGCCCTAGCAACCAGAACACCCTCTCAAAACCACATAGCAACAAAGCCGCTCCAAACACCTTAGTAACTGCATAGCAATGCCCTGTCAAATTAATGCCATGTTCCAATTTGCTAGTTTGGATTTATTCATACTATTCAATATAGTAACTTGGGCTGTGTAAAAGACCTCTCCACAGCTCAAGCTTTTGGACATGCTGTAATGGTATTGTCATAACAAAGACATATCACACACTCACTCAGTGAGCAACAATGTCCATGACATGCGTCACAATTCATGGCAGGGCCACTAACATCGCATGTCAAGGCAGATTGCTTTCTAATGTATTTTGGCCTCTGAGTTTCACTCCATCGACTGAACCCTTGACATTTGCAGAAAAGTAGATCCGCTCAGCTCCCTTACCAGCAGACCTACCAACACATGCTCATATTTATTTAATAAAGAGGACCATGAATAATGATATTACTAATTAATGGAATTCCATAATGCATTTTCTACAGCTTTTTATCTTATGCTTTTAATCTGAATTCAGAACAAAGCAAAATCAATATGAGCAAATCACGACATATTAAAGATTATCCTAATTATCTTTTCCATTTTAACACGTCCAGACATATCTGGGTCATTTTTGATAAAGAAGAACAATGTATGCTTGAGGAATCAGAAGAGATGTGATGTAGAAGAACGTCTCATTAATACTAGTTTAGCACTACTGGAGTCTTGACTTTTTTATATCATAGTTTCAAACTGAACTCCTAGAAACACAATAAAGCCACAGCCATTCACCTTTACCTTTGTAAACGTAAACTAACACGAATATTACCCCGTACTGACAACACATTGTGAAACTTTGCCCAAGAATCTCTAATTTGACCGTGCCTTACATGTGGTGGCTTTATTATTAGATATGCCTGGATGAACAATATAAAGTTACATCCCAAATGATTATCTACTTAGGCCTACACATGCAGTCAGCTCACTATGAACTGTATGTAGAATACTATGTTTAATACTAAGTAAAAACTATATACAGTATAGGCCTATGTTATATCTTCTCAATTGCACACAGATGCGTAAAAAACGCAATTGGATTTCAACAAGAAACACATTTGGTCATTTTTAAATGCCCCCTGAAATCAAAATTATTTTTTTAGCTTTTAGTATGAATATGTTATGCTTTTATTATTATAAAACAGGTACCAAACCAATGACAAAATTTACATTTAGGATATATAAACATTCAAAACAGTCTCTCACTTCAGCTAAAATGGATCACGGATTTTAATGACATAACTTCTGTTTCTCATCACATCTTCTGTTCAGTTAAATGCTCTCTAGAATCTAAAGCGTCATGCTCCCTATGCTATGCTAATAAATAAATATCAGCTAAAATACCGCCTGGTTTGTAACTGTTTTCTTTATTTCACATGTAAAGAAAACTTTTTAAAGATGTTTGTTTAACTTTTGATTCAGTTTTAAATATTCTGTTGGTTGTATTTTATCCCAGCTTTTATGTAGTGTTAAAAAACTGAAACAGGAAGTGCTTCTGGGCCGGTGTTGTTTACATCTTTTGAAATGGTCTATAGAAAGGTTTGGGGTTTGAATGATTATACTTATCAGTATCTAACCTGCACGAAATTTATTCAATGTTGTCCACATTATATTGAATCTGCAGCAGCATTGGGAACTTTTAAATGCATTATTATATTCAAATTCCAGACACATGAGGAATGAAGGAGCTCGGTAATGAACCATGACTGACAGATGAACGTGCTACAACAGAATTCTCTCCGAAATGGTAAGAAATTATATTAGACTGAATGGAGGATTTTAACTGGACACACTCAAAAGTAGTTTTTAAATACTTTTAGGGCGTCGTATAATTAGGCGAATTGGGGTGCAGAATTAAGCTTATTTCCTAAAAATGGCCGCCAAGACCTGAAGTAGAGTAAACACTTTTCCGGTGAAAACGCTGGAAGTTGTCTGACTCTGAGGACAAAATAATGCCGAGACAAATTGCCTACCTTTTCAACCCAAAGAATGGACAATGATTCACTCAAAAACGCAGTTATTTGGTGCCACCTTCTGGCGTAACTATGTTGGCCTACAGCGCAAATGCACGGCGGTATTTCCGGTGAAGGTTTAATGCTCGATAACTTCCGCCGATCGTAGAGTCCAATGCAATACCGAGAATTTATATTGAATTTTATACTCCATGGTAATACTAAAGAAACGTTAGTCACAAAAACAGATAAAACAGACCCCCTCGTTTTATGCTTATTCTTTTTAAAATTATATTAAATAAACATAACTATATAAAATTACATCTAAAAGAGGGAACGTTTCGTTTCAAAGACGGGAGGACAGTAAATTTTGAAGACTCTACCATAACCCCGTTTTCCTCGGTTTTCCTCCGCTTTAATCTTCCCAACCGGAAGCTGTAGAACATCCTTATTGCGTCAAATATGGAATTTATACCTGCATGACTGTGCATTGGAAACCATGTAACTCTGAATACAATTTTAGATTTGTATAGGTTCGATTTAGATATTCAAGTTTATAGATTTCCATGTAGCCTATAGGTCATCAGGAAGAGTTGCCAAAAGTATTTTTTCATCATTTAATTAGATTTTAGGCCTACACCTCAATCAGAAAAACAAGACAGTTATTAATTGTTCAAAGGGACTTGATTCCCCGTTGAGCCACTCTCCTATTGTCTTACTGTCTGTGAATAATTTGCAGTTTATTAGCAGCTTGTTTACATGTGTATTGCAGAGAGTGAAAAAAAACGTACTTTTTTAACACCAAGAAACTTAGTTTCTGCATACCACCAAGGGACGGCCATTCTAAAATAGTTTCACAGCACAATTATTTTCTCCATAATTGGTTTACTTGAAAAAAAAAAAGCTGTTACACGGAAAATTTGTCAGGCTGTTTTGTTTTCCACACAAAGAAATCTTCATATATCCATGACTGTGAATTGATGGTTAAGTATATGGTTTATAAGTTAATTGCTTAGGCCATTCATTCTCCACTGCAAAGACAATATATTAGTCAAATAAAGGTATATTTAGATATCACAATCAGCAACCTTGAGAGAAACACTTAATCTAAAATTGCATAATTTCAAAATTTCATTAGGCTAAACACTTAAAACACTTAAAGATTCTCAATTTTTCATCAGTAATGTGCTAGGCAAACTCAATCAAATATAGCCTACTTCATTTTTTAAAAGGTCATTTTGTACTGAAAATAATATATTAGATTACAACCCATAATTTTTTTTAAAGTTACATTTTAGCCTTCAGATAACCATAGAAACATTCCAGCTTTATCCGAGAATTAAAATCAACCTTACACTGAGTAAATGTAAGCTTCAGTGCTCTCTGGGGGTTGGCGTTGGCCTTTACATTCCGATATTAATATAGCAATGATAATAATGAACGATTTCTGCATAGCAGCAGTTCTTCTTGTAACTGCTTATTATAAATAGCTTAATTAAATGCTAAAGGCATGAATTTGTCAAGAGGGCTAAGTTATTTTTAAGGAGTTAAGTTATGAGATTTGTTTTTATTATTATTTAAAAAATAGCTTTCTAATATATATGCAAAACGCATAACAGAATACGCAACTCATCATTATTTAAACACATCCATAGCAAAACAAATATATATAAGTTTGACAGTCAGTGCGCAATGTTACATTTACAGTACATGCTGAAATACATCAGGAACAACATTAATTATAAGTGCATATTTTAAAAGGACTCCATAAATAACCTTAGGAACTCTGCATATATACCAAGCCAGAAAAATTATTTAAATGCATGTTTTCATCCATAGACCTAAATAAGGATATTCTTATAGGAGATGACAGCTCACTGGTCTATCACAGGGAATTACAAAAAAATTGGGTAATCAAACAAATTGTAGGCTACATTCACAATGAAGTGGCACTATTTGTGGTTTTGAATAGTGTTGTTAGCTTATTGATTGTAGGGTGTCTATTCAGGTATGTTTCAAGCTGCCATCAAATTACATATTTGACCTTCAGTGACAATGGCCTTAATTTGCATTGCTTAGTAATAGACTTATTAAAAACTGTCCAAAATCCAATTTGGAGAGCAGTTTGCAGTTGCTGCATCATTAGTATTGAAATGCATGTAAAGAGCCACCATCTGCTCAAAGTTAAACCTTTGTCACACACACAAACGCTTCTCTCTCTAAATTATCATGGATAGGAACCTAACAGATAATATTTCTTTCTTTCGTTCTTTAGCACATTGCACAATGAATACTAATTCTCTGTTGGTGCCAGTCTCCATAGTCACACAGGGTGAATACTGAAAGTTTAATCTCTGTCTTACAAAAAAACGCATGACATTCACCATTCAACAATGATGAATGATTCACAATGCACTTAAAGCAGTAGGTCTAAGGTGTTGCAAGACTTTGGGGAAGATGTTATTTCTAACACATGCAATTGCACTGTCATTCAAACTTTACTAGTCAACTTTCTGTGTCTACAATCAATAAAGAGAGGCATTGGCTGTTCAGGTAAAATCAAGATAATTAATAGCCTACATTTATAATTTAGATTTACCTTTTTGTAAAGCACTTTTGAGTGCCGAGAAAAGGGCTATACATGTAATGAATTAATATAGATAATCTGGACAATTCATACTAAAACAATGACATTTATTAATACTATTACACTTAGCAATTATATTAATTTAATTCTATTTCAATTCTATTTCGGTAATATTTTAATTCACATTACAGTTTTGCATAAGGAATCGGAATATAAAATGCTTTGTTTATCTATTTCAGAGTGCCACGGTGATAGCGTCCCGTTGCCATGGAAACGACCTGCCCCTGCTCTTGCCTGTGTATTAGCTAATCAGCTAACTAGCTTAAGTGTTTTATTATTAAAGCGCTCTAACAGCCTAAATGACTGAACGAACCGAGAATTTTTTACACAGTTTTTCGTTCTGCTGGGTGAATGTGGTTAAATGTTTTGGACGCTAGTCTGATAGTTCCCATTTGGCTATTAAGGCGACTGCTAACGTTATATTAGTTCTATAGAACCGTCATTGTGCTGCAGTGGTTATGAGTCATCTTTTGTTTGTCTCGAAGAAGACATAATAAAGCAACCTTCACAATTCAATCTTTTGGCAGCATGTTTAGAAACGATTATCAGGTACTGTGAGTGGGCATTGAACTGTAATTCTATTCTGCAATTCCTTTCAGTGCTTTTCATTGTGTGTGTGTGTGTGTGTGTGTGTGTGTGTGTGTGTGTGTGTGTGTAGGGTGGTCTCACGGTTGACATCTTCAGTGCGCAAGGAAAAGATCCTGTGGCAAAATGGAAACTATATGGCAGGAAACCTCCTATAACTAAAGTACGTATGTTTTAGTAATGAAAGATTTTTCCATAATGAAAAGAAGAAAATAGATGTTTTAAAGTGGTCATGGAAAACATACAGCCTACGTTTCATAATGGTTTTATTCTAAATTGATCTTAAAAGCCTACAATGTCATATGATGGCCTCCCATTTTTACAGCTTACCTCATCATGGCATGTTGTCACAAAGTCAGCATGTGTTCAACAAACTGTATCGTTTTTTCCCTCTTGGCAGTTATATGTAGCCAAGACTCTAAGGCATGTACATATAAAGAAACTGGCCTTCAAAAATAAACATAAAACAAAAAGAAAAACCTTGGGAAAAAAGATAAAAACCTTATTCAGGGGAGTAAAGAGGGACTCACATTCATAGAAACACAGTTTGCATTGCAGAATCTGCCCTTTATAGTCTCTTGAATTGGATGATAGCTATTATTTTACATTCTCATCTACCTGAAAAATACCACGAGTAGCAGCAAAAAGAAGAACTAAACTAATACCATTCCAGAGAAACCGGCACAAAAGCTTGTAACTTAAAAAGTCCATGCATTGCTTTTATGTTTTATGTTGTATATGGATATCGTGGCTACATACATACATACATTCTCTTTGTTAACAGATGTTTGATAAAGAAGTGAAAGGCTTTGTATACAGTCTTGAAGGCAGCAGTCAAACACACAAGATGCAGTTACCAAAGGATAGCAAGATGGCTCGTAAGTGCTGTCAAATCAGAATAAATCAGATTCAGTGCACTTACATTTCACATTTTATATTTATAGTTTACGAATGGCTAGGGTTTAGATTAATTTTAAATGTTACTTATAGTAACGCCTAATGTTTTTTTTAGGTCTACAAAGCTAGTTTTATCTTTAAGATTAAAATTAAACTGTATTCAAACATTCGTAAAAAAAAAAAAACTCACAGAAAATGCTAAAAGCTTACCTAATATATTGGTTGATTTTGGTTGAAAGTCTGAAAGTTAAGCACTTTCTTTCACTGAGCCTTTGTTGAATTGAATATTTGTCTTGAAATTTGAACCTAGATTTGTAAGCATCTTCACAACATTGCTTTCTCATTGCAACAAAAATGATATTCTATTGTCATATAGGGATTGATTATTGTTGAATCACCAATTGTATGTCTCTTTCATATCTTAAAATCTCTTGTTTCTTGTTCCTATAGTTGGTTTGATTCAGAAGTTTCTGATTCTACAGGTCAACATTCCTTTGGGAAAAGACTTTTCCACTGAGTTTCTGTAAGTGTTTCTTTTTAAAAATGAATTTAAAATTCAGTGTCATTGTTAACAGGTTCATCCGACATCTATCTTCAAGCTCCTGAAAATAATCTTGATGTTGCTCTGCTGTGATATAGTTGAAATTCAGGGTTTATAACCATGGAGATTGAAATAATTCACACTTTCACGCATGCAGATACTCCTACACATTCTCGTTCAAACACACAAGAAAATGATTAAAGAACTTTCCATCTGCTTCACAGAGCAGTTAGTTAACTTTGCAATGCTGTCTTCTAGAGTGACTGATGAAGAGCACCTAAAGAGGAGACTCTACTTGTCGACCGTTCATAAAGAGCTCTCGTCAACCCCGTTGCATGCGAGAATACCTTTAACGGGGCTCAAACGAAATACTGTAAGTGCTGATGATCATTATGCGCTGCTACATTCTCCACGAATGTCTGCAAATGAGCAGTCAGATCATTTTGTCTTAGCTCAGTGAGATACTTTGTAACATGACCAAAATATTACCTGTTCTGGAGCTAGTGTGATAAGGTACTACTGTCTGTGTGCAGTGGTGTAATCTGTGTATCGATCTGGACTCCCTCACCACTGAGATATTCAGAGGGAAGCGCTTCCTGTCTCTGGATGGCATCATCATCTCCGCATGCTGTAAGGTTCGCCGCATCTTCACGATGAAGAATGAACCAGCAGACTGCGTTGATGGAGGTTGGTGAAAGCTTTTCTTGATGGATACCATTTTGTAGCCCGCTTTTTGAAGTGTTCGTATTATGCTTTTTCTTTTACATTTTCGACTTTCTTTAATGTGTAATGTCTCTGTGTCCATGGAAAAGTTGCGCAAAGTTACAGAGCACAAAGTCACTCCAAAGGGAGGTATTCATAACGTAAGTGTAGGATTACAAATTTACTTTGGTGGTGGGGATGGTGATGGTGCAGTGGATAAGACACATGCCTTTGCTGTGAGAGACCTGGATTGCTAGTTGCTTCAGAGGCGTGCGACCTCTGATATACGTATATAGCAATTGTAAGTCGCTTTGGATTAGCTAAAAAGGAAAAGGGTTAGCTAAATTAATACATGTGAATTTAAATGTTTAATTAAGATTTCCAATACAATAATATCTTATATTGAGAAAGTTTATAAATGATGAGACCAGAAAATCTCTGCAAACGGTAGGGGTCCCCAGCGGGATATTCCTGACTGTCCCGTCTCAGTACGAGAACACCATGCCTTTCCTGTTCTCATGTCTCACCGGGTGAAGACTCATGCCGAACAAGTTTGAACACCTGCTATTTTATTACTGAGACCAGTTGTCTTGGAGTTCTTGTCTCAGAACAAGAAGTCCTACACCGACCGTCCTGTTCTCGTGTCTCATGCTGAGCAGGTTCCAAAACCTGCATACCTTTAGCAATGCTACCGCAATGCTCCAGCAAAAAAGAATCCTGCTTAAAAGATACACCCGAGTCTCCTGGTCTTCGCTTCTGAGCTTCCCACACCACACAAGAAAAAAAAAAGTTCACAACAGAAGTAAGCACTGTTTCTGAACTTCCTGAAACACCTCGATTGTAGTCTTCAGTTTTCGTCTGGAAACGTACACGTCACAATATTCCTCATTCAAATAATTCCCGCCCAAGGCATATCCAAAAAAAGTGCAGAGGCCTGGTTGAGTTAGAATTATTAAAAAAATTATGACAAGCATTTTTCCTTGAATTTATGAGAAATACGTTTAGCAATAGCAAAAAAGCAAACTAGTTAATAATAACCTAAAGTAGGCTATAAATAAATAAATACATTTTGTGTATTTAAAATAATTATATTATATGTTATATTAATGCTTAATATTAATTATACAGTCAATGTTCATAATGTTAAAATATTAATTTATTCTCATTTTTCACATATTCACTGACAACAGTGTTTTAAAAATGGCAAACCTCACAGAAAATTCAAAAAGCTTAAATAATGTATTGTTTGCCATGGTTGAAAGTCTTAAAGTTTAGCACCTTTTGACTGACCCTTTCTTGAAAAAGATAAAAAATTCATGGAAAGTGTCAAATGCTGAGCCTTATTTTTTACATTAAACATCTATGCAAAATTGCTCTCTCATTGCCTAAAAAAAAAACATTTACTTTTTGTATTTTACTCTATGTTTAGAAATAGGAAATGGTCCAAAAGAGGAGATTCCCAGGAACTGTCAGTTTCCTAGTGAAGTTCAGCACGTTGCCCTGCTGGTGAACATGAAGACACTGGGACAGACCGATTTAAAGGGAGGACCTGCGAATTCAGAAATTGGTCAGTTCCACATGCAAATACTTCATCTTTCAATGCGATTTCCCTTCTTTGCTTAGTTTCTATCAATTTCCATTTGAGTGTTTAACTCAACTGAGTCATAAAGTGATGTGCTTTTCTCCTGTTCTTTGCTAAACAGAAGGTCAGTCCCCTCTGCAGAACTCTCCTGCTATTTGCTGTCTGTTAGTTTGCTGACAAGAGACACCTCTTGCCAAGAGAGCTCTAATCATCTCTCTTTAGTCACATACCTGTCCACTCTGCTGGCCCAGTGAGACCTTCATTGCTGTTCTTAGGGCTTTTATTTATCCAGACATCTGTTAGCCTCACATCACAGTGCCAGTCTGCTGTCATATCACCTTTAGATTCTAGAAAAAATAATCAAATAATGCCCTAGCAAGATAACAATATAACAAGAGGTCACCTGGCAAGAGGTGTTGGACTGTAATGAGATCATATAAAATGTTTCTACATATACAAATATTGCAACAAAAGACTGCAATCTCTAGTTCTACATTAATTATTTTTTCCTTTTATCAACAAGCAACAATGTATCAAAACACCGTGGGCCGTGTAAGAAACCGTGTAGTTGTGGCTTACAGCTTTGGATCATGAGCTGGCTGTTATGCTGAAATGACAAATGGCAGTATTCTGTGTTTTGCTGCCAGGTTGCCATGACCTTAACACTGCTTTTTTTTTTTTTTGCAGCGTTGCGCTAAATAACAATTGAAAATATGCCAATTCCAAACCAACAGATGGCAAGGGCCTCACAATTACAAGGATTATGAATATAAAAGCAGTCGTATTGTCATATAGAAATTGTTAGTGTAAATAAAAACATTATTACATTAACTATTTTAATACATTGTCACTTTGCTTGAATGGCAGATGTTCGAATACTCAGGGGTTGACTTGGGTTGAATCAATCCACCTTTGAATAGAAATAGTTATAGACAAGAACCATAGATGCTTTTATTTTATTCAGATTTATGGTTGATTTTTTATCAGACATATAAGGGATAAAGTATTTAGAGGCCTTAGAAATTAGCCCGGGCGATATCTAGGATAAGAGTTTTGTGCATGTCTTTTTACTAGAAGAGACAGGTGGCGTCAAGGCATCCATCTCAAGGTGTCCTACAACCCAGGACTTCTCCCATATTGCTTTTGGTTCAAAGGTTATCGGACCTCCTCCGCTCACCGCCAGGAAGAGCAGCACATCTGCGAATAGAAAAGAAGAAAGATCCAAGTCTGAACTGAGCCTCAACATACCATCAGGCAAATACATATTTATTTATTTTCTTGACACATAACATCTAGGACCAAGTGGGAGTAATGAATATTTTAGTTCATAGATTAGATTCTAGTAATGATACATGAGCTGATGGAGTCTGGGGAAAGCAATCGTTTTTGTACTATTATATTATGTTTCCAAATATAGGCCGAATTGAAAATGTACAGCCACGACCTCCACTTGAAAGGCCATCTGCTGAGAGAATGGGATCTAGGATACCACAGAGAATCCAAAATGCAAGGAGAGAAAAATCCAACACAGGTGACTTTATTAACATATATTATACCAAGCCTGTTGGAGCTATCGCCATTCAAATGTTTGGGGTTGGGACGATTTTTTTATTTAGGTGTTTGAAATGTGTCTCTTATGCTTAAAGGCTGCATTTATTTGATCAAATATACAGTAAAAACTGTAATACTGTGAAATATTGTTAGAAATTTAAAGTAAAGTACTGTTTTCTGTTTTACAATATCTCCTCAGAAATCAAGACAGCATTTATTTGAAATATAAATCGTTTGCAACATTATAAATGTCTTTACTGCCACATTTGATCAAAATAATGTGAATTACAAAACTGAATTCTCCCCAAACCTTTTTTTTTTTGGTTAGATGTTAGGTCACTCAGCTTTAGTTCATATGTTTTTGTGGTCTTTAAAGATTTGTTGTTTATAAGAGCACTTTTTATGTTTTTCAGTATTGATGTTTTGCATTTGGCAATCAAAATGAGCACTTTTTTATTTTTAAAAATGTTAATCAGACATATCCCCCCAAAGATTCATGCTACGTGTTCTCTTGAATATAATTCATTGTTGACTTTTGAAGTCTGCTGCTACTACAAAGTCATTGGATTTTATTTTAGTCTCATATGTACTCCCTAAGATAAAGAAGGTGGCAGAATTAGCCTGAAGCCGAAGGGACCTGAGCTTCAAGGCAAAACTGCATTATCCTCACTTGGCTCTGATTTAACAGTAGAAGACGAATTAACCGATCCAATTCTACAAGGTGAGTCATTATGTTCATTACATGTTATAGTGCTGATAATTAAACGGAAGTAACTCATAACATAAATAATACCTCATTTGTGTGGCTTGTTTAGGAGAGGTGCTCTACTATTAAAATTATTAAGTCAATTGTTATGTGATCTGACATGATTTTCACCTCATGGGTGATGAAATGACTTGTAAGCCTGTAAACATCCTCATAGCACCACCCAGAAAACCATAGCAATTTACTAGTAACACCCTGACAACTACCCAGAACACCCTTAATAACTCATTGTTATGCCCAGACACCCACCCATTGTAATGGCAATTTGTGCACAGGAAGGCATCATTCGCATTTTCTAAAGGAAGGGTTGACAATTTCAGAGAGGCTAGCAATAGCAAGCTAGCTTTGAACCCTCTCTCCAGAGTGCCCTCCTTCAAAACAGATGTGACCACTTCTATTATTAATTGCTATCAGGATTTGAAGAGAGTTACAACCAGTATAACAAAAAGTGTTTATCAAAAACATTGCCTACCTTGGCTTTGGCACAGATAATGTACAAATGTACTTTTGAATACAACTCCAATTTTAGAATAGTTTGTGAACAATTAAGATCTAAATGTAAATTAAACTACAAAATGTTTCTAAAACTAGATTTGTACATCCACCCTGATCTCTTTGAGTTCAGCTCTACTTGTCTTGAAGTACCAAAGGCCTAGCAAACTAAACATACCAAATGAGTGATTCTGGAAGCCGCCTTGATGCCAGCACTGAGAACACAAGCAGTTGTTCCACATTAACAATCCTTTCCTGCGGAGTAGGTCTAACTCTAACTTCCCTTTAGCAGAGGAAAGAGAGTTCATTAGTGGTAATGGGACATTAAGTACACTGTGTAGGTCAGAAAGAAGTCTCTGGGGTTCAGGCAAGCTTGCACCGTGGGCAATTAGAAAAGGTGATTACAATATAAGCTTGTTCAAAAACGTGCCAGGAATCGAAATATGCAAAACCCCTTGGAATGGTAAGAGCGAAGGCAACTCTTGAGAGGTGCTCTGTGAGCGTGCATGCTTTAATTAGATGAAATGATACTCTGTTGAGGAGCTTAATAGAGCCTTTACATCACTTTATGTGACATGGCCATTATGTCTCCGTTTTCGTATTTCATCTTGTTTAGCTGACAATGTCATTATGATCCATGCATGTGAGCAAAACAAACAGAACAAAACGCAGGCCATTCAAAACAACCCATTAGAGCTGAATCTCAGCATCACAATTGTTTCTCTTAGACAGCAATGAAAATAAATGGAGACAAAGATTGAGATTGATGAAGTATTAAAGACCTTAGTGATAAGTCATAAGTCTCTGCTAGACCTTCAAAAGTGTCTCAATAGTCTCAAACTGTGCTCAGAATCTTTGCCAAGAGATCAGATCAAGTCGGATTTCAATATAAACGTGAACATTTTTCATTAAATTCGTACAAAAAACAGGTTATTTGAGAAACATTTTTTATACAATTTTATATTTTTATAATTGTATACCTTATGAGATATAGAAACAAATTGTTTCTATATCTCATAAGGAATCTTAGGAAAAATACATTTTCTAACTTTTTAGCATCTAATGTTGCTGTTTGAATATGAAAAGGATCTGTAAAGTTACAAAGCACAAATTCAGTCCAAAGGGTGTTATTCTCTATATCAGTAACACTATTTCTGAACGAGGTGATTGTAGTCTCGAAGTTGTTGACCAACCACAACACAATGTTTCAGCTGACCAATCAGAGAACGCTATCTTTTTGGAAGGAGTGGCTTCATAGAGACCGGAACTGAACAGAGCATTACTGCCAGACTAAGAAGAGAGGTGCTGCAGCAATATAAAATTTGTGAAAAATAATATTTTTTTGAAAAATCAAGCATGAAAACCTATTCTAGTAGTCAAAATGAAGACTTTGAAAATCAAGCATGATATGTCCTCTTTAAATGAAACAGCCGAAAAGTCTTAAGAGCTACAAAAGATCAACCACTGAGCAATAAAAACATTTATTTGCTGTGATATGACATTGTATTCATCTAATAGTTCACAAAACATTATGAGAAATGCAGTGTCATCTGTATGGCCTGTGCATTTGTCGTGGATGATGAGATTCTTCAACCTGAGTAATTTAAAGCGCTGCACAATTTGTTCTGCTTTCCGATGCCCTTTATTTGTCCTTGTCTCTAGGTGCGAGAAAGTACAGCTCAGGTTCACAGTTCACACAACTTCACAGCGGTTTAGTCAGACTTTTTGCTGCTGTGCATTTTGCTGAAGTAGATCAAAGCTCTGTAGACTCACACAGCAAATTCATCACTTGGTCTCTGCGGTGTCTTTTGCTCCCTGCTCTCTGGGTGTCTTCTCTTTAGTATGAGGGCATGCAGACCCCACAGGCACACATCGCCCGTCTGAATTATGATCTTACTGTACCATTGCTCCCTATCTACTAATGATGCTGTTTTTGTGTCAGTGGGAAAGCCAGAAATCCCATCCCCCACCTCTCCCCTTCTCCCGAACCCACACACACACACTGGCAAGTTAATACTATTTTCCCTTTATTCTCTTAGGACCGCGCATGTATATTCCTGCCATCCCACATCTTTCAAATATTATTTTAATGCATCTCTCCCATTTATGTATATTTTAAGGCATCATTAAAGCATAATGCTGCAGTTATAAAATACAGCACAAATGAAAGAGTTTGGACGTATCCTATAAATTCATACTCACACACAGTTGGCAAGCGTAGTAGAATCTCAATCTCAATCTTCAAGGTTTCTGGTTCTGCTCTTATTTGCATATGCTCATTAAAATGAACGCAAGGCGAGGAACATGAGTGCCAGTATAAAAAATGGAAGACGAAACATTATGTTTAGTAATTAGATCTTCATTATTGATCTTTGTAGAGACAGTAAGTCAATGGAAAAAAGAGGAAGTAGTAATTGTTTTCTCAACGTTATTACCATTGTTTTCAATTGGCTTTTTTACAGATAAGTTGCACTTAAATAAATAAGAAAATTTTCGCTCGAGCCCTCATCGCGTCTTAGCCTGCCAGAATGGGCGTGGCTTAGCGTATATAAGCGGGGCTTGGAGGCTGTCTCCCTGGTTTTCATCGACTATAAGCGGGGAATGAGGTGGCAATATGGGCTGGCACAATTACATAAGCACTCATAGGGAATACAGAGCGACTTCGCCGGTCCGTATAAGCATATAGCATATTAACCCAATATAGTGCAGCTCAATTAGGAGAACTAAATCACGTGAGCGATCAGATCTGGACATAACGTACACCTCTCTTATGGCGCTTTTCCATTACCAGTACCAGCTCGACTCAACTCGGCTCGGCTCGCTTTTCGCACCGTTTTCCTTTGCAGACAGTACCGCCACAAATAGTACCCGGTCTTCATAGCGACGCTGGATTACAATATCTTCGGCAACCAGAGCTGCTATAATAATAATAGTAGTAAGTTTAGAAACTATCTCTGGCCAAACTATTTCAAAATGACGGGGATATTCTGGATACTCCATCTTGTGCGTGCAATGATGACGCAGTGAATGGTGACGATCCTCTGAGACCAATCAGCAGTCACATTTTAGTACCACCTTAGCTCACTCAGAACCTCACCGGAGTTGATAAATAAAAAAAGTACCCGAAAGCAGGTACAGGTACAACTTTTACACAGTGGAAAACCAAACAAAGGCGAGCCGAGTCGAGTCGAGCTGGTACTGTGTAGTGGAAACGCGCCATAATAGGCTCTATGCACGATCGCTTCCATATTTGTCTCAGCACGCCCACTTACTTCCGGTGCTGCGTCAGTCTAATATGGTCAGAAGCCGGTTTTGCGATAGGTGGAGATAGTGTCAAATTACACTTGCTGTTTATAAAAACGTCCTCCGGTTAACGTGAATGATGTTAACAACACTGTGAGGCAGTTAGCTGTCACACAAGAGGAAAAAAGAGAAGTTATTTAAATTATATATTTCGAGCCAAATCAACAACTTCGAGTGTTAGTATTCTCTCATATCGTACGAAATTCGACTAGGGAATCAGCGTTTCTGAAATCGTTGTGTCCGTTTCTGAGAAAACGGATTTTATTACAGTTTTGCCGCAGAACGCGCTTCCGGAAGAAAAGACGCTGACTGAGATTCGTTCGAACATACGTCAGCAGGGTTCACGCATAGAGCCTATACTGACAGAAGTTCAGCCTTCAGGGCGGGAACTTAGAACTTAGGCGGGAACCAGGTTAGAGAACCTAACAAAAGTGGGCGGGGAGGCCCAGCCATGAATTGAAATTCCGCTAGACCATGCCCACGACGAGGCCATGCCTCTAGTGGAATGAGCCCTGATGCCCAAAGGATATTTTCGTTCGTTCGTTTCGTTCCAGATATTTTGACGCATAAGCAGCTGCGATAGCGCCCACAATCGATCTGGACAGGCTTTGGCGAGACCTTTAGTGCACCCACCAAACGAAACGAAAAGCTGCTCCGAGCGCCTGAAAGGACCGAAGCACGTAATGTAAGCCCTTAGCGCCCTGAACGCCGCTTCTTGTTGCGTGGTCCAGCAGAGGGCGCAGTGACTGCTTCGGCGTTGAACAACTCAAGTCGAGCTTTGCAGTGGACGCATTGTCCAAAGCTGACTGTTCGCTCCTCAGACGGTGGTGGCGGCTTCTCTCAGAATTCAAATTGCTGAAGAGATGAAAAGGTCTTTGTGAAATTATCACTTGAAATGGGTTTCAAATGTATTTTTTACTGTAAATTACACTATACATATATAGGCCTAAGACCTGGAAATCAGCCAAGTAAAGCCAGACAGAATTTCAGACCAAAATACTAACACATATATCAAGTACAGCACATTTAAAATTGCAACAAATGGTGGTTACCTGTAAATTCATATTTCTGCAGACTGTGCTTCTAGTGCGGATACATCTGAGTCAGCCTTCAAGCCTCCATGTGCTGCTTCACCTCCAGACCGTGTGCTGACTACAGATGACGCTGACATTTGTGACACAGAAACCGAGCTCTCTCTCTGTGACGAGGAATATGAAGAGGAAGTCTTCACTTTCTCCTCATGCCCTCACTCAGCCAGACGGAATCAGGCTAGCAGCAACCCTGTTGAGGATTTGACCTTTGGCCTTAAAGGTCACAAGCTGGTAACCGAAGGAGAGCGCAAAGCTGCACGTCTGGAGGATGATTTCGCGTGTAGTGAAAGTGAAGAGGTATGAACACAGACAACTCACACAATTTAAAATGCAGAGACAGCAATACATGTATGGCTTTGAAAAGAATTGATTTAACAACATGCAATTAACAGATTTCAAAACATTCAGAAATTTGCTCAAGTAATTTGAGTATTTAAACTACTGGGTTAACAAGAGCGGCTAGCAGAGCTCCACAACTGATAATTAGAGCTAAATTGTGTACAAAATACGTTTAAAAAGTTAATTAAGCTTTTGGTCTTGTCCTACTCGACTTATGAAATCACTAAGAAAAGTCAAATTGCCACTTTGAAACAAATTAAGTTGAGATTTGCCATTTAATTCATTATTATACAAAAGAGACAGACAGACAGAGATAGACTTTACGGATGCATGTACTGTAGACACATGCGAGCACAACATCAGAAACAATTCCTCAACTCCTAAACAATGTTGCATTGTTTCCTTTCCAAGTTTCCTCTCAAGGACGTACAATCTAGTGGAATCAGCTGTTAATGATACACACACAACTTGATTGTTCCCCCCAGGGTCCTTGCCACTCTGTTTAGTCAATAAAGAAAACCATCAGTTTCTTTCAGTTCATTTCTGACGAGACAGCATCGAGCTCCAAGGTGCTCCTGGGTTCTGCGTCCAGTGAGAGGATCATCATTCATTTATCTGCAGTCTGTTTCGTCTCCTCTTGGGAAATCATTCTCATCTTTGGCATACATATGTTCTGCTGCACTTAATTAGAGATTTTTGATTGATACCACTGACAGATTTATTTGTTGTTTATTTCCCCTTTCGTTCCCGCCCTTGATTTCTTCTTAGTTTTTCATCTTCTAAAAAGCAGATGTCTGCATTTGTCTACTTATAACTAATGGGAGTTAAAAAAAAATAAATAAACAATGACTTGTTTGAACATTTTGAACATTATGTTTACGTTATTCCTCTATAACTTGCACCTGTGTGATATTAAATCATTTCCACTGGAAGCAGAGGTGATTATATTCGCCTAATGACTTCCATTAATGCCACAGAGTTGTCAAAAGAAGATAGATGAAGGAATAACATATTGAAATTCATCTGTACCACATCTTAATAACCTCTAAACACCCGGAGAACATTCACGTTCTTGTGTAACCTGCCTAGCTTAAAATAAATTCATCGCAAATAGATATAGGGCCGTACCAGACTGATGCGTGTTTACCGGTTGTCAGCACTACTCATGGTGAGAGGAGATGACACTTTGTTTTTTTTTTAAATCCAAATAAATGCTAAAATATTAAACTGGTCCCTCCAGGGGATATGAAGATGTAAAGAAAGAAGACAAAAACTCAGGCTGATCTGATGGCTCGGCCGGCCGTGCCCTTTTAGTGAGGTTGTCATCATTAGTGTGAAGCTAGCTGTTTAAGACCATTAGTGTAGATCAAAGCCTCACTAGTTTAAAGACCTTATCTGTTCCAAAACAGAGCAGAGACAGACAACTTTCCGGGTACAGTGTCGTCCTGATTAATTACAGGTAACTGTGATGTTACCCCGCCCGCGCCAGACTGTCTCGCGTTGTGGCTATTAATGCGTTTCATCTGTGACAGCGTTGGCGTTCGTTCGTAGCTCTGAGATCCTTGCACGCGATTTCATCATTCTCTTTATGACTCCATCACAAGTTTGTTGTTAAAATTGATATTTGTAGTTTGAGAAATTTGATTTATTAATGCCTTTCCCTCCATATGCCAATATTCCAGGCTGAAAGAAGATAACCGAGTGCCGTTATTAATCTCGATATTTCATAACTAGTGATGATTGCTAAGGGAATTTATTTTTTTATTTTAAATTAAGCCTTAAGTATCAAACTTCAGTGCGTAACTCTAACTCTTTCTTATAATAACAATCAATTTTTTTTCTTTTTACAGGATGAAATGGAGACCGAGTTCCTCCATAGATGTGCTGTTCATTCCATTGCTGCTCCCCCACCACCTCCTTCAATACAAAAACACACAGTCCTACCAGAGTTCTCTTATGAGCCAATTAAGACTCAGACCTCCACAGTCCGGCATGTCTCTAAAGGACCAAAGAAGCATGAACCCATGCGAATAGCACCAACCCGCTGTCTCTCACCAAGTACTTCCAGTAGACTGGAAAGGTCCGAGGCTGGCAGACCACTGCCTGATGGAGATACCAGAATATCTATCAACAGAGCATCTGTGCGAGAGATCTCACTGAACAATTCTGGGCTCCCAAAGGTGAGTCTGTTTACTTGTCTTTGTGTTTTTTTGTCTTTCAAAAAAAGTCAGCGTGATCTAATAAAATCATATCAGCATTATGTACACATTTCGAAAAATGTTTTTGTTTTTGTGTCAATGAAAGTCAATGGGGTCCAATGTTGTTTAGACTTAACATTCTTTAAAATATCTTATTTTGTGTTCTGCAGACATACTTACAGATTTGGAAGTTCGGTGAACTATTCCTTTGAGGAACTGACAAAAAGTTGCAAGCATAATTGGGTTTTGTGGAGTGAACCCACACAAATCACATGGGCTGTGTTCATGTGGATGAAATGTTTCTTAACCGTAGCAAGCATTCAGGGTTAGAGGGGATCAAATCAAGCACATACTTCAGCTGAATTAGTGCACTCCAGCAGAGTGGCTTGTTTATGAGGGTCTCTGTTTCTTATTGTAATTTCAGAACTGGTGTGGTTCTTATCCTCCCCAGTGGCTGGATATTTTAATCTGAATCCATTCAGATTGAGGGGAGTGGGTTGTGTCCTTGTAATGCAAATGCCTTGGACATATTATTCTTTTGTCTTTGTGATTTTTCAAAGCATTTCTTTTAGGGGTTTTGAACTCCCAGAGGAATGTTTTTTGCTCAGAGGTCGCTGTTTCTTAGCTCAGGGGTTATGTTACAACAAAATTACTTTGCCTCGGACATTTGACCTATATAGAAATAGACACAAATGAGACAATTGAGTCATGAGTCAAAACTTTGGAGTCTTGATCAGTGAGACCTTCACCAATATTGATGTACTAATGTGATCCTTCATATATATATATATATATATATATATATATATATATATATATATATATATATATATATATATATATATATATATATATATATATATTTGGGTAAAGGAACAAATCAAAAATGAATATTTTGCATTTACTCACACTATATATCAAGACATTTTGAAACACTTGCAGGAATAATCTACTCTATTTATTACTACTCTAATAATCGAATCTATTTAATCTATTTTTAAAAATATTAGGGCTGTCAAACGATTAATCGCATCCAAAATAAAAGTTTGTGTTTACATAATATATGTGGGTGCAAAGTGCATAATTATTTTGTATATATATAAATACACACAAATGCATGTATATTTAAGAAAAAAATATTATTTATATATAAAATATTTATATTTATATATAATATAAATTCTATATAAATCTATATACAGTATATACAAGAGAATATTTCTTAAACATATACAAGCATGTGTGTGTATTTACATATATAAAATAATTATACACAGTCCACCCACATATATTATGTAAACACAAACCTTTATTTTGGATGCGATTAATCGCGATTAATCGTTTGACAGCCCTAAAAAATATATATGAAGAGTTCAGATGCAAAAGCCTCTAAATGCCATTTGAAATTTTCTTCTAAAATGATCATTTTTATCAAGCTTGTATATTTAAGTTCAGTAATTTCACTTAAATGACAATTAATAGGTAATCTTCATTGCCATTTAAGTGAAATTACTGAACTTAAATATACAAGCTTGATAAAAATGATCATTTTAGAAGAAAATTTCAAATGGCATTTAGAGGCTTTTGCATCTGAACTCTTCATATAGAGATATAATGTTAATTTTGAATTCTGCTGTATGGACAAAAATGTTGTGTTCAAAGTGTGTAAATGTTCTTCCAAATATCAGAATACTGATTTTTTTCGATAATCCCGAAAAGCAGTAGATTTCAGCAAAATCTATATTTTCTCTCCATTTCATCTCTTTGAGGCCTAGGAGAAACATCTAGGAAATCAAAGAGAACTCATTAGTGTTCTTTCCTCTCTTAGAGGTTGAAACATGTTTGTTAAACAGAAACTAAAACTGTTTTAAGCATTGAGCACAACTACCAGACTCTCCCCTGCAGGTCTGAAATGGTGATTAACTAAATGGTTTAAATAGAGTTTGATGTGGGAATGACTGAGGATCATTACGGGTGCCCAATAACACTACTTTCCCCCATTTAAGCATGGCACATAACTTTGATGCTGCTGAAGTTTCTGGAAGGTCGCTCTTAAATCCAGGTAGGACTTCATATAAGTGGATTTCTAAGCAGCAGGCAGCCGCCCTGCTGATGTCTTGGCCTTAATGGGGGTGCCAATTAGCTTGTGAGCTATGATTGATTGCTTGCTAATTAGCTATACCCAGTAACGATTTGTCTCACTGCAAAGTGGCACTGATGAAGTAATGAGATTTTTGGGCTTTACAGGTTAGTGTCGATTGGAGAGTTCAACCTTTGGGCTCCAGCAGGTGTGATCTGAGGAGAAGTCAAGGTGAAGGGGATGAGGATGAGGAAGATGAGCTACGAATATTGGCAATTTTGAAGAGAGAGCAGGAGGAAGAAGGAGATGGAGACATGGGCAGCCCAGGCCTTAGTGCATCACAGGTAGGATATTCATATTTCACCCTAAAATCTATATTATCAAAATGATTATTTTATCTATTTTTTTTATATTTAAATATATTACCAGAGATGTTTAATTTAATATACAAGCTATTCAAGCTATTCTACTTTCTATCAAAGAATCCTGAAAATATATATCAAAAATATTGAGCAGCACAACTATTTTCAACATAGATAATAATAAGAAACATTTCTTGAGCAGCATTTTAGAATGATTTCTAAATGAAGATGAATGAATGAAGACTTATACTTTATCTTTGATCAAATAAATGCATCCTTGGTGAGCAAAATTCCATGTTATAATTCCATAAATATATAAAATGGGGGTCTTAATGATATTAAAAATACTTTCTATTTGCAATACTTCTAACTTGACTGATATGACACACCATATCTCAAGGTCTTGTGCGATTCAGTCATATATTAAAAACACAATACCAGTAAATAAACACTTTATTCTTTTAGGTTCACCACTGCAACATAAGTCTGAGTGCAAGCAGCGATGACACCTCAACCTGGACTCAGTGTATTCCTTTGGTGGGCTAACAAACACACACACTGTCTTTACTATCTTTGTGAGAACTCTCCATAGACATAATGGTTTTTATACTGTACAAACTGCTTTTATCCTCTTACACTAACCCTACCCCTAAACCTACCCATTACAGGAAACATTCTGCATTTTTACATTTGAAAAAAATAAATAAAATCCGTATGATTTATAAGCTTGTGCACCCATGGGGACCTCAATTTATGTCCCCACAGTGACACGAGTCCCCATGTGTCTGTGTGCATTCAGGTTTAAGTCCCCTTTGGGATAGAAAAACATGTACACACACATACACACACAGAGAGAGGACAGATTGGGAAGGTCTAAATTCCTCCTTCATCATTAGGCCTCTCAGTTATCCCGAGTAATTTGTATGGATGAACTGTAGCTGGCGGGCAAATAACAGAGTGAATATTAAAAACTGGTTTCCTATAAAGAAGGGCAATCAAACAGTTTATGTAAAAAAACCCACTAATTAGAGTGAAATAAACTCTCATGGCATTGCAATATCAGACCCTATCCATCAGTTGTTGATGTGGTTGTCGTCTGTTGATTAGAAAGATATGCAGCAACTGCTAATCATGCCTGGTGTGCCTGGTATTGAGAAACTGCAAAGACTGTGAGATTGTGAAAACATAGCAATACTGCCACCATCAGGTTAGAAGAACTTGCACAATACTCAGGTGCTTCTCAACTGGTTTTTCTGCAGGACCCAGATTTTACATTGTAACATAATTTATCTGATACTTAAAACCAAACACCAAAATTTATCAGTATTAATACTGATAATAGAACTGCATAGACCCACCAATATGCAACATTATTGAAGTGACACATGCTGAATAGGCTCTATGCACAGCTCCACTACTTCCTGAACTTCAGCCAGCTCCTTGTTTCCTGTCTGGCATTATTGGACACATTGATTAATTCAGGTGTGTTTGATTATTGTTGCCGTGACTACTGAGGTCAAGCACACCTGAATTAATCAAATTGTCCAATAATGGTATACAGGAAACAAGGAGCTGGCTGAAGTTCAGGAAGTAGTGCAGTTGTGCATAGAGCCTATTGGACAACTGACAATTTAAAGGGATAGTTCACTTTGAAATTAATTTTTGATATGTTTTAGCTCACCTCAAGGGCATCCAAGATGTAGGTGTCTTTGTTTCCCCAGTGTTTTCAATTTTGATATTTTTAGGTCAAACCGTTCTTGTCTGTCAGTCATATAATGGAGGTCTATGGTCACCACCTCAAAGAGCATGCACAGAGAAGTCCAAATTAAACACAATTTAATGACTCGTAAATGTAAGTACACCCTGATGGCCCAAGACACGAAACGAGCGGTTTGTGTGAGAAAACGAAAAGTATTTATATCGTTTTTCCTCTTGTAATCACAGCCTGTGCATGCTCTTTGAGGTGGTGACCATATACCTCCATTTATTGTGTGACTGAAAAGATATTGAAAATACCGTGGAAACAAAAACACCCACATCTTGGATGCCCTTGAGGTAAGCTAAAACATACAGTATGAGAAATTAATTTCAAAGTGAACTATCCCTTTAATAAACGCATAAACGACAGCTTAAGTGCGACTCTCCAGCCTAACACATGGAATGACGTTAGTATTATACTCAGAACAGACCTGCAACCCTATTTTTATTTAGGACCCACCAGTTGAGAACCAAACTATAGAGGCTTAAGTCATTATTTTACAGCAAGGTACACAGTTATCCAGAACATATTATATTTTGCTACTAGACTGGAGCTAATAGTGGGAAGAAATTACCCCTGAACCAGACTTCTTATTTTCTCTGTGGTTTACAGCCAGTGGATCAAGGCCAGCACTATCAGAAAGAAATGAACCCTCTTCTTCACTCTAATCCCAGGTAAGAGAAAAATACGGGGTTTTAGCTTCACTACGTCTGTAAATTTCTGTATAACTCTTAAGCTCTTAAGTGTTTAAGCTCAGTCGTGAATGAGTCATTTCAGGAACTTTATCATGCAAGTTCATGAGAAAACTTTTGTCAGCCCTCAGGCTCATGCACTTTCAACAATTCAGACTTCTAAAAAGTAGTAACGAAATGTGATCGGAATAGGGTAGCTTTTGGGTACTGAACATTTTGATGTTTCTATTGACAGTTTTATCCGGTGGTTCTAGGGTACTAAAAATAACTTATGAACATCAAAGCATAAAAAAGAAAGCATGTGGTGTGCTCCACAAAATTTGATGCCAGTCTTCAAACGATTTGGCTGCCATTCATTATATGATGAAACTGTCTGACTGTCTACATTACAGAGCATTGCAACTTTTCTCAAAATTCTCCTCGCTCCTCACTTGAGAAATTTTAATAATAACAACAATAATAATACATTTTTAACTATTAAGACCTATAAAGATATATACGATAAAAATCAAAGAATAAAGAACATATTTAATAATGAAAACATAGATTAGGATAACTAATTAATAATTTTATTATTATAATAAAATTATAATGTAATAATATATTTTTTATTATTATATTTATATCATAATTTATCATTAATAATATTTCATGAAGTTTATAAACAAAATTATTATAAATAATAGCAAACATTACTGTAAAAAAAAATTCCTAATTTGTAATCAAAACATTTTTTCTTTTGTCAAATCAACTTAAATAATTTATCTGGTATAGATAACATAATATTTTGAGTTTTGATGATTAAATCAATCTCCTTCATTGTATTAACTCATTTTTTCCATTTCAATGAACTTAAAATTTTAAGGCAACCAGGTTACTTCAATTTTTTAAGTTAAACCAACAATATTTTTACAGTAGTCATATAATTAAATAAATAAATAAATTTTTTAAAGATAAAAATCAATAAAGAAAACCTATTCTGTAATAATTAAAACATGGTTTATGAGGAAACTAATTCAATGCTGGACCTTTAAATGTAAATTAACTGGTTATAAAAAAAACATCGGAGGTCATATTATTATTTATGTACACATTTTGTACAATCCCACAGCATAACTATGGCTAGTTTCCGATGCAAAACTTTTCCTGTCAAGGGATGCTGCCCACACTGCCACGCCTCGGTGATTAATTAAGCATGGTTGTCAGGGACAATGAATTACCAGGAGTTATGCATGTGCTCAGAGGCTTGCATGTGTCACCTAGCTGTCACCGCTGCAGCACAGCTCACTGGGAGGTCATCATCCACCTCCCTCCCGTCCCACTAGGGAGCCTGTCCATCAACACCACATGGTGCCTTGAAAAAGTGTCATGTAAATGAGAGAATATGAAAGCGAGAGACATGCAGAAGGGGGGTCTTTCATTCACAATAAGAGGTAACCTGTTAGCGGCAGAGCAAGAGTTTCAAACATGGGCTTTGGTGCAGTTTCGTACAATGATTCCAAAAGCTTCAATATATAATAAAACTATGTTTCATATATCACATTTTACAAATAATATAATTCAGTTTTAATATTAGGACACATGCTCATGCCCCTAAAAGAGCTGTTTTATTTGAATATTTTAATGGTTATATGGTTAACCCTCTTGTAGAGAATGGATGGATGTCCTTAGCCCTCCGATAGTTCATCCAAATCAACAGATGGCCGATGAAAAAGGAGATCACAAGGGCTCAACCAGAGGTATGACACCAGAAAAATTCATATGGGCGCATATGCTTTGTTGCTAAAAATATATCATGATCTAAATTTCAATTGCACAGTTACTTTCATGATTGATGTTTCCTTCATCTAAAACCCACAGTGATATTTCATTGACAATACTAAAACAGCAGTGTCTTAAATTGCAATCGTTACTGCTCAGGAAGAAGAGATTTCATCTAGAGTTTATACACTATATGGGGTAAATTGTCACAATGTGAACCTGCTATTAAATTGCCTATGAGAAATAATTGAATGGCTGTCATAAAAAGTAAAACAATTTTGAAAATAATTGGAGAAATTGAAAGGGTAGGCTAACATACATAAAAATATGAAAACACATATAGAGAATTGTAATTGAACTTTTGTGTGGTTGAACTTTTGACTCAAACCTTTGTAACAACTTCCAAACTTTCCCTGACTTTATTTTCTTATCTTTTTATATGTAACTTTTTTCTCGGTGCTATCCACAGGGTCTATGTTACACGACAACAGTGGAGAGGAAGAGTTTCTCAATTTAATGTATGATTCCTGCCTCAACTGTTACTTTGATCCACAATCTGGGAAATATTACGAACTGCTCTGATCCCGAGATGAGCACCATGTTCATCAATACTGCCACTTTGTATGGTTTTAATTTAAGCACTAACCTCCCTAACAATGAATTTAATGTGAGTTTATTTCTTGTAACGGTTTCTAATGTAATATAGATTTTTAGTAGCCTAATCAATTCATATTCAAGCATGTTTGAGCTCATAACTGAAAAATTAATAAACCATATGATTGAATCCATTTTCCAGAGAATCCAGAGTTTATTTTAGTTCCAAGAATTACAATTGTTAGACAGTAAAATGTAAAACTAACTTAAATTGAAGATTCATTGTTTTCTAATTTAATCCACAGGTTTTAAATGAATCTCAATGTTTAATTAAAATTAACATAAGGGCAAAGCCACAAATAATAATAAAAATAAGACAATCTCTATCTGCAACGAGTTCTGCAACCTTTATGTTGACGGAAGTCGATCGCGTTCACGATCGACCAATCACACGGCCGTTCCTCCTTTACGTCATTTGACAGGTAGAATCACTAGGAAGTAAACATCTATAATGGCGAGAAAGTGTTTGAAGTTAAGACACTACTCAAAAATGTTACTAAATTTGGTTTTATATAGTGTTTTTTGGGAGCTCGCCTTCGCTTTTCCGTCATATCGCGAATCCAGACTGGCAGAAAGTTCGGAGAAACCCACCTCAGCAGCACCAAATGTTCAACAGGTTCGTTATCGACCTTCTTGCGCAAGTCACTTCCCTGTCAGTTCTCATAGCACATATTTACTCTCCCTGGTGTCTTATTTTTCAGGTTATAAGACTCCATTCAGGGGTAATCGCGTCTGTTGTGGTCGTTACTGTTGCTGCAATAGCAGCTGCTGTCTTCATCATACGAAAATACTGCTGTCTGAAGAGGTATAGAGATATAACGTTATAATACTGTGTGCTTTATGTGACAGTGCAACCTAACCTTTCAATCCTTTCACCCAAAACATAGTTTTCAATAATTTACACGAAAGTTAATAAACTTATTAGTCCCTGCTCCCTACTGAGTGATAATTTCGTTTTGTGGAACCTGCTATGGCTACTGTAAACACATAAACACATAAAACTAGAAGTGTGTCTATATATGTATGGGCATCTACATATCTGAAAATATTGTAAATATGAATATATATATATAGTATATTTATTATATGCATATTTATAATAGTTTGATATATGTATTTTTCCTTTAGTAATGCAACATATAGATACTCAGAACTGCAACAAATAGAAGAGCAAAATGCAGCCAGGGAAGCGGACGATGATTCAGATGAGGTTAGTTAACAGTAGTTTATACTGACTTTCAAAACTATATATACTTAATCACTTGTTATTCTTACTCTAGCTTTTCTTTCCACAGGACCTGTTGGACTGAATCATATAGCACAATCTATCCTTCGAGTTTCTCTTCCATTTTAATACTGTGACTTTATATGGCCAAAAGTATCACATGGGTCATTTAAAAACCACCAGGAGTTCCTGAAATATGTATCTCTCTGTTCACCCATTTTTCAGCACACATATGTCCTCCAACCAGTTAAATTTAGCTAGTTACATTTGGGAGGATTTATAGGCCAAGATCCCCTACATTAAAGAACTGGGGAAAGGTTAATATGCACATTAGAGATGAAAGTTACTGCAATTTAATTTCAGGCAAATAACTTCTGAAAAGAGCCGTGGCAGTTGACGTCATGGTGCCCATCGCTTAAAACTTGGTCAGTAGTACTTTTTAAATGCACTCCTTGAAACATGTATTTAGTATTTTCTTGAATTTCTCAGTGAACGAGGGACGTACCAAAGTCTGTTACAATGGTTGTTCCTCTTTATTTATTGTGTGTGTGTGTGTGTGTGTGTGCCTGATCTTTGCTTGACTTTAAAACAGCTTCTCACTTTAACCTCAGGGTTCTTCCCTCTGGATACTACGAACAGTGCCTCTAATACCAAAGCACATCTTAATAAGTTGTTAACTTGTTGCTAGATTTTGCACTCCAGTGCCTTACTGTGTAATTTAACTGTGTTATGCAAATGAACAATAGTCTACTTTCCTAAACTGGTATTGATCTTTCCTAATGGCAGTGTTTGACTTTACCTGTATGTTAAGGTAATAGTGTCGATAAAGCAATATTATGTGGGGCCCAGAGCTCTATAACTGTGTTTCTCAGTTCTTGATTTTGAAGTATTTTTGATGATTGAATTCTATATCTTATCTATGTTTTCACCTGAGACTCCCCATTAATGTGTTTTTTTAACTGAGCAGGAATAAAATGATATAAATTAATATTCCATGTGTGTTTGAAGAGTATGCATTTACTGTTTTGTCCACAAGAGAGCAGTATTCAATTGTAAAATCAGTGCATGCAATGACACATCTGGTCTGCCTAGTTGACAGCTGGTTAGGTGAGAAATTAGATCGTTTGAATTTATGACTGCAAATGTACCACGCCCGGTACATCCCAAATCAGGTTTATTTAGACTATCTATAGCCCTGTCAACTTTCAAACAGGGAACAACTCCGAAGTATAAGAGAGAGAGATAACACATTTCTTGTGGTTTGAAATCATTTTAATGTTGCATCGGGGCCTTGAGAAGCCCAAGAGTATTCTCTGCTACCAAAAAATGAGACTTAAAGGTAAAGAAAACGTTTTTTGGCATTTCTGATTAATTCGTGTGATCGTTTGTGAGTATAATTGTGATTCATTTACAGATTGTGTTTATGTTCTCATAACAATGCTGATCATCTCACTATGGTATTTCTCCGTCAAATGGTCAAAACAACAAGAAGCTGCCAAACGATCATGTAATGTACTTTATTTGGTGACAGCTTGTGTCATGCATGTTAATCCATTTCAATTGTATTGCTCTGTTATATTTTAAATTGTCTAAAATGAGGGTTTTTATATTTCAGATGAAATGAATGGTGTTGTGACAGACTGTGATAATCCAGGTAAAATTCATTTGAATGTTTTTTTGTGGATGACAGCTGCATGGGTGACTGCAGGACTGTATTTTTTCATGCAACTTGTTTCTTTCTCCCTGCAGGTCTGTTTGAGGCTCATTTAGGTTGCTGTCCACTTAAACACTGCCCTGTCAACTACTTCCCATTCCACCTTTACAGCGGTGTAGCCGATGTAGTGGCTGCAAAAATCTGCTTTAACAATACAATGTAAGTACATTACATCATGTAGCGTATGTGAGAGATAGTTCAATGTTCATAGTTTATCTCATGTTGTTCCAAACATGTATGAGTTCAACAGAAGATATTTTTAAGAATGTTAGTAAGCCAGACATTCTTCAAGTATCTTCTTTTGTGTCCAACAGAAGAAAATCATACATGTTTGTTGTAACATGAGGGTGAGTAATTAATTACAAAATGTACATTTTTGGGTGGAATATCTCTTTAAAGGAAGTTAAAATAATAGTTCTCCGAAAAATGGAAATTCTGTCATCATTTAGCCTACTCATCCATATGACTAAAAGTGTAACAGTAGATATATTTTAAATAACCTTCATACTGTTTGTCCATCATTTGTTTGAAAGCTTACAGTGGTACAGCTTTCATATTAAAATATGTTTGGTGAATATGCTAATTTATCAATTGCTTAGTTCATTGTGAAAACATGTCAGTTTAATCATTTAAAAAGTATAAAATGGTTGTGGCTAGCTGATTAAGAAGCAAGATCCAGTGTACAAATGTATGAGATTATATCAAATTGGATTTATTGATTGATTACTGTATACATTATATAAAAGTAGCCATTGAGTATTTAAAGCACATTCAGTTTAGAAGGGCTATTAAAGAAATTTCATTACTTGTTTAATTTATGCATTACTGACAAATATGCGTCACATTAAGATGTATTGAGAATGAGTAAATGACACAATTTTTCATGTTTTTAATGCTTATAGATGCTAAAATTGCACAAATGTTCTTCTCTGCAGCATCATGGGTGGCATCAGGGATAATGCAGGACCAGGGCTGAACATTGTGATTGCAAATGGTTCGTTTACTACGAATAATTATGCAGGATTTAATTGATTTCTTGTTTATTTCATAACATCTGAATTTTGACATGAAAATTTTTCATATTTAAAAATACGTTGCTATTTTTTGGATGCATTTTTATACATGTTTACAAACAATTAATATTAATTATGGACATAAAATTAATTGACTCTTTTTTTTTTCTTAGGTGGAACCGGTGAGGTTTTAAGAAATGATTACTTCAATGTGAAATCTAAAGGTAGGATTTTAATAGATTTAATCAATTAAATCTAAATTCAATTGAACAAATAAAGCTATCTTGACATACGAAAACACTTCTTTTATCCTTCGAGATCCAGAGGGATTACTTGCCTTTCTAAAGACACTAAAGCCAGGAAATATAGTGCTTGTGGCCTCACACATCGACCCTACACCACAGTAAAAATCTGACAGCCTTCAGACACCATCAACTTGATTAACTTGGGTTTTGAGCTGAATAATTCATACATGTCTGACTTCTCTCTTCCAGGCTGACTGATGAAATTAGAGAGATATTCACTGCACTGGGCAGCACCATGGTCACATCCCTGAAGCCCAGGGATAGCTGGGTATTCGCCGGCACCTTTGGAATAAAGGAAGCTAGACCTTTTGAAAAGGTTGGAACGTCTTGTTATTTTTAGTCTCAGGAAAACATTTTATTAATGTAAATGGAATATACATAGGTTTTTTGGCCTTGGTGGAAAAGATCTGCTTCAGTTGCTGCTGCTGCAGAGCAAGTACGGCTTGCTTCTGTTAAATATTGTGAATAAAATTAATGTAAACATGCTGCTGCAGCTAGAGAGAGGTAGACCCCTCCATAGCAGATCTAGGCAGGTGGTGCTGGGGAGGTGGAGGGTTATAATAAGAAGAGTTAGTCCATTCGTTTGGATGTGTCGTGGTTTTAAAGGGAAATAGTAATGGAGTGAACATAATCCCCAAATTGAAAGCTTTGTCCCGCATCCTGCAAGACATAATTAGAGACCCACATTTCAATTTTGTCTGTGTGATTTTATTTCTTCCCTTCAATGCCACAATGAGAACTATAGTACTAAACATGCGATTGGCATTTAAAGGGATACTCCACTTTTTTTTGGAAATAGGCTCATTTTACAACTTCCTCAGAGTTAAACAGTTGAGTTTTGCCATTTTCGAATCCATTCAGGCGATTTTCTGATATTTAGAAGAATATCAGTAACCAGACAGTTTCTGGTCCCATTGACTTCCATAGTAGGATATACTATGGGAGTCAATGGGATCGTCTGTTGTTCAGTGTTATTTTAGTATTATGTTATACCATTACAGTATTTACCATACAGTGTGTTTGTGTGTAGAGAGAGAATTAAGTTAAGATAATTTTTTTAATATTTTTATGTTTTTGTACTCTAACTTCATGCTATTTCAGTTAGTTAAGTCAGCATTTCTATTTTTGTATTTAACATTTCATTTAAATTCATTGCATTTGTTTTCATTGACACTTTCATCTAATATTTTTCTTTTATTTCATTTCAGCTTTATTTCCATAAATTAATTTTTTTTATATAGTCTTAGTTTTATTGTTAATAATATCCACTGCTATTGTGCAAAACATTTACATTTAAGGATAAACATTTAATGTAAACATAAACATTTAATGTTTTCTCTGTTACGTTTAGTTGATTCGAAATGATGTGGGGAGGAACGCGTATGGAGACTGGCCTGAGTCGGGGGAGGTCATTGGCTGCTTACCCAGAATAACTGAGACTGAATGAGTCTGCCACTTTAGCCAACCTTACTGGGACATTTGAAAATGGGACATTACCAACTCGTTTGCCCATCTTCCCTCCCTTAGCAAATTAAACTCAAGGAATAGTTTACGCCTTCCATTAAAAGCACAAGGAGAACTTTTACATGTGTTCACACTGCTCTTTTCCAAACAAGAGCAACATTCTGTAATGATGATCATAATAAAGCAAATAAAAATGTGAAAGATAATAACAGCTAATTCTTTTTCTCATATTGAAATCCCTCACATTGGTTCTTTTATATGAAGGTAACACTGTTGCTGTTGATATTAACAATGAGTGGATAACGTGAAAGTGACATCAGTTTTAACACAATCCCTCTTTTTCTCTCCCCCTCCCTCTGCTGGATTGCAGTACCAGTTAGGGCACTGTATGCAGTCTGGGATTGCTAAAGTTTGTGTGTGTGTGTGTGTGTGTGTGTGTGTGAGAGAGAGAGAGAGAGAGAGAGAGAGAGAGGTTTGCTTGGAGGGATGTAATTTCCCTCCTGCCTCTCCTCCGGCTCTGCATGAAGATAGCAGGTGGAATCCCAAAGAAGTTGTTTCTGGTACAGTCCTGAGGCAGTGAGTGCTCTGCACCTTTGGAATCATGGGAGTGACCCATGGAAAGAAAGTAAGGATATTTTATTCCATTTTGAAGAACCGGTCTATTGCAATGCGTGTAAGAAAGATAAAGAACTCTTATATGTGTTAATTGTAAATGGACAATAGACTACGTTTAAAACTTAAATTTGTGAAATGTATAAGTTGAGAATGTTAGTTTTGTTCTGTTTTGTTATTTTTTTCCTATTTTTGTGGCTTATAATCACAAAGTTTTAGCATGAGGCATTTAATTCAAACCAAAATACATGTATATATTCGTTCATTAGATTCAGTTCTTAAGAATATTTGTGAAATCAATGCATGCAGTGTTGTTATTTTTATTAATATAGTTTTATAATAAAAGTTGTATTCATGTTTTTAATTCAAATGTAAAAAAAACCCTGAAAATACGTTTTTTTTTAATATAAAAATTTATTTTTATTTCAGTTAGTTTTAGTTCTTGTAATTTTAACTTATTTCAGTTTAACTGCCAAGAAAAGTTTTTCAAATAAAAAAATCTTTTTTTTTTCCCTTCAGATTCATGTCAGTGAACTAAAACGGCTTTTAGTAAGCCGTAACAGCAACTAAACCTGCATTCTTCTCGGCTCCAGACATCTTAATCTGCATAGCTTACATGTGACTTTTCAGTGTAAAACAGGCATATATTTGGTTGAAGTAACTTTAACAATAACTGATGTATTTTTCTTTGGTTATTTAGTCCAAGGACTCCTCGTGACTTTCCTGACACGATCACATTCTAGACAGCAGATTATGAAGGGAAAATGGAGAGTTTGTTTGGCAGGCCCAGTAATGAGGTGGCTAAATGCCAGCTGGTCCCAAAACCATTTTAGTCCAATATGATCAACCCAGCATGGTGTTCACACTCACACACACACTCATACCCACAATGCCTCCCTTGTGTTAGTGCAAGTTTCTTTCAACACACAGGGCTATTGTCCTCTTCATCAACAGCTTTAGTGATTATTTTCGATCGTTTGGATGGATAGATAAGGATGAGACAGAGCAATATAGACTTATTAACACAGTAATAGTGATAGTATGGTTTTTGGATACTGCTACCAGATTATTTGAAATACTATGCAAAATAAATATGTTAACACAGTAATATGATATATTTGGTATATACAGCACATCACTGTGAATAGCAGAGGGAAACTGCAAAATAAATGAAAGATTTGTCTTCTATAATTTGTGTTGTGGTTAAATATTATGCCTAAATATAATATCCATATCCTCCCACAGGCAGATCATAATCATCAGAGTCATAATTCTGCCTGTGCTCAGCCACTTATTGGACCTGGTGAATCAGGTTTTCTATTTTTTTAATATTATTTTTTGCAATTACATGGACTAATGCACTGTAAAAAAGATGTGATCAATAAGTCAACATGTTTTTTCTATTTACCCATGAAAACAATTTAAACTAGTTTAACTGTTAAGTTAAGGAAACAAACAAAAAATGAGTTGACTTGTACAGCCAATTTGATGAAATTAAGTAAGCAACTGAATAACGTTGAATTATGTGGATTTTCTTTACACTGCTTAAGATTTTCACCTGGTGGATGAAATTGGCTGTATTGTAATAGAAGGCTCTCTTTTGCTTCTCTCCCTCCATTAGATTTAGTCTCTGATCTTGGATCAGTGATAGATCCTGATCAGACGTGGGCCAGAGAAGAGGATTTAGACCAGAGCAAGTTGCTTCCCGAGCAAACGGACAGCGGTTACTATGAGGAGCTCATCAGGCCCAAAAAGCTCCACAATCCCATCAAAGCGTCCAAGTGCCATCGGGAGCTCCAGCGAGAGCTGATTATTACACACAAAAGGTGCAAACTGACCCAGATTTTGAGCAGGAAGCATGTTCACATTTTGAGGCATGAACAAAAGCTTAGTTTCAGCCTTAAATTATCACCTGACCCAATTTCTAATCTCACTTCAAACATGTGCCCGCAGCTTATGTCCCCTTTGCATGTTCATGTTCTGTCCAATAGATGCCAGTAAAGTCAAAGTTGTGCTTGCAGATAAAGTCACCATGAAATCAAAATTGACAAAGGCAGGGCAACCTGTTACAGCAGTAACAAACCACAACCGTCCAATCAGTTCGCGATTGACAAAATCAAGTCTTCAGGGAAGAAAGACTACCTCAACTTCTGTTTAATGCTGACTTTAAAGTAGTTTGTGTAGAGGCTCTATGGCGTGGAGACTTATAAAAAGTCCTAATTCATTTTCTGAAAAATGATCGCTACATTTGGTGTGTAAGCTATTTGAAGTGAAAACAACTGATGATTTAATTCCTTAAAACACACTCCTTATAGCAACGGTTCATCAGTACATTTCATTACAATGCATCAAAATGCCATAACTGGCTTTATCTCTGAAAAGGTTTCCTTTTGAATGGCGTCACTAAGGCTGCGTGGACTATATTAACCAATAGCTAATCAGATGAGGTGCATTCAAGACCAGAATTACCATAATTACAAGATTCCAACATGTAAACAGTGTGTACGTGGTTCACATCCTCATAGAATTATCTTCTGAGAGCTCCAACTGTTACCACATGACCACTGTAGATCGCTTTGCCCTTGATAGTGTTGCCATAGAAACACATAATTCCTGGTCTAAGGACTTGAATGACTCCGAGTTTAACACCATGGGTTGTCATCATATAATCAAGGCAATTACGACATGGCGAAAAAGGAGTATTATTATTATTAGGCTATTGTATGTGAACCTTTATGAATTGAGATGGTCTTTTGTTCCCTATTGTGACGTATATCTGAGTTAAACTGCTTCTTGAACGAGAGAAAATGTTGGACGGGACTTGATTTTGCTGTGATGTCATGTGAGTGACAGATTATCTCCGCCTTAATGCCAAAGATCAAGTTAGTCAGTGAAAAGAAGAGATGTCACTGCAAGAGGGAGGGGAAGTTATTTTGATTAAAGTTTTACAGGGCACATGAATTAAAAAAAAGAAGTTATGTGCGTGGATAAACCACTTAAAATAAATACCGCCATATACCATTAAAAACAAGAATTGTCTATTTTGACTTCATGGTGACTTTAAAGATGAATTTGATCTGCAGCCTCAACATCCTGATCATTCTCTTTTCCAGCCAATAATAATGAATAAACTATTATTATAAAGAAATATATATATATATATAAGGGCTGTCAAAACGATTAATCGCGATTAATCGCATCCAAAATAAAAGTTTGTGTTTACATAATATATGTGGGTGCACTGTGTATAATTATTATATATATATAAATACACACACATGCTTGTATATATTTAAGAAATATTTTCATGTATATTCTGTATATAGATTTATATATAATTTATATTATATATAATATAAATATTTTACATATAAATAATATTTTTTTCTTAAATATACATGCATGTGTGTTTTTTATATATATACAAAATAATTATACACAGTGCCCCCACATATATTATGTAAACACAAACTTTTACTTTGGATGCGATTAATCGTTTTGACAGCCCTATACAGTTGCCCTACATATATATATACAGTATATATATATATATATATATATACACACACACACACACACACACACACACACACACATATATATATATATATATATATATATATAAACACTAAGTAACAATGCCGTAATATGAGATTTATTAACACTTTTCTTATCTATCAGAGGAGCAGTGATGGAGGAGAAGCCAGAGTTACAGAGAGTTCTTGAACAGAGGAATAGAGCTCAAGCTCTGAAACAAGAGAGAAAACAGGAAGAAGAAAAATCACCCCTGGAGCAGGAGTTACTGAAGAGGCAGATGAGGTTAGAGAAGGTAAACCCTGAAATAACACCCATCAAACTAAACTAATATGAGTATTCATATGCAGTATTATATAATGCTAGGAAGCTATTCAAATGACACAGAATGTGCCTTGATTTTGTCCAGAAAATATTGATCTTTGGGCTTAACGTGATTTCACCAAGTAGAACATTTCAATCAACCAATCAGATTTGAGTGATAGTTTTTATAATGTTTAGGCTAACAACATTGGTAAGGGGCTTCCACACCATTCATATTCACCCATCATTTTCCTCTGATTTTGGGGATATATTATGGGTAGGGAAAGGGTTAAGATGTTTTTGGACAGGAATGTTGATCAAGGCAAAATCACAGCGACTGATCTTTGGTCCAAAAGTTGTATTATTGATCATAATGTATATAACCAGTTAACTTGCTCCTGTAGACAGAAGTGTCCGATAGTAATGTCTGAAAGGGGATATTTGTGTTTAATGACAAGTTCAATTAAACCATCAAAATATGAGGAAAAGATATTTTTTAAATATTATTTAAGAGCAAAACACTAAACTCGGTTAAGGTATTTATCTAACAAAATTATTTGACCAAAACAGGCAAACTACAGCTACATGTTTTATTTTACTATGCAAAAAAATGCATAGAAAAACAAAAAAGCTCACAGCAAAAAGTATACTCCGACTACATCATCATCATCAAACTAATCCAAATGAATTGAGTGGTTTTGTCCAAATTTTCTGAAGAGACTTAATCGCTTGGCATGATTAACAGATTTAATTTAGACAGAATTTTTTTTAAATATTTGAATAAAAGATATAGATTTTCCTAGGCAGGACATGACTTTTGGCTATTACTGTATACCAACACCTCATATAGAGATGATTTCATTCTTTTAAGCTTGAGAGAGAGGCCGGTGAGCAGAGGGAAAGGTCAAAGGGCGCACCTGAGTTCATTAGGGTCAAGGAGAGTCTGAAGAGGACGGCGATCGCAAGTGCTGAGGAGAAAGAGCTGTAATCACACATCACCATCAACATCATAGATCTACACGAGAGTTGATGCACCTACAGGTGATGATTTGACAATTCTTCATTGTTTAGAAAGCTTGGGTTTGGATTTTAAATGAAATCAAAGAATGTGAAAGAACAATATTGAGGACAAGAAAGTTGAACATGTTGGCTAATGATTTGTCAGTGTTACAAAATGTTAGGTACTACAATATAATGGTCTATAGGATTTAATGTATTGCACATTAATTGCTGATTAAGCGGCTGTCGTTTGCACACACAAGAGCAGACTAATTCCTACTGGAACTGTATCTAGTGTTTGTGTATAGAAATGATTGGTCTGCCATATTTATAGATGATACACGTTTATGCTTTTTAATGGAGTTTCTAACAAACCTTGGGTCGTGTAATCCTACCAACACAATGCAATGTGTGTGTGTGAACAGACAGCAGTCACGTCCACTTTTTCCACATGTATCTTTTGATAAGTAATTTGGTATGTTCAAATACGCATACTAGTTTTGCTGTATGTATACAGTGCACAGTATTCATGTTTTCTATGTGCACGTGATAGCATGGATCTCCTACTAAGTTTAACAAAATGTGCAGTATACAACCAGAGCATAGGACACTGTATCCCATAATACAATGCGTTAGACTTGATTTTCCATTTCTAGTATGACGAATGATCTCTTTTTCTTGACTTACTATTTGATGAGACAAGAAAAAGGTTACACAAAATTTGATTCAATTGCAAAAAAAGAAAAAAAATATTTTCTTATATGGTATAATACAAATTTCTTTATACCTTTTGTACAAGTGACTTTTTTACTGTTTTGAACGTCTTTTATCTAATTTACAGATCAAAAATGACCGGCCTCTAAAATGGCTTACCTCTCATAATGTAATATTTTCAACAAATGTTGTATTGAATCTTTTTGTCTACTTGTTTTCTTTCAATTAATCACAGGTATTGTATTTCTTTTTGAAACGGATTGATTTCTTTTTTCATTTCCAAAAAGAAACCTGTGCTAAGTGAAAGTGAAAACAATTGATAAAAAGATTGAATCCAATATTTGGCAATAACATAGCATAACAAAAGATTTATGAGCAATTCTTTTTCAGCCTGTCATTTTTGACTGGGAACAAGCTGGGGAAAAAGTACGAAAAATATATAAAAAATAATTTGTTATACCCTGTGCCATTAAAGTCCGTAAGTTTTAGTCCAATGTTATAACATTAAATCTAGGGTAGGAAATATCAGAGACGCTAGCAATAGCTAGCTAGCTTTGAAAGCATAAGATCCCAACCTTCCTATCAGAGCTCATTACAAAAATAGCCACGCCTCCTTGATGAACGTGCACAGCCAGAACAGAGTATGCAAAACATTATGACATTTTGTTAAATTACTTTTATGTCGCAAACCACATTTGCGAGCATTACAATAATAATTAACCTAAACAACTTTAAGAATTCTAACTGACCTCTAACTAACCATTTCGGCATTGATAGTGTTGACATAAACGCATAAATCCGAGTCTAAGGACGTGATAAGGACCGGGTAACGTCACGGGTTGCCATCTTGTAATTACGGTTATGGCATGGCGTGAACGCAGCATAAACTCGTTGTTTTGGTTCAGGAGGACCTGTAAAAGATGGCTGCTGTTTGCGGCGCTCGGTGACTGTCTGTCCACAAGTCTGCATCGAGCAGGTTGTGTGGAGATATGCAAATACATAATCTGATAAGCAGGTAGGACATCGTATCATTGCATTTGGATCAAATGCAATGATTGGATCGAACATTTTTTGGTCCTGAGACTTCCAATATTTAGACCGCTTCTGTTATTGATAGCTGTCGGGATGCGAAGAGAGTTTTATATGGAAGTAAAACAATGCCAAAAAGTTTCTGAAACAAAAAAGCCTGTTGAATTGCACTACTTAAAAAAAATAGTCATTGCATGAACCATGCTACTATTTTTAGGGCTTGCATTTTTATCGGCTGAAATTCAGCATAGTTGAAAATTTAAGCTGTGAATGTTTCAATGCAAAACATTTAAAACACAGTTTCAAAATTAAAAATTCAATAATCCATATTCATCTTTCATATTTCACTTCCAAAATATTCAAACTGTTTAAAAATACAACCTATAAAAATTCAACAGGCAATTTTCAGTCCATTTTATTTCACTTTGCAAATTCGCTTCCACAATTTCAGTGGATCAAATTCCACAGTAAATTCAAAAATGACATCAAGGAACTGCAGGAAAAGCAGTAGATTACCGAGCATAATCTCCATCTGCTGTTAGTCCTCCTCACCAGCAGGAGGTGCAAGTACGTGTTGTTGACGGCAACAATTAGAGCAACAATTAAATTACGTTTTTGTGATGATTATCTGGGGCAGTATATGTGCGGAAAAGATGATAAAGACACAAAAAGCTATGTTTATGTTTAATTGAATAACTTTCCTTGTTACTTTCCCTGTGTGCCTACATGTTATCAGCTTTCTCAAGTTTAATGCAATGCATATTTTTTTTCCAAGTAGAGCAATTCAACAGGCTTTATCGTTTCAAAAACATAGGGCACTATTTTACTTCCATAGTTTCAACCAGTACAACAAAAAGTGTTCATGAAAAACACCGCCTACCCTAGATTTGGTATTTCCAGGAAAAAGATAATCCTCTCTGTGTTAAAACGACCGGAAAATAACATGAGGGTTTGCTTTTCCTCTCATATGATGCTGACATCATAAAACATGTGATGTTGATCTCTCAAGACGTAGCCAATGTTTTGGCTAACAACACAACGTAGTTTTTTTGTAAATATGTTTTGTACATTTTCTTAGTCTTTAAATAAATAGATTTTGACACGTATTACAGTGTGCGTGTATTTTCTGAAAGTACCAACCACAGTCCGCCTTTGCATAGCACTTTGATGTGAACTTTATTTGCATTGTACACAAAGATTTTACCGAACACACACAATGCATAGACAAGGAGTGTTTATTCGTAACGTGCTACTACCTGTATATCTTTAAGGGTACAAATCATCGGCTCTTCGTAACTCCATCGATAACACATGATGCATTGCATCCATACATTTGTAGCTTTTACAAAAAAGATATACAATATATGTATACATCTTCTTCCTGTATAATACACATACTGTATTTGTGTCTACTCTACGCTTCCTGAACTTTCATGTGAAAACATAATGGGAGAAAAAGGTCATAATTGATCAAGGGAGGAATTATCCACTAAAAACTCAGGGTGTAGCTTTCTTTAGTGCTTTTCAAAGCCAAAGTAATTCATAGACGACTTCTAAATGATATTTAATCAGCCCTTCTGAGGCAGTTTGCATAATTACCATAATTACTATAACTGATTGCGGAACTGCTCATTAGACTGATGCATTTTTATACTTATTAAATCACTTAGAGCACTTGGGTTTTTAGCAGTTCTGTTCGCAGGTTTAAGAGGAAAATAATATGTAATATCAGGGATTAGCTAAATAAATACCTCGTTTGGTCCCAATTTACATTAGGTGTCTTTAAATACCATGTATCTACATCAAAAAATAAGTACAATGTACTTATGGTGTCCATATTGTATTGCAAAACCCTTTAGCCGCTATTGAGGTGGGATACGGGTATGGTTAGGTGGTATGGGTAGGTTTAATTATAGATAGAAATCTATAGAAATTAATTATAGCTGTAATTACATGCAGGCATTTAAAAAAAATACAATGTATGTGCACAATAAGTGCATTGTATAAAGTCATTCATTTAAATGTTAATACACAGCAGTTAAAGACATGTAAAGTGGGATTCATTTTTCTATTATTATTTTTTTACTATTGTTGGCTTCGAGTAAATCTTGCTCAAATTGGCATTATGCTGTATACTGATGAACATGGTGTGAATGTTCTTGCATTGTTCAATCCAGTTTGAAAGTAAGGCCAGTATTGAGTTCTTAATATAATGTTAAATCAAAATATTTGTTTTTAAACATAACATTTATATATTTTACAAAGAAAAAAACAGATCAAGTCAAGTGACAATATCTTGTTCCCTCCGATTTCAAAATGACATGACCGCAATAGTCGGTCTCATTTTACAATTAGCATAGTGGAAAAGATATGAATATGTATAATATTTTGATCATTGCTCTTGTAAACATATTTTTACGAGGTCATGCAAACATTAGACGTCTTCTGCACACGAGAACAGTGCAGATTATGGCCGGCGACCCGAACAAAAGATCAGCTCACACAACATGCACTGGAAAAACTGATAACCATAGACAGATAAATCATTTTGGTTGCAAACTTAATCAGTGTAACGACAAAGAGTAATCAACAGCTGTTCCAAAACCTTCCAAGGCAGCATCCTAATTTAAATATAATCTCATAAATCACTGATTCAAAGCAACAGAGTCTCTCATGTGAAGCGCATACAAAATACCAACTCACGATTAATTGAAGTTTGACGCCAGCATGTTGCTAAGCTAACTTTTAAAAAAGCAGTCCTAAAGATAATTATATCAGCTGCAGATTTTTGAAGCAGGATGGATTCTGATTGGCTATTTTTTTAGGGCTGTCAAACGATTCATCGCATCCAAAATAAAAGTTTGTGTTTATAATATATGTGGGTGCACTGTGTATAATTATTTTATTTATATAAATACACACACATGCTTGTATATATTTAAGAAATATTTTCATGTACATACTGTATATAGATTTATATATAATTTATATTAAATATAAATATTTTACATATAAATAATATATTTTTCTTAAATATACATGCATGTGTGTGTATTTATATATAAATAATTATACACAGTGAACCCACATCCAGATCACAAAATCAACAATATGGACATCTACCCAACAGACTTCATAACAAAACCACGATAGATTATGCCGTGAAAGTTTAGAAGCTTGTTTCCACCACTGAATAAAAAAGGTAATTTAGAGTTATAAAGTCTGAATTCCAAGAAAAACTGTGAGAATTGTGAGTTGACTTTTTTTTTCTCAGAATTGAATTTTATAACTCACACCCTAAACATGTTTTAACCCAACTTTGGGTCAAATATGGACAAACCCAAACATTGGGTTAAAATGTAATGAAAAAAAATTAACCCAATGGCAGGGTTTGTCTATATTTGACCCAAAGTTGGGTTAAAACAACCCAGCATTTTTTTAGAGTGCACAATTCTAACCTTTGTTTCACAATTACGACTATTGTGATATGAAAAATGTCAGAATTGACAGTCTGAATTGTGAGATAAAACGTCACAATTACCATTATGTATATTTTTTTTCTCTGGTGGAAACAAGCTTCCATATGAAAATGTATTAATGATGACTTTATCTTGACGTCAATGACTTAAATCTTGTTTCCTAGTGAATTTATCGCCTGAGCAAGCGGGGCTTATTAAGACATTAATAATTATTTAGACATTGTATAACTAGAGGCTTTCCAAGAAAGTCCAAATTGCTACAGGGTACAGACCTGAATGTTTTCTTAAAAAAAAAAAAATCAAATAAAGATAATTAAACCTTACATAAAATATACAACTTAAACACATTTTTGTCTTTGGTTGGGGTACAGAAATATTAGATAAAATGAAATAATGGTTAAAATAGAATTACATATATCCGTCAATGAAACACCCATGTGTGAATGTCTGGAACAATCACGCTCTCCTCATGTCATGTCCCACCAGCAGCACTAGTGCATGTTACCAGGAAAGCTCAGTGTTCCGGGTCAGACTGGGGCCGTAGACGTGCACGTGTGTGTTCCTCTGGGCTCAGAGTTCAGATCCTGCTGGTCGGTCGGCAGCAGTAAGCACAGCTTCTGAGACTATCCCGGTCGGCACTGCCACGACGCCCGTCTGCACTGGGGGAACCTAAACATAAAGTTATGGGGAAATGAATAGCAGTAGGATCTTATAGTATATAAAATAGCATTTAGCCCAGTGTCGTTATTGTAAACTATTAAAGGGGTCATGAACTGGCTTTTTAAATTTGATTATATTGTTGTCTGAAGTCAACTTATGACATTCGCTTGGTTTTTGCATTCAAAAACTTTAAAATGAATAAGTAATAGGCTATTTTGTACGCTAGTTTTGAGCCTAGCTGAAAAACGCTCGGTTTTTATGGGCGTCTCACACTGAAGACTTGGAAGTAAACGCCCACTGCTGTGAGTGGATAACAGTTTTGCATATTATAATGAGTTTCAACTCACTCGTCGGTTCCGATCGGTGAACGTTAGGGGAAAATGTTTTGAAAATGTCCAATGTAGTAAATGGTAGACTTAAGTTGTTTAGCTATGCGTGTAATGGGCGAATCGGTGGGCGGGGCTAAACCGGCCGTGTTGAAGTAGGCGTTGATCATCTATAAACTACAATTTACTTCAATCATTTTTTTATTTAATATTTTGTATTTTTAGGGGATTTTTTGGTACTAAATTATATACCTGTTAACCACTTTTCGAGCATAGACCTGAAAATGTCATTTATAAATTAAATTTAAAAAAAAAAAAAAGTTTAAGTACGCCTAAAAATACAATCAGACGAAAAGCCTGCGTGTGCGAAACGAAAAATGTGTATGAGTCCACTACATTTGCATTTACACTTACATTTAACAAACCCTCTGGTGCTGTCTGGTCATTTTTTAGGGAAAATGTTAAGTTTTTAATTTTTATTTTTATTTTACTTCATCGTAATGGTACGAAACTTGACAAAGGTTTTGGCACTTGCTATGTGAACACATACACTAATAAATCATGGAAATTATTAAAAAAGGTTAAATGGTCTAAATATAGCCACGCTTGTACGAATGTCCCATGTATGAATGGGGACTAGCGGAAACGTTTGCTACTGCGCCCAAACAAAATCTTACCGAAAGCTAATGTTTTGAGATATCAACATTAGATATTAGATTTATGGCTTTGATTTTGCCACAGTTTTAAAGTTAAAAAATTGAAAAAAGCACACCAAAGCTCATAAATTTTAACTGGCTGATAGAAAAGTAGCCTATTCTAAAAATCGAATTAATTAATTCCCATAGTACCTCATATAAACGTCTTGAGGCAGATTTAAGACCATGTATTAAAATTGAATCCCTTGCAGAAAAAATATAAATATTAAAAACTTTTTATAGACTTAAAATCAGGAGTCTCTGATTTTCAGACTTTTTAAAGCCCTGCGGGAACCTTACACTAAAATTGGGCCACATTAATTCTTGCATACTGTTTGGGATGGATTGTATGCGACTTACTGCCCTCCTCTTCGTCCTCCTCCTCCTCCTCCTGGTCGAGCTCTTTAGCGGGGAGGAGCAGGTGTCTGTGGTAAGGGCTGGTGCTGGTGATTTGGCTCGGCCCCTCTAGGCTGGTGCTCAGCTGCAGTCTCCGCATGTGTCGAACCACTGCTGTCGCGTTGAATGCTTGCTACAGAGACAACAACAAACAATGATGTGCCTCTAAAATATGTTTCCACATTAGATTAATGAGGACAGAACTTCACTAAACATGATTTGTAGCAGCCTATGAAATGAATCATGTCTTATGTAATCAGTGTTTCAATCGCAAAAAGACATTACTTAAACAGCTTGTAAGCAATGTCACGTGACTCGCGTAACATTAAATTTACCTCAGGAAAACAATTCGAAGCCCATAGCTCGGTAGTTAACTAGAAAAAATTAACTCAAGGCCGGGAGGAGCATTTTGCTAAATATATGCAGTATATTACTTTACATATAATTATATTTTTACTTAAAGGCATACTCCACTTTTTTTGGAAATAGGCTCTTTTTATAACTCCCCCAGAGTTAAACAGTTGAGTTTTACCGTTTTCGAATCCATTCAGACAATTTTCTGATATTTAGAAGAATATCAGTAACCAGACAGTTTCTGGTCTCATTGATTTCCATAGTAGGAAATGTATATATTTATATCAGAATATCAGTAACCAGTTTCTGGTCTCATTGACTTCCATATTTGGAAAAATATATACTATGGTAGTCAATGAGACCAGAAACTGTCTGGTTACTGATATTCTTCTAAATATCAGAAAATAGTCTGAATGGATTCGAAAACGGTCAAACTCGACTGTTTAACTCTGGGGGAGTTGTAAAATTAGCCTATTTCCAAAAAAAGTGGAGTATCCCTTTAAGTAAAAATATAATTATATGTAATGTAATATACTGCATTTATTTAGCAAAATGCTCCTCCCTAGAGTTAATTTTTCAAGCTAACTACCGAGCTATGGACTATGGATCAATGGGCAGATCTGTTGGGATGGAATTGAAAATATTGAAGAATTTAAAAGGATTATGTTGTGGGATTCTCACCTTCCATTTACTCTTGGCAAAGTTCTTCTTGATCTGAGCGCTGACAGACTCATGAATGTTCCTATCAAGAGCTGTGTCTCCGGAAATCCTTCAAAAGTAGAGATGGGGGATGGATTACTAAAGCAATTTTTTTATGAAAAGATATACCGATATAGTCAAAATACGCAGAACACTTATTTTTAAAGGGATACTCCACCTTTTTTTGGAAATAGGCTCATTTTACAACTCCCTCAGAGTTAAACAGTTGAGTTTTACCATTTTTGAATCCATTCAGTCGATTTTCTGATATTAAAAGAATATCAGTAACCAGACAGTTTCCGGTCTCATTGACTTGCATAGTAGGAAAAAAATATACTATGGAAGTCAATGAGACCAGAAACTGTCTGGTTACAGATATTCTTCTAAATATAAGAAAATCAGCTGAATTGATTCGAAAACGGTAAAACTCAACTGTTTAACTCTGGGGGAATTGTAAAATGAGCCTATTTCCAAAAAAAGTGGAGTATCCCTTTAAGTAATCCTACCATGGATGCTGTAAAGCCTGATCACATGTGTATCTCAGAGATGAATCTTTCTCCATCAAGTGACTGATGAAATCCTTGGCTGGAATATGATCGACAATATGTTGTAAAAACAACATTCAAGCGTTAAGAAAATAGAAATAGCCAGAATAGAGCTCAACAGCAGTTTCAAGAAAGTGTTCTTCACTGTCTGTCCTATTGGTAGACTCTGTATCTCAACACTGTAGCATCACTAATGGTATTTCTATTTCTGAAAACCTTCTGTTGAGCTCTATAGGTGCAGGATCTTATGATTAAAATTACATAGAACTACCTGAGTCAGAGATGTCGTCCCAGTATGGAGAGTCAAACTCATACTCTGCTTTGAGAATCTGCTCGAACAGCTTGGCGTCGTTTTCATCGTAAAATGGAGGGTAGCCACATAAGCTGCAAGAGACAATGCTTTGTAAGACCAGCTGACTGTAATTTATCCCTCTTATGATTTGGCTATAAATAAATAAATAAGAAATATTGATTTAGATTGAAATATTAATTTATGTTGATTCTTCAAAAATGGAATGAATGAATACATAAATAAATGAAGACTGACGATCAATACTAATAATTCAATAAATTAAATAAACATATTTGTAAATGTAAAAAATGGACCATAAACAAACAAATTTGTTGATTCATTACAAATATCTGTCTTTGAAATGGAAAAAACGAGCACTGACAATAAATACAAATAATTAAAATTAATAAATATGTTCGTAATTAAAGAATTTACCATAAATAAACACCAATCAATCAATCGAACAGTGAATAAATGACTGACCATACATACAAATAATTCACATTCAATAAATAATTCTAAAATTGACAAACAAACACTCAAATAAATACAAACATCAAGAAATGCTCACAGAATATAAGAAATCACTCCTATGGACCAACAGTCTACAGCTTTACTGTATGGTTTTTGTGCCAAGACCTCTGGAGCTGAATGAAAAAGTGAGTGAGAGAGAGAGAGAGAGGTTCACTTTCCTTTTGAGCGCTGTACAGAATGAGGGCAGCATCAAAGAGGCAGTTAAAAAGTGAAAACACTTGACATTGTGCAGCATTTCAAATGACTGAGAGCCTCTAAAAACAGACACATTGCCTTAGTAGAGACAGTAAGGGCAGAAAATATAGCCCTCGTTCATACCTACGTATCCAGGTGTCCCACAGGCAGTTGACATCACACTCCCAGAGTCCTCGATCTTAGACAGGCCAAAGTCACTGATCATAATATTGGAGTCCTCCTCTATACTGTAGTACAACAGATTCTCTGGCTGGACAGAAAGAGAATGAATTCACATTAAATCAAGTCATATCTTACTACATGTAATGCACAGCCATTTTCATATGCATAACACTGTGTCCTAATCAGATGAGACAAGTGAGACAAGCTGTTAGCCATTTAGGTGCCCTAAGCATGATTCCTTTATGACTCCGTTAAAGGAGTAGTTCACTTTTAAAAAAACTTTTGCTGATAATTTACTCATCCCCATGTCATCCAAGATGTCCATGTCTTTCTTTCTTCAGTCGAAAAGAAATTAAGGTTTTTGATGAAAACATTCCAGGATTTTTCTCCATATAATGGACTTCAATGGGAACCAAACGATTCAAGGTCCAAAAGACAGTTTCAGTGCAAACTGCAAACTGTTCAAAGGGCTTTAAATGATTTCAGACGATGAATAAGGGTCTTATCAAGTGAAACGATCACTTATTTAAAAAAAAAATAACAAAGTTCAAGTTTTATAAGCTCAAATGGTCGCCTTGCTTTGTTCTGTGATGAGCGTTCGTGACTCCTGTTCGAACTCGTTTATCAAAAAGAATCTTTTTTTTCGTGTCATTTGGTTCATTCAACGAACGAAATGAACTCGGGATGAGTTGACTCGGAAAAGATTCGTTCATTTTGAAACTGTCTTTTGGACCTTGAACCGTTTGGTTCCCATTGCAGTCCATTATATGGAGAAAAATCCTGGAACGTTTTCATCAAAAACCTTCATTTCTTTTCGACTGAAGAAAGAAAGACATGGACATCTTGGATGACATGGGGGTGAGTAAATTATCAGCAAAAGTTTTTTTTTTTAAAGTGAACTAGCTTACTCCTTTAAAAATGCAGCCATTGTGAGCTGCCTTAAAAATCTTACCGACCCTAAACTTTGTAATGGTAGTGTACATATTGTCATATTTTCTTGACTGGCAAAAGTTTAAGAAATCTATTTTTAAAATACAAAATAGTAAAATATTTAAGAGCTGTAAACAGAACACAAAAATGCGGCGTATTACAGTTTAAAACTTTTATTTTGGCATAATGTGTACTCTGTTTAATATACCATGGTAAAGAAAAATGTGGTAAGCAATACACTAGTATCCCATTCTGAACAAAGCCTGTTTCTGTCATATTGCTAAGCATCGCCTACTGTTAAAATCTCATTGCTCTGAACTTCTGCTCCACACAGCTGAATATTAAACATTAAACACTTTCTAATTGGCAGTGATTTTGTCCCTCTGTGGCAGCATTTGGCTTTCACAGAGAACAGAAAACACATTGCATGCTGAATAATTCGTCATATTGCGCCTGCTAGAAAGGCAGAGTGTGATTATAGGGACAGAATATGTAAGCCTTACCTTCAGGTCTCTGTGCACAATGCCCATATCATGCAGATACTTCACTGCATCTAAAATCTGACGTATGAGTTTGCTGGCATCTCTCTCAGTGTAGAAGCCCTTTTCAACAATCCTGTCAAAGAGCTCTCCCCCCGATACACTGTGAAGACCCACGCAAACAAACTACAATTAGCACCTCCGCTATAATGACATACGCTGCAAGACACTGCGAATTAAACAGACAACATCTTAGCAATGTCACTATGGTTGGTGTGAGCTTTGAGTGGTGAGATTTTAGACTCACAGCTGCATAACCAGATACAAATGTGACTGACTTTCGAAGATGTCTTCCAGTGAAACAATGTTCTCATGTTTTATTCTGAAAAGAAAGAAGAAAAGACAGCAATGATTAGAGCTAGAGTTGTCAAAAAGTCCTGACTTCGGTACCAAGTCGGAACCGAAATTTTAAAAATGTGACGCTTTGAGCTGTGTGTTGAGCGATTGGCTATTGTGATTGGCTACAATGATCAGCGCTTCAAAAACGTGTTAATATACATCAATAGCCATGTTTCCATCCACACGTTTTTATCCGAATTGATATGGAATGAAAAATACCTTATGGAAACTGTAAAATTCGATTAAATTTCATGAATATCGACTCAAATGAAATACGTTCGGTCTCATTTTTTATCTTTAAAAGATTGTATCTTGATCGCTATACGGCTAATGTGATAAAGGCTGATGGAAACGTTATTTGCTGAATAAATAATGAATTGCAATTAAGTTTTAGGCGCGAGAGATCACTTTCGGTGCTTTCCGGCGCTCGCGCAGATAGAAGCGCCTTTGCCTATATGGTAAAAACCATATAAATACTGTTCGTTTTCTCACACAAACCGCTCGTTTCGTGTCTTAGGCCATCAATGTGTACTTACATTTACGAGTCGTTAAATCATGTTTAATTTGGACTTCTCTGTGCATGCTCTTTGAGGTGGTGACCATATGACTGATAGACAACGGTTTGACCTAAAAAATATCAAAATTGAAAATACTGTGGAAACAAAGACACCTACATCTTGGATGCCCTTGAGGTAAGCTAAAACATATCAAAGATTAATTTCAAAGTGAACTATCCCTTTAAATAAACACGAAAGCGTTTAAAAGCAGCCGTCTATGAGCGGACTGCTTGTGCTTTCAAACTCTCCAGTTTTTACAAACACTTCCATGTGCTCTAAAATGATGAAATGCTCCCTTGAGTTGATCATTAAAGCCAATCACAGACATATCCAATGAACGCGTGAACAACACATGAACACAATGGCCAATCAGAGGTGTTTACGATTCTGCTCAAAGCAATTTTACAATTTCTGTACCGAATTGGTACCAAAGTCGGTTCTTTTTGACAACTGTAATTAGAACAGAAAATTGGCATTTAGACTTATCATATTCGTTGGACTGACAGTAGAAACGACTGAAGTCACAAAAATTGTTTAATACCATATCTATACTATACTAATCATTTTCTCAGTGTCTTTGATAAAGCTACACTAGCCATACCGTAATCAGACATTTATAATATTCGGCTCCATCTCCATTTGACTTCCACTCTTTTGACTCTCTCTCTCTCTTATTTCTATTCGTATTCCTCCTCTTTGGTCCCTCTACTTCACATACTGCTGCAGGGAACCTCCATACCATCTCAGCTTCTGTGTGTGCTGTTGCCCTAGCAACAGAGACACTAAAAATAGGACTATCTCCAGTACTCTTGACATTTCCGGCGCACACTTCTACGATTTCTCAAACTATAGCACGTTTTTTATGGGACATATAGCATTTACAAGAGCTTTTCTTCTCTCAAAGAGCAATCTGGCTCTTAAGGGGAAAAAGGAAGAGACCTTTCAGCATCTTGACTGCCACTTATCTCTAACGCTACATCACAAAGAGTCAAGATCTCGGCGGCATCTGTCCTGGCTATAGACATTATTCACAGCAGCGCCATCTTTGATTTTTTTTTTTTTTATGGGAATGAAAGCGAGGCTTTGAGGGATATACATACATCTCTTCAGTGGAGACAAGTGAAGGCCAATCAGGGCTTAATGTTCACTGAAGATGAGTATGAATTTCAACACAACACTGAGATAGTAAAACATTTCATATTTGTCAACTTGTTTTACAAAGGAAATGTTAAACGACCCATACAGTGATGCAAACTACTCAACTTTTTAAATGTAATTTCCCTATTTTGAATTGAAAATATGCAATCATTTAAATATTTATGTAAAAAAACGAGTAGAAACATAATTGTCAATGAAAAACTATTATTATAACGTTTTTGTGTGTATTTTAAATGTAAGTAACCTACAAATTGTAACTTTTAATATTATAGTGATGTACCAACTGGGTTTCTCTGCATTATTTGAGAGATTTTATGATTGAATCCTGGCCATCCCTTATGAAATAATGATCTGGTCTTCAGCTGGGTTAGATGTTTGGCATAACAGTTGCCCATCTTGCCAAACAAACCAATTCAGACTGTTTTTTTATGCAGTACTTCATGAGAGAGTCGGTTCTGACCTGTGTAACACAGCAATCTCATTCTCAATGCTGTTCTCCTTTCCCTCCAGTGCTTTCTTAGGGATGCATTTAATGGCCACGAGTCGCTGGGTCTTCTTCTCCTCAGCCAGGAACACCTCAGAGAACGCCCCCCTGGAGAAAAGCAAAGATGGAGTTAGTGCTGTTAGACATTTAACTTTCCCCATTGGACCCTTGTGTTTTTTATACATTGACTTTAGAGTACAGAGAGTAACGATAACCCAATATATCAGCCGGGGCTGCATTTCTCAAAAGTAAATCCACCAATGGTCTTTATGGTCTACTTAGGCCAATGCTTTTGATGAACGCAGCTCAGGCTGACTAATCGGACAATATTTGGCCATTTCAAGATGATCGACATCAGTCAATAATAATCAAATTCAAGAATTTAAAAAAAAAATATATACTTTTAAAAATTGTAATTGTATCATGTATATCAATTATATTCATTATACATATACATTTTTTTTTAAATATGTAAATATTAATGGTAAATGATAAAAAGGGCAATTATTATATGTTCTGAGTTAGTTTGCCACCAATATTTGATATAAATCCAGAACTACCATTTTTTTGTAAAGTTAGGATTAAAAACTAAAAATAAATGGCAAAAAATGCATACGCTCCCATTCAAAAATTTGGGTTCATAACGATTTTTTTTTTATTGTTTTTGAAGGAGGTCTCTTCTGCCCGTCAAGGCTGCATTTATTTGATAAAAACTGTAAAAACATGTATATTATTACAATTTAAAATAACTGTTTTCTATTTGAATATATTTTCAAGATTATTTAAAAATTCTTCACCATTCCTGTGATGAATTTTCAGCATCATTACTCCAGTCTTCAGTGTCAATTGATCCTTCAGAGCTCAAGAAATATTTCTTGTATTTATCAGTGATAAAACATTTTATGATTTTATGATTCTTTGATGAAATGTATTTAAAAAGACATTTTTTTTGTAACTTTATAAACCTTAACTGTCACTTTTGATCAATTTAATAACAACCTTACTCAAAAAATAAATTCCTCTAAAAAATATACAGGAAAAAATGAACTGACCCTGAACAGTATGCCTATGTAACTCTGAACAGCTCTAAAAGTTAATGCACATATGTTTTTCTAAATAATTGATGTTCATTTTTACACTTCAGCGGTAACTCAACCCTGACTGTTGTACAAAAGCTACATAAACAGTGCTAACACCTTTTTCCGAATGTATTTTTTTCTTTGTGTGTTGTTTATGCGACAGAAATATTGTGAACAGCTGATATTTTATCAGGTCATACTCGTCAGGTAGAGAGAGATGAAACAGTGTGCACTCTCCGGGACACAGGTTGTGCCAGAAAAAGACAAACAGCACAAGCTGTTTAATCATCCAAGGAATGTTTCCATGTGTTTAGGCATCTGTGTATGTTTTTGTCTTATTCAAGCAACCTTTCAGGTTTTTAGCCTTATATGCAGACGAAACACATTCATCCTCATACACTTCCTTAAACACAAAGCCTGTGTGTGTAAAACAAGCACTGTCATGTATAATCTAGCTGCCCCAAACACACACTCCCTAAACTGCCTTCTTAATCACAGAGGGAGCAATTAAACACAATTTGCCACTAAGGAAAAGAGAAATAAACAAGTCCGAGAATAAATGACAGTAGAGGAAACTTACACTTCCTTACTTCCAAGGCTACATTTCATATAGCTGTTAAATGTTAATTATCATGATTACGAACATTTGATTAATACTTTTAGATATGCATCAAACTATTCAATACTACCATCTCCTAAATATGAAAACAAATAGGTATCTTAAAAAGACCACTGATCTTAAAAAGACCAAATTATGCATTTTTTCTAAGTCTTGATTTAGTTTTTGGGGTCTTAGTCTTAGGCCATCAATGTGTATTTACATTTACGAGTCATTAAATCATGTTTAATTTGGACTTCTCTGTGCATGCTCTTTTAGGTGGTGACCATAGACCTCCATTTTATGACTGTCAGACAAGAACTGTTTGACTTAAAAATATAAGAATTGAAAATACTGTGGAAAAAAAGACACCTACAACTTGAATGTCCTTGAGGTAAGCTAAAACCTATCAAAAATTAATTTCAAAGTGAACTATCCCTTTAAGAAAGCTGAAAATGTAATTAAAGCATGTAGGTCCTCTTAATAGTATAATAATGAACTAAAACTAAATTGAACACCCTGGAAAACCACCTATAACATGCTAGCAACCGCATAATGATGCCCTAGCAAGCATGGTTTTACACATTAATGTTTACATTAAAATACACTGTTTGAATTACATAAAATGTTTAAAAATGGTACAATGGTGCTGAGAGACTTGACTTAAAGCATTATTAGATTAGCCAAAATTATCAAAATATTAGCAAATATTCATTAAAACTCTTAAAATATGTGTAAAATTTATTTTAAAAACGGACAAAAAAAAATAACATGCATTTTAAGAATGACAGTAAAATTTGTCTGAATGTGTAGGCTCAGTCATTATGCATCAAGTGTACAATTTTCAGCATTTGAAAAAATATTTTTAAATGCGTGACTGTCTTATTGCATAACCCTGAGGAGGATTTCAATTAAAAGGACCTTATGATATGTTGTTGTTGAGATAATACAAATAAAATGGAGGACTCCAATGACCTGGAAGCCACACTAGTGAGTCATGGTCACAGCAGGGATGTTTATTGAGAGCGAGCACTGCAGCTGTCAACAAACTTTCTACTGGACTCGTATCACAGAGTTATCAAAGTGCCTTAAGTGGAGTGAGGGGAGTGTGTGTGGGGGGGGGGAGACCCAAAAGGAGGTCGGGAAGAAAGAAAGAAGAAAAGAAAGCGAGAGCGAGAGGAAATGAAGAGAGCGAGAGCTGTGCTGTTGCCGTGAGACATGGTGTAATTAAGGCCTCCCATGGCTTCCTGTGGGTAAAGGAGGTGGAAGATGGGAGAGAGAATGGAGATTAGGAAATGATACAAGACAGCCTGTGTGGGTGTTTGGGTCTGTAAATAAGAAAATTGTTTAGCAGAGATGTGTAGCTGATGGAATGCCTTACATATGTTATATGAGGCCAATAATTTCCCAACAGCAGCTAAAATAGATTGAGAAAAAATGCCCAGGGTGTAAAGTCTTTCTTTTGAGAAAACATCAACACTGAAAGGAAAATTATAAAGATTCATATTCATAATACATGAATATTCATAATTCACAATTCATATTTACTTTACACTAGTGTTTACATTATCAAATGTTTAAATATGGTACAACAATGCTGGGGGACTCTTATTGGCAATTATTAGATTAGCCAAAGATAATACATTTTACCTAATATATTTGTTAAAACTTTCAAAATATGTGTGAAACATGTATAATGAAGAAAAAGAATGCAAGTCATTTTGCATTACGTGTATTTGATAATAATAATACTATTAAAACTAGGGCTGTCAAATGATTAATCACGATTAATTGCATCCAAAATAAAAGTTTGTCTTTTCATAATATGTGGGAGCACTGTGTATAATTATTTTATATATAAAAATAGACACACATGCATGTATATATTTAAAAATATATTTTCCTATATATAGTGTATATAGATTTATAAATAATTTATATTATATATAAATATAAATATTGTATATAATAAATAATATTTTTTTATATACATGCATGTGTGTGTATTTATATATATACAAACTAATTATATACAGTGCACCCACATATATTATATAAACACAAACTTTTATTTTGGATGCGATTAATTGCGATTAATCATTTGACAGCCCTAATTAAAACATAAAATTTTTAAATAATTTTGCTGCTTCATTATTGTTATGTCCTAGTGCCGTGGTTTCCAATATAGGCTACATTTAAATGTTATACCCTTGCACCCCTAGTCTATCTCTGGTTTGTAACCCTTATGGGGGCTCGTCCGGGATCTAAAATAGCTACCCATACCAAGACATTGGGGGAAAAAATGTCTATATATGTTCATTGCAACTATGGTTTTGGGAAACACTTACTCATTAACTCAACTGATAATGACAAAACTTGTGACTATAGTTGGCTAATGATGCTTTTGGGAAACGCACCCCTGGCAAACAATCTGTAAAGGAATAATACAATCATTCAAAGATTTAGTGCCAGAACACGGGTTTAATGTCTCTCATTATTCAAACCCCTAAAACAACTCAATTCTGTGTCTATTATGCTTTGGTCTTCCACAATAAATTCTCAATGTAATTTGTTTAAGTACATTTATTGAATACCCTACAAATTATCTTAAATTATTTTTTTTTCTTCAGCAAATATTGATAATTTATAACAAAAAAGAAAAACTTGCTTGAATGTGGCCCTTGTTTTCTTTTTTTATGGATGTCTTATAAAGGCTTGCTTGTTTGGGGAGCTTTTTCTCATTTTAGATTCCCTTAGAAAGCCGTATAGATTTGGCTCTAACTACTGACTAAAAAAAAAAATCTGACATCATACCAACCTGACGAAACTTGCTCAATAAAACTGGCTTCCTGATAAACCGAGCATAGTCAATACAAATTCTCCTTTCCAAACATCAGCCTCATTTTGTTTAGCAAGGTTGGGCATCAACAAAGGGACCTTCCAGACAAAAACAGCTTAGAAATTTCATTCATCCTCCTTCTGTGACATAAACTTTCATCTAAAAATAAAATATCTCATCCTGTCACCATAGCAACCAGTCCCCTTTGACCTCATGTGCCCACTTTGTAAATAAGATGAGCACTGTGAGCAGCTGAGAACAAAACAGCAAAGTCAAATGTTTGAATTCTGTAAGCTTTGAAAGAGCACAAATATAAACCGTACTCACACTGTTTCCTAAATATCCATATTTTCAAAAACCAACAACTAAAGACCGAAAAAAAAACACACTTGTCTTACAAACATACCTTCTTCTTACAGAAACAATATAAACAAACTGTTATTTGGATATATTAGTTAGCGCAATGTCTTACTTATTCATATCATGTCATAACAAAGTCTCCAAAGTACCACCCGTTCTTCATTATGTTGTTAACAGTCATGTACATTTGTATAAACTGTATAAATTACAATATGGAAAACAAGCCGACTGGATATAACTCTTAACACAACTCTTCCTAACTCTTTTTATGGCTTGACAAAGTCTCTTATTATGTTATATAGCAAATCCTATAGGCTACAGTTTGGTTCAAATTAAACAAACACTCTTTAACATTTACATTTGTGTCGATTTGTAAAGTGTTCACCATGTTTTTAATCATCCGCTATTAAAATCCAAGGTCCGCAGCTAGATAAGCCAAAGCAGATACAATTTCCGCAGAATAAATCAATTGACTCCACTCAAAGAATTCACGGATAAACCAATTCCATAATCTACTTTAGAAAAGAGGCTTTCTGTCAACATTTACGGGTTAAATCCTCTGAACAACGCCTTACTGGCAAGCTAGTCAAAACCGCATCACGCTTTGAAAACAAAGCTGGGCTACAGGTTTGCTTATGCAGAGAAACCGTTGCATTTTCTGTCTATACTTGCATTAATGCGAGATTAATAGTGCAGAAGAGACAAAAGAACACCTTTTGATTAATGAGCGTACAGTGTGTGGTCTAAGAGAATGACAGAAACCTTTTGAGCGACCTTTCTAAAGATTAGCCTGCACATTTCCCACAGCATTTACAAATACAGCTTCTGCAATTCTATTGGTCACATACATCAAGAAAGATCTCCTTAAGGTTTTGGACTTTCCCATGATATATCACTCTCTCTCTCTGTTTATTTCTGCTAACGGGGCAGACAGGTCCCAGCTGCAGCAATTTTGCCTACTACACAGTCCGCTTTAGTTCATTCAGCTCTCTGTAGAATTTGTTGTTTGCCGACAAAAGAAAACATCATGGCCAGTCGGCACAAAACTCAAATTGCTCATTGACATTGAGCACGTTTACATGCACACCAAAACGCTGATAACGATTGAAATAACCTACAATAACATACAAATTAATAACCTGGCAATGCAAGTAAACAAGGTTTACAAAAAACAGGTTATTCACCAGTGGTGACTTCAAAACGTAAGCATATTTCACTCAGAGTATTCTATGTATGTGAGTTGTGGTGTTAAATAAAGCATTAAAAACCCAAGGTTTTTCAAAATGTGAATGAGAGACAAGCACAGACTGATTCTCCTCTCATATTTGAAGTTTCTACAACTGTAGACCTTGTGCTTTGGCTGCCCGAGATTGTTAATATTAGTTTTATATTAAAGTCTGTCTGAGTTTTCGATATATTTCTCCTCCCCTAGTGCGAAACACTCGCCGTGGCTGGATGCGCTTTAAGGTCCACTGAAGTGTCTTGGAACGTGCAGGTTTGTATAATGTGTTTTCACTAATTTTCACTCAAACAGGAAGCTAAGGTGGGACATATTTAATGGCTCCTCCCCCTTTTCAAATAGCCAATAGCGTTTTCATTCTTAAAGGGACACTTCACCTCTGGAAAGATGAATGTATATTTAAAATGGGCCATTTATGTAAAAGAAATGTGAAATTATTTTTGAATTTGGAGCTTTCGAGACTGAGAAAAGCCAGAAAATGTATTTTTGGCTTATGTGGATAAAAGACAACAACTCCCAGAATGCACCTGCTTCGCTGCCCCAGGGATGCCACGCCTACCGGTAACAGAGAACAGTAGTTAAACAAGAAGTCTAGGCTAGTCTAGTGAGTCTCCGTGATGAGTCTGCCCGAAAATGTGTTTCGAGATCGCCCAAAATGTCCGGGTTTCGGCTTTTGCGTTCTACAGTCGCTTATTTTTCAGATTTAACCAATCCTAAACATCATTAAAATGAATATAGCTGCGGTTGGCCTCTTTATAAGTCATGAAGATGGTCTCTTTCTGTTGAAGTAGGTATTTCTTTGCGAGAATAATAAAAAGTGGTTCGTACTACTGAATATGCTGATAGTCAAACACAAAGGTAAAGTCGGCATGAAACAAAAGATGCAATAGTCTTATCCTCAATATTGTATATCCGAGTGAAACGGCTTCTCAAACAACATAAAATGTAAAGCTGGACTTGGATTTGTCCCTCAGGAATTGATTGGATGGTTGTGTTTTACTATTGCTGAGATCACATGTGAGTGTAGGGATGTACCAGAAGCCTAAATCCGAATTCAGAAAGGCATGGAAAATGAATAATGCACAGAGCCTCCAAAGGGAAACGGTTAGGCTTGCTCCGGTAGTCGGTTACATTACAGTACATCAGATTTCACTTATCATCAGATGAGGATAGTAAGGAGAGGTGACTTTTGATGATGATGGATGATGTTTGGAGATTTTGGTTTGCAAAGGGCACCTGAAATTACCCAAAAATTCCATAATGGTGTGCACGGATAAATCATTTACAGTGAATACTGCAATATTCCATAACAAATACGAATTTCATGTTGAATTTAAGGACTGAGGTATTGGTACAACAGGTCAAGCTTAACAATTGCTCCACACAGTGATGCTAAGAATTCATCTCTGGTGATTGTGTAGCATGCACAGCTCCAAAGAAGGGGATTTAACATGAGGCTGGCCATGTGAACTCAAGCTGAAGTAAGCATGCCCAAATGATTATGTTATGCCATCTGAAATAGCAGTCATTCTGGCCGCAGGAGGGGAGAGACACTCATAACAACCCCCTGATGAATATTATATGCTTGTGTATGTGTCTGGGAATTCATCACAGCTCAACACTAGTGACTTTCCCCTCAGCAGTGCCTTGGAGGTTGGCGATGTGCTTCCCACCCAGTATTCGCCGTCCTGTATCTCACATGCTTTGCGAATGTCACTAAGATCCGGCATGCCAGATCAGTCTGTCCATTTGTTTATCCCTCTCTCTGGCTCTCGTGCTCAGCCACGTCGCCCAAGATGCACCGAACGTGACAGTGAATGTACACACTACACCCACGCACTCTGAGGTATAAATATATCTGTGGCATAAAAGGGCTAGTGCACTTAGGGTCGACGAACGCTCTACTACAACTGGCTTCAGATGAATAATAGAAGCGTTTTAAGGTCTCTCACTACATGACCTCAAAACAAACTGAAATTTGTGTAGTTGCTTTTTGCAGGATTAATATAAATTTCGCAAATTCCCAATATTGACGGCAAATGAAAGCCCTGCTGAGTGCCACACTGAGGTGTCATTAATCACACCCGCCAAAGTGAGAAAAAGAGGCAACTGCTCCAACAGAAAATGGTTTCTGATGACACTCACTGCCAATATATTCTGAATATTGTTTTCATAATGCCAACATGACATATTGCTATTCTTAACAGACTAAAACAAATGAAGAGATCTACCGAGGAAGAGCTACAGGTGAAGATTAGATATATAGGAATACTTGTTGATACCATAGTTGCAGGTGCGATTCAACAATGGTGAAATGACTCCCATAGACCCCTTTTCAGTAGGTAAACACGATGACATTTTTTTGTGGGCGGAGCTTCGGTGGAGGCAGAACGATCCCTCTGGGCGCTTCACTAACGCTAGTTAGCAAGTATTGTTAGCTTGTCGACAATGTAAAGAGTGCATTACGGTGTGATTTTAAAGATGTGAATATTGTCTAGAAATAAAAATTCCAGATGCAGCATATTCATTTTTCATCAATTCTTACACCAAACAACGCAACAAGATGACATTTAATAATAGTAACAATAACTGAAGCTCCTTATTATGTAGCCGAATCTGTGCTGGTTTGTATTGGATTGTTTAGCCTCCAGCTAGCGCCGTGCCGTAACCGTGACGTCGGCACAAAAGGGGTGACGGTCTATACGCATTATTCACGGCAGCGCCATCTTTGATTTTTAATGAGAATGAAAGCGATGCTGTGAGGGATAGATATACATCTCTTCAATGGGCCGTACTGTTATTTAATGTGTTTTCAGATTGTTCTGTTTATGAAACACAGGAAAAATATCTTTCCAAGAAATTTCAGTTGACAAAAAACTCCCGACAATGTAAGCTGTGAAAAAATCGTCAGTAATTTGAGCTTTATTCAGCTTTTTAGAGCGGATGCCATTGGAAACACAGTAAGTCTATCCCTCACAGCCTCACTCTCATACCTGTCATGGCGCTGCTCTGAATAAGGTCTATAGTGATAAAACACTAAAGATGTGATTTTCCTGTAATCATGATGTCCTTATATTAGATCTAATAAGGTAGTTATAAAATCAAATCATGTTTGAAGAATTATTGTTAACTACAAATGCAAAACATTTGGGAAAACGCAAAAGTACACTGTAAAAAGATATTGTTGGTTTAACTTAAAAAATTAAGTAACCTGATTGCCTTAAAATTTTAAGTTGATTGAACTGGAAAAAGTGAGTTAATATAATGAAGGAGATTTATTTAATCATCCGAAACTCGAAATAATAAGTTATCTGAACTAAATAAATTATTTAAGTTGATTTGACAAAAGAAAAATGTTGTGATAACAAATCTTGAAAATATTTTTTTACAGTGTATTGACAATTTTTTTTCCCCTTTTAGGGGCTCTGTACCTTGGCAACTAACTGAAAATATGTATAAGTTAAAGATTAAAATAAATGAGTAAAAACTAAAACTGAACTAAACCCAAAAAATGAATTAAAAAAAAAAACTAAATAAAAAATGTGAACAAAACTACTACAAAAGCTAACTCAAAATATGAATAAAAACTATAATAGCATATTAAAAATGCCAAGATACCACTGACTCAACTGCCAAATGCAAAAGCCAATTGCATAAAGCATTAATCAAACTAGGCTCTGGGCACTTTCATGGTAAATCGAGCAATGCATTTATTAAACACTCACGTCCCCAAGACCTCCTTGAAATCGTAATTTTCCTTGATATCAGTTGTCTTCTTTTTCCATCCATTTTCATCCTCTCCTAAAGGCATTGTATAGTTGATTTCCACTCAGGAACTAAAAAAAGACAGTAGAGGTCAATTAATAAGTCATTGAAAAAGAAAATGTAGAAGTTCAATACAAGACACAGACACACAGAAGAGAAAAAGAAATCACGAAATATATATACATACATACATACATACATATATACATACATATACATATATATATATATATATATATATATATATATATATATATATATATATATATATATATATATATATATATATATATATATATATGTTACATACTTTCAAAGAAAACAAAACACATAACATCAGCTTTATTTCGTACTCTCTTCACATAAATTGCCAGGTCAGAGAAGCAAACCAGACAAAATAACAAACAACTGAGCAGATCTGGCAACCCATAACTCTCAAATATGCATATAGCATAACTTTTAACTTACAGTTATTTAGCGTAATCCCATGATGTTTGAACGTATCATAGTAATTGCATGCTTGCTATTATATAAACATAAGTACCTTACTTTTAGCAAAGGAACACACATATCTACAACAAATTATGGTTAAAATTAAATATGATCATAGAAAATCCGCTTTTCCACAGATAAATTGAAAACATTTAATTCACAAAAACCCTTACCAACGTCTCAAAGTGCTCCGCATCTCGAGTCATTGAACAAGCAATGCACTGTGCCAATGGATGCATATTGTTCGTGTATGTGTATGTGTGTGTATTCAGGCACTGCGCATATGCGCATGCAGGAGTCTGATGCCACCTGCACTAATAATCTTCTATGAACAGACAAGGAAACTATACATGAATTGAATGAAAAAAAAAAGATGCCTTTTCTGTTTTAAATCGACGTTATCATAGACAGACACCCAATGCAACACTATCTGTATTGTCCACATCATGCATTAAAGCTTGTGGCATTGCAGAAGATTAGCCTATGCTTCTACATTTAAATCAGTTCAGGTATATCAACCGCTGACTTCGAGGAAAACTTAAAATAAACGCAGTACCTGATCGACTGCTCCTATGGAAGGATGGTCCTCTTCTGCCTCTTTATCTATCCGCAATTCTCTTTCGATGCAATAGTTGCGGGATCTACCCTGACGTCAAATAGCGACTGGAGGAGGCGTATTTTATTTGAATGATTCAATATAATAATACAATCCGGACTTCATGATACTATTCCCGAGTGCCATTCGCAGAACCCTATAGATTGTTGGACCACAATGGTAAATGACTGTACATTAAGAAATTACAGCCAATGCATTAAGTAAATAAATAAATAAATACCCCCCCAAAAATCGTAGCCTATCCACATACGTACAAAGTATGTACGTGTTTTTCCACTTTTTATTTTTATTTTCACATTTATATAATATTGAGTTAGTGTAATTATTTTTTTAAATAATGGGTTCCCATGTATATTTCCACCGTTTTTTTTTTGAAGAATGCAGCATCTTATTACAGTATTTATAAAGATTAATCGAAAGTAATTAATCAATTAAAAATGACACTTTTAAATTATATTAATAAACCTTTTTTAGTTTTTCTTTTTTTGTCTTTTTAAAAAGTAATATATTTTATACTGTAAAATTATCTTTCATTATTATTAGCCTATTTATGATAGATCAGTTATTCTTAAAATGTTTTTTCTTTCTTAAGCTCCATAATTACTTTTATTCATCCTTTTGCACAATTCAGTGCAAACTTTGTCGTCTTTAAAATAGCGACAGGCTAAGCCCTGGCTAAGTTTGCTTGCTTTGTAATTTTGGGGGGAAAAATGAATAAATAAAAAAAAGAATACATTCTGGATAAAAGAATAATAGAAAATAAAACATTAAATCTGCTGAAAATGCTCATCTTAACTTTCATGCCGTTTGTTTTCATGTTTAGTGAGTAAAAAAGAATAATATCTAAAATATTCTACATTTTAGGAAGTGGGGAGGGGCTCCTTGAAAGCACTTCCGGTTTCATATGACGAAGGAGGCTGGACTTTGTTAGCTGTCCTACTTGCTAGCTAACAGTTGCCACTCTGTTGCTACTGAAGGATAATTCCTAACTGCGCCAATAAAGTAGCGATTTTAATACGGGTAGGTCAGCGTATTTCTAAAGCCTTTTGTTCCAGAATACATTTATTAACTTCAGCGTGATAAATATAAGAAACTGAAGTGCGCTCAAGTGAGTGAGTACCAGAGCACACCTCGCGACCGCTCTTTTGTTTGACTGAAACACGAAGTGTCGATTGGCTGTTGGCGTTTAGGGATTGTTTACCGGAAGATTAGCACACGGCTAAGTATGCTATTCCACACAACACTGCACATACATATAGTTTAGAGCATAATAGCTTCCTTTATAAGCTGACTCCAAAGCTGGTATGAAAAGAATGCATATATGGGTGATGAATTTATACCCAAACCTTTCTTTGTCCTTCCTCAAGCAGGCGAACTGTAGTTTGTTTATGACTAGAAGCTCGTATAGACATTGTAAACAACATCTTGTATTGCAAAACAATACATGGTGAGGTACAAAATTACAGTTAGTTATGTGGTGGCTTATAATAGCATCTTAAAAATCATGAATATATTTTCCATTCTCTTTGAGCAAAGAGATCCTGACATTCAAATGTCAGCACGTTTTTGGTCTTACTGTATAGATAGATACTAACGATTGGTGCCTACTACCTGACATACATGGAAATCTTCTCCACAAAATATATTTTTAGTTTTGAAGATCTCCATCAGGAATGGATATTAATTAGTCATGTTTATAAACAGGTACTGTTTCAATGGGCTCCAAGAGAAGACGAGCCACCTCTCCCTCCAGCAGTGCCAGCGGAGGAGACTTCGATGATGCCACCTCATCCACCCCAGTCAGTGGATGGAAGAGGAGGAGAGCTTCCACTGCTCCTTCTGTCGATCAAGTGAGAACACGGGGTTTAGTGTATTCACGCTGCTTGCTTTGGCACACACTTTAAATCGCACTTATGCATCTTGTCTTTTTATGTGACTTTGAATGTATCCCATCTTTAGATTGCTGTGTGCCATGAATTGTACAACACTGTCAGAGATTACAAAGACGACCAAGGCAGACAGATCTGCGAGCTCTTTGTTCGTGCACCAAAGAGGAGGTACACTATATTCCTTGCCTTTGAGCGTACTCTGACAGTCAAATGTTTGGACACAAAGTTTTTATTTTGATGGAAATTCATAAAACTGAATCTGATCCCATTCAAGGTTATTATAGTCAATGTTAACCAGAACAGACATTTTCGTTACTGAAGTAAAATACGTTTGTTTTTGTTTTCTCAGCTTTTTTCACCAAGGCAGCATTTTTCAGACCTATTATAAACGAAAATTACAAAAACCACATAACAAAGTTACCGAAACTTTAAAATTAGAACAAAAAAATATAAAAAATAAGAACTCATTTTAAAATGTTAATAAAAGCAATATCATTGATACTAAAATTAAAATAACTCCGGCCCAATCCATTTCACAAAATAGTACTTTTGGGGAGAAAATTCCCCAAAGTGTTCATTAAACATAATTTACTGGACTGTCATATTTTTACCCCTGCGAGGAACTTGTTTTATTCTGTTGGTACTTTTAAAAATATTTGTAACCAAGTAAATCCAAATTAATTCCTATGGTTTTTTTAATCTTAAACATATTTTTATTTTTGAACAACTAAACTGGCTCTCACCATGAAATATCAATAGAAGCTGACATTGTAATCACACTTCTTTATTCTGTTTAATTCTTTTAAAAAATTAATTTTACAATGTGATGAAATAAATCATACTGATTTAATGCATGCAATAGACACTAATGTGCGCCTCTTCCTATTTTTCTTGTTTTAGGAATCAGCCTGACTATTATGAAGTGGTGAGTCAGCCCATAGACATGATGAAGATCCAGCAGAAGCTCAGGGCAGAAGAATACCAGGATGTAGAGCAGTTCTCAGCTGACTTTCATCTGCTTATTAATAATGCCAAAGCTTACTATCCGGTGAGTTTGCATTTACATATTTAAGTGTGTTTATTGACATTTCTGACAAATGAATCAGCATAGTTTGTCCAGTATTTTAGACTGCTGATTAACCATGGATGCATTCCACGTGCAAAACTCTTCAGCATCACAGCCACCGTCAACTCAGAAATGCTAATATACCTGTGGATCTCTTACAACAGGCTGATAGTGCTGAGTATAGAGCTTCCACTAGGCTTTTGAATGTCTTCCTGTCCACCAAGAATGAACTGCTACAAGGAGGGGAAGGAGAGGAGGGTGATGATGATGAGGAAGGGGATGATGTGGAGAACCCAAGTGTTTCCATGGAGGAGGAGGTGAAGATGTTTCCTGTTTGTGGATGGCTAGTAGTTTTATATCTGTGCACATCCAGACTGATATCATCTCTTTCCCCTCTACAGAGACCACCAAGCTATCTTAAAGCCATACTGGAGCAGCTCTTGGAGGCCATTGTGTCATGCACTGATTCCTCAGGGAGGCTTGTTAGTGAACTCTTCCAAAAACTTCCCTCCAAATTGGTGAGACCCAACTTTGTGCACTCGCTTAATAAGGATAATCTAGTTCATAATTTGAATCAAATCTGACTACTTTCATTGATTCATTTCTTCTTTTACACATTCCTTCCATTCCAGCATTATCCAGACTACTATGCTGTAATAAAAGATCCAATAGATCTACGCACTGTGGCTCAGAGGATACAGGTATTTATCACAATAGCAATGGGAATGTGGACATTTGGAGCTGGTATAATGATTTCAACCATGGCATTACTGTTAGAGGCTGTTGATGTAATATATCTGTCATTGTATGTAATGAATAATAATAATATGATGTAAATTTTAATGTTTTTGTTTAATAATTATTATAACCTCTTGGCGTCCTCATAATAGTAATGTTTTGTTCTGTTGTAGGCGGGACATTACAAATCCATCAGTGCCATGGCCAAGGACGTTGATCTTTTGACGAAAAATGCCAAAACCTACAATGAGCCAGGGTCACAAGTTTTCAAGGTTTGTGTTTTTGTGTACCCTTATCTATCCATCACATACGTTGAGCTCAATTTTATATAACAAACTCTTTTTTTTATCTTTCTAAAGGATGCAAACACAATTAAGAAGGTATTTTCCCAGAGAAAGATCGAGATTGAACAGGCTGAACCCACTAAATCCAGCCTCCGTATCAGGTGTGTCCCGTTTGCGTAAGCTTGTTGTTGTGAAGAGGCATGTTTTAGCTTTAGTGACACGTTTTGTATGTGTTTTGCTAGAAACCGGAGGTCTGCTCAGGGTGACCGCCTGTCTGCCATCACTATGGCTCTTCAGGCTGGATCTGAAAGTGATGAAGACTCCATTCTCACAGGTTACATCCAGAGTTCCCCTAGATTACTCCATAGCAATCTATTTTAGAGAGCCTGCCAACTCTGCTTATGCAAAAATACATTGGCATGGTCTGCGTTTGAATGATTGTTCTTTGAAGTACCTTTGTCTGTCCTTATATCTCAGGCACTGTGCGTTTTGACACTGGAGAAACGGAGCCTGATTGTGGTCTGAGTGCAGGTGACCCAATCCTCCAGTTGTACCAATCAGTGCGAGGAGCACGAAGTGTTCAGGGGAAGCTTCTCGCTGAACCGTTCCTCCAGCTGCCTGTGAGAAGGGAATACCCAGACTACTACCATCAGATCAAAAACCCCATCTCCCTACAACAGATCAGGTGTGGATAACACACATGAATATCTGAGTATTTTAAAGGGATACTCCACTTTTTTTGGAAATAGGCTCATATTTTACAACTACCCCAGAGTTAAACAGTTGAGTTTTACCGTTTTCGAATCAATTTTCTGATATTTAGAAGAATATCATTAACCAGACAGTTTCTGGTCTCATTGACTTCCATATTAGGAAAAAAATATACTATGGAAGTCAATGAAACCAGAAACTGTCTGGTTACTGATATTCTTATAAATATCAGAAAATCGGCTGAATGGATTCGAAAACGGTAAAACACAACTGTTTAACTCTGGGGGAGTTGTGAAATGAGCCTATTTCCAAAAAAGTGGAGTATCCCTTTAATCTTAAAGTTTACTTTACACACTCTTTCCATGTTTTACATTTCGTAAAGGGATAAAATGAAGAATGGAGATTATGAAGGAGTCGAGCAGATTGAAGCTGACCTTACACTAATGCTTGAGAATGCTAAACGCTACAACATGCCCAACTCCACCATATATAAACGTGCTCAGAGGCTACAGCAAATAATTCAGGTCAGTCTGCTTTGATATACAGTTCTGTGCCATGGCCTAATGAGCTAAAAGTGGAATGATAAAATGACGGTTAATTATTTGTGTTGTAGCAAAAGAAAAGAGAGCATCGAGATGATGATGAAGGAGATGTCTCTACTGCAAATTCTGACGTAGGAAGTGGGAAAAGGAAAAGGTGAATTTCTTTTGTTGTTGACATCACTTGCATTATTTTCATCAATGTGACTCACAATCACTAATGAAAAATTCTTTTGACATTCTTTTCTTTTTGCTGATCATAATCTGATCCTAACAGCCATAAGAAGAACACCAAGAAAAACCGAATGAAGACACTGTATTCTGCGGTGACCGAAGCACGCGAGCCGGGCACTGGACGGCGCCTCTGCGACCTCTTCATGGTGAAGCCCTCTAAGAAGGACTACCCAGACTACTACCAGATCATCCAAGATCCGATGGACATGCGCACCATCGAGAACAATATCCGCACTGAGCGTTATAACAATGAGGATGCACTTATGGATGACATGAAGCTTATGTTTCGAAATGCCCGCCACTATAATGAGGAGGGATCTCAGGTGGGCATTATGACTACTCAAACTGAATGCTTTTCAACTTTATTAAATCAACTTTAACGTTAAAATACACAACCAAACAAAAAAGTTTTTTTTCATGGAAAATGAATACTTTTATACAACAAGAATGCATTAAATTGATCAAAAGTGACAGTAAAGACATGTTTAATCTTACCAAAAACCTATTTCAAATAAGTGCTGTTTATCAACCGTTTTCAACACTGATGATAATATATGTTTCTTAACTACCAAATCAGCATATTAAAATGATTTCTGAAGGATTATGTGACTCTGAAGACTATAGTAATGTAGCTGAAAATTCAGCTTTGCCGTTACTGGCATAAATTATATTTTAAAATATAGAAAAGTTTTTTGAAATTCTTATAATATTTCAGAATTTTTCGTTTTTACTGTATCAAATAAATGCAGCCTTGAAATAGATGAGCAGTACCTTCTTTTTGACTTCTTTCTAAAACTTAAATCATTACTACTTCAGACTTTTGTATGGCATAACAACATTAAGGGTTCATTCTTATTTTTTGCAAGTACATCTGTGATAAGAATGAGACTTACGGAGGTGTTAAAGGAAGAGTTAATCCAAATAAATAATATTGTGTCCTTAATTCATGCGGGTTCAAACCCATATAGTCCTAAAATGTGATAGACCTAATAATTTGAAGTTTAACTTTTTTTTTTTTACCCACAGGTTTATAATGATGCAAATATCTTGGAGAAGATTGTTAAGGATAAACAGAAAGAGCTTGGCCCTCCCCCGGAGGAAGATGACGTTGGCTCTCCCAAACTCAAGCTTCGTATGTTTTTTTTTGGCAAAAATACACTTTGATGCGAATACACTAATAGAGTGGCTAATTTTATATTTAACAAATGCCTCTCTTTTTTAAGGCCGTAGTGGAGTTGCAGCTTCCCCTAAAAAGGCTCGTACACAGACCACACCACTCCAGCAGAAGCTTTCTGATCTCTACGAAGCCGTGCGCAATTTCACAGACAATCGCGGTCGGCGTCTCAGTGCCGTTTTCCTGCGTCTGCCATCACGTTCTGAGCTGCCTGACTATTATGCCGCCATTAAGCGTCCCATTGACATGGAGCGCATACGAAGCTACATGGTACAGGGGCGCTACCAAGATATCGACTCACTGGCAGAAGATTTCATCCTTATGTTCAACAACGCCTGCACCTACAATGAGCCTGAATCTCTAATATACCGTGATGCCCTGCTGCTCCATCGAGCCTTTCTGGAAGCCCGTCGACGGATTGAGGATGAAGAGGATGGAGATGAAGGTGGTCTGGGTGGTTTGTCAGTTGCCTCTCTTGTGCGTGAGCTCATCCGCAACCTCTTCGTTTCAATGATGGGGCACCAGGATGACGAGGGCCGCTGCTATAGTGACTCTTTGGCGGAAGTTCCCGCCATTGACCCCGCTAACCCAGAGGACCCACCTCTCAGTCTAGAGATTATTCGCAATAATGTGGATCGCGGCCGCTACAGGAGATTGGATGTGTTCCAGGAGCATGTGTTTGAGGTACTGGAGGAAGCAAGACGTCTCAACAGGTAAGCAGTGAAGAATGTGAAGATCAGATTTTCTTGTCATCATTAAAAAAAAACACTTAAATTGTCTGTGGAATTATGGAAGTATGCTGTTTTTTATAAACTGAAAGGGAGTGGGGTTAGACTTTAAAGGGATACTCCACTTTTTTTGGAAATTGACTTCCATAGTAGGAAAAAAATATGCTATGGAAGTCAATGAGACCAGAAACTGTCTGGTTACTGATAATCTTCTAAATATCAGAAAATCGTCTGAATACATTCGAAAACGGTAAAACCCAGTTGTTTAACTGGGGAATGGTAAAATGAGCCTATTTCCAAAAAAAGTGAAGTATCCCTTTAAAAATGACTAAAAACACCAAAGTGTCAAAAAAGGCTCAGTATGACTTTTAATAGTTTTTGAAGCCATGCGATAGCTAGCTTTGTGTTTGGTGAAAATCTTCCCTTCCGTCGTATGTTTCTCAAATATTACTCGTTAATTCAGCAGCAAGTCATATTGGACCATCTTTATGAGCTGTTTAATTTTTGAAAAGTTCATTATGTGGAAAACTTTTGCCTGGACATTCTGTTAAATTTCTCTGTCCATGTTCCATGGAAAAAAGATGTGTTTGGTGTCACATGAGAATGAGTAAATGAGAAATTTTCACGAATAATTCCTTTAAGCTCCATTTCGGTCGCACAGTGTGAAATTTGATGGTAGAGTCAACATGAATTGAACTTAGAAATGCTAATCTGAGAAGTCATAACAGCTATTGTGTGTTATTATCAGGACCGATTCTGAGATCTTTGAGGATTCTGTGGAGTTGCATTATTTCTTTGTGAAGATCCGGGACGAGCTATGCAAGAATGGAGAACTCTTGCTTACCCCAGCGCTGAGCTACACATCCAAACATCTGCATTCGGACATAGATCAAGAGAAGCGAGAGAAACTGCCCCAAGAAATTGAGGAAGACCGACTGAAACAGGAGGAAGACAAAAAAGGTTTCCAAAATTGCTTCTAGCATTTTAAAAGTTATGCTTGTAACACCCCAGGATACCTTGTCTGCTAAAATGACTTCCCAATATAGAAGTGTATTAATGTGTACTTTGCTTTTATGATTTTTAGCTCTTCCAGAAGAGGGCAAAGTAGAGGGTCCTGCAGGAAGCCAGTGGCCGTCAGGCCCTCAAAGCTCATACAGTCAGGATTGCAGTTTTGAGAACAACACCTACAGCGTGGGAGACTGTGTATATGTTCAGCCTTCAGAAGCAAATTTGCAGCCCCACATTGTCTGCATTGAGAAACTCTGGAAGGATGAAGCTGGTGTGCACATCCTCACTTTTTCTTTAATTGCTGCTCCTTGCTAATTCTCTATTTTATTTTTTTACTGATGAATCACCTCCGTTTGCTGTGAATTTATGTCAAAACTCATGTTTTAAAATCATTCATTGTTTTGCATTAACATTTGGATGCGTTTGGATTTGTTTTCTGCAGGTGAGCAGTGGATGTATGGATGTTGGTTTTATCGTCCAGGAGAAACTTTTCACCTGGCCACTCGTAAGTTCCTGGAAAAGGAGGTATTTAAGAGCGACTATTACAGCCGTGTGCCTTTCAGCAAGATCTTGGGGAAATGCGTTGTGTTATTTGTAAAGGTAAGTATCGAGCCACATTCAAAATATGTTTTAGATCGATTAATAAGTTTATCCCACGGTTTCACTGACAAGAATTAAGCTTAGTCCCAGACTAAAATGCATTTTAACTGCAAGCTTGTGCTGACATGTCTTAAAATATATCAGTGCTATTGTTTTCTCAAGATAAACACAAGTAGTGTTTTTTTTTTTTGTTTGTTTGTTTTTTTTTTGTAAGGCATGTATATATAAAAGTTACTTGTCCTAATTGAACTAAGGCCAGATCCTGGCTTAAAGGGATAGTTCACTTTGAAATTAATTTTTGATATGTTTTAGCTTACCTCAAGGGCATCCAAGATGTAGGTGTCTTTGTTTCCACAGTATTTTCAATTTTGATATTTTAGGTCAAACCATTCTTGTCTGTCAGTCAAATAATGGAGGTAAATGGGGTCCACTCTAGGTTCACCTCAAAGAGCATGCACAGAGAAGTCTAGATTAAACATGATTTAATGACTCGTAAATGTAAGTACACATTGATGGCCTGAGACACGAAACAAGCAAAAAAATTAATTTCAAAGTGAACTATCCCTTAAATATAAGCTGTGTCTTTGAAACCAGGCCTAAATGACCAAGATGTTCACAAAATACAGCTATAAGCCACAAGAGGCTCACAGGCTCTTAAAGTATTGTGTGTTTAAGTCTCTTGAATGTGGATTTTGTTTTAGGAGTATTTCAAGTTGCAACCAGAAGGCTTTAAACCTGAAGACGTCTATGTCTGTGAATCCCGCTACACCGCCAGGACCAAAACCTTTAAGAAGATCAAGATCTGGTCAATGCCGTCAAACTCTGTCAAACTAGTCTCTCGGGAGGTTCCTTTACCTGTAGTCAGAGTTGCGTCCATGTTTGTCAGTGCAAAAGACAAATTGGCTGCTCTTCCTGATGGAGAGAGTGGTGGCTTCATCGAGAAGGTATAAAGGATTGATTTTTGAGTACAGTTCTTATTTAAATCGATTTAGCATGTAACATTTTTTTTAACTTAATCTCCACAGGAGCGAGAAGATGTTCCAGTTGAAGTGGCCAATGGGGAGCCGGGTTGCCAGTACTTTGAACAGCTTCACTACAATGACATGTGGCTTAAATTGGGCGACTGTGTCTACATACGTTCCCATGGACTGGTGCGAGCACGAGTTGGCAGGTGGGCAAAATCATGCTTATTTTACCCAAAGTTCTTATTTAACCAGAAAGCTTTGACAGTAATGCAATAGACTGAGTTGTTATGGTTGACGTGGACAGGATCGAAAAGATGTGGCTGAGGGATGGAGCAGCATTCTTCTTTGGACCCATCTTCATCCACCCTGAGGAAACCGAACATGAGCCAACAAAGATGTTCTACAAACGTGAGGTGTTCCTCAGCAATCTGGAGGAGTCCTGTCCTATGACCTGCATCTTGGGTATGGGCGCCAAGTGAATGAATGTATTGTAATAGCAATGAAATCCTAGTTTTATATATATATCAGATTGTTGTCCATCCACAACCCATATCCCACCAAACTGTGGGTGTTCAAGCTGTGATAAAGAAATGTTGCCAACCATTCTTGTCACATGTTAGTGCCTCTGGGATCATTATCATACTTAGAGACTTTTTAATTCACAAAGACACTAAAAATACAATTAAGACCTACTACTTGTGGATGTCTGCTGTGATTTTATGGGATAAGACTAGCCACCTGGAGCAAATTCATCATGTTGACACTTATATGACTGTGCTTGCTTAGAAATAGGATTTATACTGGTGATTAAGTGCTTGAACATTTAATTTTTAATTCCTCTGTTCCCTGCCTTTTCTCTATTAGTTACTATAGGCCAAGTTTTTAATACTTGTCTTTTTTTCACAGGGAAATGTGTGGTCTCTTCTTTTAAGGACTTCCTGTCCTGCAGGCCAACTGAGTGTCCAGAGGAAGACGTGCTCCTGTTTGAGAGTCGCTACATTGAGAGTGAAAAGCAGATGAAGAAGTTTAAAGCACTTAAACGTTTCTCCATCTCAGCCAAAGTGGTTGATGATGAGATCTTCTACTTTAGGTACATTTTACTTTCCTACCTTCGTTTCAGTGGGAAGTATCACACAGCCAGAGTGTGTTTATAGAATCTGAATAGGTTATTTAAAGGGATACTCCACTTTTTTTTGGAAATAGGCTCATTTTACAACTCCCCCAGAGTTAAACTGCTGAGTTTCACCGTTTTCAAATGCATTCAGACGATTTTCTGATATTTAGAAGTATATCAGTAACCAGACAGTTTCTGGTCTCATACTATGGAAGTCAATGAGAGGGGGAGTTGTAAAATGAGCCTATTTCCAAAAAAAAGTGGAGTATCCCTTTAAGAGTTCTTTATTGCTTTTAGTAAAAATCATTGATTGGGTTTGTTTACTAACGGTTGCTTTAAATTAATTTTCAGGAAACCCATCGTGCCTCAGAAAGTGCCATCTCCCCTGCTGGATAAAAAGATTGAGGAGCTAGAAGCTAAATTTGCAGACATGGAGGATCTGGATGAAGACATGGACGACCTGGATGAAGATGATGATGAAGCAGCAGTGACGCCCTCAATGCCACCCAGTCAGGCATCCGCAACAAGTGACATGGATATGCCTTACACACCCCCACAGGTACTTTCATACTCCCTATAAATCAGTTTTTGCTCACACTCCAGTTTGATGATATTGACCATTTTCTGATTCTGGATGCATCATATAAATGTTTTTTACAAAATTGCTTTTACATGCAAGTAATTAAACCTGAATCGGTGCTCATTTATATTGTAGATATTGTGATTGCTGCCTGTTTTGTTTTTTCTTCTTCCTGGTAGTTATTTATTGACTCTTATACCTTATTGAAATTTTTCAGCTGATCAGGCTCAACTTTTAGTCCCCATTTTGTGTAACTTCCCCATAACAGTAACTGTCATTTTTCTTTACACCCCTGTTTACTATGCACAGTCCACGCCAAAGATAAAGGGTATGTCCAAGAAGGAAGGAGCCAAGCGCAAGATCAACATGAGTGGCTACATCTTGTTTAGCAGTGAAGTTAGGTCTATTATAAAGGCTCGTCACCCTGATTTCTCCTTTGGAGAGCTGAGTCGGCTGGTGGGCACAGAATGGAGGAACCTGGAAGCTACTAAGAAGGTGGAATATGAAGGTACGGTACAACACTTTTTGAGAGGTTGCACTAGTCCGTTGTTACATTAGTTACTTATTTATATTAAGGTAAATATCCAGTCACACTCAAAGCAATTTTTACAACTAGCATTGGAATGAATGCAACCCATTCTATTATAATATAAGAGATGCATTTGATTTTTGATTGTTTGCATGTCTGACATTTCAGATTTTAAATGATAAAATTATTTTTCTTTCTTAAAAATAGCTATTATATTAAATATCTAGATATTAAATTTTCTCCCAAATAATGAATGAGTAGCTAGCTATGGTAACTTGGGGTGTTTTTGTTTTCTGCCATGCTAAACCATGCACAATGCATAAGGCTTTGCTGATTATATGTATATGGCAACCGTTTATCTTATGCACAACATTACACATACCGAAGAATCTGTAATTCAGTTATGAATGTTTTTCCAGAACGGGCAGCTAAACTGGTAGAGCAGCAGGAACGGGAGAGGGTCCTTCAGCAGCAACATCAGCAGCAGCAGTCTTCTCCAAGAGCAGGTACCCCAGTCGGCACAATGATGGGAGTGGTGCCTCCCCCAAGCGCTATGGGAATGCTAAACCAGGCCATGTCACCTGTGCCAGGTAACGCCAAATCCCCCCCACCCTTGCTGAAAGAGACAGACGCAGCGTCCGGGCACCCTCCAACAATTCTCGTCCATTTGAGCCATCTAATACCACAACTCATCAATCATGTCACTATCTTCTCCACACCAGCGATGTGCCCTATTAGTTCTGATCATGCAAATTTGCTTTCTTTTTGTCATGTCTTTTGTTTTTAAGTATTGCAATGTTCATTTCTCCTTTTGCATGACAACCTTTTTTTTATTAACCAGTAAACATGTAGAGCTCTTTTTTTACAAGCCTGAATTAACCACAATTCAGGCCTGGTTTCACAAATGGGGCTTAGATTAAGCTGGTATTAGGCCTCAGTTCAATTAGGATATTTAAGTACCTTTTATGAACATACCTTATAAGAAAACATTACTAGTGTGTATCTTAAGACAAAACAATGGCACTGACATATTTTAAGATATGTCAGAGCAAGCTGCTTTCAGTAAAAAGGCCCAAACATGCATTTTAGTCTGGGACTATAAGCCTTGTCTGTGAAACCGGAGGTTGAATTTTGACACTTTCTTTCTTTGACATTGTTACTTGGTTTGTAGTTGCATGACGTTTTAGTCTGCTGCATGTCATCAATGCATGGATTTTTTTTTTGTGCTATCTCTTCACCCAAGGCATGATGGGAAATTATGGCCCACCCTACATGCCTATGCAAGGTCCTTCTGACGGCATGATGGGCATGGGTGGCACACCACCTCATCCCATGGGGGTGCCCCAGCTGCCTTCCCAGCACTTCCTTCTACCAGGCATGGCCGGTTACCCTGGTATGCCCCATCCGGGTAAGAAGCATCCCGATTAGTCAGAAATCCCACCTGAAGACCTTCTGACCAGCTCCAATCCAAATTGAAAAATAGGAAATCTTGGTTTGAAGTCATGGCTTTGTTTCAAAAACTAGTGAGCTGCCTACCTAGACAGCAAGGCAACTTATTTGTTTTGAAATGAAGCCCATTTATGTATATTGTTTCAGTGAATGAAGAAATGCTTTGTATAACTAGATAATATCTGTATTTCTGCATGATCTAATTTTAGTTTTCTCTAATTCATAGGGTGAGAATATTCACACAACACCACTAACATGCTAATGTTTTTTTCCCTCAATGTCTCACTTTTTCTTTACACAAGATTTGTCACCTCCATCTCCCTCTGAATCTGTTTTTTAGAAACATTGTTTGTTTGGGGAAAATGTAACTAATAAATTTTATTTTATTTATTTTATTTATTATTTATTTAGTGTTATTTTATTTATTATATAATATAAATAATTAAATCAGTGCTCATTATTTGCAATCTTGATGATGTTAAAAAAAAAAAAGAGATGTTAAAATGTAAAGTTACGTGCAGTCATATAGAATTTATATATTAAAGACTGTTTCCTTTTCAGGAGTGATGGGCCCAGGAATGAACGGTATGGCTGGAAGTCCTGGCCCTGGAAACCATTATGGCATGCAGGTAAAGAACATATACATGCAGCTTTCACTAGTGACACTAAAGCAGATCAGTTTGCAATCTCCAGCCATATTAGGATGGGACTAGTTTTCTAAACAACTTTGAATTACAATTTATTAATTTTAACAAGTTATCACAAAACGTCTGATTCAGGTGAGACTAACATCTCCATTTTTATTACAGAAGCGAGATGGTGTTTTTTTTTTCCTCTGCGTCTTTTTGCGCATGTCTTTTTAATTTATTTTTTGTTGGTTTGATTTTAATTATAAAAACTTCTCGAGTTTATAGCAGTGGCTGTTTATAATAAATAAATGAGCTGAGAAATCTGGACAAGTACCGGTAGGCTTTTACTTGACAATGATATTAAAATGGGCGGTCTTCGCATTTTCCGTTGTTTGGCTTTATTAATTGTATATGTTTTTTTTTTTTTTTTTCGAGTACCATCAATATTGAAACTAAATTAAAGCATGCTGAAGATTGTTGCGAAATTGTTGCTCAGGAAGGTAAAAAAAAAAAACATTGGGTAATACAGCATCACCATCACAGACATTCACTTTTGAACGGGATTATTGAGTTTGCTGAAAAACAGTTTTTATAGAGGTTGTGTGAGAAAAACACAGACTTGGCAAATTCAGAAGGGATTAAAATGGTAATGTACGTCTGTGAAACATTTCTCTAACCACCTCCTTGAAGAAGTAGTCCCATCCGAATAAGACTTATGTCTTTACTTTTCTCTTTGTCCTTTCAGATGGGTGGATATGGGCCAGGGCAACAAGCTCCACCACCATATCCAGGTCAAGGTCAACCAGGCCAGCATCCAACCCCACCTATGTTTGTCGCCCCACCTCCAAAACCCCAGCGTCTTCTGCATTCAGAGGCTTATCTGAAGTACATCGAGGGCCTCAGTGCTGAATCCTCCACCATTAGCAAGTGGGACCAGAGCCTTAAAGGTAAAATCATTTGTGTAGAAATTCAAGTGTTTTATGTTTTTAAAGAATAATAGTTTTATTCAGCTGGATGCATTAAATGTATTATAATTGTAATTAGATTATAATAAACATGCACAATGTTACAAAGGATTCCTATTTAAAAAAAATGCTATTTGAACTTTTTATTGATCTAGAATCCTAAAAAAGTTTTCTCGAAAATATTAAACAGCGCAACTGTTTTCAGCATTGATAATAAGCATTTTTTGAGCAGCAAATCGGCATATTAAAATGATTTCTAAAGGATCATGTAACACTTAAGAGTGTGGAGTAATGATGCTGTGAGTTCAGCTTTGCCATCATAGGAATAAATTACATTTTAATCGTTATTTGAAATTGAAATATTTTTCAATTTTGTTGTTTTACTAAATTTTTTTGGCATTGTATAATAAGTTAAAATGGAAATTATGTATTGTGCCTTGCAAAAGAATTGTTAAAGAAATTTATTTATGAATGGTTTAATTTTTTCCCCTTTTCCCTATGCCATACTTTTGTAGTATTTTCCTCATATAATGTTGGTGTCTTGCACCAAGACCATTCATAATTAGGTCATTTAAATTATATTTTTCTTGGACTGTTAGACCTAAATTGGCTGTAAGTCTTTTGTAAATGACTTCTGTGATGTTATAATTATCATTCCTTCAGCACAAAGAAAAGACTGTCGGCTCACCAGAGAGCAGGAGAGCCGTCTCCCTACTCACTGGCTGAAAAGCAAGGGTGCTCACACTACAATGGCAGACGCGTTGTGGAGACTCCGAGACCTGATGATGAAAGACACGCTCAACATCCGGCAGGCATACAACCTTTAATATTTATGTTCTACCCTAAATCTCAGGACTCTAATTTATGCAAGACTATTCTCCTACCAAATCCTTCCTATCATGACTCAAGATGTGATAAAGTATGATGTACTGTCAGAAATGTTTCAGCAATAAGTATATCTCCTAGTTGTGTGCATATGTGTGAAAAAATAAAGCTTTTAGCCACCTCTTTAGGTACGTATGATGCACTGGAATGAAGTCACTCATGAAACCATTTAGAACTACTGAAATGGATTTGACTGTTACTTTAGATGAATTCTGGTTGAGTCTATGGTGTTTTTATATAGCTGAATACATCACCTCAAACAATTGCATCACCAATTCTCAAAGTTCTCTGGCTATGACCACTATACAGAGGCTTCAAATGGGTAAAAGTTGTGAAATGTCACAGTAGCATTTTATAAATATATTTTCTTTTTATACTGAGGCAAAATAAGCTGTGTTCCTCTTTATTTTACTGATAATGTAATTTGTTATTTTTTTCATTGTGTACATATGAAAAAAGCCTGTGAGAAATGCTTTGTTCTGCCATGCTAATTCAACACTGTTGCATTAAAAATGAAAAAAGTGGACAAATTTCACCAATAAACAGCATTTTAAAAGGATAACGTACTTCAAGCAAGTCCAAAACATGTTTGTGAGAAGATTGAGTTACAGCCCCTCCACCCAACACATAACACAAGGCCCGCCTCACTAAACCACAAAAACTCGACAGATACAGATTATGTTTAAATACAAGGAATTAAATAGCCGAATGGTAGAAAAAAATAGTTTTTATTTTAATAATAATAAAAAAAACTAATTTAACCCCACAAATAAGTGGCGTGATGTCATTTCCTGGCAGGGGCGGAAAATATCGGGCTATTCTCTTTAGTGTTTGCCCTGTCTACATTCACCCTCTCTACCTCTTCCCCGTTTTTTCATACTAAACCAGTCCAGAACCCCTTAAAATAAGACGAAACCGAACTGACACTACGCTTTAACATCGTAACTCATGGAGTAAATCACAACCGGGGAGAAATAAACTGAGGTGAGCTTTATTCAGCAGGAGTCTGTTGAGATGCGCGAGCTGCTAGTGTGTTAGCTCGAGCCATACATATCAATGGATCATCTCGCATATTATCATTGTTGCTTTTCACTGAAAGCCACATAGAATATTACGTAAACAGGGCTGATTTGGCTATGTCATGGTTAGTATAACTGTGTATAGTGGGTGTTTTTGTAACTGTTTTATTGCTGGCTTCGATTTGCTTTGCAGGGGTAGGAGGAGTCTTGACAGCTGATATTTATTTTCACCGGTTTAATGCGGTAGTTTACAAAAAAAAAAAAAATCAAATATGTTAAAATTTAGTAGACTTTGCATACTGAAGTGTAGCAGGAGAGTGCATTGTACATTCAAATTATATTTAAGATGTGCTAATTTTATTTTTTTGAAATATCAGTTAAGTGACTGCCTGACTGTACAGTGTTAATGGATGTTTTAACCCCCCAAGTTACTGTTTATGTCAATTTTTTTTGCATGGGTGATGTATTTTGTTCTTGTTATTGAGTAGACTTCCAGGAATTGTCAGCCAATAAGAGCTCGTTGCCAAGTTACTGTAAAATGCAATTCTCAAAACTTTGCTGAAAATCTGTTCTATAGGCCTAGTCGACCACATGCATTTTGCCTTTTTAATTTTTATCATTTTATTACGTAAAAGGCTTTTAGTATAAGTCTAAAAATGCCCACCCTCAGGGCCATAATACGTGTACAGTTCTACAGTAAATGTCAGAATGACTTTTATAATTGTTTGTAATATTTTAAATTTATCATTTACGTGACTAAAGCAACTTCATGTTAAAATGTAAGTACCAAATATGATATAACAGGCTTTTGAGAGACATATTGCCTGGCTTTATAGGTTTTACCACCAAAATCTAAGGGTACAGGCTAAATGAGACATGGTATTGGAAGATATGACATGTGCGTGTATATGCATTTTATGTGAGTAGTTTTGTTATAAAACATCTCTATAATAGAAATGTATTTAAACTATAGGCTCTTAGAGTTTCATATTACTTTTTGGTCATATTTTTGCTCCTCTAAACAATTCTGGGGAGTATTCTCACTATATGAGCCATAAAGACTTCATGTATTAAATATGATACAAAGCATTAAACCCTAACTTTCCGTCACCGAATATGAATTGATTTGACCTACCAACTCGATTTTTTTTTTTTTTTTAATCAAATCGATTTTTTTTTCCAGCCCTACCAATCGCCATTCAATCTTGACAACAGTTATGGCCTCACTGGAATATTAAAATTAATCTTATTTACTTTTAAACAAAACAGTATTACATCAAAAGTGCCATTGCTTAGAAGTGAACAAGAATGATTCATTCACTTAACAAATTGTTCAAAAACACTGATTTGTTCACAGATTTTTCACTACTACTATAGATGTACATTGCCTAGACAGTATTGTGCTGTGATGTGTAAATAAGTAAAAATGCAGCTTTTCATTTCCTTTGTCAAATCCTAAAATCTAAGCTTACCAAATACGTCATTAACATTACTTTTTTGCTTTAGCACTAATATTTCATTTTTTTAGAAATTCAAATGTAGATTGATCTTTTGGTTGATTACGCATAACGAATTTTGATCCTTTTCTTTTTTCCACTCTGCAGGTAGAGCTTTGCAGTCTTCCCTCTTTCTACAAACCCACTCATCTCGTCCTCTCTCTTTCACACACAACCCTTCCTAAAAAAAGTTCTCTTCCTACCTGACTGCAAAGTCTGTACCTAGTCAATCAACCCATCTTCCGACCAGCCAATCAGAATGTCACAGCTTCAGTTCCAGACGCCTGTCAACACTGCACCCAGTGTCGCCCCTTTACAGCTGGCCCCGCCCCAACCTGGGTTCAGCATTCCCTGTGCCACTGCTCCCTTACCCTCAGAGAGTGCCAGTCACCCGTTACGAAACTCTGCCCTGCCTTCTGCATCCGCCACGCCCTTCTGCAACCCCACAGGTTGGTGAGAAAGTGCTTTGTGCATCGTTAAAGTCCCCATGAGGTATTGCCCTGATAACAATATTATTTTCTTGGATTGGTTGAGTTTTAAAATGTTTTCTTTTTGATTTATTGATTTAGTATCTAACATGGCAAACCCTAAAGAGAAGACCCCAATGTGCTTGATAAACGAATTAGCCCGTTACAATAAGATCCAACCTGAATACAAGCTTCTCAGTGAACAAGGACCAGCCCACTCCAAGGTAAGACTTGCCACTTTACTATACACACACACACACACATAAAACTATCTCTTCCCACCTGTCTGAACTTTCTGATGGTGTCTGTTGGTCAGATTTTCTCAGTGCGGTTATCTCTGGGGGATCAGCACTGGGATGCAGAGGGGACCAGTATCAAAAAAGCCCAGCACTCAGCAGCGTCATGTGCCCTTGCCGAAACTACTCTCCCCAAACCCAGTCACAGAAGCCCCCGCCACCCTGGCAAGAACCCAGATGGGATCTACAAGGGCTCAGATTGTACGTCTAATATTTTTCTTAATATCTTCTCAAAAGGGCTAGTATGGAGCCCCGCACATGACATGCGGTCAAAGAGATACTGTATATAGCGGCCACAAATTAAGAACTCGTTCACTCGTTTAAGTTGTGTGCACAATATAATAATTAATTCCCTCATTTTAAAGGGATAGTTCACCCAAATATAAAAAATCTGTCATTAATTACTCACCCTCATGTTGTTTCAAAGCCATAAGACTTTCGTTTATCTTTTTAATGAAAACTGAGTGCTTTCTGTCCCTCCATTGACAGCTACACAACTATCACTTTCACTCTTCAGTTCATAAAGGGATCATAAAACTAATCTATATTAATTAAGCAGTTTTGTCCAAACTTTCTGAAGAGACACAATTGCTTTATATGATGAACAGATTTAATTTAGGCTTCTATTTACAAAAACGTTCATCAACTCTGTGTGAGTTGAACGTTTTTGTAAATAGAAGCCTAAATTAAATCTTCTTACGCGCACTCTCTTGAAGCTCCGCCCACTGTGTCGGGAGCTGCAGCTCGTTTGCAATTTAAAGGGCCAGTGCGTAAAACGGTGCGTTTTTGCTCACCCTCTTAAAGTGACAACTTTAAATATCTGTGGGGTATTTTGAGCTAAAACTTGTCACACACTGTGGACATCAGAGATTTATTTTACATATTGTGAAAAGGGCGTTATACCACCCCTTTAATTTAATGCTCATGCACAGGCTGCTGGAAATTCAGCCTTGCCATCAGAGGAAAAATGACATTTTAAAATTGTAAAAATATTTCACAGTTTTGCTGCTTTCATAGTAATAGGTTGAACCCCATGAATGTTCGCAGTGCAAGCAGCTGTTTGACATGCATCTCTCTCATGCAGATAACGTAACCCACACTGTGGAGCTTAATGCACTTTGTATGAAGTTGGGCAAGAAGCCCATCTATAAGCCTATAGATGCCTACCATGGGATGAGACCAGCATTCAACTACAACATCAGAGCACCAGGCCCTTATGCACGCTCCATGCAGCAGTATGCACTCTATTTGAATCCTTTGCTTTTGCTTAGTGAATGATGTAAAATAGAAATGTGGGAAGATAGTTTTGGCAGAAAATCATATTATACTATTTCCCTTCTCTTCATCAGTTATTACTACCCATTTCCTCCTGTGGGGCCAGTACTGTATCATATGGAGCTGTCTATCGGTGGACAACAGTTCCATGGCAAGGGCCGCACGCGTCAAGCAGCCAAACATGATGCTGCGGCCAAAGCTATCAAATACCTGCAGAAAGAGCCAATAATGCAGCAACTGTCTGAGGTGAGTTCGTATTTATAACATGATGAATTGGCTGTCAGTGATCCCGGGGTACACACTACATGGTTTTTAGCCCTGATATTCACTCGCCGACAGTTTTGTGGAAATCGCCGACGTATGCCCAAAATCAGAGGCAAATCTTGACAGTCATAGTTTGTATGATCAAAGACGAAAAGACGCGTCGCTGATGCCTGTGAGATATTTCAGCCCGTTCTCATCCCAAGGCGTCATAGACTGATGCTTTTGACATTTTGTCTACGTCCAACGCACATGGCCCCTTTAGCGTCAATGTGAGATATATATATATATATATATGGGCCATAAGGCGCCTCCTAGTGGTCTAACCCTAAACCTACCCCAGAACTAAATCTACTGAACTAAATCTGTGAGTGTTTTTTGATGCTAAAGGGTGCCATGTGCGTTGGATTTAGACGAGATTTCAAAAGTGTCACTATATGACGCCCTAGGATGAGAACGCGTTGGATATTTAGCATGCTAAATGTCTGGACTTGTCTGCAACAAGATTCAGGGAGTCATAAACCTGCAACAAAAACATCAGCATGCATGGCTTCTCTCCTTCATATTCTTCTTTTTTTTCATTGTAAGTTGGTGCACAGACAACTTGGGTCACATGCTTCTTACATGCGTCATTTTAACAAGAAGAAATCCTGTCTCATGCATGAGCTTACATTTATTTCCTGTATCATTTCTGCCTTTTGTTTGGTAGCGGAACGTAGTTTGTAGACTAGACAGAGCTGTCGCGATTCTTCCTATGGAAATGTTGTGTGGCACGTGACCCTCAGCAACTAAATGGTAGTCCAGACAGTCGTGTAGTACGAGAAGGACAGCGATCCAACAATTTTGAAAATCGTGCTGTGTGTACCAAGCATTTGTCATTCTTTGAAAATGGCTGCTTACAATTCTTGAGCCTAGTAAATACAAGCGAAATGCAATTATGTGATCTATTTAGATAAATTGCGAATAACAATCCCTCTCGTGTAGATGAAAGAGGAGCCTGTACAAGAAAACCTTAACAAATCCGAGATCAGCCAAGTGTTCGAGATTGCACTGAAGCGCAACTTGCCTGTGAATTTCGAGGTATGTCATGATCCTAAAATGCATAGGCTACAAATGTACAAGATATACTTTCATGATGTCTAAACCACAGATTGTTCACTTTTCTTTAATTTTCCTAACTGTATTCAGGTGCTAAAAGAGGCTGGTCCTCCTCACATGAAGAGCTTCATGGTGAGGGTTACTGTGGGCGAGTATTCAGGGGAGGGGGATGGCAAAAGCAAGAAGATCGCCAAGAAGCTAGCTGCCATCGCTGTACTGGAGGAGCTTCGCGGACTGCCTCAACTGCCTGTCACAGACAAAATACCACTACGCATTAAAAAGAAAAGCAAGTCTATTATTAAGGTAGATGAGGACTTCTACTTGGATGGGTTCATTTGATGGCTGGAGTGCTTTTCTGTTCAAAAACGTAAAAAACGGTGCTATTAAAGTTATTGATTTGTAATAGTTTAGCTTATTGAAGTGTTGAACATTAAATATAATTATTAAAGTACCAAGTTAGAGTGTTCTTTCTAGTTATAGACCAGTACATCAGCCTAGGAACTTAACAATCTTTTTTATTGATTTATATTTAATTTAGAGAGTATTTATTTGACCAATAACTGCATGATTGGCCAATTAGCTAAAGTGGTTTCAAAATTTACCAACTGCCTTATTGGATAAATCTTTATATACAAATATTCTTGTGATTTTGTTATACTACTGTTGAAAAGTTTGGGGTCGGTAAGATTTTTCAAATGTTTTTGAATGAAGTCTCTTATGCTCACCAAGGCTACATTCATTTAAATATACTGTAAAAGTGTATTTCGATTAATATTTTGAAATATTACAATTCAAAAGAAATTCTATTTGTAATTTATTCCTTTCAGCATCATTACTCCAGTCTTCAGTGTCCCTGATCCTTCAGAAATCATTCTAATATGCTGATTTGGTGCTCAATAACATTTCTTCTTATTATCAAAGTTGAAAACAGTTATGCTGCTTAATATTTTTGTACAAATCGTTATCATTTATTTCAGGATTATTTAATTACCAGTAAATACCATTTTGGTATTTTTGAAAATATCCCTAACCTAACTGATATTTTCTCATCAGGAAACAAATGACGATACCAATGCAGACACTGGCTGTTATTTTAAATTAAATGATTGCCCCTTCATCATATTCTCATTAATCTAACTGTATTGATCAAGTGTGTCAATATGTATATCTTTCTTAATGAATCTTGCATCCGCTCTCAGCTGCAGACCAGTCCAGAGTATGGTCAGGGCATGAACCCCATCAGCAGACTGGCTCAAATCCAGCAGGCGAAGAAAGAAAAAGAGCCAGAGTACGTGTTGGTGACGGAGAGAGGTCTGCCTCGACGTCGGGAGTTTGTCATGCAGGTATTCTGTTCTCTGACTCTGTATTTGTATAATAGTTCAGTACACATTTTGTGTGAAGGCCATGTTCTTTATATACAACCTGCAAAATTGCCTCTTATCAGAAATGTTCCCGGAAAAGTGATGTGCCCCTGTATCGCTTTCTGCTTTTTTTTTATTAGTTATTCTGCATGAACATTTTAGGAAACCATCTCCATACATTGTAAACCCTGGAAAAGGCTTGCATTGATATTTTTTTATAGTTTATTAAAGTTTCCCTTACCACTAGTGTTGCTGGATTCCCTTTTGTCTGCTTTCATGCACCTTGTGAGCTGATAAAGTCGCTCCAGATCTAACCTTGCTATTACCAACTGGGTTTTTTTTTTCCTCTCGCTCAGGTGTCAATTGCGGGTCAGAATGCAGAGGGAATGGGTCCTAGTAAAAAAGTGGCCAAACGAAATGCAGCCGAGAAGATGCTGGAGCTTCTGGGCTTCAAAGTGCCTCAACCACAACCACCCAAACCGGCATTGAAAACAGATGAGAAAGTGAGTTTCTGCTTATTAGCTGCATTTACTTTGCATCAAAAATATGGTGAAAGTAGTTTCAGGGGTTTTCAAACTGTGGTCCTGTGCCAGAAGGGACTGAAAAGAGAGTTTGAGAGGGTAAAATAAAAAAAAAAATAAAAAAAAAAATAATTTTATATATATATATATATATATATATATATATATATATATATATATATATAGGTGTTAAAGGCTTTCAAAGTTAAGATGTCTACTTGTATATTAATGCAACATGTTTAATATAATGGTTTATTTTTTTCATTCTTTGTAAATACTGGTCAGAAATCATTACTTTTTTTATTTTATTCACATAAGTAGTTCTTAACAGTGGGCAAACAAAAAAAATTGCATATAATTTTGTGTAAAAATTAATAACTAAAAGGTAAAAATTTGCCAGTGAATGTATGATCTGGTATAAAAAATAACAAAAATATTTATTTAAACAACAATATAAAAGCCAAGTATTTAATTTAATATAAATATTAATTTACTTTTGTTTTTATAATATGAAGCCTCAGCTCAAACTTTTGAATACAGGGAAAAGTATTGCTGCTATATGGAAAGGGCATCATATTTAGGGATCCTTGGCATCAAAAACTTTGACAACCCCTGAATGTATTCAGAAAATGATTATTTACTCATTTTTATCTTGTTCCAATCCTGCATAGCTGTCTTTCCACCATGGAGCATGAACAGAAACATATGAGTGTCAACTAAAAGTGTTAGTTTAAAAAGTTTGAGTACATTTTTTTTTTCATTTATCTTAATAAAGGTACCTGCTAAGAAACCTGGAGATGCACGAAAAGTGACCTTCTTTGAACCGGGATCTGTGGACAAGGCTGGTCTTGGTATGTGTTGTCCTGTCATCAATATAAATGTGGTCATATGTACATGCTCCTTGTATCATTGTTCATTTTAGTGAATATTAGTGCTTGCGATTAACACTTGCGTTTCTCCATGCAGTCAACAAGGAAGAAGATTTCCGAATTCCTTTTCTCAGCCATCAGCAGCTTCCTGCTGGCATTTTACCCATGGTGCCTGAGGTGGCACAGGCGGTGGGTGCCAACCAGGGACCCCATGCAAAGGACTACGGTCGTACAGCTGCCCCCAACCCAGCCATGGCCACAGTAACGGCCATGATTGCCAACGAGCTCCTGTACGCTGGCACGTCCCCGACCGCGGAGGGTATACTAAAGACCAAAAACAGCTTGGCACACAGACCCCACGGACCCCTTACCAGACCATCCGAACAGCTCAGCTACCTGGCCACTGTACAGGGATTACAGGTATTGAATATAATGATAACACACTTATACTCCCGAATGATGTCACTCAACCAATCTATGTTTTATTTTTTTTGTCACAGGTTGAATATAAAGACTTTCCCAAAAATAACAAGAATGAGTTTGTGTCTCTGATCAACTGCTCCTCTCAGCCCCCTCTCATCAGCCACGGCATTGGCAAGGATGTGGAGTCCTGCCATGACATGGTAAATCTTTTTTTATTAATGCATTCAGCAAGGAGACATTACACTGATCAAAAGTGTAAGTTAAGGGTACGTTAGCCTAAAATGGGTTAAGATGTGCTTTTTGGGGCTTTCAATAATTGCACAATTACCAGTAAATTGACTACTGCAGCAAACATTAATAAATCATGCTGCATGGTTCATTTAAATCTGCTCCCATAAATGTTGCATCTGAAAGTGAAAAAAAAATCCTACAAGGTCAGCCGCAAAAATAACTGTCCACGCCTTTTCACTGCTAATTTTATCTTTGGTAAATAAAATGGCAAAAAAAAAAAAAAAAAAAAGATTTCTATTTGCAATTTGTACTTTCTAATCATTGAAGAGTGCTGAAACAAAAAAGTGTATTACGATTTCCACAAAAATATTAAAGGGATAGTTCACTTTAAAATTAATTTTTGATATGTTTTAGCTTACGTCAAGGGCAGAAAGATGTAGGTGTCTTTGTTTCCACAGTACTTTCAATTTTGAAATTTTTCGGTCAAACCGTTCTTGTCTGTCAGTCATATAATGCGGGTCTATGGTCACCACCTCAAAAAGCATGCACAGAGAAGTCCAAATTAAACATGATTTAATGACTCGTAAATGTAAGTACTCATTGATGGCCTAAGACACGAAACGAGCGGTTTGTGTGAGAAAACGAACAGTATATCGTTTTTACCTCTTGTAATCACAAATAAATGCTATGATCAAATAAATGCAGCCTTGGTGAGCATCAAATCCTTCTTTTTATCACGGTATTGTACTTTAAAGATTACCGTGGAAGATCTATCTCTACTTGTGCATTGCTTACTGCAATGCCTCTTTCTCTCTGGACAGGCTGCTTTGAATATCCTGAAGCTCCTGTCAGAACTCGATCAGCAGTCCAATGAGCGCACGGCTAATGGACCAATGTCAGGGTCAGTATTGTAAGGTCTTATTAAACTAGTTGTATTAATATTGGCATGCATTCACAGTAATGTTCTTTGTAGATGTCTTCCAGAGTGATTTGAACTCTTCTCACCTATCTACGCCTCCACAGGTGCAACAAACAAGACCTAGAGGGCAGTGCATTATTAAAACCGGCTAACTCAAGCACCATCGGAAAGACTCTGGATGGCACAGTGTAGAATTGGCTATTTGATTAGTCGTTTTATTTGCGAAACACTAGAGAAAAGTCCGAAGCAGAGTTTTGATTGGCTGTTCAAAAAGGCCTTTGAGTAATTCAGCATTTATCTTGGATTTAAATTAATTTAAAGTATTCAAAACTTGCAGTTGAATAAGATTGAGAGATGTTGATGTTTAATGTGCACATGCGGTGATACATTTTTAAACGCTAAGGCTTTGGAAAAGTCGCCTCATCATATCCAGTGAAGCGGTGGTTTTGTTTTTGTTGTTAAATTGTAAAATGGTTATTGTGAAGTTTGACCAGATTGGCTTTTCTTCATTGTTACAAGGAAGTCATGTATTCAGTGTCATAATTTTATTTTCTCGCTTTTATTTTTTTATGTTGTTTTTTTTTTTAACGTTGTATTATAGGAACCCATGGAGTTGGGTTGTATTAGCGCTGTTGTGAAGTGCAGTCTAAAACCCCGTTGAAGGATATGATGAAGCTTTCAAACACATCTCTGCTGTGGCGATTTTTTTTCTTCATTGCTTTGAGTTACAATGAAGACCATAACACTTCTACATTTTCATGTAGGTCTGGGAAAATGTTATTGTGACTTCAGTGTAGAGTGTGTGGTGGTGTTTTTTGTTTTGTGTGTGTGTGAATGAGTGAATGTATGGATAAAGCACGATATTGTTCAGTCATGTCAGTTAAGCTGATGCATTCTCCTATCAGTGTTGACCCCACCCACTCTCTGCCAGTTGCATCCTGTTTTCCTCATCAAATACGAGTAAAAATGATGTGCCTCTTGCACAAAAAAGCTGTGTGTGTTCTGTGAATGCTATATTGGGGAATTTTTAAATGTAGGTTTAAAGGCCTAAAAATGGCTCTGAAGAATAATTAGAAAAGCTATTTTTTTATATCGGGAATATATTTATTTAACTTAGAGTACAATTTCTGTTAAATGGTGTAAAAAAAGAATTATGTGGGGATTCTATGTAAATGGGGACATTAGTGAGCAGTGTTGGGGAACGTTACTTTTAAAGTAACATATTACAATATTGTTACCTCCTAAAAAAGTAACTAATTTTTAGGAGGTGTTTTATTAACAAAAAAAATAATAACAGTTCTATTTTTGGCGAATGTAAAGGCCCTTTAACGCTACCTCAGGCTGGAGGTAATGCAAAGTCACGCCTGTACAGTAGAGGGCGCATTTTAGATAAACCTTTCAGCTGTGCTGCCATTCTGGATTGCAGACAAATCCTGAGAAAAATCGACAAAATAAAAAGCAAGAAGTAAACAAATTAACCAAATTATTTTTGTTTATTAGTATAGTTGAATTGAATCGGTGAAGGCCAGCTGAAAAGACAATCGTTAATACATTTAATTTAACATTTAAGTAGCCTATTGTAGTTTGCGTAATAATCTTTTTTGCATTTCACGGTTTTTATTCATTTTAAGGAACACTGAATCTGATTTTGAGAACTATTATAATTATGAGAACTATAATAGAACTATAATAACTGACATGGTCTCACTGTGTGCACTTACTCGTGAGTTCTCTCAACATGGGGACAGGAGACAGTGTTGCCAGATTGAAAATATCAAAGTTTCGTACCAGAAGCTCAAAATTATCGTATTTGGCACTTAAGTTATCATCACTTTTAGTTACCCCAAACATTGAGAGTGAGTGTGTGAAAATATATATTTTTCATTTATGTTTTTTATATTTCAAAAAGGGGCAGTGTATATTAATCTACATTCCTGAATGTAAATGTATCCAAATTGGCCTAAAGCCTATTTTTTGTTGGTAGTCGCTTTGTCAGATATTAAATATAATAAAAACTAAAGAAAAGATAAGATAAACTAAAGGGCTAAAAACTAAAGAAAAGATAAGAGAGAGAAAAACAACAATAACAATACAACCAGATTTGGAACTTGCGGTTTGTTTTTATGAACAAGTACAAGCAGCAAATCATTTTCAATATAATTGGAAGCCACAGGGGGGAAAAAAACACCCGTACACTCTTATTTAAATAGGTATTAGGCCCAATGACTTGCTCAGTCCAGTCCCAATCCAGTTGCTTAAAAACACATTTCAGATGTGAGCCATATCAGTGGTTGTTGAACGACTCACGCATGAGTGATTAGCCAGCCTGAAAAACAGAACACAACTGAAGTGGGCCAACATAACCAGAAGAAACCCCATTGCACTCCAAACAGTGACATACCCACATATCCATAATAATATAAACCAATTCAAAGAATACTCCACACATTATTTGCTGCAGCTGTTCAAAAAAGACCCGTCAAACTTGTAGTGTTCTGGATGTTTAAGCAGCCTTTATTGGGCCGTTGGCTGCTCTTTTCTTCCTCATGGTCTCAATGAACGGGTACATGCATCGGTCTGAACCCATAAAGCGATATGTCACCACATTGGATTCCCATGGAAACAGGCTGCAAAGACAAGATGTCATTCAAGTCAAATGCTGATGTGTAGGGCAGTTTTAGGGCAGTTTTTTGCTGTTTTGTATGGTGTCATAAAGGAGGCAGAATTATTTAGTGTAATGCAGTTGTGAATAGAAATAAGACTTCAAGCGTGCTGATGTTGGTCTGTACTCACGCTCTGGCCAGGAAGGGGAAGTAGGTTAGTCTGGGGATGCACACTAGCGGCTGGTCTATGAGAATGGCATTCATAGCCTGCTGTACGCAGTACAAGGGCTCCAGAGGAGGCAGGATCAGTTCAACCTCTTCCCTGTAGGGGGAGAGAAACGGCAATAGTTGAGTACTATGAAGGGCCATTTACTGTGATTTACACGTTCAGTGTAGACCTTGATTTCTGAAGGATCATGTGACACTGAAGACTGGAGTAATGATGCTGAAAATTCAGCTTTGTATCATAGAAATATATTACATTTTTAAAATATTCAAATAGAAAACTTATTTTTAAAAATATTACTGTTGTATTTATTATTTTAATCAAATAAATGCAGCCTTCATGAGCATAAGGGAACATATTATACACTGACCTAATCCTGCAGCCATCAAACATGCCAGTGTCCACAACATAAGGGCACACAAGAGTGGTCTTTACTCCATCCACATCCTCTTCTGTCAGCAGTTCATGGGCCAGAGACTCGTGAAACCCCACCGCGGCAAACTTACTGGCACAGTAATCCTAAAATTCACACATACAGACATCACTAGTTTAGTGAGGGATTAGGAATAAAGCAAACATTTTAAAAAAGTGGGTTTTGAATACTATGAAAAACGAGCCCTTCTCACCTCTACACAGGCTGTGCTGAAGAGTCCAAGTACACTGGCAATAGTGATGATGTGGCCATGATTATTGGCCTTCATCTGAGGGAGGAACGCCTTGACAGTCTAGATGCAGCCAAACAAAATAAAGCAGTTTGATATAGATATACCCTTAAAGTGCCCCTGTGCTATTTTAAAGGTTCCTACTTTTGTTTTGGAGGTCTCCTACAATAGGTTTATGTGCATTTTTTTATTTTCTCATAATACACATTGAAACATCACCCATTTTCTGACAGTTTCTGAAACATTAGGATTCAGTCTCTCTAAAACCCTCCTTTCCAAGAGCCTACTTTGTTCTGATTGGCCGACTGCTTAAAGCACCTATAGCAAACTAAACGTCCATTACCACACTGTAAAAAAAAAAAAAAAAAAAAATCTTTTGAGGATTAGTAATCACAACATTTTTTTCTTTTGTCAAATCAACTTAAATAATTTATTTAGTTCAGATAACAAATCATTTTGAATTTCTGATGATTAAATCATTCTCCTTCATTGCATTAACTCACTTTTTCAATTTCAAAAAACTTAAAATTTTAAGGCAACCAGGTTACTTACTTTTTTAAGTTAAACCAACAACTTTTTTTTACAGTGATATCTTAATTGCAGCTCCAAATGTTTGCTCAGCTCTTAATACACGGTGTATGGCGCCGGTTTTAACATATTTAATAGCCAAAGTCCTCATCCTTTGGAAGTGCATGGAAAGTGACTTTGCTTTCATAGCGCAGAAAATAGCGTATTTTCGACATGGCCTCAGTTACAACAGTGTTTGAGGGCGATTCAAATAGATGTTGTTCGCAAGCAGCCAATGAAGACCATAGGCTAATTTATTCCAACCTACGTAGGTTTGTACAGGAAGTGTTTACTTGCGACTCGTTTCAGGCAGTTCAGAATCGGTTCTTACTTTTGATGGACAATACTCCTGCAGACCTTTCACAAACAGCTATATTATACACAAGTTTTAGGCTTATATCTGAAAAAAACATTATAGGGGTACTTTAAAATGAAACTTCTGTCATTCTAAACTTGCATACTGTTCGTTTTTCTGTTGAACACAAACTGAGAATTCTAGAAGAATCTTCATGCAGCTCAATGAAAACATCATGAGAGAAAAACACCATAACAGCATAATTAAAGTACACCACATTCGCTTTATTCTATGTCTTCTGAAGACATACGATAGCTTTGTGTGAGGAAGAGATTGAAATGTATGTTGTTATTCACTGATAATCCTCCCCACGGGCAAAGTTCGGAAATCTCATTTGGTTTGGTAAGAATTAAGATTTCTCAGACATTCAGTTATATCACTAACAAAAGCATATGAATGAGAATACGATTTCAGAGCTTTGGCAGAGGGTTTTTGGTTTTGGATTTTGAGAGCCATGATTATTATGAATAGCTGCATTGAAGCTGCATTCTTCAAAAAACAACAATAACATGGAATGATGATAAATTAAGCCTGAAGTTTTCATTTAATACATATATAAGCTGTGATCTTAGACCAAACTCACTACCATTTTCAAGGCACTAACAAAAAAGTAACACCAAGGATGTTTAGAAATGTAACCTATTTGTACTTGAATAAGGTTATCATTGGTTTAAATGGTAGCATATGGTGCTAAAATTCTTATCCTAAAAAATACTCAAATTGGCGAACATGATCAAATAAAATGTAGATGCACTGTAAGCTGCCTTGGAGTAATGTGTCTGTCTATTGAATAAATCTAAATGCAAAGAACCACAGCATCACCAGCACTGGTTTCCAGTGCACACGTACACCAGCTCAATAGGCTGCTAAAAGATTGCTCAATGTAAGCATTAATCCACCTCGTATATGGTCACGGTTATTTGTATTAGGAGGATCAGAGTGAGACTTTTGCTTGGGAAGATTATGTTTTATCAGAGAAGGGCTGTAAATAAAGCTAAAGGGGTAAAATCAGGTAATTCCCACATCACACATTCTATGCATATCAAGTAATACAAAGGCAAAGCAGCTTTATTTAATTCTAATCCATTTATTATATATTTGTCAAACTTTGGCATGTATGCGGAATGTAATTCAGTATTGTGCAAGGTGTTCACGTAGCATTGTATAATTCTCAGCTTAGAAGATTCATTAAGGTTGAGTCTTTGATTTATTTTATGCTATGCATTTTTATTTCTTCTAAGTCTATTGAGTTTTATTGTCACTCATTACATTAACATTTAAGCAAATCCAAAGACCTTGAAACCTTGTTTTTATAAGGAAATTATAGGCATATGTTATTATTACTGAAAATTATTACAATTATTTGAAACTCTATACTTTTTTAAAATGAAGATAAACATATTTTGGTCACTCTCAGGTTGTCTTTCGGTAATTTTGACTAGGGATTTATCCCCCCCAAAAAAGTAATATCATTGGACTACAACTTACTGACCTACATACAATTTAAAATGGCATTTAAAAAAAGGGGAATTTAAAGGTCATTAAAAAACACACCTAGGGACCAGGAAGATCATTGCAAAAACGGCTCAATAAATCGTTTGAGATCATTTATTTGAACTTTGAGGGTACCATGTTTTATATTTTACTTCAAACTTACAATCTTACCCAGAAGAGGGCGTGGCAGTTGACTTTCAGTGTCCTCTCCACCATGGTATCTGGGCAGTCCAGGAGTCTCTCACCGGCCACCACCCCGGCATTGTTCACCAAGAAGGTCACATCCCGTCCCACATCCTTCCGTACCTGTTCGGCAGTGCGGTACACTTCTTCTCGGTTTGTCACATCCACCGTGTAGCTGTGTGCCTGGCCCCCTTGCGCCCTCACCATCTTGGCTGTCTCCTCATTAGCGTCTCCGTTGATGTCCCACAGCACCACTTCTGCGCCGTGTTTCGAGAACTCAAGGGCGAACAGGCGGCCCAGTGCTCCCCCAGAGCCAGTGATTAACACCAACTCGCCGTCTATGGGCTTCGTCCGTGGTCTCAGCACGATGCGCAGACAAGAGCGCAGGATGAAGAACACAATGTCCAGCATCATCATCTGTAAATCCATTAGGAAGATCATGGTACCCAAATAGATGTGTGATTGTTTGAGGGAGTGAGTGAGACAGCCAGGCTTGTTACTGGACTAGCCATGCCTTTCCCTCAGAGGCTGTTTAAATAGGCCTGATACCGTTCTCAGGATTAGGGAAAAATACCTTAGCCACTAATTAAAATGCGCTGTGAGAAAAGGCCTACTTCAAGACGGTGCCCTAAGGGAACACGGTGATGGGAAAAAGATGCAATGCTCGCAAAAGTACTGTGATCCTCTGAGAACATTTGCCGTCTCTTGCAAAATGCCTTTAAAATGATTTACTTATAGTAACAATGAGGCATTCATATTTGGTTCAAATAAAGCATCAAAATCAAGTAGGCTAATCATATGGTTTCATAGAACAACACTGTTAAAATACATAATATAGCCTACATAAAATAAACAGTCATCTTATGTAGCCTTAGTCTACATTATGTATTATGACAAATGCATACAGCATCACACAACATGCAGTTATGGAGTTTGAGACACGCTCTACGCAATGATAGTTCTTGTAGAGCAACATTTACTGTGAATGGAGCCGGTAAAGATGCCACTCAAGATGAATCGCCTGCTTGTAAATCGCATTAAACGCATGGGGCATATGGCTTTGTGAATTCACAATAGCATATGATGTAGTAATGTTTTTAAATTGTTTTAATACATTGTGTAGCCTTAGAAAATGGTCTAATAATGCGGTTTATCGATTCTTGTTGGCTTACGTTCCACAGCAACATTGTGTTTGCCCAGATCCGGCCCACATCTGGTACACGTGGAATTTACAAGTACCAGATGTGTGCCGAATCTGGGCCAACACTATACTGGTGAATCCCACCCCAGACAGCAATATTATATTGCTATCTGGGGTGGGATTCACCAGAGTGTCTAGCCTATGTATGCCTACAGTACTGTGTACACAACCATTCTAAAATTATATAATGAAAATAATCTGATTCTGAATATGTTGAAGCAGAAGAGTGGCGCTGTTCCGCTTCTATAAATCTATAGCAATTGTCATAATGCAAGTTTAGCAATGACTAGTTTGAATGGACTATAAATCTCAGCATTGGTAATATTTCAAGATTACATCAACCTCTAAACACTGAATACCCACTTTCGCACATATTTATAGTCCCTACTAATCAAATCAAACTTTGATTTGACCTTAGCTGCAAAGCATGCTGGGTGGGTAACCAGAAGTGCCACAATTATATTGTTGATAATGTGATCTCATACTGTATACTGAAAAAGCCACACTAACGTATAATGGAGCATCATTGAGTTCCCTGATCAACTAAAAATAATCCACTGTGGACATGATATACAGATATATTAGCCCTAGCTTTTTGTGACTTTGGACAAAAATGAATTTTAGTAACCAACAATCTTTTATTATTTAAAGAGTGCAATCATATGGGAAGTGTTTGTGCCATAAGGAGATTATGTGTGCGTGTTAATCTGTGTTGTAAATGCATTTGTAAGGCAATGCAATTCTTGCATATTTTGAACACAGTGGTAGTCTTGTTTAGTTAGGGACAAAGCACTAGTCATATGGATCAAAGGTCTCCCCCAGGCATTGCAAGCTTTAAATCAACTTTACCTCGCTTTTCAAATTCGCAAATGTCAAATTAGTATTTATTTTCATGATATTTTGTAAGGTTAATTCACATTAACATACTTTATTCACACATATACAGTATACCACAAAGAAAAAAACTGTGCTTTTATATTGAAAATTCAAATAATCATATGCCCCCCCCCCCCCAAAAAAAAAAAAAAACACACAGAGATGGGATAACATCACAAGCAACGTGAGTAACATAATCAGATTACCTTCAAGTAGCCTACTACGTATAAAGTAACGCATTACCCTACTTACAGATTTACAACCAAATACTAGTTTTTCCAATTAAGTAACACAAGTTACTTTGTTGTTCCATTTATTGACTGGCACTTCTGTCCCGAATGTTGAGAGAAATCGTGAGTAGGCTATTGACAGTAAACGCACTCCCATTTGAATCAAAAACTTAAAGCATTAACAATTTTAGCATTTTAATAGGCCTACAGAAAAGCCGTCTGACATTTTTTACAGATCTATTCTACACTGAGGGTGATCTGGTTGCAACTTGTAACTGTAATTCTCACCCCTGTCCACATCTTTGCGAGGGCGCTCTTGCTGACCAAGTTAATCGTGAACAAATGGCTTTTCTGAGTTACCGTACATGATATTGTTTACAAGCTGTTTTATTGATTGAAACACTGCTTGAGAGATTACATGAGAGACATGATACAGATTTCGGTAAGTTGAACTATATTCACCATATTTTCTGATATTCATTTATGTTTATTTCGGTCTATAACAGAGTAAGATAGCGTTCACTTTCCTCTTGAACCGAGTGATCTCTCACGCCACGTCAAAGAGCGCCAAAACGGTATTTATTGTTTGAATTTTGTGATAAAGTGAACCGAATTTGAAAGCTGAGATTTTGTTTCATATAAGTAATAAAGGACAAAGCTTCTTGCGAATATATTGGGCAAACATTCATGATATGACCTAAAAAAGTGACCCACGTTTCAGCTTTCCCTCTGTACAGCACATTTCCTTCAGCCGGCTTATTCATTTCACTTGGTGTGAAAGGGCCTATACATTCGCTAAAAATTGTTATAAAAAACAAGCAAGCGCAACTCAGGTTAAACAAAGTAATACAAAAGTAACATTCCACAAAAAGTAGCCACCCCCCAAACTGTTCAAAACTAATTTTAAGATAACAACAAAATTTTTAGTGTAAGGACTCTAAATGAAGCACAATTAAAGTACAAGGACCTACTAGACAATAAATCAATTAAACTTGAGACAAAAAAGCCCAGTGGAACATATGTGTATATGTACAAAAGTTTCAAAATATCAAAGCTCCCTTTTTATTTTTACACACATACACCATATGCATTTACATGTGCCCATTTACCTCACATAACATTTATGTCCCTCTTTCTGTCTTTGCATATGAGTCATGGGAATGTGTATATTTGAGGCCCTGCATTACAGAAGTGCCTATGGTATTGTTCTTTCTGCATGAATAGCCTCTAGCTACAGGAATTAATGTAATCCTCCCTTTGCACGTGTTTCAGCATCAATGGGCAATACTGGCCAGCTAAGGAAACATTGAAGAGACTCCTCAAACACAAAATCAAAACCAACTACTGTATATCCTTGAACTTATAGTGGCTAAATGCAAACTGTTTAGGTAATCCGTTACCTGCAATCTTTATCATTTATACAGGCCATTATTTTTGAAATCTGAAATGTGCATCAGTACACATTCTTCAAATTAGAAGAAAGCCAACCATGCGGGTTTGAAATGGCATGTAAATCATGACTTTTAGATGAACTAATCCTCTTATTTTGCTGCAGTTCGTGAAGACGTGAGTGTCCTCAAGAGACTTTATAATGAGTTTAACAACCTCTGACTGAGCGAAATATGTCACCTAAAACAGGCTGGGTAAATGTCACATGATAGAAGTCAATTACATGCATGAGTTCCTCAGATGAGGGGAGCAACATTCAGGCCGCTTATTATCATGTCAGCGTGCAGCTCCAGACGCTCATGGATGCTTTCCTATCTCGTTCTGCTGGTAATACTGGTGTCCCAGAGCGAAGGAGGTTGTCAGGATACGGGACTTTGTTGCTTTGGACAAAACCAGTCATGTATTACTGAAGACTGGAGGAAAGATCGCTCCTATGGGAAATGTTACTGCGACCAGGCATGCAAGACGACATTGGACTGTTGTCACGACTATGACCTTGCTTGTCCAGGTTTCTATTTCATATTTTTCAGATGCCATGTGTTAAAATTATAAACAAAGATTCAGGCTGCTATAGGCCATGTCTGTGAGGCCAATTTTCATCTACAGCTTCTTGAACAATTTTAACATCAAAGTTTCAAACTTTGTATGAAAATAAAATATTGTGTACAATATATTTTCGTTATGCCGCTCGATAATGCAAATTCAATTTTATAAATTTTTAATGTATTAATGTCTTAATTATAAACACTGGCTTGTATTGCAAATAGATTTACCATTTACTGTACTTTGTTATTCTTATTACTTAAAAAAATATTTTTATGATTTATCACAATATTTGTTCTTTTGTCAAATCAACTTACATAATTTATGTGGTTTAGATAACATGAGTTTCTGTTGATTAAACCAATCTCCATCGTATTAACTTAAATTTCTAATTTCAATGAACTATTTTAAGCAACCAGGTTACCTACTTTTTTAAGTTAAACCAACAATCATTTGGCGAATGAATCGGATGTCTTAGAAAATAGCTTACTTTTGCATTGCATAATGTTTTTATATGAATAATTTAGATGAATGCGTCAGGGATGTGCTGTAAAACACTGCAGGGTTGGAAAAAGTTTTCAAACATCTTTTAGTGCAGAATGTTTTGTGATCCTGTCACATTGTCATGTGTGATGGCTCACTTAAAAACTACACTGGAGAGAGTAAACCTCATTTCACATGCAAAGAAGCCTTAAAGGCATGGCAACAACAACAGCCTGCTTAGTTTGAAGTTGAAGTGAGGTTGGACAATGGTCATCCTAGACAACAGGGAACATTATCAAAACTTTGGCTAACGTTCAAGCAAAGTTCTCTTACATTTTTGAACAACACGTCTTCCAGTAACATTGATATTACATTTGTTGTAAGTTATATGCACGGTCTTTAAAGGGATAGTTCACTTTGAAATTAAAGTTTGGTATATTTTAGCTTACCTCAGGGGCATCCTTAGGTGTCTTTTTTAAGAATTAGTTTCAATTTTGATATTTTTAGGTCAAACCGTTCGTGTCTTTCAGTCATATAATGGAGGTCTATGGTCACCACCTCAAAGAGCATGCACAGAGAAGTCCAAATTAGACGTGATTTAATGACTTGTAAATGTAAGTACACATTGATGGCCTAAGACAAGCAGTTTGTGTGAGAAAACAAACAGTATTTATATCGTTTTTACCTCTTGTAACCACAGCCACGTGCAAGTGATCTGAGGGCGAGGGCGCTTTGTGGCTGTGATTAAAGAGGTAAAAACGATAAAAATACTGTTCATTTTCTCACACAAACCACTTGTTTTGTGTCTTAGGCCATCAATTTACATTTACAACCCATTAAATCATGTTTAATTAGGACTTCTCTGTGCATGCTCTTTGAGGTGGTGACCATAGACCTCCATTATATGACTGACAGACAAGAACAGTGGAAACAAAGACACCTACATCTTGGTATTTGGTCAGCTGAGAATCTGACACATCCATGTGTGTGTTTTAGCCGTATCCTGTGTGGTGAGTGAATGGAGCGTGTGGTCAGGCTGTCTGGAGCCGTGTAAAGCCACACTTCGCACCAGGTGGAGGCAGGTGATTCAGGAAGCACGTAATGGAGGCGAACCCTGTCCCGCTCTACATCAGACCGCAGGCTGCGCAGAGTACCATGATCAACACGGTCCCTGCCTGCAGTCACTGGGTATGGTAATGTAGATCTCTGGGAAATATCCTTTGCCATCCTTCAACACAAATGTCAAATTTAATTATCAACAGTGGTTAATATCTTAGGTTTGAGGTCAAACCATTAGATCCATAATAAAAGCAGCTGGTAGTAATGATTTATACAGCCATTATTTTTCCATTGAATTGTTATTCTTGGATGGACTCCATGGTACACACTACATCCCATTTATCTTATATAATTACATTATCAGTACATAGGCTGTTTCTGAGTGTAATCAAATGATGAACTGTAATCATTATCATCATCAGTACATATGCTCTAAGCACTAAAGCAACAATCTAAATGCCACCTTTTACCCTGAACATCTGTGTATAGTACATGAATGAGCTTTTGGAAATGACTTGTACCTTTTTTATGAGACTGCAGGTGGAAGTATGAGGGCAAATATGCATGCAAATCTCTTTCATAATCTTGACCTACTCCTTTGTCTCATTATTTTACAGTCCCAGCTCTCATCACCACGGGTGGCTATGGAAATGCACGGAAAAAGAGGGAGATTTTTGACAACAACATCACAAGGTAAGATCTGACAGTTCAACACTAAATTGCAATAAGAAGTTGAATGGTGGTATGCATTGTTTTAAATGTACCATGCACATATCATACAGTAGATCTCACAAACCAGCACTAAAAATTGTACACATACCCTGACAATACAATATTATTTGTATATAATGACATGTAGCATTGTAGCAACATAGTTGTCTTTGATAAGTACAGTAATGTTTAAAAGTGTGTGAACGGTAAGACTTTAATGTTTTTGATTGAAGTCACAGCTCTATTCACTAAGGCTGCATTTATTGGATCAAAAATACAATACAAAACAGTAATGATGTGAAATATTATTACAATTTATAATGTTCCTATTTGAATATATGGTAAGACTATTTTGAATACTGCGTAATATTAATTTAATACATTTACTTACTATAGAATTATGGTTTAGTTTATGGTTAGTTACTTGTAATTTTGCTTAATTTACTGTTTTTACTATAGTGAGTACATGTAGTAACATATAACTATGTGATTAAAATAAAGTGTAACCGAATATTTTTAATTTTTTTATTTTGATGTCAAAGCTGAATTTTCAGTAGCCAATATTCCAATCTTCAGTGTTACATGATCCTTCAAAAATGATTGTAAAATACTGATTTATTGCATCCTTGCTGAATGAAAGTATTAATTTCTTTCAAATTAAAAATAATAATCTTACTGACCCCATTTTCAATGGTAGTGTGTATTCAACGGTGTCTGTATGTGCTCGTCTTAGTTACTGTGTGGAGTTTGAACTGGCGTCCCTGTCGGCGGGTTGTCAACGCAGCTTCAGTCCTCACACACGTTGGATGCGGTACCTGAAAGAGGGGCATCAGGTGTGTGTGGAGTGCCAGCCACCAGCACTGGCCCAGGGTCAACGCTACTGCTCCGGGGACGGGGAGAACATGGGACAGGACAGGTAAGAGGGGAAACACCTGGATATGTTTTTTTTTAAATTCCTGGCTCAATACAACTTTAGCACAATAATATAGACACTCCCCATAGTGTATCCCCTGGTTTCACATAGGCCACAAGGCTCAAACCTAGTCCCAGATTAAAATGCATGTTTCAGCAGTTTCAACTGAAAGCATCTTGCCATTGTTTTGTTTCAAGATGCACACTAGTAATGTTTTTTTTATAAGGCATGTTTATAAAAGCTACTTAAATGTCCTAATTGAACTAAGGTCTAATACTGGTGTAATCTAAGCTCTGTTTGTGAAACCAGGCCTATAACAAACAGTACCCTAGTGAAAAATTAATTTACCAAAATGTATTTGAAATACATTTTGTAGTATACCCCAAATACATTTACATATCTATGTATTTAATATAAAAACCCTGCAATTGTACTTTTAGTATACTAAATTTGTATTCTTGTATTAGTATATAAATTTGTAAGTCTGCTAAATTTGGAACAACTAATTTTGTACGTAATGCACTTTTGTTCTCTGGTAGTAGTGCTGAGGTCCAACTAAAAGGTCCTTGTGCTGAAGTCCCTTTATTTACACTTTAAATCTTGCATTTAAAGACTGACATTATACAGAGATCATACTATCCTTACTAATAGTGGTATTAAAACACATTTTAGAAAATGTGCATTGTGCAATAAAGAAGGTACTCCAAATAAAGTTTAATTATAATATTTATATTCGTAAATCTCAAGCGATGTCAAACATGTATGCATGTTATTTAAATATTTTTGGCGCAAGATTTTTTCGACTTGGGCAATCATTGGAATATATGTTAAAATACACATTATTTCAAAAGGATTGCCACGGGACTAATGTGATGAAATGAATCTTCTCATAGAGTGAGAACAAAAACAAAAGCCTACAGGAATCGCCCGAAGCAAACTCCCACTGCAAATGTAGGATTTAGACATCCAAAATACTCAGAACACACTATTATGAATGAAAGAATGAATTAACACCATCATTAAAATGCTTATGCTCACCAAAGCTGCATTTTTTTTAATCAAAACTACTGCAATACATATTACTACAATTTAAAATGGCTGTTTTCTATTTTAATATACTTGAAATCTTTTGTAACATCTTTACTGTTAAAGATGTACACTTTTGATCAATTTAATGCATGAATGCTGAATAAAAATCTGTACATTACTTGAGCTGTAAAGTTCGAGCTGTAAATCATTGTGTTCCGTGACAAAAAACAACAACAAAAAAGCTAAAAAAATAATTTCATAAGGTGTTGATACTAGGTCTTGGCCACTAGAGGGAACCATGAGACATCATTAAATATGTAGCTTGTGTATAAAACATCTTGTACTGGTTTAATGTCCTCATGACAGTCTTGTGCACTCATTTGGAGCACTCTAGAACCTTATGTTTTTTTTTTTTGATAAAAAGAGAGCAATTGCCTGTTTAATCTAGCCCTAATGATGCTGGGATACTGTTTTTATATAGTATTTATAACCAACACATAAAACGCAAGCCTTATCCTTTTGGTGCGGTTGAAACTCCTAACCTAGCTCAAGGACATCATCAGCCAGAGCAACACCTTTCACTCTATCTGTCTTCCACTATCATCTCTTTCCATCACATTCTCACTCTCTCACTCTCAGGAGGCTGTCTCTGCAATGGCGGGCCGTGGGGAATTCTCAGTGCACTGGGGTGTGGAGACGAGTCCGTCGACGAGACTCCTGTTTCTGTCCCACTGTACACAGTTTTCTCTTCATCTAACACTTTAACCGGGTCATGAAACTTAAAAAAAGTGATAGAATGTGCAGAGACCGTTTGGGTAACTCAAAGCAGCTCTAGGCTTGTAATCCTAATGATACAGTACGTTATCAAGAACAGGTTCAATGTTAGTCACAGATAATTCACATTTCCTCATAAAAGGCTACTTACTAATGCGTGCGCCCGTTATATTATGATTGAGTAATGGGTTTTAAGAAGTAATTCTCCAATGCATGAATTAAAAGTGTGAGATAAGTTTCCAAATGCGTTTTGGGGTCTTAAGGCTCCTCCATTTGAAATCATGTGTTTAAACTCTAATGACAACACAGAATAATAGGTAAAATTAATAATCTGTATCATTTATTTGATTTCCAGCCAACCAAGGGGGGGAGGGGGATATCTCTTCTTCATACTGCAAAGAAATCTAAAGATTTCAGGACATTTTGACACATTTTTGGCTCTTTTTCCTATATTAGACAAGGAATTGGCTTTTTCGTCACATACAGAACAAGTTACAGCTTCAGAGGTACGACATGCATTAAACAACATAACACACGTACAGAAACAACGGCATAGAAAGTCAACAGGTAGAAAGATTACAAAACAAACAGCCTTTAGACCTACAAACAACATTGTAGAAGATTTAGGGGAAGGGAGGGATTGTAAACAGTGCTCTCTTTTTTTTTTAAGTTCCCTGGAAATTCTATATGGATGCTTACAGTAATTTCTTTTCATCATGAAATGCTTCCTAAACTTCATACTACTGGTTACCACTGTTATTGTACACTTTCATTAGGAAACAACTAAAATCAAATAAAAGAAAGATGTTAGTTATTTGTGCTTTCTGATTCGAATGAAATACACAAATCATAAAAAACCCCTCTGAATTAAAAAGTCAAAGTGCCTGTTATATAATGCCTGTTACTGTAAATCTAACATAAACATAAAAATTTTATTTTCAAACAGCGCCCATGTTGATGCTGGAAACATCACTAGGTCGTCACAGTTTGACAATTTTTAATTCCACTTAATTTAAAGGATTTTATAAATGTACCATGATGAATTGCAACCTGCACTGTCGTGGGGGTGGGTATTCTAGACAAAACACCTTTTAATGCCATCAAACCATCCAATAAGACACTGACATTGTACTCAAATTACTGATTGTCATCACTGTTTTTAGACTGGAGTCAAAAAATATCCCCCAAAATAATCACCCATATATAATTCGCTCTAATCTTTGTTAATGCTCTAAGCACACTGCACTGCAATTGTTCCCCATGGGACGTTACAGAATGACAATAAAACAACATATGCTAATCTCTGACATCTCCGATGAAGCAATTAACATGGACTATATGGTGGTGAATCTCACAAAACCCGTCAGGAACATGTCTGGGCTGTATTTCAACAGAAAAAACGAATACATCTCGCATAAAGCAAATTAAACCTATTTTAAGAGCCAGTAAGATTTTGTGAATTGTGAATAATTTTACATGACAAAATTCCCCCATAATATATATATAGGGGGGAAATGCATGACATTATTTTAAAGAAAATACAAATTTTCTTTAGATTTTTGGGTAAAATATTCCAGACATTTCTTTGTGAGATTTACACATGGATTATTAAAAAAAAAAACAGGGTTGACATTGATCTCAGGGCACAGCCTAACACAGATACACAGCAAAGAGAGTTTTGAATGGCTTCAGTAAGGTCACATTTTAGTGATAATGTTCTCTCAGTATGAATCTACTGAATGAATAGGGTATTGAATGTGGATCACACACCCGGCAGATCATGGATATTATATAATATCCACATAAAAGACCACAAATGAAGCAAGGGTCCTTAGCACTCAGAAACCAGCTTCCTCTCCACACCATTACAGTAAGCAGAACTGCATCGTTGCATTCATAAATTATTCTGTATAGAGCAGAGAGGGAAGATCCCCTCTCACTTGCAGTTTTTTCTCTGCTCTCATACACACACCCCTCCCGCTCTCTTGCAGAAAATTGGTATTCCGTTCACACCCCACTTCAACTCGGCTAAAATCGTTGAGACAGGGATGGAAGCATACACACTCACAAGTCTCGGTAGAGGCCGAGTTTCCCCCCCATCATCTTTGCACTCCCCAGATAACACATACATATTCGAGGAGACAAGTACATTCTGACTTTGTGACTTTTAATAATGGTACAGATGCAATTGAGTATGTTTTTTTAGTCTAATTTAGCCCTCTCTATCCCAGTTTTCAAATTCAATATGAGCGCTAGAAGGGAGGGCTTGTGGTCACCATGGAAACTGGATATAGTCGTCTTCAGGACATCGTCTACATACCTGTGAATACATGCTGGACTGTGTGGTTACAAATTGGTGAGGATGGCTGCGATGGCGATAAGAATCAAACCTTTCAAGGATATTAAGTTTGTGCTGTGTAAAGGGATTGTATCAAATTTGGAGATAAACATTGCCATGCGTTATATACTTTATTACAGAGCTCGCTATCAAAAGATAAATGTTTGGGATTAAGTGGTGGTCATCTTGGTCACATTGTTTATGTTGAGCCTGAGGACAAAAAAGGTCCCATAAAACCTTGTATTAAATCAAATATTTTAAAATAAACACTCTCCCTGGCAATGCAAAAAGTATGAGACCATCTATCCCTCATTTCATATGATCATCTAGAAAATACTTTAGAAATATATATTTATTCTTGTATTCAGAAATGTTTGTGTTTGAACAGTATCCACTGATATGAGATTGGTAAATCTAACTGAACTCTTGAATTGACCTGAAGTTTTTCAGTAGTTTCTTTGTCGGATTTATTCTAGCTTTCCATCGCAGGACGAGGTACGTGTTGTCCATTCGCTCTTAATGTTGCTTCTGTTTGGGCTGCCAATGTGCATGTGCTACGTAGTTGTAATATGAAATCAAAAACATGGGCTTTTGTGATAAAACCTTACACATGTAAGCACAAGTGTATCTTCGGTAACTTTCTTAAAAAGGTATAGTTAACTTACACAGAAAATTCTGTCATCATTTACTCACCCTCATATTGTTCCAAACTTGTATGCATTTCTTTCATCTGTGGCCCCAATGCCTACCCAATGCCCCCCCAAAATATATTATTTTGTGTCACCAGAATGAAATGTGGGAGACTAAACAATGACAGAATTTTCAGTTTTTGGTGAACTGTCCCCCTTAAGCTTTGCCATACTAGAAAAAAAAGATGACACACAAGTAGGTACATGGGGGGGGGGGGGGGGGGGGGGGGGGGGTAAATTTAAACAGATTTTGGTCTCTTCCAATTAAACAATTGACATTTTTTTTATCATACTGATGAATATGACACAAGAAATATGTGTGATAGATTTCTATAGATAATCTTCATGTCTATATAAAAATAAATAAATCAAGTAGAATCACACAGGATGTGAATATATTTTGAAGAGTGAGCTTGTTAGAAGGAATGTTGGTTGTTATATACGTGCACATTATCATACCATCAGCCCTCCCTATATCAAATACGCTTGCACACAAAACACTCATACTGTATGCAGACCCATAACTGCAGTTAAGTAAGGCCAGTTAATTAGGGGATAGGGGAGGGGTGCACTAGTAAACAGGGTATAACATGTCTCTAATGCTAATTGTTAAGGTGGGCTGTAGACAGTGGCTAGCTGACGTGGGCAGTGATGGACTGTCCCCCTTGATTTACCATACACACCTGGGCTTAAATGTCTGGTAAGTTTTCAGCCTCGAGCTATTTAAGCTTTAGCATAAATCCTGTTCTTTTCACAAACAAACCTATAGGCCAGATCTGCTCTGCCTTTATCTTACGCCTGCGATGCGCCAATGCAGGCTTGTTTACAGAAGAGGAAAAAGGGTAAGAGGTGTAGGCAGTGGTGCATCTTCAAGATCCTGTCCCTTAATGATGTAACATGACCACGGTTTTCCAGTTAACTCTCCCGCATAAAGTCACCAGAGTAGGCCCCCTGGTCAGATGCCTGCACGATTAATCTCCATTGTACATTAGTCTCCGCTTTCTCTAAAGTCATTTACTGAACTTGGCCTTTTTTCCTCTTCAATTTTCTTTCTTTCCGCATAGTCCAACTCACCACCCTGAGGCCTCAGAGGCCCTTATCAAAAGCGTTGGAATGTCCCCTGTCCCCTTTGGGCCTCCGTGAGTTCTCTGAAACCACATGGTTCTCATGGCTAACACTTGGGCTACTTCCCAGTGGAAATATGCAGTTCTGACCTAGCAGCCTTTGGGCAGCTTCCAAGTGGTTGGTGGCCCCCTGGTAACCACTAATTCGAGGCTTGGAGCTGAGGCCCCCAAGCAGGTGCTCTGATGGGCCACCCTCACGCAAGTGCTCCTCGTCATCTGTGTCGGCATCGATGTACTTGCTAATGGATGCATCATGGAAAGTAAAAACTGCAGGGGTCAGTGCCTTCCTCTCTGGTGTCTTAGGTGGAGTCCTGCTGCTGGCTGTTGTGTAGACTGACACCTCTGGGCTTAGGATGGAGAGGTCAGAAAGAATAGAGCTGTCAGACAGAGGACCACCAGATGGACTGGTCTCGCCACAATTGCGATGATTCACCCTAACCGCATGCATTTTCTGAGAGTTTATAAGCAGAACTTGTTGCCGCGAACCATCAGTGTTGAGAGGTTTAGCACCAGAACAAGGTGGTGTGAGCATGGTATCATGCTCCAGTGTGGTCTGCAGGCTTGGATTCGCACTGACTCGACCAGTGAGGCCAGAACCAGGACTGTGGGAGAACCGAGAGCTGTCTGGGAGTGACAGACCCCCTGCTGGACTGTAGGGGAATCGTGGGTTCTCTTGGAAGTCTGTTGCACAGCTGATATAACTGTCAATGCTTGACAGACTTTTCATGTCTACCACCCCTTCTCGACCCCCATTCAGTGGGTCACCTCCTTGACCTGGCAAGGCTCCCAGCTCAATTTCATCCCGTCTATGGCCTGCTCGAGATACATTTTTGTCTTTGGTGTTCAGGTTGGGCTGTGACTGAGTCTTTGCCATCTGGTTGTACATCTCTTCTAGTTTCTGTGCATTAAGCCTCTGTGGACTAGAAACTCCCGCCTTGCTTGGTGAACCTTGGTCTGGGTTGAACGAATGATTGGAACTGGTCTCTGAAGTTGCCCTCTTAGAGGACCATTTCCATCGACTGGGTGAGAGATGGTTGTCATGGGTTCTCTCACCCTTGTCCATGACCACCACATCCAGAAGCTCTGCACCGCGGTTAAACGCCTCTCTAACATTCATGGACACTATGCTGCCATTGCGTTTGGCTCGCTCTAGAGCCTCGCGTCTCTTGATGGCCTTCTCTTGCCGTTTCTGTTCCTTGTAGAATTCAGAAAAGTTGTTGACAATGATAGGAATGGGTAGGGCAATGACTAAAACTCCTGCTATGCAGCAAAGCCCACCAACAATCTTGCCCAGAAGTGTCTTAGGGTAAATGTCTCCATATCCCACAGTGGTCATGGTGATAGTGGCCCACCAGAAGGAGGCAGGGATGCTCTTGAACTTGGTGTCATCCTCGTCTTTCTCCGCGAAGAAAACCAGACTGGAAAATATCATGATCCCCATTGCTAAGAAGAGGATAAGTAGGCCCAGCTCATTGTAACTCCGACGTAGTGTAAAGCCCAGTGACTGCAACCCGGTGGAATGACGTGCCAATTTGAGTATGCGCAAAATCCGCATGATTCTAAAGATTTGCACCACCCGTCGTACATTCTGGAATTGTAGCACGCTCTTATTGGACTCTGTCAGGAATATGGTTACATAATATGGTAGGATGGCCAGCAAGTCGATGACATTGAGAGGACCTTTAAAGAATTTCCACTTGTTTGGTGAGGAAAGGAAGCGAAGAAGATATTCCATGGTGAACCAAGCGATGCACACAGCCTCCACATGGGCCAGCTGGGGATTATCAGTTGTCTGACCAAACTCGTCTGTGTCTTGCAGCTCTGGAAGGGTGTTAAGAGACAAAGCGATAGTTGAGAGCACAATGAATAGGATAGAAATGATGGCCAAGATCTGAAAGACAAAAAAGCAAACAAAAATGCACTATTAAAAACAAGAAAAACCTTCATAGTAAAGAAATACTGATTATATATATATACAACTGACATGTATATAACTGACATGTAAGTTCTTTGTGACTATGAGCAGGTTGTTATACCATATTGTGATTTGTAGAAAACTTTGTTGAAGAATGCTTTACACCAGAAAACCAGATTAGACAGCCCTGTACTAAACAAGTTGACTACATTGTCAGTCAAAGCATCTACATAAAATCCAAGTCTTTTTACTCACTTCTGAGCAGTCGAACAGCTACACTGAATGCCAGGATATTGCATGATAATACTGGCTTTACCTGTGATGTTAGGTCAAGAAAGGTGTGTAAAGTAGTAATACTGAGAGGGTTGAACATTTTGGAGAAATACAGAAATGTTGTGAAACACTGAATAACCAGTAAAACCAGAATACTGGTTAGTAGACAAATCCACAACACAGACAGAAAATCTTGACATAGCTTTTTGATTAAAATCATACTAAAACTTAACTCCTAGTTATTAATTTCATTTTATGTTTCCTGGGTTGCCCTTATAATGTTAGTATGTTTTTTTAGATCAAAAATAGTCATAATTTAGAAATAAAAGGCATTTTTCCTTAGCCTGATTTTAGCCTCTGCTTTGAATACTCTGTTTGAAGGGGCGTGTCTGCTGTGGGATTCAGTGTAACCGCCACTGCTGTGATTGGCTGACATGCTTGCATATGAAATAGCTACATATTACATGTGAAACTCTCTCGAATACTTTTACTACAGCTATTATATGTTTTTACTATTACTAATTACTGCCATGCTTCGCTCGTTTGCAAGAAAACGTTCGTTTGCGAGGAAACAGTCAAATCTCAAAGCTATTTCTCTTGGAAAACCTAAAATCGCGCCTGCGTGTTCGTACTTCCAGTTCCTAGCTCGTTTTCTCATGGTCGAGCCCGGGCGGGCAAATAACCTTTCCTCGTTATGACGTCATACGGGGAGATTCAAGATCAGCACGTCTTAGCAGCAGAGAAGAGAAAAATAGCCAAAGCTTGGTTTACACCGATTTAAAATTCTAGACACGAGGGGGCCAAATACAGGCTAGGGGATCTAATATTAATGTAAAAAAACCCTCAGAAAATGAAAATTTCATGTCAGGGGACCTTTAACAAAAACATCCTCGATGCGGCGCTGTTACAAAAAAAGCTGTGCACACAGCCAAGTGAAATGGGGTCTTGCTGGTCTTGCGTACCGAACGCGTCATTTTTGCCGCACGCACTTTTGCGCACGTGTGGACGTGTTGAGTATAGACAAGGGCACAGACCTCTCCTGAATCATCTCCAGCAGTAGCAGCCTCCAAAGCACCCCCCCCCCCATTTCCCTCATGCTGATATTAGTATTTAAACATTCTCTATGATAAAAAATTTTGTCAACAAAATATTTTATAGAGTTAATGATGGTATTCAACTATAACCGTCACACCCCTAGTTCCATCGTGTAAAGCCTGCTCCAACGTTTCTGATTGGTCCCGCGATTTCGACAGATTAGAAATGGGCTTGAATGAGCTCTTTGCCAGACTAACTTGCAGAGCAAATCTAAATTTGCCGGAAGTTGTCTGGGTTTTCCCAGGCTAGAGGAGCATGTGAAGAGATCGTTTACAATGGTGTCGTCTGTACGTGGAAAAACGTAAAACTCCATTTTAAGCATATCGTTGTCGTGTAAACACACTCTGACGTAAGAGAAACTCGGGGAAAAAAACATGGTGAAAACATTGAGGATTCCTAAATTGTGAGTCCGTTTTGGATGCATAATTCTAATGATACACATCCTATTTGCGAATAGAAAAATTGTCACAGCCACTCTGTTAATGAATCTCTAACTTCATTCTCTATTACCTATTAGCCAGCTAATCTCTCTTTGTCCGTATTATTCACCTTCACATGAATAGTATGGAAATCTAGGGTGACTCATTGCTTATGTAGGTGTTTCTCTGTGTGTATTAATGTGTCTAAGAGGAGATGATACCCTCCAGTCACGTGAGTCATGAGGGTAAGTTAGTAGCGATAATAAGATTAAAAACATCCCATAACCTATAAACAGCAAAGATTAGCCTTTTATGTATAAGCTTGCCAAAGCTTCAGCGGCATTATTTCCACACTGGTATCAGCAACCACAATCTCTACTAAGTCACACTGGAGCTCTCAACCCCCATCCAATGGTCCTAAGTGGTTAGCAGTCGTGTTCTGGTCTTTAAAACACCTCTATAAAAGACAAAGAATTATATTAGAACAACATAAGAATTCTCTTAAGAGATATGACAAATGAGATGTCTTTAATAGGCCCGTTTCAGATTTTCTCCAAAATTTTTTTTAGCTTCAATTCAAACATTTCTCATCAAATGTTTCCACGGCCAAATGGAGACCAAATTAATACCTAAAAGAAACACAACGGACAACTCCATTACATCTGAGCTATGAAAGAGCAACCTCTGAGCAAAAACAATTTACTACAGCTTTGAATGATTCTGAACCCTGAAGGTAAGAAAGAATCCTTTTATAGGTCATTTTCTTGGCTTTTTACGTCAAACATGTGTGTGCACATGTGCGTTACAAAGTATTCTTAATGTTAAAAAGTGAAAAGGGCAACAAAAAAAGGCAGTCCATTTCAGTGACAATGAATGTTAAATGGGAAGTACATTTTAAATGGCTTCAGCACATATTCTCAGTGCACAATCAATTGAGCCATTGACCAAGTGATAATCTGTTAATAATGTCTGTACACACTCAAGCTGAGGAAGGTATAACAGGGTCAACTCCCTGTGTAGAGACAGCTAAGGATGCACCGGGAGAAATCCCAGCTTCTCTGCATCATCTCAGGTGACTGTCTCATTATCACATCCAGTGAGGAGTTTCTACAATCATGTACAAATTATGTTCTCCTGAGACTTACAACAAACCCTCATATGCATACAAACACAAACACTAGCGTGTGAAGGCTCCAAAAGCTGCACAGCAGGGCATCCCATAAAGAGCAATTCAAACGCATGCAATCCCACAGGAAAGAAAAATCACAAATGAGATTCTTCTTTAACACACGCACACACGACATTTGACATAGCTTATTATCTTTTTTAAACATTTATTTATGTTTATTTTTATTAAGGTTTGGTCATTTCCATGATTAAGTTGTTACCTGCAGTGACATCACTCTTTTTTGTATGCCAACAGCTTGTCTGAAGCCTAGAAAATGACAGAAACGGGTTCGGATCTTGAATTAGTAATTTCAATAAAGTCTCCATGGTGCAGAGAAACTATACAATCCGTGTCACAGAGCGAGCGTGGTTTAAAAGCTACAGTAAATGCATAAGAGCAATACTCAATACTTTACCATACTCAAGGAATATGTGAACATAAAAAATTGTGAAATTATTGTTCACTGTTTGTCTGACAAATCAACATGAAGGAAGCCATATTCTTGTTTATAAAAGAAGTGTAACTCAAAGAACATATATTTTACAAAATAAAATAAAAATGAAAGAGGAATTATTTTTTTTTATTTTCCTTAAATGGACTTTACACAAATGATCATAATTTACAAAATTTACATAAAACAATATTGTGATTATTAAATATTATTAAATAGAGCCAATAAATTCAAATATGAGGACATATGATGAAAACGGTTTAAATGTCACTCCCCCCAAGACAAAAAAGCGGTAAATATAATCCTGCATAACCCACACATTCAGCAGATGTTTCTGTGACTCTTCAGTGAAAACTCCTCCTTTGACCTTGACCACTGACATTCAACCACTGCTGCAGAATTGTCATGGCAACCTTCTTTAAGCTTGGTAGGAGGTAGTCACATGAAGAGGTTTGTTTGAAAAGTGTAGAAGTCTCTGTCCATCTTATCATCAGCATCAACACCATGCTAGACTGGTTGCTGCATTCAGTCTGAAGGTGTTAATGGGGGAAATTACAGCTGCAGTTGTACTAATCTAATCTATTCTGTAATTGTATCATGGGGATGATTCAAAGGTCATGCTGATGGGACAGAGGCCAATGGGTATATTTGGGCAGGTAGTTGGGGTTCAACCTCTACTCTTTTTTCGAAGGACATCCTGGTATTTTACCACACAGAATCAGTATCTCGGTTTAACGTCTCATCCGATGGACTGTGCTTGTTACAGTACAGTGTCCCCATCACTATACTGGAGCATTAGAACCAACACAGACCACATGATGAGCACCCCCTACTGGCCTGACTAACACCTCTACCAGCAGCAACCTGGTTCCCTCGTTTCATCACGGTTGGGGATAAACACGAGCTGTGCGTTGTTTGCATGGGAGTGGAGCATGCCCAGTCATCCTTTGAGATCAACCATTGTGATAAGCTATCTTTGAGAACGTTTTTCTCCCGTCGGGCGCTCTTCGAGGAGGGTTACTACTACCTGTTTTGGTACTATTTAGGTGCAACTTAGAATGTGGTGTTTGCGAATAGATCTGGCAGAGGGGTTTGAGATGGGCCCAGCCCTTTCTCTGCCCTGACATGCCAGGTCTAGTGCCTTATCTCAGAGGAAAGCACGCACTGCGGTTTCTTCACCCCTGGATGAGGTACTGGTATTGCCGTGGAGCTGGATGTTATTAGTATCGAAACAGGAGATATGGAGGATTCGCCACCTCATAGTCCTGCATATGAGTAGCTTATGGAGGTTGTGACTTGTGCTGTCGCTAAGCTTAACATTGGTCAGCCGAGAAACAAAAAAATACATCAAAAGAGTAAACTAGATGAAAGATTTCTACCATCTAGGTCACAACCTCCTTGTCAGGGATTGCCTTTTTTCCCCAACTTCCACATTGAAGTATCGAGAACCACTTTTCTAGGCGTGGTTTGGAATTCAACACCAATGCAAGCTCTTCTTTCTCCTGCTCGTATTGCGTTGATTGTGTAAAACTAGGCCAGTAACTCACTACCAAACAATTCCAAAGACTGTTGGGTCTCATGGCAGCTGAGTCCAACGTGATACCTTTTGGCCTGCTGTACATGAGGCCCCTGCAGAGGTGGAGAAACCCGCTCCACATTATCATGGTCACGCGGGGATACCACCATGCCTTAGTTATGTGGAGAAAACCTTGGTTTCTTTCCCAAGGCCCGGTGCTGGGGACTATTTGTTGTCTCGTAACGCTATCGACAGATGCATCCCTCACGGGTTGGGGGCGATCATGAGTGGTAGCTCGACTCAGGGTCTGTGGCAAGGCCATCTTTCCTGGCACATAAATCGGCTGGAGTTGATGGCTGTGTTTCGAGCACTCACACACCTCCTCCCAGACCTGAGGGGCCATCATGTGCTTGTCTGCATGAACAACACATTGGTGGTCTCCTACATAAACCATCAGGCGGTTCTGCAGTTACGTCATCTGTACAAACTGGCACACCAAATCCTCCAGTTAGTCCAAGGGAAGCTGCTTTCTCTAAGAGCAGTTTATATCCCATGAGCATCAAAACCACAGAGCAGGCATCCTGTCAAGGCAGGGGCTTCTGTGGGAGAAGTTTGGTCAAGCGGAAGTACCTGTTTGAATCTCAAGAGACAACACACTGTCCGATGTGATTGTCCCTTACTCATCCACCTCCTCTCTGACTGGATGCCATGGTACAGACGTGGCCAAGGTAGCTATTTCACTTGCTTATGAGTTCACTAACAATATGTCATGTTGACGTCAATGGTTAATTTTCATTGTAAATGACAATCACTATCTAAATGAACCTTTAACCCTACTTGCACATAACTCACCCTGCACCATTTCTGCTCTGTACATGAATTTATAGCACAAATAATACAAGTTGAGAAGAGGTGTGATATTACTTTTACAGCCCATCAGACTTCTAACTTCTAAGATGACAAATAAGGTAAAAATATTGAAGAATGGACAAGCCAAATCTAGAGACAAGAGTCATATTGACTTGGGCTAGTAAGCAACCATTCAGAAACACCCCAGCAACTTGATAGCAATGATTTTGCAACCGCCCACAATGACCTAGTAACATGGCCAGGAGTTTTGCTTCTAGATAGTTACATTCCTTCATTTTCATAATTTACTTGAATGTGAGCAATCATTTAAAAAGTTGCAACAAAGTGAGAAGCCAGACAGACCTAGACTTGAGGGTTGTTTATAAGGGGAGAGGGAGAGATGAGCTTCTGATAGTGTTGCCGAACACGCCTTCACGTCCCTCTGAAAGTGACACTGTCGCCATGGTTACCAGAAGAGACCATGTCATCCACATTTTCCACCAAGCGATGGCATGACAAAGCACTCAAACACACGAAAATATTCTCCTGAATATCAATGTGAAATGAGATAAATTCCTTAATGAATGGTCCAATTTTTAGTACTGCCCTTGAAGAAAGGTCCTCGTCTTTATCTTCTGTTTCTCTCTCGAAACAGCTCTGACCTGATGGTGGAAGACAAGGTTCGGCTGTATCTGTAAAGCCCATGAGATATGGAGGCAACAGCTGTGTCCTTGTGCGTGCACACACACAGACACAGAGCTAGATGACCTGAGCGACTGGTCCTTGGCAGAGCCCTATTTTTTTCATTCATTATTCATTTGTCTGCAATGAGAGGGAAAATCCAGTCACATAGTCTATATATAAACCTGCCCAGCCCCTCATGTAGTTATTAATAGCTCCAGTCAGGCAGCTTTGGGATCCTAAAGGAGTGCTCTCTTAGAAAACACACACACACACACCCCTCATATAGTGGAAATATTTCATGGCATGCTCCAATTTTTATGTTGTATTTCATTGTAGACCATCTGATATAATTTATAAAATTACTAGATTTCAACATTTTCTGATAGCTGATACCACAAGTCTCAATGATGTTCAGCTCTCTACATAGGCTATGACTCAAGTTCCTCCTTCAATGTGCGGCTCTAGGAAATATTCATATTTTAATGTGCATAGGTTCAAATTGTAAGTCTGATTGCTTTGAAAAGTAATAGCACAGCCCTCCTCTACAAGCTGCATTATTTGAGGAGTCATTCATCTTTAGCAGAACTGGATGATTTACACACCGAAATGCAATATTAATGAAAATTCTGTCATAATTTACAAAACACAAAAGAAGATATTTTGAAGAATGTTGGTTAACTAACAGTTTTGGTTCCCATAGACTTGACTTGATTTTTTTGAGCATATAATGGAAGTCAATGTGAACTGTTTCGTTAGCATCAAGCTAAACAGTGTATCTCATCTCTCATTGGTGTGTCATTCAAGAACATCTAATGATGAGAAATCAGACACGTATCTATGACAAAAACGCAGTTATGCACCAGTGACTCTCTCTGAGACACACCCGACCACACAAACTTGCTCATACATTTAACATTAGATGCTGACACAAAGAATCAAACACTAACAAAAAACAGCGGTACACAAAGTAAACACATGCACATACGCACGCCACTGCTTATCCTGACAGAGACAGCTGTGCGTTCAAGCGTCGCACAAGACACAGTTGCTATGGTGACAATGACGACACACTTTTTAGCATTGCAGGGATGGGAGAGAGAAAAGAATGCGTTTGTGTGTGTGTGTGTGTGTGTGAGTGCGTGTGTGTGGGCCTGTGTGTCAGTGGAAAATTAGGCTGGTGAAAGCATTTACAGAAAGGCAACAAGCTAAAGATGAAAAGTTGAGACGTGGAGAGCAGCAACACATCCAAATGTAGAAGAACTAAACGATTGACAAGACGTTTCAATATGAGTGAACAAAAGTCAATGAATCATATAGCCTAATTTGACTCTTGACCTGAATGTTTAAAGTTTAAAGGCAGTAACACCATGCAACAAAGAGACAGCGTTCAGTTCATGATTACACTTAGGTCAAGGGAAAGGTAATTAAGAGAGGTGTACCGCAACCGCAGCAATCACATTATTTTTTAATGTATCTCAGAGAGTAGTCTCAGTTATTTTCCACAGGGAACCTACATCGATTTCACAAGAGTAACTAACAGTATAATGCGCATTTTCAAGAAACTGTGCTGTTTGCTGACTTATTTAATATTTCATTTACAGCATACTGAAAATAGTCATATTATTTGATAGCTTTGATGCTGCTTAGTTTGGTGCAAAAAACAACTTGAAAATCAAAGTAATGTATTATAGAATTGTATATTATTAGAATATCAGCCAATGCTTTTTAAATGGGTAAACAAATTCTACCTGATTTGCTACCGATTTTGCCTTCATTGTAATTACATGAAACATGCACTCACTGTCATTTTAGTTTAGAATTTATTCAACTACATTATGTGTTAACCAAAAATAATGGTTACATCATAATTTCTAATGATATACAGTACATTAAAGTTTGGGATCGGTAAGATTTTTCTATTGTTTTTGAAAGAAGTTTCACCAGGCATGAATTTGATATATAAAAATAAAAAAATACAGTGAAAATATGAAATATTATTACAATATAAAATATGTTTTTAAAATTGTATTTTAATAACATTTTAAATTGTATTATTACAACTTAAAATTACATATTTTAATGTGTTTAAAATGCAGAATAATTTTGAAAAAATGTATTTCCTGTGATAACAAAGATTCTGATACGCTGATTTGGTGCACAAGAAACATTTCATATCACAGTTAAAAACAGTTGTTCTGCTTAATATTGTTGTGGAAACCATATACATTTCAGTATTATTAGATGAATAGATCAATTTAAAAGAAGAATAACTTTTTTGTAACAATGTAAAAGTCTTTACTTTCGCTTTTGAACGATTTAATGCTTGTTGAATAAAAGTCTTAGGCCTGGTTTCACAGACAGGTCTGAGATTAAGTCCAGGATTGGGCCTTAGTTCGTTTAGTACATTTAAGTAGCTTTTATAAACGTGCCAAAGGGCTTGTTCACACAAGCTCGTTTCAAAGCAAAGTTTTGCTTTGAAAAACTTGAGATGCGGGAAGTGGAATGGGGTAAAAAACCCCCACATTTTTTAAAATTTGAAACTTGAGCACCACTGCAAAAGACGCAAACGCAACCTTTATACACGTCCGTCTAGTGCGCTTGCGTGGAAAAGTAGTGCATTGTAATGGAAGAACGCGTTCTGTGTGAACAACCCCTTAGAAAAAAAACAATACTGGTATACATCTGGACATATTTTAAGATATGTCAGTGCAAGTTAAAACAGCTCAAACATTCATTTTAGTTTGGAACTAAGCCTTGTGTGTGAAAATGGGGGTCAGTGTAACTTGCTGACCCCAAACCTTTGAACAAAGGCACCATTTCTTCACCATCTTTTTCTCTTTTGCATCTGCCTTAGAATCACAAAGCCATCCTTGAGTGCCATTTATTTTGTACCCCTGGCCTTTGCCTCCCTGTCAAATCCATTCCAGGAGCAATCCAATCTCTGACACCAAGGGTCCGCACTAAAGATGCTCTCCGTGCTTCAGCGGGTCTTGTGTAGTGTGTTTTACGGTCGTTTCTATTGATTGCGCTGACTATAACGTAGCATGGAGAGGGCTACCTGTCATTATAAACGTGACAAGCCAAGTGGCAGGGACAGAATAAAATGACAGCACGGGAAACTGTTGAACCCCGTTCCATTTCTATTTGCCATTTCTGTGATTTATTAGCTCGCTCATTCGAATGGATAAATTCGAATTTCCAGGGAAAGAAATGGATGGATTTTCTCAAACAGTGGATTTCAAAGAATACATCACTTAAAATTTAAATTGAATTGAGCCATATTCAGATTAAAAATTTGAAGTAATCATAAATGACAATGCATATAGTAGTATTTGCCGAGAAAAGACATTACTGTGGTACAGTAGATGAATAACACACCTTTAGAAGTTAGTATATTGCTTGTTTTCTTTCCATATCCATGTATAGGGAATGATTGAATGTGTACATTTTTATTAGGGCTGGGCAACAATTAATCGTGATTAGATTAATCACATCCAAATTAAAAGTTTGTTTTTACATAATATGTGCGTGTGTGTTGTGTAGAAGTAATTCTAATGGATGGGGAATGAAGGTGTCAGCATTTGCGAACATGTGTAAGTTTTGATCTTTTATATTAAAAGTATTTAGAGCACGATTGGGTGTGTAATTGGTAAAAAATATGTGTAATTGGTAACGTAACGATTGAGTCTTCACCGCAGAACTTACTCTAAAGCTTTCTTTTCACTATTAGCTAATCAGTAACTACACTCTAAAAAATGCTGGGTTGTTTTAACCCAATTTTGGGTAAAATATGGACAAACCCAGCCATTGGGTTACATTTTTAAATTAATTTTTTTTAACCCAATGGCTGGGTTTGTCCATATTTTACCCAAAATTGGGTTAAAACAACCCCGCAGAGTGTATTGATATATATAACTCTTTTAATAAGTAATTGCATGGTATACTGACAGTCCTGATTTCATTTGTTTCTTTGACAGCAATTATGAAACGAAGTGTACAATTGTCAAAGTCTATGTACATTAGCTTCTCCCCTTTTCAGCGCTCGTTGCGTTCTGTCTTCCGGTTTGTATTTCCACAGCAGGAAGGTAAAAACAAATTGAAGTTCAAACACAAAATTCAAAATTATTCAGGCTCATAATATCAGTAATGTAACAAAATGCGCTCAAAATTTTGCAATAAAAAGATTTAAGGCCAAATTACCCCTCACATGTACACCTTCCTGTTTATCACACGCTCAGTCTGTTCCCGTTTCAGTCAAGCTCATGTCTCGATGGAGTATTAACGGCCTGGGAAAGACTTCAATAGAACGAGACACCATGTTCCTCTGTGATACGCTGACAGAAACCATCTTTGATTATCTCTCTCTTGATTAGCCTTCTCTTGTATGCCGGAACTTTCTCATCATTTCATAATCGCTAACATACAAGGTGTGTCTGCTAAATTAGCCAGAGCTCACATCATTTTTCTTTTAGCTTATCTATACAGCTGTTTCAAACCTTGTGAAAACAGTCTAAAGCAGCATTACACGTATAAATTACACAAAAGGCAATACCAGAATGTATTTGAGAGTAGAGGAATGTTGATTGCATCTTTATTATATGAAATTAAACTATTTATACAATTATATTAAGCAATATAAACAAACAGCATTATGAAAATATTACTAAATAATAAATGTGTAAAATATAATACAATACTATAATAATTTGAATTTGAAGGCATTTTCGTTAGGTCTTATTGGAACAGAGGATGGATAAATGGATTTAAATTAAGAATATGCTGAATATTACATTTCTGTTCTGATGCTAACTATATAATACGTATTGACTGCATACATTTACATTTACGAATTTTGGCAGACGCTTTTATCCATAGCATTTCAAGGTAGACTTTTACATTCTTATCAGTTCTTGTTTTCCCTTGGAATCGAACCTATGACCTTGGTGTTGCAAGCGCAAACACTACAGTTACAGGATAGCTGTATCGCATACCATAGTAATACCTTTGGGTAGGATAATAAAGGCCAGTAAAGGGACTCAATGCATCAACATTACATAAACCTTGTGTCTAATGTCATGTGAAAAGGTTAAATAAGATGGCGTGAAAGAACATTCAAAGCATGCCAGAGAAAAACTCTTTTATTTTACTGTAGGTTTGCTATTACTTATTGCTCTTGACAGTAATATAGTTTTTTAGAGGGCACAAAAATTACTCATCAAATCATGTTAATTAAAAGCTGTGCGCCTGTTTCGGATTTGCTGGTTCTGTTTATTTTCATAGGTGATTTACACATTACGAAAGAAGCTTATGCATTATGCAAGTGCTCACATTTCTGGAGGTGGCAGATAGTTCTTGTAAGGCAATTAAAGGTGTATACTGTAGGCGTTTTATTTAGAGAACCACGCACACATTGTCCCTGCTACCTGTCAGATCACTCAAATAGGTGTCCTGAGACATCAGGGGGGCCAGTTACAGAAATTTAGCCAATGTAAGAACTAGTCAATTAGCCAATGTGTATTAAGAACTAGTTCAGATTAGAGGTATTCTTACTATTTCAATTCAAATTAGACTAATCTACCTTTTTTATGAAGCTTACTTTAAAAGGTTAGGACCAGTATTGAAGAAAAAAACTTTAAGGGATAGTTCACTTTGAAATTAATTTTTGGTATGTTTTAGCTTACTTCAAGGGCATCCAAGATGTAGGTGTCTTTGTTTCCGCAGTAGTTTCAATTTTAAAAATTTTACGTCAAACCGTTCTTGTCTGCCAGTCATATAATGGAGGCCTATGGTCACCACCTCAAAAGGCATGCACAGAGGAGTCCAAATTACAAGAGGTAAAAACGATATATGAATACTGTTCGTTTTCTCACACAAACCGCTCGTTGAGTCGTTACATGTCTTGGGCCATCAATGTGCTACTTGTATTTATGACTCATTACATCATGTTTAATTTGGACTTCTCTGTGCATGCTCTTTGAGGTGGTGACCATAGACCTCCATTATATGACTGACAGACAAGAACGGTTTGACCTAAAAATATCAAAATTGCAAATACTGCGGAAACAAAGACATGTACATCTTGGATGGCCTTGAGGTAAGCTAAAACATACCAAAAATTCATTTCAGAGTGAGCTATCCCTTTTCATTCAGTTGCCATTCAAAACACTCACAGTTTGCCAATTTGCGCATCACAGCAGGTTTGCTGACATGTTTTTGGAGGGTGGGTTTAAGGGAGTGTAGATTAAGTTAGCCAGGCAAAATCTTCTGTAGAACCTTTTAAGGGGGCTTTTAATGAGGTTCATTAGTTAACATTAGTTAACTAGCTTAGTTAACATAAAAATTTAAATATGACGATTCAGCGGTCAGCTGTTTAATTCATGCTCCGGAAGACAGTATTGATGCTGTGAAAAAGATATGTGTAAAGTTAGCCTTTGAGAGTTAAATGTTAGCTGATGCATCAAGCAAACTAACAAACAAATGACACAGTAACTCAACTTATGATGAACAGTCTCAGCAGGTTTCAATGAGAGGTGGTATTGGAAATAGACTGGCCAGGTTGTGTTGTCCTTGGGCATTGCAGAAGCAAAAAAAGAAACCATGAGCCCAGCCCAGTCGACAGAGATAGCACAGTATTGAGATAGCATAGTATTGACATATTGTCTCCGGGGACAAGGAGTACAGGGCGACCAGGGCCGACTGTGAACATGAACCTCTGCTGATTCAGTCTTTCTTCGTTTGTTTCGTGTTGGTTTAACAATGCTACAGTATGTAGCACAGTATCAATACCCTGTACATGTGTATGCTGTGAAAGACTTGGTAGCCTTTATCAGTATTTCATTATTTTCATACCAATACTGCAGCGATCATATACTGTAGGTAAAGTATGATGATCAATATTTTATTTTATATATATCTATACTCAATATCCAATATTAATGTTTATTATATTTTTCTGTAATATACTGATTGCTATACACAGACATATTCTATAAGAGTACACGTGATAGAGACAAAATGAAAGTAAGTCATCTATAATCTACGTAATCTTCCAGATGTAAGCAATTTAGGAAGGTTAGTGACTACATAGAAAGGATCAGTGCTTATATATGTAACACATTAATCATTGGAAAGTGGGAACAGGTGCATTAATATGATTCATTACAGTACCCGAGGATCATGAATACAATGGGAAATGAATCATGAATAATGTACTCCCCAAAAAACTACTTTGGTTGCTAGTTTCCCAAAAATCCATAAGCTTCTCTAAACAAGCAAACACTATTGAGAAAGAAAAACGTGACACTGATTGACAGTGGCATTTCATACACAATTTCTGAGTCTGCTAAGCATGCTGGTCAAACTTGCAAGTTTGAATGAGGAAATCAATGTGTGCTTCATTATGTACTCACTGCACACTACATACTCTTACTTCAACACAGAGACACAAGCCATTGCCCTGGAAACCGATGGAGTTTGCCATGGCAACAGAGGCTCTGCTGCCAATTGTGTAGGTGAATGGGAATGTTGTGATTAGGGATGGATTAACACTTACTGTATGTAGACCTATTGAGAGTTAAACTATTTATCAGAAAAGTTGTAATTTTTAAATTGCAAATGGACTACGACACTCAAAGTAGCCTATAGGAAAGTAACTTCTAGAAAGCTTTGATTGTACCTAAAAAGGCTAACAAATACAATTATGTTTGCAAAGAGGCAGAAATAGGTGAAGATTCTGCAATGAATAGGTGAAATTAGTTGCTAGCCTTAATGGAAAAGCCTTTAATGAAAAGGACAGTTCACCCATAAAATCTGTCATTTACTCATCTTGATTTTTCTTCCGTGGAGAAAATAAATTCTAAAGAATCTTTGCTCTTTTCCATACAAAAACAATAAATGAGAACTCAAGCTTCAAAAAGTGGTCTGACTTTACTCCAAATCGTCTGAAACCAAATAATATTTCTGTCAGAAACAGGCTATAATTTATACTATTCACTGATAGTCAGCCAAGTCAATGAGTCAACTTGATTCGTGATTCTGATTCATGTTGGAAAAGTTCTCGTAATTGCATGGAAAAGAGAGACCAGTCCATTCTTCAGAATTTCTCTTTTTTTCATTCCACGGAGGGAAGAAACTCATACTAGTTTGGAATGACATGAGGGTGAGTAAATGATGACAGAATTTTTCATTTTTTAGGCGAACTGTATCTCTAACTGTAGCACGGACCTGTTCTTTAATGTCAAAGCCAGACACGCTGCTCCAGAAAAGTCGCTTCTGTTATTGCCGAGACACTGACATGAGACTCTCTTTTTTCTGACTCGCGGCATGTTTTTGGAAACTGTGCGCGAGACAGAAAAGCGCAAGACAGAAAAGAGCGAGACACAGCCGAGCTTGAAAACAGCCATCTGATTCATAACTATTCTGGTTCATGATGGCAAATTTCTCTAGAGCTCTGCAGTCACATCTCATTTCAACAACTTGCATTGATGGGTCTGAAAAAATGATGACACTTCTCTATTCATTAGATTCCAAGACTGCCTAGCCGCCTAAATGCTACAAATCACCTCCTAATGAGGTTTAATTAAAGATTAATTATATATGCAGAAATATGGGCTGGTATTAATTAGATGGGGCCCAAGCGTCAAAAAATGTCATCTTATAAACGACAACACCGCAATTTTGCTCTCATTGCTCGGCAATGCATAAATTAAAACGGCACCAGTTAATTGTGTTATCCTTTATGAGATCATGCATAAAAAGGCACATTACATGATATCTTCCCCAAAAGTGGCCAGTTGAACATCTTCAACAACGACAGACAATTCACTCACACACTTTCACAAATAAGGCGAACGAGACGCGATAGAAAGCCGATTAGGGCTGATTGCACAATAACAAGCCTCGTGGCTTCCTAGCATTTAGATACGAAGCTCACAGAGCATTAGATGATTCATATCACACTGTTGTGATTCTTGATTACATGATTCACAATAAAAAGTTCACATCACAACTTCTGTGCCACAGGTAATTAGGAGATCCTAACCGCAGCAAACCACAGGTTAAGGCCTGCGCACCACGACGAGCTTCACGGAGCAGCTGCGAGTGCAGCACCGTAACTGCAGGACACCTTCTAATAATGAGTGTTCAACTTGCATGTCAAAATAATTCATTGTGGTAACAATAACAAAGCATAATTACAGGCTGTTTAGCTAAATGATTTAGTTACATCTCGTAAATAACTCTTATGCACTTATTGATGTACAACATGGACACTAATGTAAATGAGAAGGCATGACAAATTCAATTCAAAATTGTACGCATTCTCAGGAAGTCAGGATATAACAGGAATTAACAGGAACAGGAAATCACTAAATTGCTATTTAAAAAATTCAAGATAGGTAATGCATTCTGTTCTTCCTCTCTGCTCCCAAAAATTAATAATTAATGGTTGCACTTTATTTTAAGGTGACGTGTACTTGGTAATGACAGTAATTTAAGCATACCTACAAGTAAACCCAACCCTAACCGTAACTCTAAGTACATGTATAGTTAATTAATATTACTCTACTTATTTGAGTAAGTAGCTACAGTGTTACTTCGCCACCTTAAGTAAGGTGTAACCAAATTAATAATTGAATATTTTTAATTGTAAATGTATAAATTAGTTGCTAAATTCTATAAGTGGCATTTCATGCCATTATATCTGAGAAGACCAGGTTGAGATTAAAACCTTTTGTATTTTGGGAACTATTTGGGAATCAAAATAAAAAGTCGAACACTTGCACATGAATGTTCCCAGGACGGGTTGAGCTGCTGAAATTCTCTCATCCAGGAAATGATTACAAAAGATGGTAAAACACCCTAAGAGCTACTGGCTTTTCAAGCCTTTGCTAAGGCCCTGACCCCTTATCATACATTCAAAGGTAGCACAATTCCTGTGAATTCTGTTCTGTTTCTGATTCTTTACAAGAATGAAACACTCTGTCCATTCCTGAATTGAAGTCTAATTGGGTCATGAAGAAAAACAGCAGAATCACAATGGTTTCAGAAGCAGAATTCTTCAAATTCTTGGTTTCCTTCAAAAACGCTGATTCATTCACTAACTAAACACAGCGTGTTGATCGGTGTGACAACGGTTATGTTTTGAGTTTGTCTGTATTTGCTATAGAGTATTTTAATTCATATCTCCCACTGTAATATTTACCATATGTTGTAGGCCTACTTCCTACTATTTTACCATTTATTTTTCAGCCTGCTAAACTGTTACACTGTACCTGCCATAGTTTTTATACCTTTTTTCAATATCGATCATGCTACTTGGAACTGTTTTTAAATTAAACTCTTACTCATTAGCAATGGATTTTCATATATTACACAAATAAATCATTTTCTGTTGTGTTGACTAGGGTGGGGCTTTAGAAATGATTAGTAGCAATTTCAAATTCATTTCACCTCATTCAATCAGAGGTATAAATTTCACTTTTATCATCTGAACTACACAGGAATTGATTCAAGCCCGGGTCACAAAAGCGGAGTCTTTCTGTAGTTTTCTATTTATAGGTTAGACATCCTGACATTAGACACCTTTACAGGCACTAGTCAGATATCTTCATACATTTTGCATTGATAGAATGGATGGCTTATTATCTGTATCCCTCATAAGAATTAATGTACCTTGAAGATAATAGTAATAAAAATGCAGTAGTATAACTCGTGAAGGAGAAAGGTCTTTCTCAAGATAAACAGGGTCACCTTCATTCGTTTTTTGAAATGCCATATGGTGTTTTCATTTTTTAATAAATCAAAGGCATGATAATAATCAATGACACTTGAACTAGATGTGTGGAAATGTCCTTTATCAGCTCTCAGGTATCGCAGAAGGCGTTAAAAAGCCAGAAGGTAACATGCCACTATCTTAGCCACTACAGGTAACATGCCACTATCTTAGCCCTGCAAGGACTTCTAGAAGGACAGTTGCTATAAATAACTACTGTACATCCAGTAAGTGATTACTTCCTTTTATACCAAATAGAGACAGTAAATAAGACGGTGTTTTGTGACATCTCTGAGAATTAGAAAATATCCACATCCTCAGGCACAGGGCTGGGCTGGAACTGTGGGTCTTCAATAAAAGTGATGAGCTAAATCATAAATGAGATTCTTTGAAAAGAACATTTGCTAATTACTCCGTCTTGACATGTTCGTACTTATAGTCTGAACTCACAGCACCACCTTTAATTGGGATTAATCTGGGGTGATATGTCATTCTTTGCATTTGGTAAGAATTCTAATACTAGCAGTTTGTCTGTCTCCTCCAGGTGCAACACTTACAGCAATACACTCTACACCGTTAACTTTTAAGATGTTAGGTTAAAGTCCTTATGAATTTAAAAGGTAAATATATCTCAGATTTCACTGCATGGCCTTACCACACAATACTAAAAAAGTTTATATTAGATTTCTGCAATGAACAAAACATAATGCAATGCGTAATTTAAATAGTGTGGAAAAAACCTGTAATAAAGGATTACAGAAAATTCTTTCATATTAAACTGTACTATATATATATATATATATATACATATATTAGAGCCAGACCGATATATCGGCAGGCCGATATTATCGGCCGATATTAGGCATTTTCCAAACTATCGGTATAAGCAGTGATAATGGCCGATAAATGAATATTTCAAAAATAAAATAAAAATGGACGAAACACGCTTCTACCATGTCATGAGTGTTGGAGTTGTATAGCTTGTCCACCAGAGGGCACTCTACACTGTCCCTGTTGACAACACTTGTTGAAAGAACATCCCCATCAGTTCTCTTAACTCAAATAAGCATGACAAAATTTGTGACTATCATGTCCAGTTTTGCTGCTGTTAAATAAGCCGAGAGTGAAGCGGAATTAGCTAGTGATAGTTACGTTACGTTGTTACAGTGTAATTGACTGACTGTCCTTTTAACTTTTGAAAATATGACTGAAGTATTTCTTTAATAGCGTGTGACAGTTATAGCAATGAGACGTATCCTCTCTCCTTGGCCTGTTATATTGAAAATATATGTTTTACAAGTTGCAGTATGACGTTATCCATTGCTAAATTATGGCTTAATTATGGCAAATTTAGTTAAAACTCATAAATAACTACAAATAACTAATGTTAGGGAAATCTGTTAATGTTTTGTTGCGCGTTTCTGAAAAAAAAAAAAAAATCGGCCGATATATCGGATTTTAAAATCAACAAATATTTGTATCGGTATCGGCCTTCAAAATCCTTTATCGGTCGGGCTCTAATATATATATGTGTATTATAACACATAGTTTTTCAACTTTTTAAATCACCTATCTGCCAAAGTTCATTTTAAATACACGGGTGCAGTGGATAAGACGCATGCCTTTGCTGTGAGAGACCTGGGTTTGAATCCACTGTGAGACACCAATGTGTCCCTCCCTGAGCAAGACACTTAACCCCTAGTTGCTCCAGAGGCTTGTGACCTCTGTCTTATATATAGCAACTGTTAGTCACTTTGGATAAAAGCATCAGCTAAATGAATAAATGTAAATGTAAAATAATCATGTGGTGCTTGAATCATGTGATTACTTTTGAACAATCATTAAAGAATTTGAATATTAGAGTACATGTTCTTTAAAATATTTGAACACATCACACCCAAAGTGTTCCCCAAATGTATTTCATGTCATCTACGCATACTTGAATCTGAGGACCTGCACTTAAAATCGCATAATAAATGCACAACTCAGATTTACAATGTAAGTTAGTCAATACGGTAATAAATGGCGCTGAACATATTACATAATAAATTGCATGTACAGTTGAATTAAAAACAACCATTACTCAGCATTCATACCTTGACTGAGACATCACAGCTTTGACCAATACAAGGTCCTGAACTTAAAGGAAATTGCCACCTTCTGTCTTGTAAACTTTATTAACATAATAAACTTTTAGAGTCAACTAAATAGAGTGGTAATGCAGGGCTAGTAAATGCAGATAAGGTGAAGTCTAGCTTTGAAATATGACCGGGCGGTAATTTGCAATGATATGACGGCGGTCTGACATAATCTCATTGTGCGGTAGGGCCATGCAGCGAAATCTGATTCGAGACAGATGTAGACAGAGCCCGTTCGAGTGAGAATGAAGGGGAGGAAGGAGGGGCTGAAAACAGAATGGGACACAAAGTCTCATGGAGGATAATTAATGTGACATTTCCCTGACATTTAGCCAGAGGTGCAGTAAAGGAGGCTAGAGAAAGAGAGAGGGAGGGGGAAGAGGAAAAAGCCAAAAAAGAAGCCTGACTCTTTGTTCAGTTCTTAACAAAATACAAAAACATGTGTGCACATGTGCCTAAACAATGGTCCAGTTTAGCCACAAACCACTCAAGCACTAACTTTGTCCTCTAGTGACATAGTTCTCCCTTTCAAAGTGATAGAGTCATCTCTCTGTTGCCTGGTAACAGGGAGGACAGTCTTACACTGAACTGTCCCTCCCAATCCCATGTGATTATATATATAAACACAGGTACACAATTATAGAATTAGAGCATAATAAATAGATGACCAAAACAGAGTGAGAATACAAGTTTACAGATAAGTATTGCATCTCTCACAATACCATTCGAGCAAGATGCTGTTCTTAATCTAATCTTAAGACTAAAGATGTCACCTAAAAAGGATGTAGAGATGTCAGACCTGCAACTATGATCGACACAAGGTCTGAGTCTGAATGTTTACATGGCAATATTGCGTTTTGAAATGTGTGAGAAGCACGAGAGTACCACTCTGTTGTGATTGATTACAGGACTGAAGCAATTTGGTTAGAGTCCAAAAGCTTGAACTGCACTTTTTACATCTCCCTTTTAAGCTAATTGAGTGTTGTTAAATGCTTATGTGGAGTTTTTTCTTCTTCTTATATCTGAACATCATTTCTAATATCAATAATTGAGAGAGGTATTTCAGATATTTAAAATGACCTTCTTATCAGTAACAATTACATTCATGATATCAGAAGTTAACATTGTCACTAGTAGTGACAATCAAATGATCAATATCAAAAAGGAACATTTTGACAAGTAGGCCTAGCAATTCAATTGTTGATATCAAGAACAAACGTTTGCTTTAGTAACCACGCAATTACTGATATCAAAAATAAAGGTTTTAACTAGTAAGAATTATATTTCTGCTATGTGAAATTGGAATTACAACTAAGAAACCGATTCTAGATTTTGAATGGCAGCCAGTGGTGACATTTGACTAGCGAAAAGAGTGATGACGTCATTGTTGGCAGCATCAAGAATGAACATTTAAGTCGAAATTTCCTGTAATCAAAAATTGCCATTGTCATGGGTGGACAAATATGATTCCCTATATCAAGAATTTACATGTTACCTTGTAAAATCTAATTATTGATATCAAGAATTCTTCTGCATGGGAATGAAGGCTAAAAGTCCAAATAGCTTGCCATAGTTGTGGTTGAAGTTTTGTGTGTTTGAATCTTGGCCTGTTTCTCAGTCAGGTAAGATGCTGTCAGTGTAAGTAGTGATGTTTACCTTGGCTGCTACAGATGAGCCCGGTTTCTCTAGTAGGTCCCAGAGTTTCTTCCTTTTCTCTGAACAACACGTATTATCAAATTCTTCGCCCTCCCGGTCCTTCATAGTATCCGCTTCCCGCTTGAGCTCCTCGTTCATCTGCTCTTTCTTTTGGTGGTACCGGGCCTGGCAACACGACTCCAGGTAGATCTCATCCACCCCCCAGTAGTCCAGCTCCAGGCTGAAGGACAGGGCACACATTTCCTCCATCATGTGCAACTTCCCAGTGCGGTAGAAGTTCAGAATAGACGTGAACGCCCCTGGGTGCCGGTCAAAAAAGTATTCGTTGTCGTCCAAGTTGTAGTCGTCGCATATGTCCATGAGTGACTCGTGGGTTTTGCAGTCTCGTAATTTGCCCAGTCGTGTGCGCGGCAGTCGGTCCAGGGTTCTCCACAGGACCTCGTGCGGCAGACCCCCTACGTTGAGTTTGACACGCCGGTAGCACGACATGCTCCGGATTATTTCCGCAGGCTCCGGGGGCAGAGAGGCCGTCGAGCGAGAGCCAACTTTACTCATTCCTGCGGAGGGTTTATCCATGTTGTTTTTTGGTGTAGACTAACGTTACCCTATGATTTTGGCCTTGGGACAGGCAGTACCAATGGTTCTCCGAGCTTTTTCATTCTATTCGGGCTGTTGAAGAAAGGAGAAGCAATAAATGAGTTGTGTGTTTTCTGAAGTTTTATTCCTTCTTATAAATAAATAAATAACAAATTACCAGCATGCGCATATTTAATTAGAAGTCTGACTGCTGAAGGAAAATCAGAAAAAAATCAGTTAACGTTAGGCCTTCATTTGAATGACTTTTGATTAACGGTTCGTGGACGTGCATCGAATCACCCGTGTTGTTCGATTCTCGAACGAATGACTCTTATGAGTAGGTTCTTTTTAGTGAATCAAAACCATGTAGCAGGACCAGTGTAATCTGATTCTTGCAATAAACGTCTTTTATGAGTCGGTTATTTTCATCGAATTAAAAGCAATATCCACCTTATTTGTTGTCAATATTGTCTTAATTATAAACACGCTGGTTTGTAGCGCAAACAATTTTACAGTTTACTGCACTTTGATATATTATTCTTATTTCCCTAAAATCACATTCACAGAAAACACATTACTTCCGCGTTGAAAAAATAGCGCGACCAATATGGTTCGAATCCTTAACGAATGACTTTTCATTGATTCAGTGACACGAACAGTGTGGCTAGTCCGAGTTTTTTTTTAGTGAATCCAAACATAGCAGCTCGAGCATAGTTTAGTGAACTGCACTTGGGCCTACTTTAAAAAGTGTGTGAAAAGTCATCAAAATATCTGTGTAAGGCCACTTTTTGAAAGAACTGTGTTACATTAATTTCTGCTGTTGCTGGCATTTGAAATGATCTCGTATTTTGACAACAGACTATCGAGGACAGTGATTGCAATTCGAAGTTTTAAATATTAGCTAATGTTAGGCTACTAAATGAATCTGAAAGAGAGTCATTAACGGAACCGTTAAGGAAGCGGAAGTAAGATGAATCGCAATCATTCAATTCCTTACGATTCCCAAAGCCTTCGAGGTCGCTGTCCACACTAACGTGGTGCTGAATCGCCGGCTGCTTTCCTGAAGGCAATTTTTGTCAAAGTTAAACGCCCTCTCGTCTCTGTAAACTCACAAAAGATAAAAAAAAAAAACATTTGAATCTAAATATATTGTAACGCACGTGATCCACCTGTAAACTTTTGAAAGGAACAGGCTATTTAATCATTATCATCTGGCTGCGGTTGGAAAACTTCCCATATTGCTGTACAATATTAAAATACTCCATAAACTATTAAGTAAAAGACTTTATGGTTATATTTAATTTCCATACCTTGTAACTAAAGAGTTAAGTGTAACGTCGACTGGAGCCCAACCGTAGCCTACATCTGCAGCAACAACAACAACATGCAAAATAGGAGGAAAACATGATGACAAGATAAGACGTTTTGGTTTAGCCATCAGTACACATTGCGAAGCTAATTAAAATGGATTTTAATGAGCATCGCACGTCTTTTCTTGGATAAAATGCTATTAGTTGCTTACGGCAGTCATCACATCAATGTGTCAATGCAGCTGCGCTTATGATATGATTTCATTGATTTTGTGCACTTGAAAAAAAAAGTGACGCCAAATGCATAACGCACATTATTCGGGACCAACAATGGACATATTCAAAACATTTTGGCAATGTGATATCATAAAGACATTAAATATAATTTAAACGTCGTAGGAGTGGCATCCAGCAGTATTGATCCTGTATCATAAATAGAAAAAAAATGCATCTTCAGACGTGTTAAAACAGCATTATAGCCTAATTGCAGCTGGACTTATTAGTATGGCATGTTCAAATGGATAAAACGCAATTATATAGTATTTATAAAAAGCGTATAGCTCATCTACACAGCATGTCACACTTTTCCCATTAGGTTTTCTGTAGAAATTTCCATGTGATCAATAGGCGAATATTTAAGCATACGGGAAATATAAAAACTGGGTAGACTGATAAATATCGGCAGAAAGAAAACCCACCTTATTTTGTGAAGACTTATTGCTGACAGCGGTGAGAAATTAAGCATTTAAATGGGCGAAACCGCAGGGACGCCAGTTTAAATAAGCCAGTACACAGCAGCTCGATCATCTTCTCCAGACATAAACATATCGCGCCGCTCGTGGAAAAAGATCAACAAGTCTTGGGGTGAATCCACACTGTTTTCGTTCACTGATGTTTAACATCTCTTGCGTGAAGGCGACAGCTGCTTTCCTTGCAGATGTCTGGCTCGCCGTAGTCTCGCCGCCCAATGGCAGAGGGACGACGCGCTTAACCCTTGTCGCCCGGCACCAACAGGCTCTTGGAGAAGCTCCTTGTGTGTCGTTAAGAGGAACCTGCGTGAAAATGGCGCCTGGAGATAGGGCAATACCGAAAACTAGCCACTAACTAGTCATATGCGTTCGGAAACACATCATCTTTTTGGGGCAGTGCTCAAGCAACCCATGAGTCATTTCAGCCATTGCTGCAGCTCCCTGAATATGGGAGTTTGATTTAATATTTTACCAAGCAGCGGTACTAAGATGCTCTTGGGTCTCCAATCATTAGATTCAAGAAGACCTTATATTGAATTTCAGCAAATAGAGCTAATTATCTATCCTAATTATTAACCTTGATAAGATTGACTTCTCTGACTTTAAATTATAGTGATGTATTTGATAGGTGCAAGCATGGTTTGTTACCTATGCATTTACTTTAAAAGATTGCAAGAACATGAGAAAGAAGTCTCAAAATAAATGTGATCATTACAGTTTTTTTTTACTAGAAACCTAAATATGCTAAAAATTATATTATATTTTAGAGCATATTAGATGTCACAGGTGGTTATTGTTGCTAATAAGTGTTTTAGGAGAGAAACAAAAATAAAAAGTGTATTTTACCCCCTAGTCAAGACAGTTCAATACATGCGTTTTCCGAAATCTGACCATTTTTCACTGTATAGCACTTTTACTTTGACCCTGGCAAACAAACAACTGCAGAAAAATAGAATACAACATCTGCGAGGTGATTTAAAGCAGGTTATCGAAATTAAAATTGCATTAGAAAAGAGATATGGGGTGGGATATTTCTTCAAAAACCTAAGAATAGTAAATCCAAATGACATCATCAATGACAAAACCAGAGTTTAAAAAAAAAATACAATATTTATTATTTCAATAAGTATTCAAAACATTGTTAAAACATTATTTAAAAAAAGAAAATTGTTAGCTGTACAGTTTTAAGATTTGGCATATTAGCGTGGTCAAGATCTGATTCTGTAGCGGATCTCTAGATCTCCCGCAGGTTGAAGAACGCCAAAGCCATATCGGCTGGGGTCTACCAGTGGCAGCGTTGCATTCTTGTTACATAGCTCCAGATCAAATCGATCCAAGATTGTGAACACAAGCCTAAAGGGATTGGAAAATTAGAAAATAATTCCAAATGTCATTATAAGTTGCTAACAGACAGAAGCAATAGGCAAGAGCTTATGGAAGTACAACTCAGAGCTGGTGTTGATAAAACAAGGACTAAAGGTGTGGTCAGATTAGTGAAATTCTGCTAATAATTTTGCGAACACAAAAGATCAATTGATTATATTCAATAGTCTAATAATACATAAGGCACTTTCAAACTAAGCAGGATTCTGTTGGAGGGGGTGAGGTCTATTTTAATAGGTTTTCAGGCTTGAATGTTCAAAAAACCACATTATTTGTTCACATATTTTACATTGTTGCACTACCTCTCGCCCCCTTCTGTCAGAAACACTCTGTTTAGTTCCTGTCTCTATGAAGCCCCTCCTTCAAAAAGATTACTGTACTCTGATTGGTTGGCTGGACCATTGTGTTGTGATTGGTCAAACTCATCAAATTTTAAGGCAACTCAACCAGGCTTCACCCCCCTTTATTTGCGTATGTCTTGGGCAGGATTTATTTAAATGAGGAATATTGTGATGTGTCCTGAAGAAAATTTTTAGAATAACTCCCCTTGGAGTGACTTTGTGGTGGCTTTGTAACTTTCCAGATCTTTTTTAATGCTCAAACAGCAATATTACACACTAAAGAAAACAGCATAGTGGGTCATCTTTAAGTGTTGATGTGTTGAATCTATTATACTCACTCTTTAATTGCACTAACTGCAAAATACCGTCCTGGACACAGGTTGTCTTGTGTGCCCCAGGGCACAGAGGGATATTTCACCCTCACCCCTTCCTTAAAGAAGTCCTTCTTTTCTGTCCCATCTGCATTAAGGAAGCGGTCAAACTGGAACATCTGTTGCATTACGAGAAGACAGGCAGAGTTAAAATTTTGATTATTGAGTTTGAGTGTAAAATTAATACAACATAATGGTATTAGTAGCACCTGCCAACAACAACATTAAGATTTTCTTGATGAACCACTGTAAAGCAAGAAACTGTGCTTATGTGATATGTTCGTGAGACGTGTCCAATGTTTGCTTGCAGGAACAACATCTTGCTGTGCTGTTAATCAGTTTACTATTAATCAGTATGCTTGACATATAAGATTGGATCGGATCTGTGGTTCACAGTGAAAACACTTAGCACTATGGTGTGTAACGTCAGCATTTTGGCCTACAAAGTGGTGTGTGCATCTGTTTCTCACAGATAGTAGGAGCAGCAGCAGTGTCTATAAACTGTGGCCCCCTTCCCCCTATTTGTCTTTGTGCCAATGACAGCACTTTAATGGCTAATCCCAGATATCTTACTAGATTAGCCCTTTGACCTGTGTAGAATGCAATCCAAGCTTGATCATAATAGTGAACGTCTATAAAGATAAATAGAGGTTTAGGTTATGTCAATAAGTGAGGCGTGTTAATAAAGCAATATGTAATACCTTATCTGCCAAAAAAACAACATTGCATAGCAACACTAAACATCAAAACCATTTAAAACAGTCAGTTACATCTTAAAAATCAGTTAACATTTTAGAAACGTAAACTTGACATCTTGATCCTAAAGAAAGTACGGAGTACTTTTTATAATTTTGAATTATATTTTAATTTTAAATGACATATTTTTTTCTCGTTGGTGTTGCTATACAACTGTAATGTTATTAAATTATATTTTAATCCCCTACCCCCATTTTCTAATTGGTACTTAAAGGAGTAGTTCACTTTTAAAAAAACTTTTGCTGATAATTTACTCACCCCCATGTCATCCAAGATGTCCATGTCATTCTTTCTTCAGTCGAAAAGAAATTAAGGTTTTTGATGAAAACATACCAGGATTTTTCTCCATATAATGCACTTCAATGGGAACTAAATGGTTCTCAAACTCAACTAAACTCAAACTAAACTCGTTTATCAAAATGAACAAATCTTTTTTTGTGTTATTTGGTTAATTCAACGAACGAAATGAACAAATTGACTCAGGAAAAGATTTGTTCGTTTTGATGAACGAGTTCGAACAGGAGAGTCATGAACGTGCATCACAGAACAGAGCAAGGCGAGCATTTGAGCTTATAAAACTTAAAATGTATTTATTTATTTTTAAATGAGCGATCGTTTCGCTTGATAAGACCCTTATTCATCGTCTGGAATCGTTTAAAGCCCTTTGAACAGTTTGCAGTTTGCACTGAAACTGTCTTTTGGACCTTGAACCGTTTGGTTCCCATTGAAGTTCATTATATGGAGAAAAACCCTGGAATGTTTTCATCAAAAACCTTAATTTATTTTTCGACTGAGGAAAGAAAGACATGGACATCTTGGATGACATGGGGGTGAGTAAATTATCAGTTTGATAATAAATTATCAAACTTATAAAAAGTTTTTTTTTTTTAACTGAACTACTCCTTTAAGAACTCACCAACAGGATGTGGTTGATAAGGTGTTCAATTAAGTTCACATATATTCCTTTCATTTTATAACAGTTTTTTTTTATTTTTCATTTTCTGATTGGTGCTTGCCCAGGAAAAAGTCACCAACAGGCTCGCATGGTGTTGCTGTGTGATTGTTAAGGTGTTTGAGTTGTTTCTAACATGTTCCCATGTAGTTGTAGTGTGTTGTAGGTGTTTCTATGGCATTGCTTGGTTGCTGGGGTACTCTGGCTTGCTCTGGGTTAGGAATTTAAAAAGAGACAACCATCAAGTCTCAATTATATTCTAGATGTGGCTTGGTACCTTTGTGAGTCTATGAAAATGTTTAGGCTGTAAAATAAATAGTCTATTTCAAATACACCTATTTTGGATCAAGTGAAAATCAATACACGTTTCAAATTTATCTCAAATCTCGCACAGATGTTTTATAGGCAATAAATGATTTATCCCCCAAGTGAATCTCATCTTTCTGCCAGGTTGAGTTCAGGAAGTGGAATCTGAGAGTGTACCTCTGGCTGTTGGTGGATCTGTGGGTCCATTTGAGGGCTGATGAAGGGGAAAACGCACAGGCGATCGCCCCGTCGGAGTTGGTATTCTTGGCCATTGCTCAAACGAATCTTCTTATCTTGTATCGCTTCTCTAGTGATTAGAGCAGCTGCAGTTAGTCGCAGAGTCTCTTTAAGGACACTATCTGTAAAAAAGAGTGACATTTAAAAAAAAAATGATTTTAATTTGAAATGGAATTGGTTTTGTAATTCCCATCTTGCAATATATATAAGCGCATGAACAAACACACACGCACACTCAAATATTAAGCTGTAAAATCTAAAATAAAAATATAATTAAATAGAAATATTTAAACAAACATAAAAACACATTATTATATATTTACAAACTTGTGTTAGTGACACCCCTAATATATATATATATATATATATATATATTAGGGCTGTCAAACGATTAATCGCAATTAATCACATCCAAAATAAAAGTTTGTGGTTACATAATATATGTAGGTGCACTGTGTATAATTATTTTGTATATATATATATATATATATATATATATATATATATAAATACACACACATGCATGTATATTTAAGAAAAAAATATTATTTAAATATAAAATATTTATATATATAATATAAATTATGTATAAATCTATAAACAGTATATACATGAAAATATTTCTTAAATATATATAAGCATATTTGTGTGTGTGTGTATATATATATATATATATATATTTATACACAGTGCACCCACATATATTATGTAAACACAATATAAATATATATACACACACACACACACAATTTTTTATCCAGGATTCAAAGGCAGACATAGATGTGCATTTACATAAGGTGTTCTATATTTATTATTTATTATAGGATGATAAGCTATCTCACTAATGTGACCTACCAAACACTGGAGTGTTTTTCTGTCTTTCGTCTGGACGGAGGTGTTTTCCACCTTGGATTTCCTCTCTCACAGCCCTTAGCGCTTCAGGGTGGGTGAGTAAGCAGCCCAGTACCCAGAATGCAGCAGGACCTGCGTTCCCCTGAGGACATAAACATACCTTAAATTACTTTCAAATCAACCACTAAAAAGGTTCTTCTGACACTGAATATTTTTTTACATGAAATGTCATTGGCATTACTTCTAAAATCTAAAGTAAACTTATTGAATTGCCTAGAGAGAGTCACCTGCCACGCTGACATGTCACAAGATGTATGACATTATATACAGCAGGGTCTAACCTACACCATATTGCTTCTCCATACGCGGTTTTATATCAATACTGCTGTCAGTGTGTGCAGAGCAGTGCAGTTAAACCTGTCATACAACAATTGCTGTGGGGTCAGAGAGACTCCGCACTGACAGTCAAGGTCAATGAGGGATGAAGACTCTGAAACAGACTGTTAGGCGAACCTGCCTGTCAATAAACCTGACGAAGCAAAGCACAAAGGAATGCTTTCTATGTGAGGACATTCCCATGTGATTACCATTACTTTTGAACTATTAAAGTTTGGGGTCAGTTAGATTTTGAACTGTTTTTGAACAAAGTATGTAGTTAAGCTATTTCTCTTTAGTTATACTGCTCTCCTGTGGTTACATTGGAGTACTGCTGCATGAAGGCTTATACAATGTAAATCTATGCTCAAATTTAAAAATGAATAGTTTGTCATTCTAAACCCATCTAAGACCCCGTATGTTATATGTCCCTTTTAGAGCTTGATATGATAGCATACTGTAGGTTTTCAGTGTATGGAAAGAGCACTGTGGAAATGTCTCTGTCTTTGTGTCCCAGAATGTTGTACATGCTTGGAACAATACGAGTGCGAGTAGATGACACATACTTTTTTTAGTTGTTGGGTGATCTAATTTAATTATGCCTCAAGGTGTTTATTTAGATATTTTGTACTGTCAAGATTGAATAAAATTTATCTATGCACATAATGATTCTGTCAAACTTAGGGAAGCATGAACACCTCCTTGCTGTAATTCCCTTCAGTTACAATAGAATCATTCAGCAAATGTTGTTTGGCCTCAGGATGTAGCGTTTAGGTGTGCTTTGGGCAGCTTGTCAAATTGTGTGTTCATGTACTCTGGAAGTGTCTAGAACTCGAGTGAAATCAAACACTAGTGCATTCCACAGGTAACAGCCTCTTTTGTATGCGTTAAAATCATAACAAGTGCAAAACCGCCTATCCCCGTGGCAACTTCAAGGTGTTAGTAAATCACCACTATGTACTTATGAATGATTTCATTTGAAAAGAATTCTTAAAGGTATAGTTCCCCATGATGTTCATGACGATGAACTACTTTACCCAATAGTTTTTTTTTATTTTTAGAGTTTTCTAAGTAACATACAAAAGGAGATCTTCCATACAAGAAAGTGAATAGTTATTTGAACTGCCAAACTCAAATATAGACCATAAAAGTATCTATATTTGAAGTCTTTTGAAACCATATGAGGTTTATTTTTATGGTAAAGAACAGGGAATTGAGGTAAACTATTCTAAAGTTTGGCTCAGTAAGATTTTTATTTTAAGAAATTAAAACTTTAATCCAATAAATTGATTAAAAGTAACAGTATAGATGTATTACATTGTCATAAAAAATAGTTCTTTCAAAGAAATGCTGTTCTTTTGAACATATGATTCATCGATTCGCCTGAAAAAGTATCATGGTTTCCACAAAAAAATATTTTAAATTTATTACATATTTATATATATTTATTATATTATTATATTAAATAATATATTTTTATTTTATTAAACATTTATAAAGGATCATGTGACACTGAAGACTTGAGTAATTATGTTAAAATTAATCAGCTTTGCATCACAGGAATAAACTAAAATTTTAAAACAGTTATTTTAAATTGTAAAAATGTTTCAAAATAATACTGATTTTGCTGTATTTTTAATCAAATAAATGCAGGCATGGTAAGCATAAAGAGACTTCTTTCATAAACATCGTAACTTTTTAATTGATAGTGTGTGTGTTTACTATTACAGAATGTGTTCTTGTTGCTATTATGCAATGCATTCGGATTTATATGTCAGTACATGTTGTGAAAGGACAGGGAGAAACTCACCTGTGTGACCCATAGCTGAAGCAGCATTGCTCTCTTCTGAGTCTCAGTATCAAGGCCTTCATCCTGAAGTTGCTCTACATATTTTCCCAACCATGACTGTTCGTTTTGATTTCTTTCTAAACATTGGGAAGTCAGGAATTGCCACAGTTTTTCTCGTGCCGAGTTCGCAATTTGTTTCTCCGCTAATGAAAGCATACAAAACACAGACAGGTTAGTTATGTAATTATCATCTAATGAAAAATGAATTTACAAAGAGTAAATAATGTAAGAATGAACATCTCTTTTTCATACCAATTTCTTTCAAATGAACTCTGCATTACCTTTGTTTACAGTAGTTCGAGCCAGTTTAGGCAAAAGCTTGTCAAACCGGCGAAACTCCTCGTAAACTTCTGTTAGTGCTGCACTATTGTTGTTCTCTACTCCGAACACAGTGAGATAGCCAGTCCTGCAGAGAAAAAAAAAGACAGGAGGTATGAGGATATGCCGCTTAAAAATTAAAACTAGTAAGCCGATTAAGTGGGCCTTAATCGTTTTGCACCAAACCCGGTTTTTCGAGACTGTTAAAAAAGCATTTAAGCATTTGATTGGTCACCATTTTCACAAAATGCCACGTTTTACAGCATGACCCAAAGGCATATATGAAATAATGAAGCTGCACCTTGTGGAGGCATGGCAGTCTTATCTGTACAATAGTAAGTGATAATTATTGTGCCAGCTTTTGGGTGGGACAGTTTCTGCTAGCTGATGGGTACAGAATGATTGCCAAATCAAGTGTTTAGCCAGTCAGTTTCTCACAATAACAATACAACGGATCTATTGTGTAACTCACAGCTTTATACAGAAAATAAAATGAGGTTACAAAATTCAGTTCAGCTCTCTAAATGTGACTCAGCTGTGGTTCTGCTACATGTAACCTGCTGTTAAAAACGCAAGAAGCAGGTCAATGAAATAAAATAAAAGCACTTTTTTTTAAATTCAACTTATTTTAACTTGAGCAATATGTTTTTAGAACACTGTGATGCACAAGACACGACTGTAATGGTTAAAGATGTCCATCTAGTTTGTGTTTACATGATAAAACATTGGAAAAGTTGCACAGAGGAATGGAAAAACGTGTTTTTGTGAACAGCCCCTCACAGTCTTAAGGGGTTTCTAATATGTTGATTTTAGAGGGTGGCATACTTGAAGAGCAAGCTGTAGCAAAAATTAAACAGTCCATCTTCTTTCCACTCAGACATCTTAAGGTCCATTTCTAAAGAGTCTATGAGCCGGAGGAGGTTGTTCTGCATTGAGCTGCGGAGTTGGGTCAAAGCGGGCCCCTGAAAATGCCTAGTCAAACACACAGAAACACATACAGTATATGTATATGATAGTTTTCATATTTTTAATGTTATTAAAATTTAAAAATATTTCTGTCATGACAACTCTCTGAATGTTTGGCATGGTAATGGATATGACATTGTTAATATGTTTGGTCTTGGCAGGGTAGATCTGTTATGCTGCTGCTGTTGTTGCTACTGCTACTTCAGCTACTGCCAATACATACATGGCATGCTACTACTGTACAAAACATACATGAATTTCCCGTAGCAAATCTATACAGGTGGAGGGTTTTTAAAAGTGCGCTGCAAACTGCTACAGCAGACACTGGCCAAGTATTTGAAAGTTTAGCAGCAAGCTCATTGGCTACTGATACACCAGGAACCAATCAGCTGTGCCCTGTTGAAAACGATGCCTGCACCATTCTAGGGTATCATGACAGAACTTGGTATTAAAAACAAATTCTCAAGATGACATTAGTTCAGAAAGAGCGGTTTATCAGAAACCTACGTCTCTGCTCTTTTCTTTTCAGATTCAGGGTTGTGATTGGGCAGATTTAGGTTGAAGATTCTCTTCATTAGGAGATGAGCATAGGCAGTCTGGTCAAGCGTGTTCACATCTGCCAGGACTTCATCATAGCAGTTAGAGTCCAGCAGAACAGTGATGTATTTTCCTGCTGCACGGACCTAGTTTACAGTTAGATCAGTGTGGTTAGTGCTAAATATGGAAGTAAGATGCACAGGAAATGTCATCATTAAATAGAACGAAGATTGTTATCTTAAAACCACAATACATACATGTAAAAATCTAGATAAAGATGTATTAAGAAAAACAGCCATTTAAGGATAGTTTATGCGTAAAATACATAATTTTTGAAAAAGTAACATTTTTGTAAATAAGGCAAATTATCACAATTGGTAATATATTTATTAGCCTATACTTCTCTAATTGAACCCAAGATTTGCAAACCTGTATGGTTTCATTAGTCACATGACACGTTGCACTGCAAAGTTTAATGTTAGGATTATAAAGTGTCATTGTAAATCATTTTTTTTTTAGATATAGACTAAATAGATATAGACTATTGCTAGTATGTCAAAGTCAGCAAGAAACACCCTGTGTGTCCATGTAGCTATAACCTAGTGCATGTAAACTGTATTTTAAGGTAGTTTATTGGACATTGCAATCTAACATGCTTTACTTCATCTAAAACTATTAAAAACATTTTTCTCATTTGAACTTTGATCAGTTGATTTGAAATTCATTTCAAAAATGAGTTAAATGCTAACCTGCATTTGTCAGTACATCTAGTACAGAACAAATGATAGACTGAAAATTGAATGCTGGTGTTATTTTACTGTACGAAAATATGACCTGATATGAACTCACTGTAAAAATGTCTCCGTGCTTCTGTTTCATCCGAGTCAGGAATTTAGCAGCATCTTTTCCAAACTCAAGCGCGTGACCAAGCCAAGGAATCATTCCTTTATCAAGAGGAGGTTCATTTCTTCGTCTGCAAAAACGACATGTTTAATTCGTAATTGTTTGAGATGTGTATTTAAAAAAGTTTAATTCTCTTTGTCGTTAATATCGTTCGTCAGTCTCGAGAGCTGGTCTGTCTCACCTTGTGCGTCTCGCGTACAAAAACAGAACAACAAGTCCCAGCAGGAGAAGCGCAGTCCACATCATAATGACGAGTGTGCCTGTCTGATCTACTGCACTGCTTTCCCGAAGTTAAATAAGCTACTCAACTGAAACCAACACTAACATACGTCACATCTCATTACGACAATACTGTCGACGCGATGGGCGTGTAAATGTCTGAATATGACTTAATCTGACATCTACTGTCTGTCACGAAAGTTTCAGTGGAAAGAACATGACTGTTCGTCACGATGATTAGGCTACCGATAAAGCATCCAATACCTACTTTAAACTGATCATTTCATCAGCTTGCGAATTATGAAACGACCCTTGAGTTGTCAGGTTTTTAAAGGATTTTTCTGTTGTCGAAACGGTGTTCATCTCACATTTGTTTTCCTTTTGCCGCCTTTACGTCGTTATTCGTTAATATTAATACTTTAGGTGATAGCCTACACGATACAGTAAAATGGCAAATAGTAGCCTAACATATGGTAGGCTAGGCTGTTTTGCCAAATGTTGCCTAAGTAGGAAGCCCAAAACCATTGTTTCGAGGTCAAGGAATCTAAAATGCAGAAGTTTGGCAACAAATATTTAGCAACAATTCATGACTTCTCAGTAAATGATTCATCAAATGGAATGTCAAATAAAACAACACCATCCACACAATTTTCTTGTTTTCTTCTCACTTTATTGACAGACACTCAATTCGATGGCTGCTTCATTATATTCTGGAATTAGTCTATACATGGGTATAAGAAGATGTGTATATTTCACCTAGTGAATATGGGAAAACTTTTGACATGAATCATGCTAGGTGTCTGTTTTATTGTCCAGCCATTTTCAGATTAAGGGTGTGTGTGCTGTCTTCATGTTCATCTACTGATGACGAAGGTCATCATTGTAGATGTGTTTGCTAAATGACAGGTGGGGCATTTTAACGATTCAACTTGATCTTTCTTTATAAATGTAAGAATGGATCTGTTATACTCAATTTGATTTATGGGTATATAGATTTAAATACAACATATTATAACAGTTTATTATGATAATTAATAAGAATAATTATAATATAGGCTAATATAAGTATTATTGTGTGTGTGTGTGTGTGTGTGTGTGTGTGTGTGTGTGTATGTGTGTGTCTCTCAGAGTCTGTGAACTCAGAAACAAAGAAGCTGGATCCAAATGCTGTGAGTTTAGTTATAAAACAAACATAACAAATACAGAACAGAGAACCAGGGAACAAAATGAGAGTACACCAAACATAACATCATTGTAGAACAAGACACAACAAGGAACATAAAAAAATACTTTAAAACACAAGGGGTAATTACCAAACAAGACACACCTGGTAACAATCAAAGAACTAAACAAGAAAAACTACAAAGGACTACAAAACATTGCGCAGAACAGGACATAACATAAAAGTCCACACAAGACCAGACACATGGCAGGATCATGACAAATATGTATATAAAACAACAAACATAGGCCTACAAAAAAAATATATTATAAATATTCATAAAACAAAGAAAAAAATGAATTTAAATAGAGAGTAAACAAAAGAATGGCTGACTACAGTCAGTTGATAAGCAGTTAAAAAAAGCATTGCAGCATTAAACAGTCCATAAGGTGGCGACAGAGTCACACTGAAAAGCTACTGACTATGGCTACTGAGCTTCTATCCATGTTCTGCTATATGCCAATTCTCTGAATGGTATGCAATATGAGAATTTGTGTTAGAAAGAATTTGTTTGTGCCAGTTACATTACAGAAAGAATTAACTTTGTGGTGATTTTCAATATGCCTACCCATTACGTAAGTGTAATAGGCATTGAAGTATGTAATTTTAACTCTTTCCCCACAAGTGTTTTTTTTTTAAGTTGCCATGCAGCCACCGCCAGCAATGCAAATCTTTTTCACAAAATGCCACTGCCCCCAGAAAATTTGTTGTATGAATAACATGCAATAGGCTAAAAGAACAAACAGAGCATCTGCAGACATCCCAACCTGTAAAAAGTCATTTCAGGGAGGTGACCCCTTGTGACCCCTCCAAAGGTAAATTTGAACATAAAATAAACAAACTACAAAATGAAAGGAGTGGCAGTGCCCGAATGCAGCATATTAGCATAACAAAAACAGCAATGTAAAATGTCCGGCTCCCATTCAACACTCATTCATGGCATCATCAAGCTACGCATTTGTTATTGTTTTGAATAAGCGACCTCTAGCGCCAAAACTTACATACTGCGCCTTTAAAGAGTCATTTCATCTGACATGTTAAACACATTTTCATATTGACCGCCCAAGTCCCAAAATAAAAGCTGTCAGTAATGAAACAAATCCTTCTTCAAATGTTAATCAGGTTACACCATTATATTTATTCCCATGAATGCCTGGTCACATTATGAAAGTCTTAATGGGATATTGCTCAATATTTCACACTTAATTCTATGCCTTTTCTCCGCTTGCCAGCCAGACAAGTCTGATAAGATTTGTAACAGGGCTTATGTACCCAAAATGATCAGGCCACCCATCCAACAACGGACTGCCTTGTTTTCTGGTCCCAGCAGTTCAAAGGCCACACAAACTAATGAGGCATTATGCACAGGGGTGCACTAATCGATGTGACAAAAGCATCGTTTGACTGCCGTGATCTCTCTTAGGAAAAAAAAGATATTTCACTGTGAATAAGCAGAAGAAAGCTGAAACCTTGGCACCACTCAGGATATTCACGACTTAATGTCTAGATCTATAATGTCTCTATTCAGTGGGCTTAAAAAGAATTTGTCCACACTTTAAGCAAAAATGTGAATACCACTGAAAAATTATGAGGTACTAAATTTAAAGGGTCAGTTCACCCAAAAATGAAAATGATGTCATTAATGACTCTCCCTCATGTCGTTCAAGCCCGTAAGACCTTCGGAACACAGTGTACGATATTTTAGATATAAGGATGTTGTGTAATTTGTCCACTTATGTTCAAAAGACAAGACCTGACTTGTTTACATTGTGAACACATTCCAGTTTTTTTAGTTATTCAGATGTCCTCTCAACTTTCTCCTGAAAAATTTCCACTGCTACAACAAGCTAGATATGCATCTTTTGAGCAAGGGACTCATTTATATTTGTCACAACTGTAACATTCAATGGTAAGGCAATTTAGATTTAAACAGATAGGGAAATATTTTACTCTTTTCCAGGCTCAGTATCACTGATAAACGTGTTAAATTATCGGTTATTGTCTATATAAATCACTGAGTTCAGAACTAATAGATCAGTTTATGCAATTTAAGCCATTTTAAAAATATATTAAGTTTAAATTATATATATATATATATATATACACACACACACACACACACACAATATATTACAAATTTTCTAATCGTTATATAGATTGTGCCTCTTTATATCTAGACTTTTATCCAAGACCATAGACACCTTTATGTAAAGAGTGAAAACAAACCATTTTAACCTTTTTATTATGTAAAATCACTCAATAAATAACTTTTACACCAAGACTTAGTTTTGCCCCAATCATGTTTTATCAAAAGGTACATGAATGTACTTGCTTACTAAAGTTGGCCATTTTATTAAAAAAAAGACATTTCTCATGTGATGCATGTATAACCACTGTTGGACACTGATAAATAAACAAACTAGAGCAAAAGATTTGTTTGAGAAAGTTCTAAAAGCCCATATGATCAAAAGTACAAAACACTAGAACTCAATGGATACATGTGAGACAGCTGCTAGAGGCTTCAATATGCAGTTTGATAATTAAAAACATAATTAGTTTCACCATATTGTGCCCTGAAATCAGTATGCAGACAATAGAGCAATCAAATCATTTAAAACCTATGATAGAGAATTATGTAAATAGAACAAATTGCATATGAACATCCACCACATGTTCACACTTGAACAAACATTTCCTCATTAGCTCTAGGCTCCCCGAGGATAAAAGAATTGGGAGAGAGCTTGTCTTTTAATCCTGCTAATTGAATCAGTTGCCAAAAGAAACGGTGGGGAAAGTTCGACCTGACAGATTCTGTAAGAGAACTTGAGTGCCCCCTTTTACCCTGAAAGGGGTTAAGATGGCTGTAAGCTATTGTTGACTGATTGTATGTTCATATAAAAATGTATTTAGCTAATTTTACCCATACTGTACATTTTTTGAATGAGCAATTCCCAAAAAAGCAGCATCGGAATAGTTTAAAATTATTCTCTTGGTTAGCACACTAATGTTTCCATGATAATAAGCTCCTTTGCACATCACACAGAAGCAGAACCATCTTCCCTCAGTTCCTGTATTGTTTGGCCAAAGTTCACATTCTTCTATCAGTCTGAATATCCAGCAAGCTGATATGAGAGCTTTGAGTTTCTCTGGCAAAGTGCTGCAGTCACTCCTTATTGCCAGCAAGGGATGAAGGTGGAAAAAATGAAGTGTAAAACATAGAATGCACAAATGTTGTATTCCTTTTCAGAGTGTCCTGCTGATATGCGATAATTCCTCCATTTCAGATATCTGGCTCAGTTTCTGAACATTTCGACCAGTTATTACTCACCCAGCAGTTTAAATTACCACAGCTTGCATGTTAACTGTTCCCTCTCCATAGGCAATAGCAGCTTATTCTCCTGTTATTTTTTCATTTTAAAAAATCAATAATACGCTCAAAACATAAGTGTTTTCACAGTAAGAAGTGTCTTTTTGACTGTCTGGATTTAGTAAAGAAAAAGAGAATAAAATGAATTCCTTTAGTAAGGTTTTTTCAATTCAGGGATCACATACCAACCTGTAGAGATCATTTAAGCAACAAGTAAGAAACAGTTCACTTGTGAAAATCATGTTATTATTGACTCACTCTCATGCTGTTCCAAACCCATACCCATTTTTTTAACATGGAACTGGAACAGAATAGGACAATCTGCGTGCAGCTTTTTTTTCCCCAAACAGCAATTTCTATTAATTATCTATCAAGCTTCAAAAAGACATGAAAGCAAAAAAACAATGAAAGAGAATGAAATCTGAGAGCTGCAGCAAAGTGTATGATTTTCAGTGAATAACTTATAATTTGTCCTATCATGTGGCTTTAGAAGACTTGAAGAATATTGACTTGATAGACACGTTCACTATGAACACTAAGATTAGCCGTCAACTGTCTAACAGACTGTTAAATTTGTCCCTTTGTATTTCACAACAAAAGAACAGTAAACTGAAACATAAATTGTTTTAATTTCAAGTGTTGCTCCTTTAAGATTATTAAAAAAATCATATAGTACTTAAAATAATATAGAATGCAAGCAAAATTCGGTGTTCTCTAACCAAAGCTAATCCTAATACTGTGTATTTATTAGGCTATGCGAGTATGTTAAAAGATCTACTACATTACTTTGTAGTTAGCTTACAACATGTTAGCTCCAATTCTGTCTAAAACGCCAGTGGCCAAAACTCCTGTATTGCCGCTGGACAGCAAATGTGAGTACATTTTCTGTCTACATCTTTGCAGTACTGTGATATGAAGAGAGTGCAAAGTAACATTTTAGCAACAGTGTAAAAGTGAATAGGGTTTTCTCGACGCGTCATCAATCCGGAAGTCTAACTATTTTTGGAGGCACAGAACATAAACAATGCCATTGAACTGAACGGACTCGCAAATTTGGCTGAATACTGTACTAATCGGTCGGAATGGTATGATTTCGCACCTACCACGTTTTCCTCTGTGTTTTTTTTATTTTATTTATTTATTTTTTTTAGTGTAACAATGTGTTCAGTAGTACATGAACATCCGAGTGCCTCCATAATGGCCGCTCATCCGGGTTACCGCTCAGAATGTGACGTCGGTGAAAACCCTCAATATCTATAGAGAGCCTAAGTCCCGCCCCTTCGCTTCCGGCTCATGGGACCTTATTTCGGAAAAAATATGAATGGTAGTCAATGGCGAGAGACAACTTATCTTTTTACTCCGTCTGAACTGTGCCCTCAATTACACATATGATGTTTTTCAATTTAAAAGATGATTCTCAAAGTCAAAAACGTCGCAGTTTGTCATACAACAGAAGAGTAACGTTTAGTTTTATGTGAAAATCGCTCTGTGAACTACATCTCCCGGGAAGAGAAACGAGATCCGCTGCTCGTGTGTGTGCAGTCTGGTTCAAAACACTCAGGTAGGACGGCGTAACGTTACGATTATAACGTAAGACTGTAGAAACAATGACAGACAGCCTTGTTAAAGTTAGCTTCAGTCATTGAGAGAAAATGTGCGCCTTTGGGGTTTGTAGTCTTTGTAATTACGTATTTTCACAGTCTTATACCTCAACGGTTTTACATCAAACTTCGACTTTCTTTACTTTAAAATGTATCTTTTAAATTGACAAACATCATATGTGTAATTCAGGGCACAATTCAAACCAGATCAAAATATTTGTTGTCTCTCGCCATTGACTACCATTCAATATTTTTCCGAAGTAAGGTCCCATGGTGGTCGACCGGAAGGGGAGGGACTTAGGCTCTCTATTGGTACATCATGGATCACATGACTAAACATACGTCATCGTTTTTAAATACCTCTGTGGATTCACAGTCCACGCGAAAACGGCGTTTTCAGATTTATATCCGCTATGGAGACCGTATTCCAAAAGTTTTCATTAACGTGAAACGTCATCTCAGTGTGGACGGAAGGCCAAACCAGAGAGAAAAATATACGTTTTCAAACGAAAACGTGTTAGTGTGGACATGGCCTGGAGCTTAAATCGTCTCTGTGCAGCGTGGTGAGTTCGTGATGCTGTACAGGTGGTGAGTAATCGGTTTTCATGGGATTATGAGCATGACTAGGTGTGCTGAGTTGACGCTTGCTGTGGTGTATTGCCGCTAGGTGTATTCAGTCCAGGGAGATACATGATGGGAAATGAAGTCCGTAATCACCCAGGGAGTGCGTGGCTAATCGTGACAGGTGCGACCTGCTGAAAGACTGACTTTAAACTTTCCTCTCTGGACTAATAATGCGTCTGCAGATCAAAGCTCCCTCTCCAGTTCAGGCGTAAAATAGTAGTAAATGTTGAAATTAACATTAATTTTGATTAATACATGCTGTATACGTGCAGTTCATTGTTAGTTCATGTTAACTAATGTAGTTAACTAATGTTAACTAATGAACCTTGTTGTAAAGTGTCACTGTTACCTAAAAATCTGTGATACAATACACATAAAGAGTCAATGCTCTAATAATAGTGTACCTTTTGAAAAGTATTCATCATGTGTTGTTAATATAGCAAAACTTTTGAAGCATTTTGTTCTGGCCTAACTGAAGATGTAGATATGGCAAAATTCTGGAAATAATTTGGTTTCAGGAGGGAGACTCCCAGTTGTGGTAAAGTAACTTTAGTTCAAATGGCCACATAACTAGATTAGTCATGGATCATTGAAAATGGCAGTTGCATTTATGTAGAGGCCTTGTATGCAACTGACACATGGATTGAGTTTAATAGAACGTATGCTGCATTTTTTTTATTATTATTTTTAGCAGGGTCCATGTTGTTGCCCAGCGATGGCCGTTTCGTTTCTTTGTTATCAAATGCAGATGAACATGCTGTTTTCCCACGTCAGACTGGGAATATTGTCCGCATAAAGAAACATTGATTTGTTTGTTTTATCATCATCCTGTTTCTGGTCCCACAGCTTTGAAGAAGGAAGTTTTTAGATTTACTTTGTGTGTTTCCAGCAATCACAAATGTACTTGGATCTACACAGGCCAACACAGTATTTCACATATTAATTTATTTATCTAATAAATGTTAGGCATAAGGCATCACACCATTTATTTATTTATTCAAGCATACAGCGAAAAAGTGTACAATGTACAATATAAGCCAACAATTGAAGAATACTGATGATCAAATGATTGTGTTCCTCTGAGTTCATTCTTTCAAGGAAACCTGGCTGCTCTCCAAAAGAATACAAGTCTTTACAAAGTTTAAACGGGGTCTTTACTTTCAGATGTTCAGGATGGATTTGTTTTTCTTGATAGCTTGCAGGTGTTTCCAAGCCAGCCATGCTTGGACTCATAATTGGTGATCACTGTTGCTCAGGGTGATGCTGACAGGTGTACACTGCAAAATGACTCGCACCCCTCCCCTTCTCTCCTCACGTCTCTGTCCAGTGTCCACTCACTTTCTAAGACAGTCAGGCATTTTCAAATTGTCCTGGAATGACCTTTACTTCATAAGACTGTTGTTAAATGATTCAAATTGAACCCCAAGTTTTATTGGATTAGTCAGTGGCTAGAGGGTTGGTCGTGCTTACCTTGATTTAATACAGATTGACTTTTCTTATTCTTTAAAATTATTATGCAACAGGGACACAATATATTCCACACCACTATGCAGAATGTAGAATAAAATAAAAAAATGCCAATATATGAGTATTGATAAATGCATTTGCACCCTTATGGACTGACATACTCTATGATTATTCATTAATTTGATACAATAGATGAACAGCCAGTTAACAGTGTAAGTATTATATTAAAAATGTATTGACAAATTGCGCCATTTAAAGGAATAAAAAGTGTAGCTCCTTCATTACTGACTGTTAGACGGAGTATAACGGTAATTATAAATGAGATCTGTTAGGCGGCCGCGGACATGGTTCCTACTCTGTTCAGGTGTAAAATATTGTTTATTTTTGGGGGAGAAATATTTTAGATTATATTCAGGATGTTTTGAATTTAATAGTATTTACTGTATTATAGAAAGTAGTAAAATAAAGAAAACATTCCCTTCTCCTATATTGAGAGCATCATTATGCATGTCTCACATCATTTGCATGTGGTATTAAGAATTGATTATGGAATGGATCACATTGAGCGGTGAATGGGTCAGATTGTTTAACACCATCTCAGCCCTTTTTCATTTCCTGTAGGTAAATTATCCATGGTGTGAAGAGCCAGCAGAGATTGTTTTTCATGGATATGGGCAGAGATAAGGAATAGAGTAATATCTGTTGGCTTCATGAGGCTCATCATGCCTTGCATTCTAAACTGGGCTTAACTTTGAGTATTTCTGCAATTGATTGGCTCTTGTGAGTGGTTCAGCTCTCATGGAGATGTTTATCCAATGACCTTCCATGTATTTAAGCTAACTAATAAGGTTTCAAAGTCATTAAAATGAGAATGAATCCTTATGGGTGAAAAGAACTCAGGTCAGGTTCGGGGAATACTTAATATATGATCAACAATTATTGGATACAGGTTTGAACCAGATCCATACATAAAAATCACCCAAAAGGGGATTATATAGTCCACTCATCTGCTTCAGATATATATAGATAATTAAATGCAACAAATTATGATTAATTAAGAATATGGTTACTTTAAAGGTGCAATGTGTGATTTTTAGTGACATCTAGCGGTTCGGTTGCGGTTGCCCACTGCTCACCCCTCCCTTTCGAAGAAGCTACCATGGCTAAAATGGGACAAACATGTCGTCTGGTCTGAGACAGCAGAGAATAACCAGAGTAAGCCAAGATTGTGTAACATTGTCACTGTTTCTGCACCATAGTCAGGTGAGGATCAAGGGTCTTAAAGGGATACTCCACTTTTTTTGGAAATAGGCTTAGTTTACCACTCCTCCAGAGTTAAACAGTTGAGTTTTACCGTTTTCAGCCGATTTTCTGATATTTAGAAGAATATCAGTAACCAGACAGTTTCTGGTCTCATTGAATTCCATAGTATTTTTTTTCCTACTATGGAAGTCAATGAGACCAGAAACGGTCTGGTTACTCTTCTAAATATCTGAAAATCGGCTGAATGGATTCGAAAACGGTAAAACTCAACTTTTTAACTCTGGGGGAGAGGTAAAATGAGCCTATTTCCAAAAAAGTGGAGTATCCCTTTAATATATAATATAATAATAATAGTAATCAGCTGATTGTCTCACAAACGTAACCAGCGCAAGTCTCCTCGTCATAGCAAACCCATAATACAGCGAGGGAGAAGAACCACATGAAACTATATATTTGATCTATAGCAGGGTAGTAAAAGTTTAGCTGGCTAAATATAAGCTGTTACTGTGTCTGAACTGGTTAAAGCGTAAAGCCTTGTTTAAACTCGTAGTGATGTTTGTTCGCTGTCGGCTACTGAAGAAACATGACGTCACAATATGTCGACCTTCATAGAAGGGGATGCCCGCCGTTATGTATATGTAAATGTCTCATTCTACACATTATGGTTTATTAAGTAAGTTCTTTATACACCACAGAAAACATTATGGATGTCATTTTGCATTTCTGTTAATAGATACTCAAAATGTTGACTCATTGCACCTTTAAGGTTTTATTTCTTGCTTCATGTTGTCACACAGTAACAAATAGCACATATACCTCATTAAAAGGATGTGCATTGGTGTTTTTTATTTAATGCCAGATCATTGAGTATAATGGCTGGACTCAGGATGGTATCTGATTGCTTGAGAAGTGTGAGTCATTCTCTGCAGGGGAAGATTGATCACACAGGTTGGCATTGATTTATGTGATACAAACAAAATAGCTTAATATATAGCCTAAACATGTAAACAAACAGCAACTTCAGTAACTTCAACAACAGAGTTGCATACTGTGGTTCATTGATTTTTGAAATGGCAGAAGATTCATCGTTTATAGAACATGTCAGTGGTCAAGAATCTGTCATTTCTCTATTCTGTATTTTTCTTCTGTGGAACTTGCAATGAAAGTCTATGGGCTTGTGGACCCCAGTCACATTCAGTGGATGGACAAAAACATTATTCAAAATATTTCCTTTTGTGATCCACAGAATAAAGAGACTCATAAACGTTTGATTTGACATGAGCGCGAGTAAATGATGACAGCGTTTTAATTTTGTGATGAACTAGCCAATCAAGGAATTTCTCTGGAGATTAATTACTAAGCCATAGACTTGCAATCAAGTGATAAATGCTACTCTGCAAATAAAGCTGGCATATTTTAACATTGAAAAAGTACATCACCTTTAAGCCTTAAACTGATAATCTTCCTCTCTGTTGGACCACTCCAATTTAATTCAAGCTTCCTTTGACACCACTATGAAAATAATTGCTTGTAGGATTTGAAAAACATGACCAGAAATGAGAATTAAGCCGAGGGGATTTCGATCTGTTCCTCACAAAAAGCCCAGAATATAGTGAATGAAGTATAGAAGCTTATCTGCATAAGATAGATAGTGTTTCACCTTTTGTGTTTCACAGAAGAAAGAAAATAATGTGAGACAAGAATGTTAGGGAAGTGACTTTTTTTAGTGAATCAGATATATTAAAAGTCACTTTCATACTCCTCCTCATTTATCACTGTCTACTGTATTGAATAGATTACAGTAAATGTATAATTCATAATCAGTTTTCTAAGGTAGCAACAAAGAATGTTAAGCATGCATTTGATCATCTGTTATTATCTGGTTATGAGATAATTATAATATGCATTTATTGCAAAGTACTCTATTGCAAATGAACGTGCCACTTCTGTAGAGTGTGTGGGGCTTTAGTTCTGTCACATCTACCATCCGTCCCAAAAAGAGACTTAACGACTATGGTTGTGGTCTGGAGAATAAATCCAATCCTGTCCCTGTGACTCGATTCAGCTTTATATTGACGTCGTATCAGGGTGTGGAACGTTGGGGAAGACTGATGATGAGCTCTTAGCCACTGCATCTCATTTATCCCAATTACACAGAAGACTGCTTGTGTAGGCAAGCTAGAACCAGAGGGGTTACATTGGTGCTGTCACCAATGAGTTTAATGGAGGCCAGCTAGTATCAGTTGTCCGTCAGAGGCTGCAGTCTTTGGCCCTTTTTGCACCTGGTATTAAAGGAGTAGTTCAAAAAAAAAAAAAAAAAACTTTTGCTGGGTGACTCGAGATGTGGACTCCAAGATGTCCATGTCATTCTTTCTTCAGGATTTTTCTCCCTATAATGCACTTTACTGGTTCAAAAGTTTCAGTGCAAACTGTTCAAAGGGCTTTAAACGATTCCAGACGATGAATAAGGGTCTTATCAAGTGAAATGATCAATCATTCATTTAATAAAAATTTAACAAAGTTTAAGCTTTTATAAGCTAATATGATGTTTTTGATCAAAATCTGGTTCAGATCTTACTTTTTGTGAAACCTAAACATCTATAACTTAGACAACAAGGAAGCAAACTCTGCCAAATATTTTACTCATTCTCTCGTCCAAATGAAAACAGCGGCCCATCATTGTCTTCCCATGAGAAAACAACTGCCTACTAGTTTCCCATAACCAATTTTCTAGGAGGTTTAAACTCCATCAAATCCACTGCGTATGGTCCGTTTAAAAAAGAAAAAATGAGTCATGCAAATAAGACAATACATGCAATGTGTACTAAGTACGCTTGTCATGACTTCAGCTCTCAGTTGTTCTTATTTCTTCTAACAAATTCTAAAATGCTTCTAAAATCCCATCTTGATAGAAATTAAATGGGACCTCATGTGTGTGTTGTGTAATTTGTGGCTAGAGTTCCACAGTTTCAATTTTGTATGCTAAGCTTTGAAAACCAGACAAAGACATTGAAATCTCATGAAAATGAATTGTAAAATGAAGCGTGAAAGCTGTAGTCAGATAAATGGGTCTTCACCTCAGCAGTGGTGCAAGAAGGATCAAAATCTGGGGAGAGCTTTGCTGGAAGGGAAAGCCCTGCAGTTTATTTAAAACAAATCTCTGTGCACACAAAGTGTGTCTAAATAGAGTCATGCCATCTCAATTTGATATGGGGGGAATAGGATGTTGGGAATGATGATTGGAAAGGTTGGTGGTTTGTGTGAGAATATGAGAGAGCACAATAAATATCTAAAAATGTTTTGGCCATGCTTATATAAATGTATATTTAAATGAAATAAACCAATCCCTTATTTGCAGTAAATCAAAAACTGTCTGGGTTATGAAACCGATTATAAAGTTTCAGGCCATTCTAACTTTGAAATAAGGAATTAAGGATTTTAAAGATTATTCAACAATGATAGTGACACGTTTACACTTGGCATGTTTTATTCGATTGAAACAATCTCTGGTGCAATTGCTCTGTTAGGCCCCGTCTACACTACTGCGTTTTCGTTTAAAAATAGAGAATTAAAACGAATACGATCTCCGTCCACACCAGCGTTTTATCTTGATCTCAGTCCACATTAAAACGACTGGAAACGTGGATCACGTGACCATTCACCAACACTGGGCATGTGCGTGCCGGTGTAAACGGTGGCTGACGAATCAGGGAAGGACACGTCACGACTGATAACACTGATAACAACATCATAGAGCCGAGCGTGAGCCTTTGCGTCAGCATTTCTAAAGTCCTCCGTTTTGTCCCGTCTTCACTAAAACGCCCTCGGCAGATTCAAAACGCAAAACTGAGCTGCACCGTTTCTAAACTTCTCCGTTTTAGGTCTTCGTTTTTTCCATTTTAGCCTGGACGGGAGGTGCAAACGCAGCAAAGGGTCTTCGTTTTTAACCGAAAACGAAACATCCGGGGCTTTCCGGTGCTTGCGCAGACAGAAGCGCCCTTGCCCTCGGAGTACTTGGACGTGCCTGTGATTACAAGAGGTAAAAACGATATAAATACTGTTAGTTTTCTCACACAAAGCGCTCGTTTCGTTTTTTAGGCCATCAATGTGTACTTACATTTACGAGTCATTAAATCATGTTTAATTTGGACTTCTCTGTGCATGCTCTTTGAGGTGGTGATCATAGACCTCCATTATATGACTGACAGACAAGAACGGTTTGACCTAAAAATATCAAAATTGAAAATACTGTGGAAACAAAGACACCTACGTTTTGGATGCCTTTTAGGTAAGCTAAAACATGTCAAAAATTAATTTCAAAATGAACTATCCCTTTAACTTACTTTACACATTAGTCAGATGGTCTCTTGCTTTTAAGTGGTTGGTTTTTAGCCAGAATGAAGGGAAGCCAATTCTTTTAATATTGTGATTCAAGTCACCATGACACAAGCATAAAGCCATTACTTGTAAAGACAAAAGACAAAATGCTCAAAGTCAAATGACTTCCCATGTGAACAAACTAGAACAAGCTATAATTAAACACACAAACTGGCTGAGGAGGAAGAGAATTGCGTGTGTCGGCCTCTATCGAACCATGTGGGGCTCCACTTACAAATCTATAAGAAGCTGTGACCTTTTCTTCAACTTAGTTACATGCCATTTAGCAGATGCTTTTCATTCCAAACAACTTAAACTAATTGCTCTGCTTGAAGAAAACCTACTTTAAGTGGCTTGCAAAATGGCGATAATAAATAGGCTACTCATACTCATTAACTTAATTGCTCTTTACCAAGCTGAATTTCAATGTTTCCATCTTCATCCTTATTCCATGACAAAATCATTTATTGACAAGCAGTTTATAAATTGCATATATTTTATAGTATGTTTCACCAGACTTTACTGCATTTGTTGTCACAGGTCATGTTTAAAAAATATTGTTGTTTTAATTAAAAAAAAAAAGTAACCTGGCTGCCTTAAAATCTTAAGTTCGTTGAAATGGTAAAATTTATATAATACAATGAAGGAGATTTAATCATCAGAAACTCAACATATTATGTTATCTGAACTATATAAATTATTTGAGTTGATTTGACAAAGAAAAAATGTTGTGATTACAAATCATGAAAATATGTTAATATTGTTGGTTTAACTTAAAAAATAAGTAACCTGGTTGCCTTAAAATTTTAAGTTCATTGAAATGGAAAAATTGAGTTAATATAATGAAGGAGATTGATTTAATCTTCAGAAACTCAAAATATTAAGTTATCTTAACTATATAAATTGTTTAAGTTGATTTGACAAAAGAAAAAATGTTGTGATTACAAATCATGAAAATATTTTTTTACAGTGCACAAGGAACAATAAATCAGGACATGATTCAGTTCTGGGTTTTAGACACTACATGGTTTGGAAGAATAACCAATCCCAGATGAAGTCTCAATCAAGGCAAGCTTTGTCAGTTTTAGGAACTACTTATCTTAACCTAAATCTGCTGAACTGGCTCATTGCTAAATAAGTCACTTTGAAGCGATTACTTACATTTGCTGCAGATAACAATCAGTTGTTTTGTTTAATTTTCATTTGCTCTTTTAGGATGCGCAGTATTCGCTCTGAAATATTGACACAAGCTTTGTTAACCTTAACCAAACATTATTTCTCGACAATAGATAATTGTTTCTGCTGAACTGTTGCTCCAGCTCAAAAGACAATTACAGTAGTGATGAACTGGACCAAGGCCTTGACCACCATGTAAGGGTCCAGCTGTCTGAGCTCCATGATTTCCTGGCTCATTGAATCTTCCATGTGAATTTCTTCATTCCTTCAGAACAATTTGACCTGATTACCTTTATACACCAATGAAGCATCATGTACTGAAGTTCAGTGGGATATACAGTGTAAGCGCTAACCTCTAAGATCAAGCGAAGTTTCCCTTTGCTCAGTTTACTGTGGTTTATACCACTCAAACTTCTCGTTTGATCTCCACATCATAGGTCATGAACACGTTTCTGAGCCCAAATCCACGTAAAACAGGATTTGAAATCTAGAATGCAGCTTGATGTGGTTAAAGTGAATAGCTGACGGGCAATGATGACATTCACATCAGTGTTTGATGAAGTGTGTTCTTCATTACTCCGATTACGAGGTATAGTTAACATGCTTTGGCTTGTAGGGCTGTCAATTCATTAAAATTTGGGAACAAATAAACATTTAATTGCATTTATTGTGTACTGTGTTTCATGCTGCAATATTGTTTTTGTTTTTTGTCTAGGTAATTTAAAATATATAATTTATTAAAAAATATATATTCTTTTTTAGAGCCAGACCGATAAAGGATTTTGAAGGCCGATACAAATATTTTTGGGTTTTAAAATCCGATATTCCAATATATTGGCCGTTTTTTTTTTTTTTATTAAATATTGTTGGATTTCACACACGTGTAAAAGAAAAGCTAACTTTTCTGCACAAGATACGTTTGATACTTTTTCTCTATGTCTAAATGTTCTCTCCTCGCAAGTATAACTTACATTTTACAATGCAGGGACTTTAACTAGAGATATGCTAGTTATAAATACAGTAATCATTACTTTATTTAGGCGGAAAAAGTTCATTGTGGTTTCCAAGCTCATTAATGTTAACGTTAGCGGTCTTCCACTGATGATAGTGGCATTAGCTAGCTTTGTGGTTAGCTAGTCTATGATGAGCCATAATTTAGCAATAGATAACATCATACTGCAAATTGTAAAACATACATTTTCAATATAACAGGCCAAGGAGAGATGATTGAAGCGTGTTTCGTCTGTTTTTATTTTATTTTTTAAATATTCATTTATCGGCATTATAACTGCCGATACCGATATTTTGGAAAATGCCTAATATCGGACGGCCGATATATCGGTCTGGCTCTATTCTTTTTTTATATTTTTGATAAATACGGCTAAATTAACCTGCGATATTGACAACTCTGGCCATTGTAAATCAATTTGAGACTTAGATCTTTGAAATGGATTATTCCTGTAAGTTAACATAAAAATAGCATTGCACTTTTATCAGTTGTTTCACATTAATCCACATTTAAAACCATCCTGTGTCATACATATCTCCATATTTATAAAGACAAACGATTGCAATAAACTGAGGTAAGAATTTGTCAGTGTAATTTATCCTTTGTTTTTTGTGTGGTCATTTGAATAAAATTTGATAAATGATCAGTTGTTTTAATATGAAACCGTCAGACTTTTGCACACTCAGTGTGTTATTTCTTTTGATAAAATGTGGAGCTGGGAGTATGGGGGAGTCGAGCAGGTTGATGATGACCTCACATTCAAACACTTCCTGATGGATCAGGATTAGTTGATTCATCGTGACACTAAATGTTTGTATGATAGACGCAGTCTAATTCTTGACAGTAATTTAATGTTGCATAATGTATCCATATAAAAGAAAGTTTGTAGGTGTGGGTAAATCTGAGCTTGCTCAATGTCCATGACATCAATTGACATGACCCATTTTGAAGTTTCCCTGAGATTTTTGCGGTCATAGTGCTATCCTTTTGAGGTATTGTGCTTAAAAATGACACATCAACAATAGAACAATATTGGAAATGCGCATTATTGAGAAGTGCTTTAGAGCTACATTTAAGTCACACTTTTACAATGTGAGTGAAGGTAGTGCATGACGCAGAGTATTTGCAGAAGAGGAATGAAAGGCCCTTGACATTTGAAGATGATTGTTTAACACTCATGTCTCAGGTTGAAACCTGGAGCATTGCCAGAGAAAGAAAGGTAAAGCATGAGTCAGAAGAAGCATTCTCTTCTGAATCACTGGAAAGTAAAAGACAACAATTAAAGAGCAGATATAATACAGAAATTCATTAGAGACGTGACTGAGATCAAAATGTGATGTGTTTACAATGATGCAAATGGCGTTAAAAGCTACCAAAGGCCACATTTTATTTATCAGAACACTGACTGTCATGACATTTCATTTTATATGGTGTAGATAAAAACCTTCACATTTTGTCTGCAAAAAAACTTTTCTATTGCTCAAAAAAGTAAAGGCTTTTTGTGACAACGTTGCGTGCCCCAATAGTGGCGCGTGAAGTCACCCTATTCTGAGGTTGTCACATGGAAACCTGCCATTAAACAAGCTTTTAAAGAAGCAAGCTGTGCCTTACCTTTTGAATGAAGAGCTTTTGTGGCTTCATGTGGGGATTTCTTCTTCATGTGACAGACGAGTGCTAGATTAGCCACTTCCATTTGTGTTGAGGGTTCTTATATGTGAATGATTGAGCGAGTACATTTTCTGCTGTTTCAATGCTAAATGAATGAAATGGCTGACCCGGCCATAACCTTATATATATAGCACTTTTCCACTCAATGTATTTAAAACCTGCAAATGGAATATGAGTGTTTCATTAAAAATCTGGGACTCTGCTTGTACTTGTCAATTGGTTTCACTAAAGAAATAACCAATTAGGGTATTACACATTAGTTTTTAATCATATCTTGATAAACCCTCTTGCAACTTGCAAGTTTTTTTAGGGTTTTTTTGTGAACTATTCCCAGTTAAGCCTGAATTTTCTGACTTAAGATGCTGATAATAAGGTAGGCCTAGATAAATTATTTTATGTGAGACAACAAATGAAGAGTTCAGATGCAAAAGCCTCTAAATGCCATTTGAAATTTTCTTCTAAAATGATCATTTTTATCAAGCTTGTATATTTAAGTTCAGTAATTTCACTTAAATGGCAATGAAGATTACCTATTAATTGTCATTTAAGTGAAATTACCGAACTTAAATAAACAAGCTTGATAAAAATGATCATTTTAGAGGAAAATTTCAAATGGCATTTAGAGGCTTTTGTATCTGAACTCTTCAAATGTATATATGACATGTATGATATCAGCATTTCAACAATGCATAATTTGCATAGAGTTAGTGAAGAAAAAGTGTGATGGGTTGGGTTTTTCACTACCCAGGCAATTTTTGAGAATTCTCGATACTTTTAATTTTTTTGTTTTTGAAGAATTGCCTCAGTAAGACTGCTTTGACAGAAGAGACAACACATTGAATGTGGAAGATGGCTGATTGATATTCAGACGATTGCTGAAACAAGTTTGAATAATGACCATGACGATACATCGTTTAGCTGTTCTGTGGCCATGAATTATTTAAGTGTCCTCTGTAGAGGAATTTACATTTAAGTCCCAATGCCGCTTCACCTCTTCGGTACTAAGCAGGCATTTGACCTGCATTTTTTTAATGCTGTGGTATCTGATACACACTTGCATGTGTTCATTTTGTGCATATTTTACCATTCTAACTGGTTATCCAGTTTACCATATCTTACTGCTCATTATAGTCATTAGCAAGACCTTCAAGCAATAAATGAATCATTAAATTGTTATGCTTAAGTAATTGTGTTTTTTTGAGCCTAATGGAAATATGTTAAGACATCTGGAGATGTAATGTGTCTGACCTCTTAAGGGGTTCAGTAACTTGCATACAAATGTGCTGAATGATACACACATCTCTCAGGCTGCATTTACACTGCAGGTCTTGATCCCCAAATCCTACATCCGTTTTGTTTTTTTTTACGACGACCCGCTTACATCATCTTTTGAAAGTGACCCGTATACGATTTTTGCATTTACACAATACACTGATGAAACTACTACTGAATCCGATCTGAGAAAATCGAAATCCAAGCGTTTTTTTTCCCTGCCTACAGGAAATTGTAGGGCGAAAGTTAATTTCAGAGGACATATATACTGTATATGTTGTTGTTGTTGTTTTTTTAAACATATTAGGCACTTCCACTAAACTGAATATCATAAAATGTGTGCACATTTCTAATCTAAACTAGAAAGCTGTAGATTATATTCCCAAGTTTTTAAATACATTTTTACCTTGCCAGAAAATTTGAAAATGGATTCATTAACAGTCTACCCATTTTTGATCGCATGCTCCCTCCTGAATATATCAATTGCTGTAAGACTGCAAAATTGCTATTTTATTAATAAACTGTCGCATAAGACAACATTTAAATTAGCCCTGGATATAAATATATTTATATATTTTTGCTTAATTAATATTCAGCCCCAGTTGTTAACAACAGAACATCTTGGAAGATAAATTCTGCAGCTGAGACCAATTAGCGAGAAGAGAAACATGACCACGGTGCATATTTGCAGAGCACATGCAAGGTTATCTTTACTGCACAAAGGACGAACATCCTCCAAGGTGCACATGATTACTTTCTCTTCACCTCACTGATCTTGTGCTAGGACTCTAATGAGTGTGTGCGCTTGTGTTTTATGTGTTGTTCATAATTATTGTATTCTGGAATTGACCTTGGTCACCAAGCAAGATTTGTTGATACTGGCAACCACATGGTTTAAAGAAACAACAACAATAATAATACTAATTTTTATTTTATTATTTTGCATAATCTTGGCTCCCACTGGTACCCTACAAAATTGGTGTGTGCCTGCCTGTTCATGTCCCCTAGTGTCATTGCAATTAGTTTGTGTGTTAAATGACTCAAGATATTAAGATGGATTGTTGGCAGCATTAAATTGGTGTACACAGTCTTTGGTGGCCCAAACTCACCATGGGTTTGTACTGAATTACAGTTGCAAACACTTTAGCATCTATTTTAAAGTTATATGTCAGTTTTAAAATTGCCAAACCAATGGTTACAATAGCTGTGTTCTAGATTTAAATGCAGTATTCTACGCTGTTCTTATTCATTGCCTTTCTTGCTTTGAAGCGGAAATAAACAACAGCGTGCTATATCGTAGTTCTTTAACTTTCTTTGAAAACATGTATGCAAAAAAAAAGTCACAATTGTTTGACTTGAGCCTATGCATAATTCGTAAAACAGTACATCATATAACTTAATACTTTCAGCAAAGAAATGGGTGTGACGGTAATTCCAAAAGATAAACAAGAGCATGGGAGGAGTACAATAGAGTATTGGTAGAGTATTTCTTTTGGGAAAAGCATGAAATATTGGAAAATCTACCCCCAAACATGGCTGATTAGAGGCTGATTAATATTTCCCATGCCAGGACACGCAAGATAGTGTAAACTGTATAAAAAAGATAAATTAAAGATTATTTGAGTATGTTTTACAAGAAAATTCTATTTCAAGCTTTATAAACATTTCACATTCCCAATAGACAAAGTCCTGCTCTACATTTTTTGTGCATGGTTCAAGAAGCCATTCTTCACTCTTGATACATCACAACAGGAGGAAAAAAGTTCATCACAATTTCTTTCTGACTGTATTGCTAGTTTTTCTCCAAGAGTTCCCAGAAATGTCCTCTGTTGAACTAAGGCTTCATCTCTCTTTTAATTGACTTTGTGAAACATGTCTCATCGGGCAGAGTGAGTCATCAAACTGGCATTCGGCAATCTGGATGATTAACTGCAAGAATCAAACGTGATAATGACAAAGATGTTTTACACAATTTTTAAACAGTTTAAAGTTTGCCCTGAATCCAAACACAAATAGCGATGAGATCTTTTGACATCTCTTCAACATTGTAAATAGTCAGACCACCATGACCAAAATCCCGCATCGACAAGACTGATTTGTTATACTTGTCGAGAATGATTTGACTGTGGATTGGATTTATGCTGAACATAAAATAGTTCACTTACACAAATGAACCATGTTTGGTAGTGAAAATATAGTGGCTGATTCTGATTCTCATTTGATTTTATTATTGCACAATGTGAGTATTCCTTTTGTGTATGTTGTTTGTAGCCTTTCTTCACAATAGTATTATATTGACTGTTTATTTTATGCATTCTCGGCACATTCATTTATAAATATTGCTCTACAACTGGAAATTCCCTTGGTGGTGAAGCCTTCGTCTGCCAAGATGTAATTCCCAGGCTCCAGTGTAAGACATCTCTAACTTTATACTTTGTAGAGCTTCAAGTTATTTATGTATCTTGTTGAAATTGGGCAATTCATCCTCAGCCCTTCAATGCCTGTGTAAATATTCTTGAATGAGAATTTTCTTGGTAGGATTTTTATAGTTTTCTTTTGTGCTTCAACACAGGTCACATTAGGATACGCTAAAAACAGATGTAAATGTGTAATGACCTGATCATGTCTCTTTAAAAGTGTTATGATCTAATCATTTAAACCACATTTGGAGGTAGTCAGAATTGCATGTAACCATATGTATGTATGTGTCGTGTGCACATATACTAATGCACTTTATGTGTGAGTATACACTGTAAAAATCTAATCAAAAAAATTTTGGCAGCAGTTTACAAGCAATATTATTAAATAAATTTAACAAATTAGAATTGAATAATAATTTATCAAATTAATTCCTTAAAAGTTAACCATTTAAAATGAGTAAAACTCAAAATAACAACCAAACAACATAAATTGAAGTCACCATTATGGTGATCGGTGTTTGTTTTAGGTTTGTTCTAAAATTACAAACCTAAGCTTGTCTAGTCTTCAGTGTCACATTGTCCTTCAGAAATTATTGATTTGATGCTCGAGAAACATGTCTTATAATTATGAATGTTTAAAACAGTTGATATTTTTTGTGGAAATCATGATACATTTTTCCAGATTTTTTGATCAATAGAAATTTCTAAAGAACAGCACAGTTTAAAGCTTCCTTGCTGAATAAAAGTATTCATTTCTTATATAGTTCTTTAAATATATAAATACAATAAACTGAAGCAACCTGGGCTTGGCCTTGAATTTTTTTTTTTTCTCTTATCAACCCATGCACACTATACTGCAGCCAACCAGTATATCAGGTTTATGCAAATGAAGAAACATATTTCCGGAGCGCCTTCAAAAGTGCTTCTGATGTTAATTGGTTGTGCAATAGAAAGGCTTGTCGAAAATTTCAAGGAACAGGCCATTCTAGGCAGGGAGAAGTCAGATCAGCACGGCTAATTGTATTTTCTATCTTGAACTGCACAGGTGCTAAACATACAAGACTTTATTCCCTTTCTAAAAATCAATCAACTTGAAAAGCACCACCAGTGCTTTTCTTTGTGAGTAGCAGTTCTGTCAAATTTGCAGCTTTCACGTTGAATATTATTAAACATTATTAAAACATTTTTGTCGCTTGGCACAAATGGTGCCTCAAATTGTTTGATAGTTTCTTCAAATCATTGTGTGCAATAGCAAAAAACTTTCCTTAATCTTTCCTCATTCCTATTTTTTTCTGGTGAACTCTCAAGGTTCGTTTGCTGTTTGGCATCATTTATTCACATCTACCACATTCTGAGCATGTACTGTATAACTCCTGCCAAGACATTTAACTGATGAGAGAAAGTGTTGTCACATCTTGAAGTCTGTCTGTCTAAATATTTGATGCAAATCTCAATTAATGAATCTCCGAGGAGATTGATTTAATGTCTAGTGAAATCGGTATTGATTTGATTTGAGATACTTGGCAGGAAACAAAGAGGATGGTTTCAAATCTCATTGTTTCTGTAATACAGACCAAAAAAAAGAGTGGCCTGAAATCCAATTGGAGGCTTGTGGAGGTAGTGTCAGATTGCTTAGACGGGCATAAAAGCTTTTAATAATGAAAGTGAAGTAATATTTTTGCCAACTTGTTCAGGTGACACTGATCAGCTTCACATCTGGTATCTGGCCAGTTTTGTGGATTATTGACTCTGGGAGTTTGGGTTACTTGCTGACCAATTTTTGTTGGCCTTTTAGCTTCTCAAGCATCATACTGTGGTTATTAAAAAATCCTGGACACATGGTCTTTCCATAAAAACAAAAGGCTAGAAAGAAAACAGAAACAGTTCCTTGAAGCAACTCTGTATTAAAGGGATAGTTCACTTTGAAAGCTTACTTCAATCCAAGATGTAGGCGTCTTTGTTTCCACAGTATTTTCAATTTTGATATTTTTAGGTCAAACCGTTCTCGTCTGTCAGTCATATAATGTAAGTCTATGAGGATCTCCTAAAAGAGCATGCACAGAGAAGTCCAAATTAAACATGATTTAATGACTCGTACATGTAAGTACACATTGATGGCCTAAGACACGAAACGAGCGGTTTGTGTGAGAAAACGAACAGTATTTATATCGTTTTTACCTCTTGAAGCCACACCAACATCCAAGTGATCTGAAGGCACAGGCGCTTACATTTACGAGTCATTAAATCAAGTTAAATCAATTAAATCAAGTGTAGGCCTACTTACATTTACGAGTCATTAAATCAAGTTTAATTTGGACTTCTCTGTGCATAATCTTTTAGGAGATCCTCATAGACTTACATTACTGACAGACAAGAACAGTTTGACCTAAAAATATCAAAATTGAAAATACTGTGGAAACAAAGACACCTACATCTTGGATGCCCTGAGGTAAGCTAAAACATATCAAAAATTAATTTCAAAGTGAACTATCCCTTTAAAGGGTTAGTTCACCCAAAAATTGTGTCATTAATGACTCACCGTTCCGCATCTTCAGAACACAAATGTGTAAGTGTTTTAGGAAACCTGTTAAATTATTTTTTGCAGTTCTGAGGGGAAAAAAAAACAGTTCACCCAAAATTGAAAATTATGTCATTAATGACTCACCCTTATGTCGTCCCAAGCCCGTAAGACCTCATTTTATCTTTGGAACACAGTTTAAGATATTTTAGATTCAGCCCCTCCATTGGAAACGTGTGTACGGTATCCTTGTCCAGATAGGAAATAAAGAGATCATCGAAGTAGTCCATGTGACAGCAGTGGGATAGCTCTATTAATTCCTATTTAACTTTAATTTAATTTTCTATTTATTTTCCTATTTTAATAGTTCTATAGTTTCTATTTCCTATTGTATTATATAATATATTATATATGTATAAAATATATATTCTTCTAAACTTTTCTTAACTGTTATTTATTTATTTATTTATTTTAAATCCCACTTCTTTGGAAAACGAATGTCTGCATTACCTGCAGCAACAAATAGCATTTACAAAAGGTCACGTTGTTTCCTCTTCCTGAAACACGTTTATGGATCTTAAACAGATTACAGCGCTGAAGATGGCCAGATGAGATGACTGTCCACTCTGAGCAAATGCTAGTGGCTGCTCATATACACTGATTTTTCCAACTCTCAGCAAATTCAAAGGCTTCTGACCTTTCATCTGGTTAATAGAATAGTTGTGTTATCCTTTAGAAAATGTATTTTGAAAGCAATTAAGTTGGGCACACTGAATGGAAAGGGAATTAGTTTTTGTTAATTTTATGGAATGGCTGTATACTTTTTTGTGATAAACCTAGAGCCTCAAATCACATAAATCTGAATATTCCGACTGTCAATAGAGCTGAGATTTTTATTTATTTATTTATTTATTGTATTGAATCCTCTGATGTGTGAGTCACCTAAGAGCAGTCTAACAATAGTCTGATTCTGATTAAGAAAACATCTTCTCTGCAAATGTGAAAATCTTGCAGCTCTCATTCAGGAAATATAGTTTGACTTGTACTGGCATTTACAAGGGGGCATTGGGGTTTTGCTATATCGTGTGGAAAAAAAGAAAGTGTGAGAGGGTTAAAATTGACTGTCCATTATAGGAAAATGGACGCTGATTGTCCTGTCCCTAGCTGGGAGAATGATTGTAATTGTGGATTTAAGTACACATGTGTGAAAGGCTACACGTGTACACCATCTACTGCTTTTACTGCTCACATGCACGTCAACACAGCTCGCTTGCACTGTTGAGCACACATACACACACACGCATGCACGCACATTGTCAGGCTTTAAGCTTAATCCAATAAGAACAGTGTTTCAAGCTTCAGATCCGTGCATTACACTCAGTGAGATACTTCATTTCTCAAATACCATTTCTCATGGGAGTTCCACAAGATTTTCTAAGCATGAATGTTTCCCGTCTCAGGTAGTTTATGCTTCTGTTGGTTTTTATGACTGGTTTTACTGTACAGTAATCAAGTCAAAACAACTTGAACACTTCGGGATTATGAAGATGTAAGATAAGAAAGATGTGAAATGTATTTGAAAAGGTCAGATTCTCCTCATTCCTCCATGCTCATTCCTTGCTCAGGAAAAGTGTGGTATTTTACATTTAAAGCGCTGTTTCAAGATCGTTTCTGATTAAATAGAAGGGTTAAGATTTTATGTTTTTTAGACAGATGCTGCTGTCCCGAGAATTTTCGGGACCACAGAAACTGAGAATTCTCGGGACAGCAACATCTGTCTAAAAAAAACATCTTAACCGTTCTATTTCATCAGAAACGGTCTTAAAACAGGGCTTTAATTGTAAAATACAAGACAAGTGAAGACAAGTGAGCCTGTAAAAAGGGGATACGCTAACAACAAAAGTTTGGGCTTTTTAATGTTTTTGAAAGAAGTCTTTAAAGGTGGCATTTGCTTGATACTAAAATATGGTAAAAACAGTAATTTTATGAAATATTATTAAAAAAAAAGTTATTATATATTTGTAAAATTTTAATTTCTGAATTCTCAGCATCATTACTCCAGTCTTCAGCGTCACATGATCCTTCAGAAATCATATCCTTCTTCGGTGCTCATCTCTTATTAATATTATTCTTATTCAATAATCCTTGAAATCCTATTTGAGTATGTCTCATTTATGTTTTTTATTTATTTCATCTATTAAAAAACTGAATTCTGGATATTTATATTTACTGTAGGATCTTGTCAAATTTCTATTTGCAAAATTTACACCCCGTACATTGTTTTGTTTGTACGAACTGTTGAATCTCAAAGTCTAGTTTAAACCAATTTTTTTCACCCTAAAATCCAGTAACACAGGAGCATGTGCTTGATCTGATTCATGGCTATGGATTACTTGATTCAAAGTAGTTCACTTAAAAAAAAAACTTTGCTGATAATTTACTCACCCCCATGTCATCCAAGATTTCCATGTCTTTCTTCTGTCGAAAAGAAATTTTGAGTCATTTGGTTCATTCAACGAACGAAATGAACGAAATGACTCTAAAAAAGATTCGAAATGAACAAATCTTTTTCCGAATCAATTGAGCAAGGCGAGCATTTGAGCTAAAAACTAAAACTTTTTTATTTATTTTTGAAATGACCGATTGTTTAGCTAGGTATGACCCTTATTCATCGTCTGGTGTCGTTTAAAGCCCTTTGAAGCTGCACTGAAACTCTCATTTGGACCTTGAACCGTTTGGTTCCCATTGAAGTCCATTATATGGAGAAAAATGCTGGAATGTTTTCATCAAAAACCTTAATTTCTTTTCGACTGAAGAAAGAAAGACATGGACATCTTGAATGACGTGGGGGTGAGTAAATTATCAGCAAAAGTGTTTTTATTTTTTAAGTAAACTACTCCTTTAAACTTTCTGTACAATATAAAACAGAGCACAGCAGATATCTCCTCAAACCCCTAACTGTAATCCATACGCATGCAATGATGAGGCCCAGATGGATCTGTCCTGTCCGGCTTTAGCAGAGTTTCTCAAGTGTGATGAAGAAATATTTCCCATGACATATAGTGTTTAATCACTCTAATTTAGTTACATTTCATTGTTCTAGTTTTTTTCTGTTAATAAATTCTCAAGCAGAAACAAACCAGAGCTAAACGGGACAATGAAGAACAGATTTGGCCCGGCAGGATACAGACCACAGGATCTGATTGGTTTGATAAAATTCAGAGGTCTTTGTTGCTATCATTAGTGGTGCTTGCTTGAGATATTTCGAAGCCCCTATTTTAAGTATTAAACTTTGGGTTGTCACTGGTCCCCTCTTTGTTCATCGTGATACCCCCCCCCCCCCCCCCCCGTGAAAACCTGACGTGAATGGTAGCTCAAATTAGTGGTTAATTCATATGAGTTTGTACAATCTGACAATCAACCACTGACGATTGCGGTTAGGGGTGGACCTTCATGCTTATGTTTTTATTTTAGTTTATTTATTTTTTTCTAAAAAATGTAATGTTTCCATACGAATCACATCGTACAAATTCATAAAGAATCGTCACCTTGAAATTGTCTACGAAATGATGTCTTCTCGGAGCTGAATTGAACTCTGGTTGCATCATTTTCCTGATTATCTCTGTAAAGCCGACTTGAAACACTGTATTATAAAGTGCTATTTAAATAAAGGTGACTTGACATAAGCTAGTTAGGTATACCTTAGCAATAGCAACCGCACAGAACACCCTAGCAACCACTCAACACCTTAGCAACTGCATAGAAACGCCCTAGCATAACTACGGATTCTTCAGAAAATGTAAAAATCTAAATGCATATGTTCTTTTCACATGCCTCTCAGGGTGCCAGGTTAGATGTGTGTGTTTTTCGATTATGCAATCATTCACCTAATGTGATTTCAGGTGCTTTTATGGCCAGTGATTTAGGCCTCCTGCAAAATGGCTGTTTATTGCACCAAATATTTTAGGCAGCATAATGGAAAGCAATGCAGTTAGAATCAAAATGCAGATTGAAGCTCAGTGGCCAATCAAATTTACACTCATAATATATTTGACTCTGAGAGCAGCTTCGTTGTTCTATGCCATACAATGTGAAATACACACAGATAATACTGTATACAATATTTGACACTCAATATTTAACATTATTACTATATTAAATATAGCACAATAAGTCATCATTAATACACTCTGTATCAAGTGTATATGGTACAAGACAAATTCTGTAATGAAACTAGATGGTGCAGGCTGATGGGTCCTTAATGCAACCTGATGATATTGATATTTTTGACTATGGCACTTCCACAGAAGAAATATTCATGTTTTAATATTTAGACCACTTCTATTATTGATTGAATAAGTGTCAATGAACAAAAATCTGCAAAAAAAAATGTTGTTTGGTTTTTAATTTTACTTATTTTAAAGCGGGATGTAAGCTTCAATTTACTTTTTGATTGACATGCCAGCATGCATATGTAGCTTAATAGCTGATTAAAAAAAAAAAACGCTATGAATATGCAGTTTTAACGCACATGCGCTGTTGGATGTCTGATTGAATGGAAATTATCCTGCACAGCACAGCATACTCAATAGATTTGTCATGATCAAAGTGCAGCTGATTTTATGCAGGTATAAGGGCTTTTGTCTGGGGGGAAAACTGGTTTTGACTGAAAGATGGGGGTTCTTACAATGTGATGGGTCACTGATCTTGCCAACCTGTGAAAGTCCTGAACTGAAGGCATAGTGCAACCAATGCTTTGAAGTAGAGATCAAACCAATTTGGACCAAATCATTATTGGAAATGTACTGATCTGTATCATCATGGCTTGCAGAAGTTTGATCTATGAAAATCACTGGCTCAGAAAAGCGTTGTACCTTTCTTTACTTGCTATTTGTTTGCTATTTGAGGTCCTAGATCCTATAATTATAGTTATCAGGAACCTAAAGTACTCAGTATTACAATCACACACAGGTGTAATTATCCTGCGTGTAGTCTTGTCCTGTCTTTTTTTCTTGTCATCTGGATAGAGCGTGACATGTTGATTAGTATTCAGTCTCTGGAGCAATAAACATCTCTCCAACTGGAATATACAACAATTTCCTTCATTCTCTGCCTCGTATTTGCATTTTATCCGTTTGTAGAGAAGGAGCATTTAAACTGCTCGATTTGACAAATATTGCATTTGTATGAAAACGGGTTTTGAAATTTGAAGCTGTGTGGATAAGTGAGGGACAAAATGTTCAGAATGGTTCACACAACTGTGCCACTATTGCAGAATCAAACTCTTTATCTAAAGGAAAAAACATCCCCCCCCCCCCCCCCCCCCCCCCCCTGAGATGTGTGGTTTTCCTAAACTGCTCCTAAGGCAAATCATGATTGCAGTACATGCGCTTTTTGTGGCAATGAAGATTTAGACTAACAATGCTTATACATTTTGGTGTTAACCAGTAATGTAAACAAATATACTTTTCTCATCAGTTTGATGAGAAAGCCTTATGAAATTTTGGTAACTCTATTTTAACCCCCTGGGGACCAAAAACGCGCCCCCGCGTTTTGATCGTTTTTTTTCACACAGCTGCAACATAGACTTAAAATACTCCGTCATTGATGGTCATATAAATAAAATCGATACATGATTATAAACTATAGAGGGTCTTCTTTTTTTTCTGTACACTCTTATTAATATCAAAACCTTGTGTTTTTGTAAAATAAATAAATTAAACAGGGTGCGCTTTCAGCTCACTCTGTCTCCGCAAAAATCTTTCTGAAACGCGTCCGAAAAAAGAGCTGTAACTCATTAAATACTTGTCACAGACACACGAAAGATCTCTCTTTATGAAGCTGAGATTTTCTTCTTTTAATTTAAGTCATTTATATAAAAAGCAACTACTCTCAGTTGATGTAATCTGTATGAAAAGAAAGAGATGTCAGGATTTTCCCTTTCACCTCATTACAGCAAATGAGGTGCTAATGTAACCGCGCCCACTGGAGCGCGTGCTATTCAAATTCTAATGTTGAGGCAAGCCATGAAAACGCCCTCATCGCAGTGAGGAGATCCTGGAAAAAAAGTTACCTTATAGTTTCATTTTGAGGAGCACGCACTTATTCAGCTGATGCAGTACGTCATTTATTATAAGTGCTTTGTTCGAATCGCGTTATTGAATAGTGTCCACAAAGACTGTGTAAATATCAAATGCGCGTCTGATACGCCTTATTCACGGCAGCGCCATCTTTGATTTTTAATGAGAATGAAAGCGAGGCTGTGAGGGATAGACATACATCTCTTCAATGGGCCGTACTGTTATTTAAAGTGTTTTCAGATTGCTCTGTTTATGAAACACTGGAAAAATATCTTTTCAAGAAATTTCAGTTGACAAAAAACTCCCGACAATGTAAGCTGTGAAAAAATCGTCAGTAATTTGAGCTTTATTCAGCTTTTTAGAGCGGATGCCATTGGAAACACGGTAAGTCTATCCCTCACAGCCTCACTCTCAAACCTGTCATGGCGCTGCTCTGAATAAGGTCTATAGGGAAGAATAGACGAATTCACTGACGCGCGCTGTGCGTTAATTCACTTTCGCTTTCATTTGAACAAAAATCTCATGAGACATCCTTACATTAGTAAGATAACATTTATCTGTACATATAACCAAAAAGTGTGTTTAAATATGATTCGGGTGTGTGGGCGGATGTACGAACGAACGTTCATTTAGTTAGACTGTTAGAGTTCTGCTCATATTATTTTATTAGCCACACACACGAATCATATTTAAACACACTTTTGGTTAGAGTTTAAAACATCTTGATGTTTGAAACTCTAACTCTGAACCAATTCTACATGGCCCATATAAAAATTGACCAGGATTTGTTTCCAGGTATGACAAAAAATGGGTTTTGACTTTCATTTATACTTCGATTTTATACATACCTGTATATATTTGAAGCGTTCAGATGCAAAAGCCTCTAAGTGCCATTTGAATTTTTTCTAGAATGATCATTTTGATCAAGCTTGTATATATAAGTTCAATAATTTCACATAATGGCAATGAAGACTACCTATTAATTGTCATTTAAGTGAAATTACTGAACTTAAATATACAAGCTTGATAAAAATGATCATTCTAGAAGAATTTAAAATGGAACTTAGAGGCTTTTGCATCTGACCTTCTGTTATATATATATATATATATATGTTGTCCTTTAATTTTTTTCTTGTCTGACTCACCTGAATGAAAGGCTCATTATTATGCATGTCTTTGTCTCTCTCAGGTGTGAATCACCTAATTATACATGATGAGGGCTGGCCTGTTCACGCCCATTCGCATATTGCCTTGGCAAACTAAAAAAATCTTTTTCACAACATAACCCAATTCACAGTTTTATGTGAATGATTAGGGGGATTATTTTCAGATCATTGTGAAGAAAAAACCCTAGGCAACAACATCAATTAGTCAAAAGTCTTGTGGACGCATATTTAGTATGTGTTTTGTTGCCTTATTTCAGAAACTTTCATTTTTAGTTTTTACAATAACCACGCATAAACAATATTCTCTCAAAAATGCAAACATGTACAAACATGTTGCCCATATGTCATGGTTGCCCTGTTTCTGCTAAATATAGTGTAATTTCACCTGTGCCATTAATATGTTTATAAGCAGCTGAAAAAAACACAGATGTCAGGGCATGTCAGAACCTCTCAAGGACCCCAAATACACCTTGGTCCCCAGGGGGTTAAGGAGATGTAGTTACAGGAGAACAGTAAATTATGCTTAATTACAAGGAAACCAAACCCAAAGCCTCCATAACTCTTTTGTAAGTAGTAAATTAATGTAAATACGTCACCTTAAAATAAGCATTGAAATACTTGTACGTACTGAACAAATGAACAATTAAGCTCAATGTCAAGTTATACATGCATGTTTGGATTTTTCTATTAATTACTGTTTTAATTATTTGCATTTCTTTTGATTATTTTAATTCATTCTAAATTTTGAATCACCGTTGTGTATGAAATGTGCTATATAAATATACTTGCCTTAATTCTGTTCAGGCATACATTTATTTTAAGCTAGAGGTGAAAATGTGAGGTCAAGGATTGTTTGCACATTATACATAGAGATAGTTTTAATTGTAGTAATAAGGTGACCAAAGGTGATCGGTCTTATGTTTTTGGAAGAAAAATTCTCGCTAAAGTGTAAAATAGTAATAGTGTGAAAAGATTTTCAATAACTGTTTTCCATTTTAATATATTTTTAAAAAAATGTAATTTATTCCAAAGCTGAATTTTCAGCATCATTACTCCAGTCTTCAATGTCAAATCATTCCAATATGCTGATTTGGTGTTCAAGAAAATGTCAATGTTGAAAACAATGTTTTCTTTCTTTGATGAATAGAAAGCTTTATTTGAACACAAAGCACTTTGTAGCATCTTTAGTAACATTATAAATGTCTTTGGTCTCCCTTTTGATTAATTTAATGCTGTATAAAATTACTTCCTTTAAAAAATCTCACTGACTCTATTCATTTCACAAATTGTAGATTTTCAATAGAAAATTCCAGTTGAACTTTAAGAGGAAATGTTGTTCAAACTAATCAAAATACAATAGTTTTGAGTTAGGTAGCCGTCTTTAATAAGATACCCTGTTGAGAACACAGTACATACCTGGTGACCAGCATGCGTTAAGTTTTAATTTATGGTGTTCACAACTTCCCACCAGCTCAAGTTCAACCATAATCATGTTAGAAATTCATGCTGGTCTAATCTGGTCTTTTCAGCAAGATACTCAGGATGATGTGCAATCATAGTAGTGCTAATCAGTGGTTTAATTATACGTGTTGTCTTTGCGAAGGCTCATTGCAAGAGTGACATCATAATTACCATTCATGGTGGAACTTATATAATTATTTCAAATTGTCTGAATTGGCAATGTATAATTTTGTTTGTAATTTCATTAACAAACACTGCGAAGAAAGTCTGTTTAGTGATTCCTGTTATCTACAACGGACGTTTTCATAAACGTAAAAAAAAACACATGGAGGTGTATTGGAGGGGGTTACATCCTCCATTTGTCAGGAAAGAAACTATTTGCGTGTGAACTCTCTGAATATTTTTTTCTGTCTGTATGAAAACAATGTTCAGCTTCCCAGACTTGGCTAAATATGGAATTGGTGTGAATATTATTAGCCTTGACGAGTAATTGGAGCACACTTTCATTGTTTAATAAATGTTTGATCCTTGTCGCAGTAACCCAGCAGACAAGTTTCTCAGGCCGTTTTCCCCCCTCACTGTTTTAAATTCAGCCGCTCATCTTAAACCAATTCAGTGATTATTCAGACATGTCAGTCAAAAACAACTTGATTGATCTCAGTTTGGGTTTGTCCAAGCAGGAATATTTTAATCAATATGTATGGCCGGTTATACATTTTAATCAGTGGCCAGACTGGCTGTGGCAAAGTTTAACAAGTAAACAATGGAAAGTGTCCTGAAACTCTTGTGCATCTAAACTGGGTTTATTTTCAGCTGGCAGACTCTATACTGGACCTGTAGGGGCAAAATAAGACATGCTGCAAGTCATGAGGAAAAAGTCAGTGTTTGTCAGAAACAATGGAAACTAATATTTAGAGCAGTGGAAAATGCAATGAAAGGACAGAACTGAACATGAGATACATAAAAGAATGAAGCAGGGGAATCAAAGCCTTTTTGAATAAACTAATATAGAATTATCTTCAAGTGGGATTCACCAGGTGAATAATTAAAGGGATACTTCAGGATTTAGCATTAAGCTTTGTATTAGTAGAAAACCTGTAGTATTTTCAAATTACCATGCACCCTTTGCGTCATCTGAGGATTTTTAGGCCAGAGACTAAAGACTACAGCCAGTGGAAGGCGCTGTTCCGCATGTTCTCAACCCGCCAGTAGAGGGTGGGATCTCACTCACAGAATGTACTCATAGTGTCAGCCATCTTTTTTTGGAAGCTAAGCTAGCTGGCTTGTGTTCTAGGAGAAAGCTGAGCATCAGGGGTTACCATCCTCTTTTTCCTGGACATGTCCGGCTGTTGAGATCGTACAAAACGTCCAGGATTCAGCTTTTGCTTTTTTTCGCCATTCATTGTTTACATGCACAGCTTTTGTTTCAGTCTAACTGAATTCATTACGATTGGTGAATCTGAATGTAGTGTTTACAGGAACGCCAAACAAGTGATCGGTTGATGTGCGTTTTAACGCTGCTAAGAAAATTCCCACTCCTCCGTGAGAGATACGAGACCGATGCATCTCGCTCATCGGTAATCACGCCACCGACCTCGCCCGTTCTCCCGCAGACCTCACTCGTCCTGCTCGCCGCAGTAAACATGATGAATGGCGACTGTAGAACGCAAAAGCTGAATCCCGGACATTTTGAGCGATCTCGAAACACATTTTCAGGCAGACTCATTACGGAGACTCACTCGTAGCCTAGACTTGTTGTTTAACTACTGCGATCTGTTACCCGTAGGCGTGGCCTCCTAGGGCATTGAAGCAAATGCATTCTGGGAGTTGTTGTCTTTCATCCACATAAGCCAAAAATACATTTTCTAGCTTTTCTCAGTTAAAAAAGCTCCAAATTAAAAAAATAATTTCACATTTCTTCTACATAAATGATCCATTTTAAATACACATTCATGTGGGCACAGGTGAAGTTTCCCTTTAATGAGATCATTTTTGGGTGAACTATCCCTTTAAGGTCCTGGCTTCAAAATAGCTTTTGAACTGTTATTTCTCTGGAGAAAAGATAACACACACTAAACGTTTCTGACAATGTGCCTCAAAAGCAGAGCATATTGTCATAGAATACTGGGAAATTGCTATATGTTACTCCTTATTGTTTCAAATAGCCTACATTGTTTATTCCAGCACAGCACAATGGCACTCTGTGGTAGACATGTGTAAGTGCAGCAGGATAAATCCACCCAGTGCAGTCGCATATAACTGCGCTCTGCTTTGAGGTTTGTGCAGACAAACCTGCTGTATCCCATAGAACCCATAGGAGAAAGTAAACGCGGCAGTTTTGCAATGAGCAATACTTCCATTTCAAACCATACAGAATGAATCTCTTCCGAAATACATTTAAGGTAGGTTTTTTTTAAAATCGTATCTGTCACAATAGTATGAATATTTAAAATTCTAAAATATTAATGTATATCATCACAAGTACTATTTCCTAACATGGGATTAACATGTAGCAATTTTCCAGTATTCTGTGACAAAAGGTTCTGCTATTGGGGCACATTGTTAGAAAAGTTCAGTGTATGTATTCCATGTATGTAAATAATAAATATAGTTTATTATCATATAATAAATTATAGCCTATAATAATTTATTAATGCTCTGTGGTAAAGAAAAAGCCGACTTGCAACCCTCCAAAGGAAGTAAAAACAAAAGGCTGTTTTTATTATTATGTTTACATGTATATGTATGTATGCAAGTTTAAATTGGCGTTTCGAATAACGGTAACGGTAAAAGTTAGTCAGGGCGCATATTTTTTTTTTTTTTTTTTTTTTTTTACCTGACGGTGAATGAATAGACGCACGCGAACAGTAATTGCGTTCGAGGTTACTATAGCAACAATGAGTCAGTATCCTAGTCAGTTAACATTGACGAAACAAAAACACCGTCGTTATTAAAACTTTTTAAATTACAAATATATCACATGAAATCTGTAGTGTTTTGTTTAAAAGGTTTTCAAGATAGTTGACAGTTAGCTAACTGCTACAAAGACAATTTGGGTTTACAAGATCTTAAAATATATTGAAATTGTCTTTGGAAAAAAACCAATCACTTTCAGATTGTTTAAAACATTTTAATTAACGTTTATTTTGCAGTGAACTGGAGAGATTTTTTGTCATCGACATTTACTGCAAATTGCCCATCATAACAGCATCCTTCGACTCATGTGTCACGATATATAGCGCGTGAGAGCCGCTATAACAGCGCGCTCATCCGCGCATTTTACGCACAATGGAGAGCCTGCTGAAAGACGTGATTATCTGGCACTTCAACGACTCTTGGGTGAATTCAAGCAGGGGAAACGACAGCAGGGGATCGAACCAAACCGTAAACCCTCTCAAGCGCAACGAAGAAGTGGCTAAAGTCGAAGTAACCGTCCTCGTGTGTATTCTGCTGCTGGCGCTCGCCGGCAACCTGTGCGTTCTTGTGGCTATCCAGACGAGTAAACACGGTCAATCACGGATGTACTATTTTATGAAACATCTGAGCATAGCTGACCTTGTGGTGGCAGTTTTTCAAGTTCTCCCCCAACTTATCTGGGACATCACCTTTCGCTTTTATGGACCAGACTTCCTGTGCCGCCTGGTGAAGTACCTACAGGTGGTTGGCATGTTCGCGTCCACTTACATGCTCGTGCTGATGTCTATCGACAGATGTTTGGCTATATGGCAGCCTCTGCGATCCTTGCGCCGTCGAAAGGACCGTTTTTATGTTTTGGCCTCTTGGATTATAAGCCTACTCTTCAGTTTACCACAGGTTTACATCTTCTCTCTCAAAGAAGTGGGTGATGGGGTTTTCGACTGCTGGGGGGATTTTGTTCAGCCCTGGGGCACAAAGGCTTACGTCACATGGATTAGTCTCACCATCTATATCATTCCTGTAGCTATTTTAAGCGTTTGTTATGGACTTATTAGTTATAAAATATGGCAAAACTTTAAGCTGAAGACCCGACGCAATCAGTGCCTGTCGCTGACCCCGCGACCCGCCAAGGGCACCGCGCTCTCCCGCGTCAGCAGCGTCAAGTTGATCTCCAAAGCTAAGATCAGGACAGTGAAAATGACGTTTGTGATCGTCCTGGCTTATATTATCTGCTGGACGCCGTTTTTCTTCGTTCAGATGTGGTCAGCCTGGGATCCAATGGCTCCAAGAGAAGGTTCGTTGAAATTCTGTTGATCAACAGGTCATAAAATGTGTAAAATATAAACAATTTAATGCAACGTATTGTTATATCATTAGTAAAACAGCACTTATAACAAACCCTTTATTCAAGAAAATAAAATATAATACAAGCACGTTTTCAAGCAAAATATTTCACCAAAAAATACTTAGGTTGATATTTGGCTATGTAATGCAATGACAATTATACATATTGAATAGTGCTGTCAAATCGATTAATTGCGAATAAACGCATATAACATGATAAGGTTTGTGTTTTCAAAATGTATATGTGTATATACTAAGTATATGTATACTTATATATATATATTTTTTTCCCAAGAAATCATTATAAACTACTGTTCCCTTGAATACTTTTTTTTGGCCTATGGCGGATTTAGACGCATGTCAAAAGCGTCAGTTATATGACCCCACAGGTTGCCATGTGCGTCGGATTTAGACGCATGGTCAAAAGTAGGATGAGAACGCGTTGCCTATCAGGGCAGTCCTTGATCTTGCCCTCAAACAGTCATAAAAACAATTTACTTCCATGTAATCTGTAGGTTATCTAACTTTCTGGTCTATGAGTTTCAAAAAGCTTGAGAAATCTAATACATGGCAATAAAACAAGATGTTTCGTGCTCTTCATTGTAATGGCATTCTCCCCATTCCAGTAATCTTTTTAACTTCATAAAATTTCCCTTTAGCGCCTATACTGACAATCCAAAAATATATTTCAGAATAAAATATAGACAGAGAAAGATAAAAACAAGTCTTGTAATATAGTGGTTCAAAGCTTAAACAGCCTCAGGTGGTTTTGGTTAAATAAATGTAGCATGACAATCAAAGCGACCCTATTTATCCTGATAAGATCTTTAGGAGTGGAATTTCCGTGTAATTTCATAACATAACTTGTGAGGAGGTCTAGTGCTGCTGTTATCAAACCCACAAGGCCCATATGAAGACAAACTGCAAGAGATCCATCTGCAACATATTTCCTTTTCCACCCCTCTTCTGCACGACTCCTCTACAGTAAAGTTAGCTGGGTGGAAATTAGTGCAAATTCAAAATGCTAAATGTGCATAAAGTGGGCTGCTGCAAAAGATTACATTGAAAATGTGGATTCTAAATTTCAATTTAAGATTAAAACCGTAATGTTTGTTGTGAAAAAAGAAAACAAAGAAACTATACTTAGTCCAGAAATGGAATCCAAAATAATTTTAATGGGAAAAACTTACATTAAACTAGGCATCTTGTAAAGTTACGTCACAGTTTAGCTTTCTTGTCGTGTCCCCCCCCCCCCCCCCCCCCCTTCACATTAACGTTACAGCCTCTGCTATAACATTATCTGTTCATAAAATTGGTATCGGAAAAAGCATCGTTTAGGAACTGGTATCGAAGTCATTGTGTTTGTAAGGGTATCGATATCGAACATTTTTGAACGATACCCAGCCTTATGACACTTGTGCCTTCTCAAAGTCTAGGCTTTAAAGTTATTAGCTGAAAGGACAATAAATTCAAAATAATTGGATTCAAAATAATATCAAGGGATTGAAAGGACAATAGAGATTAAATTAGATATTAAAATCTCACATAAAGTAGCTCATCCAAAAATGATTATTATCTTAGAAAATTTGATCATTGCTTATTATTTGAGTCTATCATATCTGTGTGCTGATGTTTTTCTGTGCAACAGAATCTACTCGCAGCTCTTCCCTTATGGCAGATTATTTTTCATTTTTAAGAAGAATGATTAATTTACACCTCCTACCCATTTATCAATCCATCATGTGAACTTATTTCAGACTTATTTTAAAGCAGAGACTGTGTTTAGAGACCGTTATAAATCATGCTGTCATTATGTGGATTTTCAATGTACTTAGTGTTCTCACCCACAAAATTACTGTGTCTAACTACATGGACTAAGTCATTTTTAGGGGTAGGTTCAGGGTTAGTACCTAGTTATCACCCAGTTGTGTCATTACTAAATAAAACAGGACTGAAAAATAAACTGCTACCCCCTTTTTTGGAAAATGATTCAGTCTGTAGATCTAGACCTGACAGAAACTCTCATTCTGCTGTCTTGGTTCAATGACGATTCTCAGAGCATCAACCGTGTAATTTATACAGATTTAAATGACCATTGACAATTTTGTCCATTTTAAGTTTATTAGCCATTAACATTATGAAACCTTAGGAAGAATTATTTTCATGACTCATGATCTTCTCAAGATCATGACATTTATGCTTCTTGAGAAAGATTTATCTCTGAAACATTATTAAAAGTTATGGCATAATTGTTCAATTTTAGGACTTGGCTATAGAAGCAGTGATGGATTATAATCATATCAGGACCTGGATCAGATTCTTGCCATTATAGCAATTTCTTCATTTATTTCACATTGTGCCACCAGCACTTTAAGAGCAGCAGATCATAAGTAAATTATATACAGTCTATAATTCTGTCTGTCTGTCTGTCTGACTAACTTTTTGTTTTAATTTTGCCTCTAATAGCTATGGCATTCATCATTGCAATGCTTCTGGCCAGTCTAAACAGCTGTTGTAACCCCTGGATCTACATGTTTTTCGCTGGTCATCTGTTCCGGGATCTCATGCAGCGCTGTCTGATGGCCTCTCGCTGTGGCTGTAAGAGGCAGTGGAGATCTGAAAGCCATTCAGGCACGGGTGCAATGAGGAACACCGGGAGCCAGAAGAGTGTGACACAGTCCTCTACTACATGAAAGAACGTTGGAATGACTGCAGTTCCTATATAACCATCATGGAAAGAACAAGATCACATAAGCTAAGGAATCATTCCTATGATTTTTACACATGTGGTGCAGAGTAGACCTCAGCTATATAGACATGCAATCCTCTTCAGACTAAAATATGTATCTTAATGAAAGTATAATGCTTGACCTATAACTGTTTTTGGAACAGGAGCCATTTACGTCTATCCATGCATTCTCCAAACCGCTCAAGGCCCGTTCACACCAAGATCGATAACTATACAGATAAATAGAACGATAACTATATTAGCATCCACACCAGTGGATGATATCGATCTGTTTATTCTAACCGTCTGCTGCAGTTTTGTCGTCTGCCACTTTAAAACCAGGATGGACTCTGATTGGCTGTCATAGTTTTTATCATTCATCAGCTTGAAAAATATTGTTCTGAAAGTGATTCCAACGGTATAATGTATCGATGCCGTTATTGTTATATTTGTGGTGTGGACTCTGCTATTCGTTTATATTTAGAACAATTTTTTGTTCTATATCTTTATCACAGTTATTATCGTTAGTTAGTGTCCTCCTTGGTGTGATTAGGCCTTTACCTTCTGCTTTTTTAAAGAAACAGTTCACCAAAAAAGAAAATTCTGTCATTAGATTAAATACTCACACTAATGTCACTCCAAACCCGTACGCTGTAATTTTTCTGTGGAACACAAGAGTTTTTACTCAATGACAGAATTTTTCTTTTGGATGAAATGTATTCTGTTTAAAAGGGTTCAAGTAGGCCTATATGAAATAAAAGTGGAGGTAGACTAATGAGGGATGCTGGATGCAGGATCCCAAACAATTACGTGCTTGTCTCTTGCATGCATGAGATCTGAAGCTCCTGGTAAACCGAACAGCTCCATTAAACTATCTGAGATCTGGTACAAAAAAGGTCTTCAGTTTCAGACTTACATAAAGTCTGTTACATAAAAATGTAGATTGGTCTAATTTGATGACGAAAAGTAAGACTGATTACCCCATAACTAACTGTAAGTTCTTAACATGACAGCTTGATCTGAAAGTCTAACTTTTTTTTTTTTTTTTTTTTTTTTTTTTTTTTTTTTTTGATGAGTAACTTTTTATGAGTAAGCATTTTTTGCAACCGGCCCCAAGTAACATTTAAGCGCTTTAAATACACTGCAATTAAATACAGTATTTGACCTGTTGACTGTATATTTCTTAAAGGAGTAGTTAAACTTTTAAAAAAAACTTTTGCTGATAATTTACTCACCCCCATGTCATCCAAGATGTCCATGTCTTTCTTTCTTCAGTTTAAGGCTTTAAAATTAAGGCTTTTGATGAAAACATTCCAGGATTTTTCTCCATATAATGCACTTAACTGGTAACCAAACGGTTCAAGGTCCAAAAGACAGTTTCAGTGCAAACTGTTTTTTTTTTCAGTGCAAACTGGCTTTAAACAATTCCAGACGATGAATAAGGGTCTTTTCAAGCGAAACGATCGCTCAAAAAAAAAAAAAAAATTATAAATTTTTAAAAAAATTTTATAAGCTCAAATGTTCGCCTTGCTCTATTCTGTTATACGCGTTCGTGACTCTCCTGTTCGAACTCGATAATCAAAATGAACAAATCTTTTTCCGAGTCAATTCATTCATTTCGTTAATAAAATGATGTGAAAAAAGATTTTTTCATTTTGATAAACGAGTTCGAACAGGAGAGTCGCAAACGCGCATCACACAGAGCAAGGCGAGCATTTGAGCTTATAAAACTTAAACTTTGTTGTTATTTTTTTTTACGTGCGATCGTTTCGCTTGATAAGACCCTTATTCATCATCTGGAATCGTTTAAAGCCCTTTGAACTTTTTGCAGTTTGAACTGAAACTGTCTTTTGGACCTTGAACGTTTGGTTCCCATTGACGTCCACTACATGGAGAAAAATCCTGGAATGTTTTCATCAAAAACCTTAATTTCTTTTCGACTGAAGAAAGAATGACATGGACATCTTGGATGACATAGGGCTGAGTAAATTATCAGCAAAAGTTTTTTTTTTAAAGTGAACTACTCCTTTAACTTGTCAGCACTGTTCATTCTTGTATATGAAGTTATGAACCACACTTCATAAAGTACAGTAAGTAACACACATCATGAATTCAGAATGAGCACTTTTTCCATATTGTATGTGGATGTGTGTTTTTATTCACTTACTTTCACATTCTTTCAAACCCATTTGATTTTCTCTTCATTTGTGGATCACAAAATCCATGAATAACTTTGGTGCTATATTCTTCTAAAGCCATGCAATAGTTTTAAGAACAGACATGCCAAATGTCATTTGCAGTCAATGTTCAAACCTGACGTGTCATGAGTTTGAATGTGCATGTGCACAAATGAGATCCAAGAGCTACAGGGATTTCAGTAGCCTATCATTTTAAATGAAAAGCTTTTGCATGGATTCAGAAGACTTTAAGTAGCCTATAGTGTATTATAGTACTTGTGAGTTTTGTGGTGCTTTCATGAAGACTGACAACATGGTAACACATAATTTGTGAATTTATTGAAAGGATAGGCCCTTGAGATGTAACATCCTAAAAATGCTTTCTTCATAAAGTTAGATAAGAGCAGCTGAGATGACTTACCGAGAAGAAATATGGATGTGAGGGTGAGTAAATTATGACTTTTTTTGTGATGATCAACAGTTCCCACATCAGTATTTTGTAGAAATAATCTGTAAATAAGGCTGTCGCTGCGATTCATTTGAAAAGAATAAAATTGTATTTATTAAATATATTTGTGTTCTAACAAGTGCATTTGACCATGGATGTGGATATTAATGAACATGATAAATTGCTGATGGAAAATGTTTTTGCTTCTTGTATGACAATCTTTTCAACTGATTTATAATTTTAACACTCACTGAAAAAACTCAATTTCAAACCATAGCTTTAAAGACATTCCAGTTTTCCTTGTTAACAATGAGAAGTTGTGAGCCCACTAGTGCCCAGAGTCAATTATCTTTCAAGAAAGGAAGAATAGGTCCGACTGCTTTCTATTTGTTGAATGAAATGGCATGGCAAAATATGCAATTTAAACTGGGATGAAATAGGTCACGTATTTGGATTTGGACTAAATCGATCTTGGAATAATGTTTTTTTCAGTAATAGAGACCGCACATTTTAATTATAAATGAACTAATATAACTGTTTTATACAGACCCATCAGTCAAATTTTTAAAGTCTAACTGGGGACAAAAGCACATTAAAACCTCATTATGAATCTGTGAATGTAAAAGAAAGAGTTTAAAAGTTTAAACTCTTCCTTTGGCAAAAATCTGATTAAGCAATATTATAAAATATTTGACCGATAAATAGACAAACTCTTTAGCTAAATGATAAAACACAATAAATTATTTTTCCAGTCTATCAAAAAAATCCCAGAAGTAGTACTGTCTAAAAACCGTATTGATTACAAGTGAACACACACTGACACCTAGTGTTTAAATACAGATTTACAGCAAGAAAGTGCTATTGTGGTGCTCTTCAGTTTTCCTCTTGACAACATTGTTGCAAACACTATCTTTGCTATTTCCTTCAATATCCTAAAGATATGACTTACCATGAGATTAACCACTATAAAGAAAATGGATTTCCTGATGTTTGAATAAAGACTCAAACTCTGTCAAACCAGCTAAAAATCTGTTCAGTTCCTAATTTAGATTAGTTCCTAATTATGGTGTTGAATTCTGATGTTAAATTCATGTTGTACACTCCTCAAAAGTATGGGTTTGGTAGGATTAGTCAATGTTTCTAATGAAGTTTAAAATGACGACCAAGGCTGCATTTGTTGGATCAAAAATACATTAAAAACAGTAAATTTGGGAAAAAAATAATTTTAGTTTCAATGCAAATTACTTTTTGTTAAAACTGTGAAAGAAGGAAAAAAAACTGAATTTATTTCACCATATAATGGACTTCAATGGGAACCAAACGGTTCAAGGTCCAAAAGACAGTTTCAGTGCAAACTGTTCAAAGGGCTTTAAACGATTCCAGACGATGAATAAGAGTCTTATCAAGCGAAACGATCGCTCATTTAAAAAATAAATAACAAAGTTTAAGTTTTATAAGCTCAAATGGTCGATCAAATGAGCGACCGTTTCACTTGATTATTCATCGTATGAAATCGTTTAAAGCCCTTTGAACAGTTTGCACTGAAACTCTCATTTGGACCTTGAACCGTTTGGTACCCAATGAAGTCCATTATATGGAGAAAAATGCTGGAATGTTCTCATCAAAAGCCTTAATTTCTTTTCGACTGAAGAAAGAAAGACATGGATATCTTGGATGACATGGGGGTGAGTAAATTTTCAGCAATTTTATCAATTTAATGCCTCATTGTTGAATAAAAGTATTATTTTTTTTTAAATAACTTTTAAAGGGTGATATATTTACAGTATCATTTACAGATTTTACAGTCTTAAAACATTTTAAATGACTGCAACTGTCTTAATTTATTTAACCTTTACTATGTTTTGAAACTTTTTACACAGATTGTTTTCTTGGTCGTCGCATACTTATGACATTCCTCTTCTTTTTTGTTGAAATTGTGGCCAGACTGGTCTGCTCACATTAGTTTGAACCCTCTGTTCTGTGTTTCATAACATGATCAGAGCTTTTATCCCATCTGAGCCTCTTCAGTCTCGCTCCCTCTCAGCTCTCCTCGTCCACCCTTCCTGTATATGCTCACTTCTCCTCTTGCTCTTTCAATGCCTACCACTCGCTCCTCATCCTACATCTCTGCTATTTCTCTCCCTTCATCTCTTTTCCCTCCTCCGCTCTTCACCTTATCCCTGTCCTTTCCCTCTACCCACTCCACTCTTGAAATATCATTTGCCTCCTCAAAGTTTAAAAAAACACACAAGATTGTATATTTTAATATTGCAAAAAAGAATGAAAACATACATGGGCTACAGTGGAAGATAGGATATCATATATGCCTATGTTTTATTTAATTTCAATTTTTTTTCCACACCTGCCTTGATGCTTTGGTTCATAGTTGTTAAGTTGAAAATTTCATTGAGAATTGAGAGTTTCGAGTGCACATTAATTGATATGGAAAAATAATTCACAATGAATAATGCAATATTCCATAAAAGAAGAATTGCCAGTTTTGATAGTGACTAACTGGGTTAAAGTTAGCTGTGTCAGTTGCAGTTTATTGGCAGTGTCACTGATATCTTCAAATCTAACACTTATTTTACAGTAAAGCATGCCATTGTCACACATACACTTCTCAAATCCACAATAACGGACAGCCATGACGAAAACAGATAGGCCTAGGCTACAACAGAAAACTGTTAACTTGTTAAAAACAAGTGGCTTTTTAATTGAAAGCCTTCTTTAATTTCAGGCACTGTGCCTTTATGCCCCGATTTAATCTTGTACACTATGCATAAATCGATAAAACTTGCTCAGTAAATGGTGTGTAACAGTATTTCCTACACCAGTGTGTGGCCACAACAGAGTTCTGTTATATTCTTGTCAGCACATCTTCCTCCTACCGCTTCCGTCAGTTAGGCTAACAGCGCGTCATGACTGTAATAAGCTGCACGAAAGTTTGCGTTGGCGGCTCAATCGACCATGGCTCTCAATTTGCTTCTGATAGTTCTCTGCGATGGACATCCTTTAAGATGAGCGTGTGAGCGGGATGCGGTGAATTATGCCGCCGTTGCCATGAGAATGGACTGATCGAGGCACTTTTTAAGGTAGGCTTGAAACCATCATTTAGAAAAGACTAACTGATAAACTTCCGTATTCTCTCTCTCTCTCTCTCTCTCTCTCTCTCTCTCTCTCTCTCTCTCTCTCTCTCTCTGTGTGTGTGTACATTTCAGACTAATCCTCTAATAAAAAAATATCACGGATATATCTTAATTGAAAGTAATATGGAGACGTGGTGTTACTCTATCAACAGCGATTGCTGCTTGAGCGTGATTTCCTTTATAACGCAAGCTGTCTCTATGTAAAACAGAGTGCGAATGGGGAGGGTGAGATGAATAGATGCAGGGTTTGTATGGCGCTTTATTTAGGCTTGGATATCAAGGATAGCCAGTTGCAAATTAGGTAGGTAGGTTGTGTCTCAGTTTTGCCTTTAAACATTTTAGTAAACAAAAGCTAGCCATGGGGCATAGCCTATTATCGGTAAAAATATGAGGGGAACTGTAACTCACAAATTTATTTTCAGTCTAACAAAACATTGTCATTGTTACTTTAGTAGTTTTATTTATGTATAACACAATTGTAGTTATTGGTTTAAAAGGTTTTGATATGTGTATTTTTACTTTTTAATTTTTTTTTATAGGACTTTCATCTATGGACCTTATTCAGCGCCATGAGAATGAAAGCAATGTGAGGGAAATACTTGCCGTGTTTTGAATGGCATCAGCTAGAAAAAAAAACAAAAAACTGTAGCCTATAAAAGAACTAAATAACTTATAGTTTTACTCAGCTCATGATGTCTGGAGTTTTATGCCTACTACTTTAGCTTCTTGGAAAGATATTTTTGCAGTGTTTCGTAACAATCCAAAAACGCATTAAATAACAATAGGCTACAACCCTCTGAAGTGTTGCATGTCTATCCCTCACAGCCTCACTTTCATTCCCGTTAAAAATCAAAGATGGCGCTGCTTTGAATAAGGTCTAAACCTTATAAAGATGCTGCTATTACTGTAACCATAGCAACAGCGTTTGAAACTTTTCGTCAGGATCTTTTTCAGAAATATTGGCCAAACATTACATAACCATGATCATTTTTATTATAGGCTACATATTTCAAATATGACTCATTGCTATAGGGACATTAGAAACAATTTGGGTTGCGCAAACCCAAGAGACTCATCAGACCAGCAACATTTTTCTAGTCTTCGACTGTCCAATTTTGGTGAGCTCTTGCAAATTGTAGCCTCTTTTTCCTATTTGTAGTGGAGATGAATGATACCTGGTGGGGTCTTCTGTTATTGTAGCCCATCCGCCTCAAGGTTGTGCGTGTTGTGGTTTCACAAATGCTTTGCTGCATACCTCGGTTGTAACGAGTGGTTATTTGAGTCAAAGTTGCTCTTCTATCAGCTTGAATCAGTCGGCCCATTCTCCTCTGACCTCTAGCATCAACAAGGCATTTTCGCCCACAGGACTGCTGCATATTGAATGTTTTTTTCACTCTTCAAACCATTCTTTGTAAACCCTAGAAATGGTTGTGCATGAAAATCCCAGTAACTGAGCAGACTGTGAAATGCTCAGACCGGCCCATCTGACACAAACATCCATGCCACGCTCAAAATTGCTTAAATCACCTTTCTGTCCCATTCTGACATTCAGTTTGGACTTCAGATGGAGTTCAGAACACCTGTTCAATGAGAAATTGAACAAGTGTTCCTAATAATCCTTTAGGTGAGTGTATGTCTATCCCTCACAGCCATAGCTTTTATTAATAAAATCAAAGATGGCGCTGCTTTGAATAAGTTCTAACCTCCACGCTCCTGATGATTATATGCTAAGTTGTTGTGTCCCAATTTTTGAGGTATAAAAGTAAATTTAATTTGTGATTAGGAATTTTAAATGACAGTCCTGAAAGAATCAGAACATTCTACCTCTACGATTAATCTAGCATTAATGTCTATTATACACATCAACAGCACGATTGTCTGTAAAGCTGCTTTGAAACATGTGAATTGTGAAAAATGCTACAATTATTATTATTATTATTATTTTTAATTTATTTGTATGCATAAAAAAGTTTACACAAAATCGGACCATTTGCTCGGTTTACATTTAAGAGTGATTTCTATATTTGTTTCTGGTTTTATTTGTGTCTATTTTGCTGCTTATATTTTACTTCAAAACCATCTGCAAAATTTTCCCTTTTTTTTGGTTAAATGATCCATTAAGAAGTCCTTTCTCATGGCAGGTGGCCACAGAGATGGAGAGTCCTTCGAAAACGGAGAGGCGACAGGCGTGGGCGCTCAGCAGCAGCCGCCGCAAGTTTACCGTAAGAGATGCAGATCACCGCAGCCCAACGGCAGAACAGCAGCCTCATTTCTCTCTCCAAGATGACGTCTTTGTGGATGGTGAGCATCAGGATAATGTTTGACATTCAGCTGTGTCAATAGTTCTATAATATGGAAATAAGCTGCATAACTTATTTCCTCTTTACCAAGAAATTCAAAACTACATGCAACCAGGGTGATTAAGTGTTTACAAGGCTTTACTTTTGTGTGTTTTAAAGAAAATTATTTCATTAGTGAAATGCTTTGCTTGGAAACTGCACTTGGCCTGATATTTTGCTGATGGTAGTCGTGCATTCCAAATATCTTTTGGGACTACTGTGTGCTTTATTTAGTAAATAAGCAAAACATTATTAGATGTGCAGCAATGAAAATGCACAACTATAGATCGGGAGGTTATTTGGCATTCAAATGTTAATAAAATTGTATTGCAGCAATTTGAATTAGGCCACTAAATGAAGCCTATTATAACTGCTGCTTTGAGAGATAAAGGATAGACCACAAACAGTACATGGTTACCACTAGATAAACTCCAAAACCAGAAAGCTCATTTACACCTCTCTCTCTCACACACACACACACACCCATCCTCAAACAGGCAGGCTAAGATCACTATGTGCGTCTTTATTTTGTTTCCACAGGATGCTCTGCAGGAAAGATTGAAACCTGGCTCCAAGGTTGTGGGTGAGTGTTTGTGTGTCTTTCGTGACAGTCATTGTGATTCAGTTGTAATACAATAACAGCAAATGAATGGAAAACCACAAATTTCCTCGAACTTGTTTGTTCATGGTCATGTAGGTTAAAAAAAAAACAACCTCTGAGGGTCAAAGACCATGATTTCACAAGGTACTTTTCACCTGAAAGCTTTTTGTGAAAAAAATATTTGACCTACATTGTTTTTCTCTATTTATAGATTGTGCTAATTGTGCTTTTTTTCCCTTGCTGGATCAGGAAACCGCAGAAAAACTTGACATTATTGTTATTGTTTCTCACTGTTTATGCATTGCAAGTTCCTAGAGAAGCCTGCAGAAAGTGTTAGGGATCGACACATTTTTTTCCAGTCTGTTAGGAATGGAAATAACTTTTTAACATTAATGCACATGTAAGATTTAGGGTGTTGAATTATATTCTGGAAAGCCTGTAAATTAAATAGGATATCCAATAACATTCACAGCAGCAGTAGTCAGATGCAAGACAGAACAGTGTTTGGAAAGTGACTTTTGTCTCTGTGACAACTTGCAAAAGACCTAATAATCTATCATTCTGGCATTTGTTTAATAAGGGCTACCGGTACATAATGCCACAAGGATTGAAATACGTCTTATGTGCGTGGCTGTTTCTATTTTTATCGCAGTATTTCACTTCATGCCCACATCCCGCCCACAGACCTGTGCTTATTCAGACTTGATAAAAGTGAATTTTTCATATGTATTTCCTCTCTCTCTCTCTCTGTCTTCTTTTCTCCATCTTATCTGTAGGAATGAAGCCAGACCTTCCAAAAGCAGTCACCTAAAAGCAGGTAGTTCTAGACTACAAAACCTGCACATCCAAGAGCAGAATTGCAAAATATGTCATTTTTTTATAATATATCGAGTAGGCCTGCACTGAATCTGTACACTCATCATTATGAGCACATTCTACAGGTGTAATGTTTTTTATACTGAGCTAATGATATTTTCTATCACCCATAAACATAACCGTCACTGAATATTTTCTGCATTTTTACATTTAAAACAAAAAAATGTTTAGTATGTTTATTTAGCTTATTGAATTATGAGGACATCTTGAGGTCTTTATTATGTAGGGGGTGTGGCCTAAAACCTGAAAACATAATACATTATGATAAGGACATTGGGTCCTCATAATGTACTTCAAACCAGCACACTTTTTTCCCACATTTTACAGGATGATTATACAGTAAAATCCATGGAATTATTTGACTGTATTAAAATAGATCAAATTCATAGATAAAAACAAAAACGCAAGAGTGGGGATGTGTACAGCTTTAAATAATAAATGATGTCTATTATAATATTGCAGAAATCTGCACTTTTTCGAGACCTTGGCAGGTGCTGATTCTGTGCAGACTTACCAGTGTTTAGTGAGTAATAGCCAATCAGATCTCTGTGACATGTCTAAATCCTCCTAAAATTGTTACATTTAACCCTACAGGTCCTTTGAGGACAGGCACCAGTTTTGAGGATGATCTGAGTCTGGGTGCAGAAGGTGAGTAGAAGCAACACAATAGCAATTGTAACTCAGGTATAATGACAGCTGAAAGTGTTTTAACAATGTAAAAGAACACACACATCACCTTTAATGAGTAGCTCTCTTCTAAAAATGTCTGCTGAATGACTAGTAGTTTCACATAAACTGAACTCTATATTCATAGAATTTATTTTGTGTACATTATATTCCACAACATATTGGCTAACTGCTAATTAAAGGCAATTTTGTACCAGACCCCTGTGCCGCCTCAATAAATTTAGAATTTTTAATATTAATATTTAATAAAATGTATGATGACAAAGCTGAATTTTCAATCCTGTCTTCAGCGTCACATGATCCTTCAGAAATATTCTAATATGCTGATTTGGTGCTCAAGAAAAATTTCTTATTATTATCATCGATGTTGATTATTTTTGTGGAAACCATGATTCTTTGATAAATAGGAAGTACAAAAGAACTGCATTCATTTAAATTGGAATTTTTACTGATCAATTTAATCCATCCTTACTGAACAGAAGTAATAATTTCAGGAATAAATGAGAACCCAGATATTTTAAGGGTATTTACACAGTAATTTTCTTTCCTTCACTTAGAACTGCTATTATTTATTTTACAGCCAATGCATTATATGCTGCATCCGGTGCACCACATTTTAGGTAAGAAACAGGTTGACTTTGCCGCACCATTGACTTACCACCTTCATTCTCTGGCTTATGGTTTCTCATTTATGCTTCTAAATCCCTTCTTTCATTGTATTTACATTGATTATTTGTGTATCAACAGCACTCCTCAACAGAAGCTTAACCTGCCATTGTTCAACATGGGCCAGAGTGTCGCATCCAGTGCCTTCTCAACCGCTACCAGCAGGACTGCTTCCAGGTAAGGGCATGGCTAAGGCAATCAATGGACCAAATAATATCTCATTTAGATGGCATATTGGATGAAGGTTATCAGATTAGTGCCTGACAAGGAATAAGCAAAACAATTTCCTCCACTGAGTATTTTGCTTTCATGCTTAAAGGGATACTCCACCTTTTTTTTTTTGGAAATAGGCTCATTTTACAACTCCCCCAGAGTTAAACAGTTGAGTTTAACCGTTTTTGAATCCATTCAGCCGATTTTCTTATATTTAGAAGAATATCCGTAACCAGACAGTTTCTGGTCCCATTGACTTCCATAGTAGGAAAAAAATATACTATGGAAGTCAATGAGACCAGAAACTGTCTGGTTACTGATATTCTTCTAAATATCAAAAAAATCGACTGAATACATTCGAAAACGGTAAAACCCAATTGTTTAACTCTGGGTGAGTGGTGAAATGAGCCTATTTCCAAAAAAAGTGGAGTATCCCTTTAAGATTGATTTGTATTTCTGATGAAACTGTAAATGATTTTGGAAAAAAAAAAACTAAAAAAAAGTACTTACTAATAAGAAGACCAACTCTGAAACGGATTATTATTTTCACATTTTCACATTGTTCGTTTATCACACAAACAAAATTCATTGGACTGACATGCAGTGTTACACTCCTGTTTGTACCTGGATTGTGCAAATTATCCAGAAAATAAACATGCAAGGGATGAATAATGTGTTGAACTGACGCCCATTCTGTGGGCATAGATTCCGTGCATGTCCTGAACCAGAGTTCTCTCACATACTTAAAAAAAATATCTTCTGCTTTTCATGATGTCTAAAAAAATCCACCAGTGTGTCTGAGGTCCTACAGATGCGTGCCGAAGATGCAGAAGAGACCCTTTTCCAGCTGGGTTTCGGTTGCGAGGAACCACAGGTGACTGCCCGCATCCCAGTCCGTTTCTTCAACTTTCCGTCCCAGCTCAGAGGCATCAATTTCCGCCTGTTCCTTGAATCCCAACTCACCAGGATACACCAAGAAGACCCTTGCCTTTCATTAGCAAGTAAGGAATCACAGAGTTACAGAATATTTCCTACTAAAGCTTTAGAGACATTTTCACATCCGCTCATCTTGTTTTGGCACAGGTCGTTTCCGACAAGTAGAGGCATTGACGGCAATGGCAAACGCTTTCTATTCGCTCTACTCCCACGTGTCCCGAACGCCACTTCAGAAGCTTGCGCCACCCCAGTTAACCTTCAGCTCCCCAATCGTGGAGAGGACCATGTCTCGAACCAGCGTCCGCAGTGAACCGCGCTCTCCTGTTGAAAGACTAAAAGACACTATCTCCAAGATGTGCTTGTACACAGGATCCCGTGGCTCGGACTCCACGTCACCAAGCAATTCACCTCGTAAGCGTAAATATAGTCTGTCAGGTGTAATTGAGAAGAGTGCAGAAAATGACAATGCTGATGACCAAGATTTATGCCTTCAAATGGAAGTCGATGATTTGGAACAAGACTTGGACTGGTTTGTAGAGAGCAAGAAAGAACTTGAGGAGGAAAACACTGAAAGGACTGATTGTTTCGAGCCTATACGTTGTCATCCACTATCTGAGACGACAAATGAAAACATACACAACCTCAGGCATACATTAGTAGAGTGTACACCTTGCCAGGAGCCAAGAACAGACATGGAGTCCAAAGGTGGTCCGATGAAAAGATCCGACGTTCCCATGAAACCTGTTCCCATCATTACTCATGATATCATATGTCCTCAGGTTGTTGAATGTGTCAATCAGGCACCTTACCGCTGCTTACAGACAAATAGTATGGATGCCAAAGCACATCAGACAACAAATAAACCTTCTGTAAGACAATCTAACGCAATGAATTTACACAAGTCGTTATGTCAGATCACAGTCACTGGATGGGAGGACGACACAACCCTCCCCAACAGAGAGACACAGGAGCAGTGTTCGTCCAACATCAAGAGGTACCTGAGCCCGGTAAAACCACAAAACCTGAGCAAACAAGGCAACTCCTTTGAACTGGAAGAGGTACGATATCTCCTATCATTTAATGTATTTTTCTGGCAAGAGAAAAAGCTTGCCCACACAAGTTCTCCCATTAGACTTCATTAACAGAATATTACTCAACTCTTTATTGCTGAATCCAACTCCAAACTTCCTCTTCGTGTTCCCCCGTTGCATAGAGATTATAATGCGGCTTGTTGCTATTTTTAATGCTGTAAGTTTTTGTACCATTACTTTTTACACTTTTACTGTTGCTCTTACTTCAGGTCTGGAATTTAAAAACCATAAAGAACACCTTATGCCTGGTTCAGATTACACGATTTTTTTTGTCTGTTACGATGTGTCAGATTACGCGATTTTGACCGCTAAAGTCGTGTCGTGTACAAGACGCATGTTAGACTACACGTTGCTTCCTGACCAGTCATTGCATGCCGTCTTTAACGTCGCGCGTGATGTCATGGAGAAGGCGAAACTAGTTGCGAGTGACTTCCGGTAACGAACGTAAACAAACAATGGATGAATTGGTGAGTGTTGTATAGGCAAGGGGGTAATCCATCGACCGGAAGTTGAAGCCTCGCGTGAGTTGCCATCTTGTAGCAGAACTTCACTTGCGTTAGCATTCCCATTGACTCCCATTCATTTTGGCGTCACTTTGACAGCGAATAACTTTACATCTGAGGCGTTTGAAGACCCCATTTGTCCTTTATTTATTTCTAAAGAAACACGACAATGTATAAAATGCTCCATTACCTTGTAGCTTATGTTATGGTCCTGTAGAAGCAGTTTTAGTGAAAGTAGGCTAACAATTGCGTCATACCCACGCGACTCTCTGTCGCACAGTAGAGAGATTACCGTATGGACAGGAGAAGAAGCTCGCGTGCAATCGGGGAAACGTGGAGGCAAAATGACAAAATAATTAATCACAATACCTAGCAGAATTGTCTCCTTCTCCTAGCTCATGGACAGCTCCTATTCACACTCTCCGCCTCTGCATGTTTCGGAAGGGAATGATTCAGATTTCTCATGCCACAGCACTAGAAGACAGATGGGTTGCTCTCGTCACATCTACGTAGTCAAGCTCTGTTTGAGTCTGCGCGTCAGGGACGGAAGTGCTAAAAAAATCGCCAAAAACGGGCTTCAGTCGTCTCAATGGAGTTCCAATGAGATCGCTCTGTCCATTTCTTTTACTGTCTATGTGTATTGGCTGTCCTGTGATCAGAAAAAAGTAAAAAAGAAAGAAAACCCAACAATGGACAAGTTCCTGGATTACTCGAAAAGGACAGTATGGGCTGTCAATCCTCCAAAGAGAACTTGAGGTAAAATATTTTTTTCTTATATATTTTTACTTTTAGTTTTAACGTTAGCATCATCGTCTCTTTCGTTTCGCCATTTTTGAAAGTTGTGTACCGAAAAGCTTCTGTGCTCCTATTGGTCAACCTCATACATGTGACGGAACCGTCATGGATGACCGTTAGAAAAATTAAACATGCTAGTCGTGATGTTGTGAAGCATCGCAGACGCAACGTAGGTTGTCACCCACTATGACACACTATACGAGATGATACGATCGAATCTTGCGTTCCGACACCCGTTGTCGTTTACGAATCCCCACAACACCCTACGTCAAACGGATCGTGCTAAAATTGTGTAATCTGAACCAGGCATTAGCAAGAGTTTAGTAAAGGAAAACAGCACTGACATTATCCTCTGTTAATGTAAACATCTAGTTTTCTATACTGTTGTGGTGTTATCATTAAGTATGGTGTTTCAATTCAGGTTCACAGTGCAGAGGAAGAGGAGGCCACTTCATCAGAATTCTGCTCCACAGTCACATTGTCTGTTTCGGCACAGCATTCCAAATGTAAGTAACATGAGTAGTCATTACCATGATTAGAAAATGTGATGCAAATTTTAGCCGCTAGTTTGCCTATTTTTTTTCAGTTAAGTAAAACCAAGCCAACTGAATATCTGTTAATCAGCCATGCAGTGTTATCACCAAAATAAGCAACATCACCCTTACAAGTTTACAGAAAGCAGCATGTGTTGATGTGGTGAGAAAGGGAGGTGTTGTGCTGACTTGTTAAAAACACATTGCACCGTAAAATGCAAGAATTTGGTCCGGCTTATCTTGTCTGCCTTATCGCTAAAACATTTCACGGGGAAACAACCTAACAGGAAATCGCAAGCAAACTTTCGTTTTTGTTCACAGAAACAGTTGAAAACGAATTGGGTGCCCAGACAGCAACATAGTGTTGGCCCATATCCAAGCGTACCAGTCATGGGACGGATCCGGGCTGACACTATGTAAACTATCAGTTTTTTTTACACATTTATCATTTCTCTTTCCCAGCATCGCCTCTGCGAGGGGACAGTTTTCAGTCTGACAGCAGTGGATATGCTGAAGAGGATAGAGAAACCCCAGAGAAAACATAACATCAATGAAGAGGCACAAAGTGTGTCTACTAATACCTTTTAAGTCAACATGAAATGGTGTTTGCAAACACATTTTTCTAAGTGGTTTTATCCATCAGGAATTTATTGGATTGCCTTTTTCATCGGAATATCCTGTACAGATAAACCATGCACAATACGACCAGTGGCCGGTTGCATAAACTGCTAGACTAATCTTACAAGTTAGTCATCTATTTTTTCTTTAAAGGGATAGTACACTCAAAATTGTACTTCTGTCATTAATTACTCACCCATGTCGTTCCATTATCAGCACACAAAATATCTTCTTTTGTGTTCAGCAGAAGAAAGAAATTCATAAAGGTTTGGAACAACTTGAGGGCGAATAAATTAAGACAGAATTTTCATTTTTGGGTGAACTGTTCCTTTAAGCTTCTGAAATTAGAAAAAAAAAAATAATTAGATTGGTCTCATTTGAATCTGAAAAGTAAGATTACTAACTGCTAGTCTCATAATAGTTTTTAAGACATGCAACTGGCCCCTAGAGCATGCATTAATGTTGCTTTCATGTTGACTTTAATGTGTTAACCAACAGCCTACAGTGATGCATATTAACTTCTGGTTTTTAACTAGCTTTATTTGTGTTTGGCTTTTCACTCTGTGCACTTTTTGGTCTTATTCTTGACATGAGTGAGTGGCAGTACACGTTGCCTTTATTTGTAATTACTCAATAGTAATAAATAATTTATTTGAACAGGACCACATTCTAGTACACACTTTCTAGTAAAATACCGTTGTCTGGGATTAACTGCATTTGTTAAATAACAAAGGACTAAATCCCACAATCAATACAAAAGATAATGTCAATTTCAAGTTTATTGTTCAAGATAAAATATCCAATAGATTGCAGATTAACCAATTTGTTACAAATTACATATGTTGTGACAGTACTACTGTTGGTCATCAATTCTATTATACTGATTATGAAAATTACAGTTACTCTCAAATACAGAGTTCAATCGTTGCCAGTCCAATGAAGCAGCCTGGGAGGCAGAAACTATTACAACGAGGTAGATATTTACCACAAACTGTCACTCATATTAAAAAAAAAAAAAATTATACATCTTCAATGGCTGAGAGAAAAAGAATGTTTTACAAATATATTCTACGAGACAAAATAAATGTTAAGTAATAACTTCTATTTCTAAAAAAATGATGAAATTAAAATATACAAAAGTCAAATATTTACAAAGTTAAAAAAAATCATGCCGCCTATTTTAGTTTAATCAATTCATCAAGTTCATACAGTATCTATGCCATAATTTAAATGAAAAAAGAAAATCAGAGGGAAAGTTAAAAGTTGAAGACTTCTGGGCAAATTATTTGTATAGAAATTGTCCTCAGGTTTCAAATGAATAGTGTACCCAGTCTTTGTTTGCGAGGGTAGACTTTTTTGTGTCATGTTCAAGGAGAAGATGTAATCAGTACATCCTCCAACTGGGACTCAACAGACCATTATGCCTTGCAGACCATCGTAGCGCATCTACTGTGTCAAACGAACAAGCCCCGTCACAGAACTGTTGGTTGAAGAGTAAAACTTAAATTCACCTGATTTTCCTATTTTACCCTGGGAAACAAAAAGAAAGGGGAAAAAAAGTTACAGGTGAGCAGTTGCTCTGGCTTATTTCCCCCCTGCCATGATCTTGAGGTACTGAAGGGCATTGTGGGCAGCACTGGCACGTGCCGCATCCAGGCTGGAGGCAAATCCGTGGCAGACGGTAATCGGCTGTGTGGACAACTCCACCAGACACTGGTAAAGGCCGCTCAAACTGCGCTCCTCTGAGTGAAGAATGAACAAATAAGATTACAAATAGAAGACACCAATCTTATCTTCAGAATCTGAGCAAGCACTAAGGCTGGCTCTCGTTTTGCTTATTCGCATGAGCAAAGTAGTTAGTGGTTTCAATCTCATTAAAGCACCTTAAGCAGCCTTGTATCTCACCTATGTCCAGGTAGCTGACATCAAAGCGTTGTTCCTCAGAAAGTTCATGAAGGAGAGAACAGAAATTGGAGTCATTGGTGTCGGGCTGGCCGAGAGGATGGCAGCGCAACTGTAGGATTTTCTCTCCAGCTGAGTTCCGCAGAGAGTCCCACGTGCAGCCCAGACCTTTAGACTTCCCTCCCTCTAGTCTGCCGCCCATTTGCTGTTGAAAGAAGATCAGGCAAATTCTTGAAACCACACAGAAATTGAGACTACATTGAGACACCCATAACTAAATAACGTCCGTCTTACCGAATTGAAAGTGTCTTCTTCTGCTTCGGCCTCATGGCTGCTACGCATGTCCACTGGTACATCATGGATACGAGAGAGCATCTTTGCCGCTGCATTTCTTTTAGCAAGCTTTTTTGATGTGCCACTACCTTCAAAACAAACATTTAATCCTTTGTATGGTTTGCATATTTCGAAATAATGACTATAGACAAAAAAAAAAATAAGTACGTACCTATCTCAACAAATCTCTCCACCCTGCAGGTCATTGTAAATTCTTTCCGGTGTGCAGGTCCAGATTCTTGTGTGACTGTGTACTCGGGTAAACGCCAACCTTTCTGCACTACTAGTTCCTGTGGAAATGACATTGCTATTTATTTTGCATTATTTTTATGGCTGATTATCAACATGTATGCTTATATATGTATGCTTATATATATATATATATATATATATATATATATATATATATATATATATATATATATATATATGTGTGTGTGTGTGTGTGAAGTACATACACAATCTGCAGTTCAGTGAAGGCCAATGATCTTGATCATGATTGCTCACCTGCAAAGCTCCAACTGGATTGCACTCAGCTTGTTGTGTTGAATTGGATGATTTCATCTCTGACTGAGAGCTAAAACACGATGTAAAGAGAAAAACCTTAAGTTTGGTCCTCACTGCAGAACCCGAATTCCAGGGGGAGGAGTTGGATCCAGGTCCAACTCCTCCCACCTTACATATACCTAAACCTACCAATCTCCGCCCCCTAATCCAACCCATCTCCGGCCCGTTATCACTAACCCCACCCCTAAACCTACCCATCTCCAGCCCCTGATCCCTAACCCCAGCCCTAATCCTCCTACCCATCTCCACCCCTTAGATCTGGATCCAACTCCGACCCCTGGATCTCATGTACTGCAATGAGGTGCTACTGGAAACCTTTGTTAAAGTTTTTTTTTTAATTTCATGTAATGCATTTTCTTTTCAAATGGACTCCAAGCACAGAATAATTACCATTCTCCCTCCATTTCAATTCCGACAAAGCCTTCTCCCTCCATCCCATTTCCTTCGACCCCTCCCAGCATTCCTCCTTTCAGCATTTTCAGGGCAGCTTCGGCAGCTTTGTGCTTGGCAGCTTTCTTGCTGGGACCCTGGCCGGTGCAGCTGATGTCGCCCACAGACACACGGAAGGTGAAGTTGGGCTGGTGGGCCTGACCCTCAGCCTTAAGCAGGTCGTACACTGGAGTCTTGCCTATCCGCGTTCCATATTCCTGCAGCAGACTGATGGGCGTCTTCCCGGGGTTCACAGCCAGCATTTGCTCAATACTGTGAACGGAGGAACATAAAAACACACGGAGGAGGATGCTACAGTATCAGACTCTACTCTAAAAGTGTTGTTTTTTCAGGTAAGACTGCTTCTGTCAGTTACACAAACCTAGATAGGTATGGATTGCTACCCTGTGTTAAACAAAAATAGTACAAGCTTAAGTAAAAGTCCTTTATCAAAATAAGAAGATGCCAGAGATTCATGGTTGTATCAAGAGAAGTATGTATAGTATAATCATATAATCAAAAATTTTGTCTTAAAACCTAGTAAACTGCATTTTGGACATCCTTAATCTGACTGTTCGATGTAGACAGTGATTCAACAATTCGAATTGTACAGTCATACTGATGATGAGATCAATTAAGACCTTTTTTGACCTAAGAGCTATTTAGGCTAATTCATTTCTAAAACGTATTTATTTAAATTAATTTGTTTATAGATTAATCGATTCCTTTGCTGGAGTAAACTCCAACACGTGGGCTATTAAATGGTTAGTTCACTCAAAAATGATATGATTCTATGAGACAAGACATACTAGGTGTATGTGTCGGGTCAGATATATCACTCCGGCCGTTACCGAAAGCCAGTGATTATAGTTATAAAGATATAAATATGGATATTTTTCTTACAAAACTGCATCACTTTGCTTCAGAAGGCCTTTATTATCCCCTTTGAGCTACATGGATTACTTTTATGATGGATGGATGATGCACTTTTTGGACCTTCAAAAACTCCACTCAAATTATAACGCTTTGGAAGAGTCAAGATATTTTTTTTAGCATAACTCTGATTGTGTTTTGCTGAAAGAAGAAAGTCATATACACCTATGATGGCTTGAGGGTGGGAAAATAATGGGATACTTTTTGATTTTTAATTTTGGGTGAGCTACCCCTTTAAGAGTCGAGGTCGAGGAACCGACTCTTTTGGAGTCGACTCCCCATCACTAGTGGTGTGTGTCCATAGTATTTTTGTATGAGTAGTTTTTCCTCTGTAAACATTTTCCATTTACAAAGTCAGTACGGGTATGATGCCTGGTATTTTAAAATAGGTTCAGATTCGTTCCGAAGTCGTGCGGTGTGTTCTAGTATTTAGACATTAGTCAGATGATTCGAACTATCGATTTAGGTAATTCGAATGTTCTAACGTTAGCAGCTACATTTAAAGTGTGTTGAAAGGTTCTGTTTGCCTTGGCATTAAAAAATAATATAAAAAAATATGGGTTAGGAAATGTCGTTGTCATTTCTGAACTAAAAGCCGGTGAGTTATTCATTTTACCTGGTATACCCAGAGTTTCTCTTGCCGTTTTCCGGGCTTTTCTCGTCGTTCATTCCCCAATAACAAATAGAGAGCTGACTTGCTTCGGACTGCAGAAACCCCCCGAGGTGACTGTAAGCCCCCTGGTATCATTAATAAGTGTCAGTGCGGGGAAGACTGAGGCACGAGGAGACAGTGAACCCCTCTCTCTCACACCTTCCCGCATTACACATTACAAGTGAACTGAATTATGAAGTGAACAACAAGGGCGGCCATTATTTTTTCATGATAAAAGTCTCGACATTAACGGATGCCAGGAAGCCTGTCAAAACCATATCCGGGTCACAAAAAGAAAATAAATAATTTCATCAAGTATTTTTTTAGCGTCATTAAAATAATTAGAAATGAATTTTATGATAATCTTAATTGAAGATAACCCTAATATGGTCTACTTCACGCACTGGCTTTTACTTGTTTCAATAGAACACATTTAAAAAATCATAAGTTTCTAACCTGAGGAAATTGGCCTTCAAAGTCTGCCTTCCCATAATACTGTAATGTTTTAGGTATCGTGCATTGGAAAAAATAATATATTTGCTATACTGAAATGCATATATTAGAAGCAGACTTATTATTTTGCTATTGCCTCTTAGACCCAAATATATACAGAAAAGGATTATTTGAAGGAATAGATCACTGTAATGTTGTCACACAGCTGTTGTTCCTAAATACCTAATTTGTTTTTCTTTTCATATTTAAATTGTTAAGGCACACTATGCATAGCCTACCTTTTTTGCATTATTCTTAAATCTTGGTTATCACTTCTATTCCTGTTCAACTGTAGATAATCAAAATGTTTAATTTCATGTTAGTTTCAACATGAATAGTGGTTTGCTTAAGGGCAAAACCCATCTCATCTTTCAGGTATTTGATGAGCTTAAATCAGCACACTATAGTTACAAATGGGACACACATGTCCCCAGTGCTCAGATCAGCGGCACATTCCTGAACCCCTGACCTAAGAGCTGCAAATAAACACACACACAGCACGTGTCCCATTTCAACTGACAACTAAACACCAGAAGAGAGGTAGGGACATGGTAAAAAACATAAAAAGCAGTTTTATTTAAGTGACACTCCTGAGGTTAGTGAGCTGGCAAACCATCTGTATGAAATGCAGTTCTTTAAATGTGTAACCTAGTAAAACAATATCAACCTTATCTACGTTTTCAGTGTAAACAGAGCAATTCAAAATATCACTAGAAAACCAAATCCACTGGATATGAAAAATCGCTGCTAGGTTCAAAGTTCACTTTTGAGTACAAAGTAAGACTGAGGAACATTTCAACAAACGTGAAGTATCACGTTTCACATAATTCAGTGGGGAATTTGGATCATTTAAAGTCCTCAGAAAAAGTCTTTAATTTTGAATCATTATCTTAGTAACTTTCATTGGTGGAAATGTCTTTTTCATCTTGTTCTTCCTCAGCAGGTTCTTCTTCCTCCTCAGAGTCTGGCACATCTTCTTCCAAGTCTTTCTGATTCACAATTTCACCTAGTGGCTCCTGTGGTGTCTCCTCCTGATTGATATCTTCAACCGCATGATCTTGTGAGAAGTTCTCCACAGCCTCGGCCACACTTTCTTCAATTTCCATCTCCTCCGTGGAAGTTGGGTCTTCCTCGGAAGGAATGCTTTCTGTTTGCTCCGTGACAGTTTCTTCTTCTTGGATCGGAATCTCCTCAGTTATTTCATCCGTCTCAATTAGTGCTTGCTCCTCAAAAGCATCTCCATTCTTGATCTGAACTTCCTCGTGTTCCACACTCTCCTCAGTTACTACTTGCATCTCAATAACTACTTCTTCCCTCAGGACTTGAACCTCCTCCTCTGGTTCCTCCTCCGGTTCCTCCTCGTCAGATACCCGCAGTTCCTCAGGTATTTCATCATGTTGAGTTACTGCTTCCTCCTCAACTTCTTCCTTGTGGAATGGAACCCCATCAGCTTGGTCATCCTCTTCAGGCACTACTTGCTTCTCAATAACTTCTTCTTCCCTCAGGACTTGAACCTCCTCCTCTGGTTCCTCGTCGTCAGATACCCGCAGTTCCTCAGGTATTTCATCCTGTTGAGTTACTGCTTCCACCTCAACTTCTTCCATGTGGAATGGAACCCCATCAGCTTGGTCATCCTCTTCATCCACTACTTGCTCCTCAGATGCATCTTTTTTTACTTGACTTTCCTCAGGAAAATCTGCATGCTCTTCAGCAGGTTCTTCAATGGCTGGTTCAGGCTCTTTCTCCTCAGGTACCAATTGCTCGCCTTCTTCAACATGAACCTCCTCGGTTACGGTTTCCTCCTCAGTAACGGTTTGATCCTTGATTGGAACTTCCTCCTGAGTTGCTGCTTGCTCCACTTGCTGGGTTTCTACTGGAATATTTTCCTCTGAATTGGGCTGCTGGCTTTCAGATACCACCTGAAATACATAAAGAACATTGTGCCAAATGCCCAAATGATCACATGGAGAAAACGAAACAGTAAGTACTACCTGATTCTGGATTATATCAAGCTGGGAAGCAAGGTGAGAGTGAAGGCTGTGAGTACTCTTCTGATGGTCCTCCAGATTCCTACGGACAGCCACGAGCTGCTCCTCAAGAGCTTGGGATCTTCTTGTCTGTTCCATTTCCAGCAGATCCCTGGTAGAGAGACCAAATAAAGATGAATTAGGAATAACCAGTATCAGTAACTACACCAAATTGATAAGCTTGATTCCATTACATATGATCCCACACAACCCCTACTCACTTGATGTCCATCACCTCTTGTCTGTTCCTTTCAAGAGCCTTCTTGTTTCTAACAAAATATTCCTTCAAGCTTTTAAGTTCCATTCTTTGTTCCTCCAACTCCGATGTGAGACCCTCTACAGTAGACATCTGCTCGTCAAGACGTGATTTGGTGACCAAAACAGTGTCTGTGAGCCCAGAAATGGTAACAGCTACGTCAGTGTTAGCAGTGAGGATAGAATTAAGCCTCTGCTTCAGAGTTTCAATCTCTTCAGTCTTATTCTTGACCACTGAATTCAATGCTGCAGTTGAAACAAACTCTTGCTGGAGTTCAGAAAGTCTGCCATTCATCTCAGACTGAAGAGACCAGACTTGGCTTTGAAGATCAGTAGATTGGATTTTTTCTGAGGTGGCCAAGGCGACGTCTGCCTTTTTTTGGGCCTGCGTGTAGGCCTTTTCCAGTGTTTGTAGACGCTCTTCAAAAACACCCACATTGGCGATCTAGATATATAGACAACATATTTGAAATTCAATGAAGTTCAATTATTCATCTGATTATTATGCAACATCCAATTAGCCATTTCTTAAGCCTAACCTAGCTGCTTGTTAGTGTTGGTTCAGTCCAGTGTTAAGTCAATCTACATTTGCAATTAGCATCTGAAAATTCATCAATCATACATTCAATCTACAGTGTTATAGTAATTCAATTATCATTTCATATAAGGCCACTGTGAATAATTTAGGAAATAACAAATAAGGTGAATTTATAAGCTCAGATGATGTGTTGCTGGCCACACTAATACTTTTACTCAGTTGATTTTCATAAGGAAGGCATTATAAAAACAATGCTGGTGTTTAACTTTAGATGATTAGAGTTACCAAGGTTTTTAAAGAAATCTGTAATTAGAATGTATATATATTGATTATAATTTGATTATAATTGTATTATAATACATCTGAACAGCCCAAAACCACTAATATTTTAAAGCATCATGAGGTTTTAAATGAAATTTAAGCTGTAAAAGCATACCCCAAAAACGTGGTGGTTAACCTCTCACTCCTCCAACTGACGAAAAGATTTCTAAGAGTGTTTTCCACAAAGCACATATTGAGTGTAGTTGCTGTAAAACCACTGACATTTAAAATAGAGAAATTTTCTTTAATTCAAATTCAATTAAAATAAAATGAATTTATTATTTAAAGTGCTAATTATGCTAATGATTTTATATTTTACTATAACATTATTTAGGCTAGATGAGCACTTTAATCCATATACACCTTTTAAGCAGAGTTGACAAGACTTATTGCTTTATTAAAGAGAATTGACAGCATTTAGTACTACAGTTATTGAATGGTCATCAGTGAAAGAAAAATTGCTCCACAATTGATGATACAAATTGTATCATACAATTGTATCAAAAGAATTGTATCATACAATTCTCCACATTTCTGATCATGAATGCAGTGCTGACCACCTTTCAGATGGAGGCATAATTTGCATGTTTTTTAGATCTTCATGTTTACATGTTGGTTTGAATTCCATTTGTATAAAGTCCTTTAAACACGCCAGCCTGGCAAAAGGAAACACGATCCTGCTTAGAACAGACTATTAATGGCCTGGGAGCCACGTGACACAATTCAGCGAATGGAATATTCAAAGGGCACATGAGGCATGCATTGAGACTTGTTATAAAGTATTTTGTACAATCAAATTACAAATAATATAATATGTACACCATAATATATAAACTTGGCCAAGCACTATGTGCTTAGTACAAAATGTTCCAATAAGCACAAATGGTTTTTCTTTGGGTAAAAGTAAGGAAACTTATTTCTTTCATTTCAAAGTTAATTTATATATGTAAAAAAACACTTGCTAACTAACTGTAGAGTCTCCTAAAATCAAATACCTGTGCATTACCCATCCCCAACTGCTGTTGGAACTTGGTTATCCTAAGTTGCATTGCATTGACTGTCTCTGTCAGACTGTCGATGGTTTGCTGTTGCTGAATGGAGAACCAAAGTACCGATGATCCCCCGACAACGAAAATAAAGATAACAATGGCAGGGACAGCATATTCTTTAAATCCCCTCTGTGGTGTTACAGATGGCGTCTCCAAGAGCAGCAAACTGTCGTCCTGTTTAATGGCACTTTTCCCTTTGCGCTTGGTCATCTTGGCTTCGCGGAGGATCTGCACTGTAGATTGCAACACTCCCACTTACTCTGAGTTATTCAGTGATTTGAATAAAATCTGGTACCGCTCTCCACCAGAGCTTAACACTGTATTGGGCGATAACGACGGATAACAATCAAAAGTGAACTTTTGAGCAAGAGGTCCGAGGACCGTGAGTAGGGGGCGTTGCGCACTGGAGGCGGTCTCATTTTCATGGCGCTGTGTAGCACGTATTGTAGGCTAGTTTACCCATGTTACATAAATACATAATTTAACCAAAAAGCTTAATTTATTTTGAATATTGCATCATTTTAAGAAAGAATTAAAAAAAATCTGGTTTAATGTTAGAGTATTATAAAAAAAAATCCACAAAATAACAAAGAATAGCCTAACACAACATAACGTTTTGAAAATGTTGTATTTCTAGATGGAGGCTATCTATCTATCTATCTATCTATCTATCTATCTATCTATCTATCTATCTATCTATCTATCTATCTATCTATCTATCTATCTATCTATCTATCTATCTATCTATCTATCTATCTATCTATCTATCTATCTATCTATCTATCTATCTATCTATCTATCTATCTATCTATCTATCTATCTATCTATCTATCTATCTATCTATCTATCTATCTATCTATCTATCTATCCTGATCCATGGATAAGTAGTCCTCTATTACAATAAAATAATATGCTGAAATATTAAGAACTTGTCATTTAGGTAATTTATTGTGTTAAGGTGGGGTTTTTTTCAGTTCATTTAATTTTGTTTCTTTTTTTCTATTTGGCAGACTTTCTGAAGCTTTCAGACTGGTTGATGATACAGTAAACACTGACAGTGGAGCTTTACATCTGGGTATCACAACAGTTTCATTGTATGTAAATGAAATTAGCAAATGGCTGCCTTGTCTTTACTTGATATGTAGGCTGCTGTGACTTGTGTCTTCTCATTTGAATTTAGCATAGATGGCCTCTAGTCTTTGAGACATCTCAAGGGGATAGATAGATAGATAGATAGATAGATGGATGGATGGATGGATGGATGGATGGATGGATGGATGGATGGATGGATGAATAGAAACATGTTATGTTATTATTTTTAATAAGACCACATAAATTACAACATTTATTCCAAAAGAAATATGATCAACAGTTCTTTGAGGTTGTCCTTTCTTTACTCTGTAAGACAAGAAAACAAAAAAAGTTGTAGTTAAATGCCTATAAAACTCATTGCAAAAATACACAATTTGCAACAATTATAAATAGCGGAATTAATATTCAAATAGAAAACATACCTTTGACTATAAGTTTGGTGGAGCACTCATCATGACCAAGAGGGCTTTCGGCTACAACTTTGTACTCTCCCATGTCTTTGGGTCCAACCCTCAGGATGAGCAGTGAACAAACACCACACACATTTGTTATGTAGTAGTTGGGGTTTGTGTTGAGGCTAACATTGTTATGGTACCAGGTGATATGTGGGGTTGGGTTGCCCGTTGCAGCACAGCTCATGTAGCACTCATAACCTGGCGGAGCATTGTGAAGTTTCAAAGAGACAATAAATTTTGGGGCTGCCTGGAAGTCGAGGGTCCTTAAAACCGGCATGCTGTATGTGAATTTTTCTGAAAATGATAGAGAATATTTATATTAAATTCAACTGAAAAAGTGATTATTTCAGTTTAGGTACAGTATACAGTAAATGCTAGAGGAATGTGAGCAAATGCAGACCATCATCACTGGCAAAAAAAAAATAATCCAGAGTTTGTGTAAAAGATAGCCTTATACTGTAGCTGTCAACTTTATTGGCATAACATTTTCAGAACAAGACAAGGCAGAGATAGTTTAGCAGCTCAAATCCCAGAGGTATGAACCTGGATAAGCTTGACCCATAAAGAGAGTTTCGTAGTTCTTCTATCATCACTGCCCTTGAGCAAGACACTTATCTCTGGCTTCTCCAAGGGACTCACAGCAATTAGTGTTCTGTAAATTGCTTTGGGAAAAGGTGCCTGTTCAATGCTAGACCACCCCACCGTTGGATCTGCAGCTTAGACCACTGATTGCCCAAACATAATTTGTTTTTAGAGTTATTTATTTGTTGACGCTTATGAGTCAATTGATTTTTTTTTCTATCACCATCAAGATTTTAGATTAAAATTTATATGATTGCATCTGAATTTAAAATGTCCCTGTTGCAATGAGGTCCTGAAATACGCATGCATAACTTAGTGAAAAAAAAAAAAAACCTTACACCAAAATGTATTTTAAAATATGTTTATTTCATACTAGGTAGTCTAGAAATCTATTAATATATTTACTGACATATCGCTCGAGACTTATTGAAATAAATATTATAATTAAACTTTATTTGGAGAACTTCTTTATCGCACAATGCACATTTCTTAATATTAAGCCTAATGTGTTTTAATATCCCCATTACAGTAATGCAGTCCATAGTTTTTCCTCTTTGTCGCCATCTCTGTTTGAAATCTGCAATTGCAGTTATTCGCGAAATGATCAACTTTACGTGCCTCAAAACATGATATCATGTTTTATGTGTATACATATTTGTTATGGGTGATTAAACTCTCTAACAGTGCCATATGGGTTATTATGTGATGTCACTTATGATATTAATATGCACATGGTATTTTTAATAAAACAACACATATTTGGAATGTAATTAAATAAACAAGTAGCCTACTTTGGGTGTCTTGTTCATTATATTTATTTTCATATAAAAGCAACAGAACTTAAAATTACATCCAGTTTATTAGCAACACGTGCACGTGCGTGAATCCCGTGAATCCCGCGATATCAGTCTTTGATCTCATCTCACAGGTGTCTGATCCACTGCGAGAACCGAGATTTGTCCGGCTTGATTGCGCTTTTTTCACCCCTCCTCTAACTACAGCCGCCTACTCTCGACTACATTGCAGGCGAGGCGAGGCGCGGCGCATCTCAAACAAGCCTATAGGCTTGTTTGAGATGCGCCTCGCCTCGCCTGCAATGTAGTCGAGAGTAGGCGGCTGCAGTTAGAGGAGGAGTGAAAAAAGCGCATTCACGCCGGACAAATCTCGGTTCTCGCAGTGGATATGACACCTGTGAGATCAAAGACTGATATCGCGGGATTCACGGGATTCACGCACGTGCACGTGTTGCTAATAAACTGGATGTAATTTTAAGTTCTGTTGCTTTTATATGAAAATAAATATAATGAACAAGACACCCAAAGTACTTGTTTATTTAATTACATTCCAAATATGTGTTTATCAATATTTTTTCTTTAATACAGACATGTGTTTTTATATATTGTTTTAATAAAAATATCATGTGCATATTAATATCATATGTGACATCACATAATAACCCATATGGCACTATCAGAGAGTTTAATCACCCGTAACAAATATGTATACACATAAAACATGATATCAGAGTTTTAAAATCAAGCATGTTAAAAGAGAAAAATACATCACGGTTGTTTAAACCAATGAGCATTAAGCTGTGTCGTCAGCAAGTCGTTTCCCATCATGCTTTTGATCAGCGCAGTCGGCGGAGAGCAACTGCGCGCGACTGCAGAATCCGACAGGTGCGCCTTGCGCTCGCGAGAGTTTTTTGACATACGTCGACATGACATCAGAGTCAGGCGGACCGTTCTCGGACACATTTCTAACCGGCATGCATCTCGCGCTGATCACCGGTGATCGGTTCTGCGCAGATTTTGCTTATCTCAAACAAGCCTTATATTTGTAAACAAACCTCCGTCATAACGCATCCTTGATGACAGCTACAGCCAGGCATATGCTATATGTTTTTCTAATCTTCCTGGTCAAGGACAGTATACCGTACATATATTTTCAATGGAGGGACAGAAAGCTCTCGGACTAGCAAAATATCTTAAACTGTGTTCCAAAGATGAAAGGCGGTCTTAGGGGCTTGGGACTTCATGGGTGAGTCATTAATGACATAATTTTCATTTTTGGGTGAACTAAGTACAAAATTAGTTGTTCCAATTTAGCAGACAAGTATACAAATTTAGAATACTAAAAGTCCAATTGCTGGGATAGATGTAAATCTATTTGTAGTATATTAGAAAACTAAACCAAAAAATGTCAACAAAGTCATCCACAAACCTCTTTGTTTGGTGGTTCCCCAAACTGGAGACACTGATGGCTCCGAGAGACCTATATCGTTCTTAGCAAACACTCTGAAACTGTACTCTCTTCCAGGCAAGATGTTAATGACTGTGAATTTGTTGTTGAACAAGCCGTCAACCACTGTGCGCCATGTTTGCTTGACAGAGTCCCGCTTCATCACCATGTAATGCAGATGATTGTCTCGTTTCTCATCGGGAGAAGGAGTCCATGACAGAGTCACGGAGCCATGGACATTCTGTTCCAGTTCTACTGGACCTGGAGGCTTGGGATCATCTGAAGATTAAGAATAAACAGGTACCCTTATAGTTACCATCATTATATTAGCTAGTCATTTAAACAGTACTGTATACCGGTATATAGAAGTTTTAGGTAAGAAATTTGATTACCAGTGACTCTTATTTCAATAGTGAAGGTTTCCTGGCCCACCATATTCTTCAAGTTGACCATATAGAGGCCAGTGTCAGACAGCTCCGATGTGTAAATGAATAGCTGAGAACCTTTTTCAAAACTAGTAATCGTCACATGTTTGGCTACTGGAAGACCATCCTTTAGCCAAGTGATGTCTGGTAAAGGAGAGGCCTGTGGATAAAATAAAAGCCAATATATATTATACAAAAAAACAGATGTGCGATTTGTAATGTTAGAAAATGCTTTTGGTATAAGATAAAATAGTCGTGGAAAACCTTTTAAAGAGGACCTATTATGCTTTTTAACATTTTCAAATTAGAAAACAACTTAGCAGACTAGATGACTTGTGGTTATGGTAAGGGGCGTGACATTTCTGAAACATTTACTCGCCAATCACAAAATACTGGTCCAGCCAACCAATCCGAGCACAGTGCGCTTTTCAAAAGAAGGGGATTCGACAGGAACTAAACTCTGGGGTACAGAGGAAATGCACCAATGTAAAATATGATAAAATTATTTTTTTTCTCTCTAAGTTTGAACCATTAAAGCCTATGCTAGTAGACCCAAAAAAGAAAATCAAGACGTTGTAAAATGGCACAATAGGTCTTCTTTAACTATTTTGACTGTGTCATAATGATTTGAGACTCTACCTCAAAACTGACGCTGACACGAACTGTGTTTCCAGCTTTAACAACCATAAAGCTTTTCATTTTTTTGTCAGTAAACTTTGGCTTTACTGAAAAAAAACAAAACAAAATTTCAGATGAACTCATTTTTGTGTAAAACTCAAAGCTAAAAGTCAAAGTGATACAGTATATAAAAAATACGAATCTTTACCTGGAGGAGGCATGGCGATAATGTAATTGTCAAAGCTCTGTGGAAGCCCCTCTCCTCCTTCATTGGTGGCGATCACTCTAACCCAATACATGGCCATTGACTTCAATCCCACAACAGTGAGGGATGTCTGATTTACTGCGTTTGTATTGTAACGGCTCCACTCGACTTGTTCTGCGGGCCTGATTTCCACAAAATAGCCTTTTGCCTCATCTTCCTCACCTTTGACTTCTGTAGGTTTAGTCCAGGAAAGAGACAGACTGGTGTAGCTCGATCCAGTTATTCTGAGGTCCTTGACCTTACCAGGAGGCTCTGGGGGCAATGACATCACAAATATTTGCTTAAAAATTAAGCAATGTTTTTTGACAAGTCATCATTTCTGTATATTGTGACTTTGAGTATGAATTTGTCTTACTTTTGGGATCCCTTGCAATTGCACATTCAGAGGGCCCACTTGGTTCGCCAGGGCCACATGTGTTGATAGCGATCACTCTGAACTCATACTCTGCACCTTCGATTACATCTTTTACGGCATATTTTTTGTCTAGATATCATATGACAAAATTAACATTGTGCTGTTTTAAAATACGGTAAGTTTAGACTACTTTAATTCAAATTCAATTCATTTTCAAAGACCTCTGATTGGATCATCTTTTGGGTTTACTTGACTCCATAAATTGCTGCCCTTTTTGCGCTTTTCCAAATTGTAGCCAATGAGACTTCCCCCTCTAGTGTTGGAGGGAGGAAGCCAGGCCAAGTTAATGCAGTCTTTAAAGGCACTGACTATTTTAGGAGGAGCAGGAGAACCAGGGAATGCTGGGAACAGAAAGAACACCTTTTATTATGTTTAAAACCCATTTACTTTTTCTAAGGACAAACAACTGGTAATTTACTACATTAAAATATGGACAGAAATAAGGAATCCTCTCACCCAAAATGCCTGCAGCAATATCACTAGTTGTCATGACGTCACTGAAGCCCTCCGAGTTTTTTGCCCGGATCCTGTAGCAGTACTTTCGGCCACAATCTATGTTCCCGTCTCTGTATGTGGGCTGTCCAGGAATGTCTCCAATTTTAGTCCAGGTGTTTCGTCCCAGCTGCTGCCGCTCTAGGTTGTAGTTAGTCACTGGACAGCCTCCATCATCCTTTGGGGGCCTCCATTTAAACTCAATGGCTGACAACGTACTTTCTACAATTTCTACAGGTCCTTGTGGTGGGGTCGGTCTGTCTGGAAAAACAACAAATTTCATATATACTGTAGTAGTATTATAAATAGTAGTGATGGTTCACAATGATATAATAGTTGGCTAGTCTTCCAACAACCAAATAGCTTAGGTCAGTCAGTTTGTCTCAGAGTTTTCCCTCTTTTTGCAATTTTGATATGTTTAGTATTGGTTCTTTAATTTGCATGCACACAACTACAACATTGTAAGAGCTGTATGCTACAAATATTAATTGCAGACAGGTGTGACATGATGTCTCTACTTTTAATATTCTTCCAAAATATGCTTTCATACAATATTTAGGCCTTTTCTTAATCTTTGCAATACATACCTAGTACAATAAGTTTTGATGTTGCATCTATAGTGGCAAATTCATTCTTGATTTTGATTTTTATCTCTCCGGTGTCTTTGCGCTGACACTTAGTAAGAAGTAGGCGGGTGTGATCTGAAGACTTTTCAATCTTGACACCGTGACCCTGCAGCAACTCTTCGTCCTCTTTAAACCACTGAATCTTAATTGGTTCTTTTCCTGAAAATTGTACCTTGAAGGAAGCATTTTCTCCCACTTTCACAATAACAGACTCTGAGAATTTACTCAAGGCATCTGCATCGATTTTGGGTGGATCTGAAGAGACAGAAAAGATAATTGAATTGCTTTGATATAAACCAGGGCAGGGTGGTAGAGGTGTTGTTTATTTATAGAAGGAAATATATGTTCACACTGCAATGTCTCTTTTATGGGTCTGGAGACTCATTTAATGATGGAATTACATCAAAATAGAATATCATCTAAGGTGCTGGTCTAATTCTACATGCGAGAGGTTATTATCACCCGCCAACTACTTTGCCCCAACATTGCTCACTTCCCTCTAGTGGCTAAGCATTTTGCTTCCAGTTTTATATATAGCAAAGTAGAAAACACACTTACCTTCAACAGTTAATGTAGCCTCTGATTTACGTCCGTCCGCCTCAAACTTGTATTTGCCAGCATCTATTTCTTGGCAGTCATGGATGATTAGTTTGTGGTGAGCCCCATCTTTGACTAATGTAATTCCATCCTTGGAGTCTAACTGATGCATAAAAATAAAAAATAAAAAAAGAAATTATGTGTATATATATATATATATATATATATATACAGTATATATATATATATATATATATATATATATATATCGTTCAAGAAAATCCTTCAAGAAAATTGGTATAATCAATGTTGAAAACATTTGTGCTGCTTAATATTTTTATGGAAACCGTGTTACACTAACATTCAAAAGTTTGTGGTAAGTAAAAAAAAATTTAAGAAAAGAAATTAATTATTTTATTCAACAAGGATGCATTAAATTGATCAAAAGTGACAGTAAGGACATTCATAATGTTACAAAAAAATATATATTTCAAATAAATGCTGTTCCTTAAAAAGAATCCTTAAAAAAATGTATCACAGTTTCTACAGCAAAAAATCTGTATTAAGAGCCACTATTAATAATCGAGCACCAATGATAACTGACATTCATTTATATTATTTGTTTATATATATTATTTGTTTATATATATATTGTTTATATATTATTTGTTTATATATTCATTTATATAATTTGTTTAGCAAAGTAGGATAAATATACTAAAATACAGTACCTTTTTTCCATCTTTGTACCATAATCCAGTTTTATCTTCGCTACTAAGTTTGCAGGACAACTCTGCTGATTTTCCAACGTTGGCTGTAGTATCTGACAACCCGTTCAGGAAGTAGACTCCATGGTCTGGATAAAAATGCACAGAAAATATGTCAAATTACATCATCTCACCACTGAGAATCAATTGACTTAATATGGAGCTTCAGACTTGAAAACGTACCTATGTTGCTGTTGTGAAGCAATTCATCGACTCTTGCACGCTTCTTGCGCTTATCACCAGACCCATTTCCACCTGATCCGTCTAAATCAAACCCATCTCCTTTTCCATCTCTCAAGGAACCATCTCCTCCTTTTCTGTTCTTCCCTGTTCCGTCACCTTCATTCCCATCTCCTTCACTGCCATTTTGTCCACCTCCTTTTCCTGCTGCCATCATTTCAGCAGCTTCTCGCTCTGCTTTGGCCCTTCTGGCTGCCTCATCGCTTTCAGCTTGGGCCTTTCTAGCCTCCTCATCTTGCTCTGCCTGAGCTTTTCTGGCCGCCTCATCTTGCTCTGCCTGAGCTTTTCTGGCCGCCTCATCTCGCTCTTCCTGAGCCTTTCTGGCCGCCTCATCTTGCTCTTCCACAGCCTTTCTGGCCACCTTGTCTCGCTCAGCTTGTGCCCTCCTTGCTGACTTATCTTGTTCGACTTGAGCCCTCCTGTCCGCCTCATCTTTTTCAGCCTGTGCCCTCCTGGCCGCCTCTTCATTTTCCCTTTGCAGTCTGTCCTTCTCCTCAGCTAAACGTCTGGCTAGTTCATCTGCACTTTTCCCACGGGCATTGGGATCATCTGAAAACAGTATCAGTTAAAATATACAGTACACCACACTAAATGGTACAATACATTGTCAATGATATAATTTGATCTGACTTTGACTCATACTTTAAAAATACACCACCGGTCAAAATATAGGAATACAGCATATTAGAATGATTTCTTAAGGATCATGACACTGAAGACTGGAGTGATGCTGAAAATTCCTGTCATCACAGGAATGAATTACATTTACAAATGTACTAAAATAGAAAACTTTACTTTTTTATTGTACTTTTGTTCAAATAAATGCAGCCTTTGTTGGTATAATACTTTTTTCTTTTTGTTTCAAAAACATAGAAAAAAAATCCTACATTTTGACCCGTAGTGAATGAATTCAGACATAATTCAGTAAAGAGGGAAAAATAAACCAAGAATCTTTGCTTCTTCCAATTTTTCTACCTTCCACAACCAAAGTCCCCTGGCTTGACCTGAGCCCAGCAATAGCCGTGTAGACTCCCTTGTCGTCTTTTGAACAGTTTTTCACAGTTAGTTTGTGGACTTGCTTGTCTTCTGACACTGTGACGTCATATTTATCCCCATGCTCAATAGAGACGTCATTGGCGCACCAGGTGATTTGTGGCACAGGGTCCGATAAGGTACACTCAAATACTGCATCCTGCCCCTCAACCACTTTTGTGTCTTTCAGTATGCCATTAAACTCCACATCAGGCACTGGAGGCACAAAACAACTCTTAAACATTGAGGTTATAACAAGTAAAAATTAATTTGAGTCTAAATTAATGCAACTTAAATAGCTTCAAATATTGTATGTTGCCAAATGGAAACATTGTACCATTTAATAGACTGGATATATATGAATGCAATATTTACTATTCATATTTACAGATTAAAAAAGAAAACACACACATTGGTATTCTAAATTCTTACATGCTAGGGAAGTTGAGAACATGTTCGCCTCCTCTACATCTACTTGATATAACCCAGCATCTTCTTGGCCAACATCTCTAATGCTGAATAAGTACGTTTCACCAAATTTCTGCATATTATGTTTTTTGGAATCATCTGTTCCATCTCCATAGTCAAGCATTTCCCCATCCTGGTATAAGGGTCAATGGAAGTGCATTACTCTTAAAGTATTGAAAATGAGTTTGAGGCTATTTGAATGAGGGCACTTACTTTGAAGAGGAGGATTTTGCTGTTAGGATCCTTCAACTTCATGTCGAGTTCAAATTCTGCTGTTCCATCTGTTTTTACCTCAATCTGTTTCATGCTGTGGACTTTTTCAACATACTTGATAGAAAAATCAAGAGTAGAGATTTTTCATACGTTAGATACATAAAAAATAGCAGTGGATACAGTTGACTACTCAAAGCAAAAGAGACCTTGGACTGTTCTGCCTCTCTTTCCTTCTTCTTCTGGTTGAGTTTTCTCAGCATCCATCTGAAGTCGGTGACTCCATATTCCTGACAAATGCGCTCATAATCTTTCTTGGCGGCACTCAGTAACACCTCCCAGAACATTGGATCGATTTCCCCCTCCTTCGTTTGTTTTTGCTTTCTCTTCACAACCCTAAATGAAGAGTACCACAACAGTTACTGAGAAGGAAACTTAACTTTTGCTTAAGGTTTGGGTAAAAAAGTGAACACAATAAGGCATACATTAAATCAATGATTAAGATAGATTTTAAGTTCTTAGAACATGTCTATTTGGATAAATGGTTTTGTGTTTTATGACTGTTTTACTTTAAACAGTCTAAAACATGTTGTTTAAAAACATGTTAGAACTCCCACTTAATGTAGTGTGACAACATGCCCCAGTGGTCAACCTAAATGCAATCACCTGTATCCTTTTCCTTTTTTAATAATGTTGGAAATGTATAATATGTTTTCTGTGCCCTAAAAAATAAATAAAAACCCACCCTGAAAAATATTTACTATGACAACTAACTAACCATGGTTCCCTTACTTTATTATTTCTCCTCCAATTACATTAAATTTGTTGCATGTTCATAAAATATAAATATATGATCCAGTGATACATTACGTTTTCTTCAGCATTTTTCTGAACTCCTCAGGGTCACTTTTGGGGACTGAAAAATTAGACATATTTTCAGTTATTTTGACACTGAACTCTTTTAACGAATCAATAGATCTTTTGTTTGTTTCATTTCAAGCATCATTAGCTCTGACTTACATACATACCTGGCTGTCTTTTCTTGAATCCAACTGAAAAGAAGAGAAACAGTTTGATTCATGCCTATTTTAACCATAAATGGAAAACTAATCAGATCATGTTCAAATTAACTTTATGAATTTCCTACCTTCAATGACATTAAGTGCTGCAGTACAAACAGCTTTTCCAAATGGATTTATAACAAGACATTTGTATGTGTCTGCTTGATCTGAATCTACATTTGGTATCTAAAGAAAGGAGTATTATAGGAGTACATATTTTTAAGGAAAGCAAAACAGAAATAAATGTATTTAGTATTTATATAAAATATATTATCTCCTTCTTACAGTAACTACCAATATCAATTGGTACTAATGGCACAATTTAGAACAGAAATTTAAAACAGTTGATAACATGATACTTTTTCATTTCACCTCCAGAATATATTCTCCATTCTTCTCATCGTATCGTGAAACATATTTTGTTGAATTAGAGATGTCTCCCTTGTTACGTCCCCATGAAACTTCCGGTGCTGGATTTCCATTAACAACAGCTTTGAAAAAGGCCAGTTTGCCTGAAGGTACATAACAGTGATGTTAAATCAAGGACAGACAGACAGGTAGATATCAATCCAACTGATCCATGGTAAAAAATGAAGAAAACCATTACCTTCTTGTAGCGTTAAGGCTATGGGTTTTCTGATGAAATCAGGAGTAGTACATCCAGGTGGAAGTTCCTCAACATACTGTGTGATCATAACACCAGGCACTCTGGATCTCTTCCTAATTGACACTGAAGTAGCAGAAGCAGTAGTTTTTATTCATTTATGTGTACATATGCGAGTATGGGTGTGTATATGGGTATGTATAGACATATTTGTATTTAAGGGCTAAATGTTGTCATGGATCTTAATACTGCAATATGTTTTATAGATGGATTTGTTTCTAATAAGGAGTTGGTGGACCGAGTGAGACGGGATGAGGTTGCTTTAGTGAGTGAATGTATATGTGCTGTATTATCTTTGTCTTGGTCTCGAGGACCCCCTTTGAAAACGAGATGAACTCAAGGTGTTCTCAATAATAAATTCAATAAATAAAAACAATTCTATGATGTTTAATTTGGTAAAAGAGTGGAATATGTTTTCTTGGATCTATACAGCGTCAAGGCCAACAAACATCAAATGGCATATTTATGTGAATGAATTCACTTCATATAAATTAATGCAACATGTGCCATGAAAGTGTTGCAGGATCTTTATAGCTGTGGACATGTTGTTGACCACATGATGGCGATGTTTTATCACAACCTCTGGTCTGGACAGCTAGACTGCTTGATTAACAGTAAAGCCATCAATGATGATGGAACAAAGCAAATCTACAGTAAATGATTCAGATGGTTTAAAGAATTTTGTCATTTGGCATGTCTCATATGATTTTAACTTACCGCCCGTTCTTTCTGCTGCCTTTGACATCTTCAAAATGCAAGAATTCGTAATAGTTGCAGTGTCTTATAAAAAGAGAAGGCAAAAAACATTCAATTGCACATGTAATCATTATTACTGTTGTTGTCGTTATAACAGTTAATAGGGTGAGTAAAGGTTGACAGAATACCTAAGCTTAATTATCTTTTAATTATCTATCTAAAATCAGCATTAAATGAATTTTATACTAAAATGCGATGACTCAAAAGGACTTATTTAATTCTGATATCATTTCATGGGGCATGTCACACAATATCTGGACAGAAGTGAGCACTTGATGTTTCACAGCATATTGTAAAAAAAGAATGGTAAAAGCCAATGACAAATTATTAGAAAGTGTCCCACTTCATAGGCTCCCCATGGAAATGATTAACTCTCAAAAGCAGCTGCATTTGTTTTCTTTCTGTCTCACTGACAGACTCTTGTTTTTGACGTTAAGAACCTTATTTTCATAAGGTATTAATTACCACTGATGAAGGCCTGATACAGAATTTGTGAAAAAGGAATATGAAACACTATCTGACAGCTATATGTCCTTGTGGACATCAATCAGTGTTCGATGAATGCTCCCTTTACAAGATAGTAAAATTCACGCAATATGTCCTATGTAAAAAAAAAAACATTGTCAAACTTTCTGTAAACCGTGGTAAAACACTATGTACATGTAAATAATAACTTTTTACTGTTGATGCATGCTGTCCAAAAACATGCCATTAACTGAACCAATAAAGATATATCAGGACGTGATATACATTTTGCATGTAAAGTAACACAAGACTGACATTAAAAAAAATTAACAGCATGTTAATGTTGTCAGGATCCCTTTCAGTGATTTTACAAGCAAGGCTAGCCTTTACCCCTTAGCCTCTGATTGGTCACATACCTCATAAACTTATCAGAGATGAGCTACCAGAGCTATTATGCTTTAGCTTTGGAGTGCAAAATTGTATTTAAAATACTAATAAAATTACATAATATTTACTCCTCAAAATTTTGAAGTATGAGGAGAATAGCTATGTAACTATTTACAAGGAAAGGTACATTTAATGATCCTTTACTGATAATCCACTCATACAATAACTACACTACTATAGTATGAATATTTATTTACACAGATTTTTTGTGATTTATATATATATGTATGTAAGAAAGCACTTTAACATCTAAAACACTTTAGTGCATTTTGAGCATCACAACTTGAGTACCATCTGGAATCTGATCTATGCATCACTGCTTAGAATCAGATCCGTTGTAGAGTACATCTTCCCACTTATAAATCAAGCCTGAAATCTGAGATTTTAAAAAATTGCTTTAAATAATTTCGCATATAAATTTTTAATCCATGATGATGTATCATATTTTATTTTTTCATGTTCTAATCTGAAAAAAAAAGGAACTAAAAGAAGAAAGAACGAGAAGCAACTCACCTTCACTTGTAGCTAACTTGCTCTGCCAACACAACCGTGTTCGACTCCCACAATTTATTGCAGTCTCTCTATTTTGTTCAGCAATAAAACAGTAGTGGGCCAAATTGAAACCTCTCAAGCACTGCAGTCATATTAGCTGTCACATTAAATCTGTTATTTGGGTGAGGTTTACAGCACCAAAGAGTCAGATGCCCTGTCCGTGGTCCATGGTCATACTTATTCTGTAAATAGTGAGGGTGACATTCAAGTTACTTTTATGATGACTGTTCATTTGCCCTTGCCAGGGTCAATATGCCAGAAACCTCACCTTTGCCAGAAAAGCAAAAGATCTCATTTATGACTAGTTTACTAGTTAGATACACCATCTAACACCATCCCAATATAATGACCTTATATTAGGTGTAAAATAAGAAATATCTAAGTGATGTTGGAACCTACCACAATAGCAGCACTCATCTCAGTAGTTCAACATATTTTGTAGTTTGTATGGCGATATAAGAGCCTATGTTCAATTCTTGTTTTAATGGGACATGCTATTTATAATGTTGATGCACTAATAAATAAATTGATATTATGAGTTATGTGTTGGGTATGTAGCCCCAGAGGGCAGGTGCCATTTCACATGCACAGGAGCTGACCATGCTTTATATGCCCAGACAGCTTAGCAGCTCTCACAAACATGGTAGTCACATTATTTGGGCCCTATAAAACACATAACCTTATGACTTGACACTTTGTCTTATTACCAATAGAGTGCCGCAAGGATGACGTATTTTTGTTGGCCAAACCTGGCAATTAGTTAGCATTTTAGCATGCTTCCATCGACCCTATGCTAAATGCCTGAAATAAGATATTTTTTAACATAAAGACTGAAAAAAGTTGTCGGAAGCTTGTGATGGTGACTTTAAAGTCATGTGACAGTGGTGTAGTTCATTTATAGCTTACATTTAGCTTTTTACTTCTGGTGATTTATTTAGACTTAAAGGTCAAGTCCGGTATTTTACACTTCAAGCCCTGTTTTAAGATCGTTTCTGATGAAATGGAACAGTTCAGATTAAAATTTGGACATATGATTGCTGGCCCGAGAATTTTAGTTTTCTGTGGTTGCACCCCCCACCCAACCTCCACAATGGTTGCATAGGTGCACTAGAATTCATAAAATCCTTCATAAAACATGCTAAACTTTAGTTTACAAAGACGTGAAACTCACCGAGTGGTCTGGGGTGTTCACTGATAAGCTCACACAAAAGTCGCTACAAAAGATGCTTTCCAAAAGCTTTTATCGTAGTTTTTGTCCCACAAAACTATTTTTCATTTATAAGGATTATCATGAACAAAAAGTGTAAAAATTATAAAGTATGGTTGGTCACTAAACTTAATTATTTCATGCAATTATCCAAAAGCCAATGGAAAAATCTGTTGGTGGTGTTGTTGCTTTAGGAGCAATGACGAGGCAGTGTTGATTTCAGGTGAGCGGGTCACAAACTGTCAGTCAGTAGCAACTGTTGGACACTGTGCTAACTTACATTGTTCTAGCCCCATCTAATGAACATTCCTTAATGTGAAAGTTCACTCAAAATGATAGTCATCCTTATTGACTGAAAATAAAAGTCATATTTGCTTATGATGTTCCAAACTAGTATGTATTTTTCTCCCTGTGAAACATGCAAAGATTTTATTTTTACATTTACAGTTAGTCATTTAGCAGACGCTAAATTTAGAGGACTAAATCAAACAAGTCATCATTAAGAGGCAATAACAACACAAGAAGTGCTCAAAATACAAAGTTCACACATTGCTCAGAGTAGCATAAACCAGGCAAGTATTTAAAGAATATGTTTTTTTATTTATTTATTTTTTTATAAGTGCTCACGGAAGAGATGTGTTTTCAGTTGTCTTCTGAATGCTGTCAGGGATTCTGCATTCCGGATGATGATGGGCAGATCATTCCACCAGCATGGAACCGTGAATGAGAATGTTCTAGAGAGTGATTTTGTGGCTCTTTGTGATGGTGCCACGAGCCGTCGCTCATTGATCGATCGTAGGAATAATGAATATTTGACGAAAATCATGCCATATTTTATTAATGATAAGAAAGGATGACTCACTTCTGTGACAGAGTCCTATGTTTGCGGGTCTGGATATTCCGGGTTATCCTTTAAAGATATTCTTGATACCCGCCCGGATATTCTTTAAAATACCCATATGAAAGAACACCAGTCATTGAAGGGTAATATACAAATCTGAGTTAGTCCCTCCTACAAATTCAGTATAGTAGTAGTAGCCTATGTAAATGTAAACCCAAACAGTAGGTATTGTAATATGTGTAACAGGCTGTTGTGTTTGTTATTGTTCACATAACAATATTGTTTTGTTCATTTAATGTATCAATTGAATTATATTTAAAAAATCTCAGAATACTGAAAATAAAAGGTTATGTTTTTGATTTCGTTAAACTTACATTCTGGATTATGCTCTACACACTTGCCTTTTGTCAGTGGTTTCAGTTTCAACTGCTAAGAAGTCAGGGATGCCTACTGACATTGGAGTTGTTAATGTAAGGAACCATGCTGAGACTGGAATTGAGTGCTGGGTCATTCCGTGTCAACTCTACCATAGGTCCCCAACTCAAATTTTTTAATTTGATGGTGAATGACATGCATACTGTATTTCAAGAAGAAAGCTGGAAAAATATGAAATGTCATGAATGAATATTTATTGAGTAATCTACTATTTGTATTTCACGTAATATTTGGAGCCAAATTACAGGGAGGGTAAAAATGTTCAAGAAGATTGTCTAGTATAGTTCACTGGTTCAGCTGGACTGTATTGAAGATGATTACAATTTCAAAGAAAAATATGCCGTGCTTGTCAGAAAATGTATTTGCATATTTAGAAGTCCATAAATGCATTCTAATGGCTTATATTTTTAGTAGTACACATTGTGGTATAGTAGCAATTTGTATGTGTTCTCAATTACAGTCCATCACAGCTATGTTCATTCACTGTATATGCATGCACTGCCCTAGCTTAAAATGTATGCATGAAATTAGTTGACAGAAGCATATCAAAAATTGCCACGTCCAGCAGAATGAAGATCAGTCTGAAATATAGAGAAAAGAAAAGATGAAAGAAGATTAATTCATGAAGAAAATGAATGACTACAACCTAGTCTATGCAAACAAGATTGGTTGATTTAAGAGTATTTTTTGTCTTAAACCTTGGTTTCTTTGTAAAAGCTGAATAGAAAATCACATCTGTTAAAAGTAATTAGATTTTCATGTGTAATGCATTGAGTTGCCCATGGCTCTCCATCTAGTTTTTCAGAGGGACAAATTATCCAAATGAGAGTTAATTTCTACAATTATCAGATTTTAGCATTTTCATTTTCAGAACTAAAACATAGTTTATGCAAGTATAGTTACTCAAGCTTAACTTTTTGTTGTTGTATTTCAAAATAAGTCATATTGGAATTGATAATGCAATGCAACATCAGTATGCACAGCATTGCTATTTTTTTCAAAAGGGACAGTAGTGTTATCTGTCTCCTAAGATTGTTTTTTTTAATTGCAGACTACTAAGTGCTTCTGAATTCACCATAGAGATTTGCACAGAAAGCGTTCTAATGCATTAAGCGGTGCAGCTAATTTGTCTAAATCAATCTATGACTGCATAAAAATGATTGACGGTCCATATTTGCCCCACAGGTCACATTTTGATGGGCTCTGGCATAGGCTAAAGACCAATCTGCCCATTTGCATTACGTAACCATGTTCTAAATTATTAGCAATGTGACTCGTTCACAAAGGACAAACCAGTATGTAAATCAGGTGACTCTGGTAAACACTTCTCAAGCCTCGAAGTGATCACTGTCTCTGCCATACCTTTCACGTTTAATATTGAAGAACATTCTGCTTTGCCAAATGAGTTGACTGCCACCACTTTGTACTCGCCACTATCTTCCGGGCGAACTCTGAGGATGGACATAGAGCAGACACCAAATGCATTTGTGATGTAGTAGTTTTTGTCAGAGTTGATGCAAATCCCGTCATGGTACCATGCAATATATGGGTTGGGGCAGCCGCGGACTGCACAAGTCATGTAACACTGGTATCCTTTTGGTGGAGTGTGGTATTTCAATGGAACCAGGATGGAAGGTGGCCTTTCTAAACTGATTACAGGCGGCACAGTTGATGGTGCTACAACTAGTTGGTAGGAAGGAAAGAAAATTTCCTTAAATGTAAATACTTAAATGTTAAGTATTTAGCATTGTGCAATACAATATGTTACATTAGTAGTGGTGCTGCTACCCACCTTTATTGCTGTTTACGCCCCACGTTGGTGAATCTGAAGGATCAGAAATTCCCATATCATTTTTTGCATAGACTTTGAAGTGATATTCTTGACCTGGTTGAATGCTGGTAGTGTAGGTGTTACAGAGTAGGTGGTCGGCTATTGTGCGCCAATTGCGTGAGTTGGAGTTATGTTCTTCCACCATGTAGTGCAGTCGGTCATCTCTCTCGTGGTCTGGAGACAGACCCCACTTGATAATGACTTTACCATAAACCACCTGTTCTAGCTCCACTGGGCCTGGAGGCTTGGGTTCATCTGCAGCCACATAAAGAGCAATATTATAGTGTTAGGAATATTTATTCAGTAGTTATTTTTAGGGATGGGCAACGATTAATCGTTAGCAAAATAAAAGTTTGTGTTTACATAATATATGTGTGTGTAGTGTGTATAATTAATTTGTATATATATAAATACACACACATGCATGTATATATTTAAGAAAAATGTGTTATTAATATGTCAAATATTTATATTTATATATAATATTAATTATGTATAAATATATATAAAGTATATACATGCAAATTCTTAAATATATACATGCATGTGTGTGTATTTATATATACAAATTAATTATACACACTACATACACATATATTATGTAAACACAAACTTTTATTTTGCTAACGATTAATCGCGATTAATCGTTGCCCATCCCTAGTTATTTTCACTTATGAGTAACTCATTGTTTCTTTGACAATGCTCTTTCAGTCTCCCAGGGTGTGGTCTCACCTTGGCATAAAGCATGCAAAGTTACTTTGGACCCTTTAATATATGTTTGCAAAAGAAGATAAAGTTACACTACATTATTTTTGTTTTTGTTGAATTGTTTTAGATAATATTCAATTCAATTCCCTTGCTGATTTCATGGACTTTGAAGTTTAGATCCTGTAATGATGCTATCCAAATTTGCAGGTTAGAGTTAAACTTGAATTTTTGCATGCACCACTTTAAGACTAAAATATTTACATATAGTTGCATTCCCACTAATATGAATGAATGTAAGTAAAGCAAAAGAAGAAGAAAAAAACTACTGTGATCACACCTTTTCATAGTTCACATAATGTTGGATGATATTACCTGTTACTCTGACCTCTATGTCAAAACTGGCTTGCCCCATTGTGTTTTTAGCCACAATGGTATAGACACCAGAATCGTCATACTTTGAGGAGGGTACGACAAGTGTGCACGTTCCATCAGAATGAATGATCTTGTTCCAGGGAGATACAGGTTCACCATTCTTAAGCCATGTAATGTCTGGTGGTGGAGTGGCCTGTGTGTCAAATATACATTTATGGAAGATGATGACTGACTACATAGAGGCGAGAAATGTGTAAAATGTGTATTTCTAGATGTGCTCTTTTACCTCATAATCAATTTTGATTCTGATAGAATATCCTGATCTCACAATCATAAAGTCTTCAGGATCTTTGAAACGGGGCTTCACTGGAAATTGGTCAAAATCAGTAAATATGTTTTGCAATTATCTCAGAGATTATCTTGATTTCTTGATAAAATGTCTGTGACTTACTGTTGGGGTTTTTAGCGCAGACCATCTCAGAGGGACCACTGTGTTCTCCAGCCCCGAACATATTAATGGCTGTTACTCTGAACTCGTACTCTGACCCCTCAGACACATCCTTCACTGCATACTTCAAAGCTGTAAAAAATAGATACCACTTAATTTATCTTATATTTTGAGATCTTTAAACGTCAGGCAAGGGGCTTGCTAAAGGTTATTTATTGATTTGTCCTAGCAATTGTTTTCCAGACTCAAAATTTTTACAGTCTAGAATTGAAAGTCAGTGCTTTTCATTGAAGGAGGAACTTTGAAAAGAAAAAGAAAATACCTTGAATGGGTTCACTAACTGGGTTCAGAGTCACCCACTGGTTTGTATCTTTCTTGCATTTCTCTAGCTGGTAGCCCAAGATTTTATTCCCTCCGTCTGTCTCTGGTGGAGTCCATGTTAGGTTAATACAGTTTTTGAACGCACTGACCACTTTCGGTGGGGATGGTGGACCAGGGAACACTGTCAATAGTAATATAGACATACATTTTAGATGATTTAAGTCCTTCTCAATATCAGGGTTGCCAACTCTAACGCATCTTGCCTGACACTTATGCTTTTAGCATCAATCTCACACCCACGCAAGAAATGTCACGCCAAAATCCATTTTTCTCCCCTCTCAATCCGTTAATTTTCTGTTGATGACTTGACCAGCGTATTAATGACAGGAGAGGAGTTTAAGGCCCACAGCTTTTCAGTTATTGGCCTAAACAAGACTGACACCACAGACTGTCACTTGATGGCACCCTGTGATGGGAATTTTGGATCATTTTACTGACTTACTTGTTCGATCTCGTTCATTAAAATGAACAAATCTTTTTTTTTTCGAGTCATTTAATTAATTTAAAGGGATTTAAATGTCATACTTACTTTTAACAGCCAAATTCCCCGAACACATCCAAATTAGGGTTACCCAAAAATTTCTCTGAGCACGTACTGAAATTTTACAGTCTCACTCCAGACAGAGTCCGAAAGTTGGCAACCCTGCAATATGGAAAATTCAGCCGTAAAGACTTAAGGAGTTTACTTAATGAGCCAGCCATGATTTTTTCACTCTCCATCGCCTCACTGATGCCCTCAAGATTCTCAGCATAGATGCGATAGATGTACCTCTTGCCAAGGGACACACTTCTATCTCTGAAGGTTAGATTGTTAGCTGAAATATCCCCAATCTTTTTCCAGGTATTCTGCCCAACCTGTTGATGCTCAATTATGTAGTTTGTCACTGGTGAGCCACCGTCATCTTTCGGAGGATTCCATTTCAATTCAAGGACTGCAGATGTGCTTTCATTGACTTCTAGTGGGCCTCGTGGTGGACCTGGCTTGTCTGTCAGGGGCACAGATGTGTGTTACTTAAAATATAGCAACAGTATACCTTTAAAGAGGTCAATTGCAAATATTGTTCTCACCTAGTACAATAAGACTTGATACAGCCTCAATAGAACCAAAAGAGTTTTTTAGCTGGATTTTGATTTGACCAGTATCCGTTCGCAGGCAGTCTTTCATTTGAAGACGACTGTGGTTTGATTCCTTCACCAATTTAACTGAACCCCCATCAAGAAGCTCAGAGCTTTTTTTAAACCATTTAATCTCCAATGAGGCTTGTGGAGGAAATGACATCTTAAAAGATGCACTCTGGCCTGCTTTCACTATCACGGGGTTAGAGAACTTTTGCAAAGCGTCTGGGTCGAATTCTGGAAGATCTGGGAAAACAGAAGCAAGATACAGAAGAAAACATTATTGTAATTTCCAAACTGACAGTAACTTCATTATGCTTTAGCCAAATGTAAAAAAAAAAATGTAATTACCTCCCACTCTCACCATGGCCTCTGTCTTGCAACCATTAACCTCAAAATGATATAGACCTGCATCAGAATCATTGCAGTTCTCTATAATGAGCTTATGTGTACAACCATCTTTAGAGATGACCACTCCATCTTTGGAAGTCAGCTGATGAAAAAAGATTTATGTCAAACTCTGTCAGTCATGTCAGTAATATACTGCTACGACACAAACTTACCTTCTTTCCATCTTTATACCACGCACCATCAATTTTGTCAGTATTTAGTTTACACACTAGCTCTGCAGGCTTGCCGCGGAGGGCATTTTTGTCTGATAATCCACTTGCAAAGTGCACTTTATCATCTGGAACGAATGCATTTGAATGAATTATAATAACTTCAGTTTGACTAAGTGGCAAGTTATTCATGGAAATTGAAGTATAAGCTATGTAAAAGGCTGACAGAGTTCTTGTACATTTTTGCCACGAACATACCTGTACCGTCTCCACCAGATCCAACTGCTGATCTATCTGCTCCCAAACCCATTCCAGAACCATCTCCACTCTCCCCACTTCCTTCTGTACCCTCTCCTCCTCGTCCATACTTCCCTGTTGCATTTCCTCCACTTCCATCTCCCAAGCCAAGTCCTCCACGACCATCCCCTTTATCACCACGGCCATCGGTTCCATCATGACCATCCGCTCCATCACCACTCCCATCCGTACCCTTGCCTCTCCCAGCAGCTTCATCTTTTTCTCTCTGCAGTCTTGCTTGTTCTTCTGCCAGACTTCTTGCAAGATCACCTGCTCCATCCTTTGCACCACCTCGACCTTTCCCCCTGGCATTAGGATCCTCTGATGTGGCATAGACAAATGATTGAACACTATTCTGATTCATATACAATACTACAAATGGTAGCTTGTTTCTTTGTTCCTCTTGAAGACTTACCATCAACAGAAAGGGTGGCCCTGGATGATTTAATCCCAGCAATAGCCGTGTACACACCCTTGTCCTCTTGGCTACAGTTCTTTACTACTAATCTGTGGCTGAGCTTGTCTTCAGAGACTGTGATATTGTACTTGTCTCCATGCTCAAGAGAAATGTCATTGGCACACCATGTGATTTGTGGTACAGGACCAGAAAAAACTCCCTCAAACACTGCATCCTGCCCCTCAACCACTTTAGCATCTTTTAGCATACCATCGAATTCCACATCAGGAACTGTGGGGAAATGATTAATGAAGCAGATGTATGCTGAAAATGCTAAAAAAATAGAATAATAATCTAAAAATTAAATGCCTTCTTACTTGCTAAGCTTGTTGAGAAAATGTTGACATCATCAACATCCACTTGGTAAAGTCCACTATCATTTAAGTCAAGATTGTTGATGCTAAACTTGTACTTATCACCAGTTTTCTTCATATTATGTTTAGATGAATCATCAGTGCCTTTACCATAATCAATCATTTCACCGTTCTGGAAAAAGAAAAGAGCTTTAAATTATTATTATTTTTTATTTTTTTGTTGGATGACATTGTTTGTTATCGATGTAAAACCATTTGAACTTACTTTGTACAAATATATTTTACTGTTTTGGTCCTTAAGCTTCATATCAAACTCAAATTCAGCTCTGCCACTTGTATTTATTTCAATCTGCTTCATGTTGTCTACGTTTTGAACCACCTGTAAGGCATAAAAGAAATGGGATTCAAAAATTAAATTTAAAAAACAACTAAAAATGATTATAGAAATTGACCAAAATCAATGTTGCATTTACAGAAGCGTCTCAAGGCAGAGTTTCACTATCGAAATAAATAACGAGTTGAAATTGACTGACAACCCAGCTTTAGCAACAGATGATTCAATTCCTCGCAAATACCTTTGCTTGTTCATCCTCCTTCTCCTTTTTCTTCAGATTAAGCTGTTTTAGCATCCAGCGAAAGTCAGTGATTCCAAATTCATGACAGATGCGCTCATAATCAGACTTTTTGGCACTTAGCATCAGTTCCCAGAATTTTGGATCAATCTCTCCCTCTTTCTTGGGTTTTTCTTTTCTCTTCTTGACAATACTATGGGAGATTTTAAGAGAGAAAGCAGCTGTGCTTTTATAAAAGAAATTTCTGATTCTGACAAAACATGATTACTCATGGTAAAACAATTACTTGGTTTTCTTAAGCATTTTCCGGAAGTCCTCAGGATCATTGTTTTGGCCATCTTAATTAAAAACAGAAGAAAATAGCATGCATTATCAATTAAAAATCTAAACAGAACACACTCTTTACATTCATTTGTCATTTTAGGATAACCTTTGTTTGAGGGCGTGTTAGTCTTCTTTTTCTTGAATCCAACTAAAAGACAGAGAAAGTAATTAACACAAGAACACATGCGTTCAGATTATACAACATATTCTAATTGCCTAGTTATGCACATTGACTGTGGTAATATTATTGAATGTTGTCATTTGTTTAATGAAAAATGTTGCTTACCTGAAAATACACTCAGGGCAGCTGTGCACACTGCTTTACCAAATGGATTTGTAGCAAAACATTTGTACGTGTCTGCTTGGTCTACTTGGGCATTTTGTATCTGTTTTTTTTTTTTTTTAACACAACAAATTAAAAAAAGTTTTTGCTGTAGAATGACCCATCGTAATATACTGCTCTGTTTGATAATGATGTAATTTCAGATCCAAATCTTTGGAGTTTGGTAGAGTATCTTACCTCTAGAGCATGCTCTCTACTCTTTTCGTTATATCTTGTCTTATACGTTTCTGGATCAGACATGTCACCCTTGTTGCGAGCCCATGTTACAGTTGGTGTTGGATCTCCACTTACCATTGCTTTAAAAATGGCCACCTTGCCTGCAATGGAGAAATGCAACCCATTCATCATTTTTGAGTTTTATGCTTATGATGCATCTACTGCCATAGGCTACTACTTTATCATTTATAACTAACAAATAAATGTTTAATCTAATCCACAGAATGTAGTTTAATAGACTATATATCAGTTGTAGCATACAACAACCGAGCAGAGCAACTCATTTAAATAAGGCATATATATATATATATATAAATGTTTTTTAACTAGCAACATTTATTATTGATACCTTCTTGAACTGTCAAGGAGATTGGCTTCCTGGTGAAATCAGGTGTAGTTTTTCCACGTGGCAGTTCCTTGACGAACTGGGTGATCATAACCCCAGGCACTCTAGATCTCTTCTTGATCTCCACTTGAATCATTAAATCAGGTGATTTATTAAAAACACTGTATGTTTTGTATTTGTTATGTTAATAAGCCACCCATATACTAAATATGCAAATGTCATTCAAAATTTAACTGCCAGATACACTGCCTTTACAGTTAATATTCATTTAACCACATGAGGGCAATGTTACCCTTTAAAGAGTGGACCAAAACAAATAAAGGGGTACAGAATAAGAAAATAACTTTGAACCTACCTACCATTGTGCATTTATTATATGAATGTGAAAAGTCAAGACTTGAAACTGGGTTGTTAACTTAGCAGCTGTTGAGGTTTTGAAGTACTAAAAGCTTTAAAACACATGCAATATAAACCTAAGCCTTTTATCTGGGAAATATTTAATTAACATTTTACATTACATGTAAATAATTGCATTTACAGTATTTTGATTCAAATATAGCTTACCCTGATCACCCGGAATCTCTTCTGCAGGCTGTGACATATTCAGAATGATTTCCCAGAGGTCACTTTATGAATTTAGGCTATATAAGAAAATATATATGAAAATTATTTTCTGTAAAGAAATTATTTAAATATTTTTATGGTATTAGAACCAAGGTTGGTTTATATTTTGTAAAAAAGCAAGGCTTAAAAATCAGTCAGTGATTGGCCTTTAATCAGGGGGGTACAGAGTCTGATGATCCCAATCATTTGTACACTTACATTGAGACAATATACACACACTAACTAGAAGTTGTTATGAAAGTAACATCAAAGTGAAATGGCAGAGAACTGCAAAGTGGAGCATGCATGTTTGTTTCTACTGAATAAGTTAAAGTTCCTGCGTAACTATCTGAGGGTTCAGATAATTACTTTGCTGATGCACCAAAATATTTCTTTGTTTGGTGAATCCTATCCTAAAGTATCATTTTTTTTTTTGCATATACTCTTTTTTGCACTGTTTTCTCAGCGACCTATTCCTGCTGTGATCACAACAGTAATATGGTGATTTTTTTTTTGTTTTTCTCTAAATCTGCATATTTTTTCCTCAGAATCTTACTTTATTTAAATTTGTATGTAGTACTAAAGCACTGTCATGATTATATTTAATGTAATCTTGCTGTTAGTGACTATCATTGATAAAACTGTACTCTCTCTCTCCTTTTTTTGCTCCTAATGGTCCTCAAGAAAATGCATCATGCTATGACCTTTAAAAAGTGATCCAATAAAGATATATTAAGAATTTGATTGGATGCATATCGTTGCGTAATTCTAGACTGGTAAAAAACGAATTGGCATTCCAAGATTCACAGGATCCTCAGCAATGCTTTTACAAGGCCAAAGGGGAAAGAAACAGTTATCCACCATTTGACAGATACATTATGTGAGCTTTAAAACTAGTTGGTCTGCCTAGCTCAAAAACAAAAAGTCTGACACAATGTTCTGATGCTTTGTAACAGAAAAGAAGCACATTTGAATTGACTTTCTTCAGCAGCTAAAGCAATCGCCTTCCACTATAATGCTGGGATGAAGAGGATCTGGCTTTCTAACCTTAACCCTTTAGTCAGATTGCTCATCTTTCCTGAACATTTGTCAAACGATTTTGAGAGTTCTGGCGTCAAGCTGTAACAGTCTATCCAAAAGCCTCCCCTTTTCACTTTATCTCTCATTTGTCTCTCCAGTACACAAAGACAAATCACATCCAAACAAGAAAAACAATTTTCCCTCTTGAGTGCAATTAAAATAATAGTTTTAAATAAAGTTGTTTTGTCGTTGAGATTTTACCTTAAGTTTTATTTATTTATTTATTTTTTTCTATGCAAATGACAGCCTCAGTCACCATTCTGTATCATTTTAACTGTAAGTTCTGCCTAACTTTTTCACTTTGTTTTACTTCATTCCAGTGAAATAGTGCTAAATTACTTCTCACACAGGTCACTTTGTTTAACAAATTAAAATAATAAGTTATAACGAATAATGCAGCGCTGTTTTACTAGGTCAAAACAATCATACGAAAATATATTTGAGTGTTGAAAGTTATTGTAACGCTACTCTGTGCGTTTACTCTGTGGCACTTTTTTTAAACTGCAGCAAGCTAGATCGAAATTAGAAATAGTTATTCAACATTTGACAGACAAATTATGTGAGAAATATATATAATTAAATATATAAATCTAAATAAAATATGGATGACTTGTGTTGCTTAATTGCACGCAGTTCATTTTTAAAATATATTGCATGGTGGAGAAAATGCTGTATTACTGTTAATACAAATAATACTCTTTCTGATTTGGCTGTGTTGTTAGACAATTGTGCAAACACAGTACAAGCATATTACTCACGCTAAATCAAGAAAACGAGATTCAAACTATTAGACTAACCCAAAGGTATCCGAACGGTATCACCTAATAAAACACATACTATATTAAAGTGTCTTTAGTGTTTCCATGGTTTCTACGGAAGTAAAACTGGGAATCAAGGATAATGCGGATATGACACCACTGACAGGCGAGGCGACGCAATGACGGGCCGCGTTACACTGGTTAAAATAGTTGATTTCTCTGGATTTAAAATTTATTGGAAACTTTTGGTATAATGTCAGTACACTGTCCACTATAAGTGGATATTTTAGTTCCTTTAAGAGCTGGCGTGGATGGGAGTGATTCTCATAGAAGTAATTAATGATGTATGGCAGTAGATGACCACTTACATGTTAAATGTACATCTGACTGGCCATTGTGTTAATGATATCATGTGCTCAGGTTTGCTCCGAGTAAATGAAAATCATTAGTTTTGACCAAACTTGTTTCCATTATTTTTTCATAGTTCCAAGGACTGATGAAATTCATAACTATATTCGAACTGTGAATTTCTAATTGTGAATTATTCCTGATGTTGCATGTCAAAGAAAATGGAAACTCACCTTTAAAATCCCGCTGCTCCTTCAGCTTCTGCGTTAAGAACATTTGGTGGAGTGAATGGAAGACTTCTATGCAGTTGAATCAATCAGCTGTCACATTAAAGCTTTTATTTGAGAAGCTGAGGTGGGGGGATGTCCAGCCCATGAAGCAGATATTCATATTCAAATATCATTTTACGATCCTGACTAAATGTGAAGTTAACTTTTATTGGTTTCTATTATGTCAGTCATTGCAAAAAGGTTGTTTACCATCTTATTTCGATGTTTATCTTTTGAATTGAAGCTTATCTCAGTCTTGCTGTTGAAAGTTGAAGCATTGTTTAATCAGACTAATAATGAACTCCATCCCAGCAGTCCACTTTTACATAGCTGAAATTTTTGACTTATGATTTCAGTTGGAGAACCACAGAGAGAGAGTATTTAGCATTAAATTCATATGTCCTAAATGTAGACACTTGCTCTATACTGGCCTTGCCATTTACAGTAAGATGACGATCTCTTGTAACATGACCGAACATATTGCATGTTTATTGGACAATTAAAATGTAACTTAAATGGCACTTAAAATAAAGACATTAGTTGCTGGTTAAGGTGTTGTACGAACAAAGTTAATACATGTGATTTTCGACTATTGCATTGCGATTTATGTAAATATAAAGCTTTTACAGGTATAATTATAATATTGAGGGGCTCATACTAGTATGAATGCTGGGTCTTGTAAAAAATATATATTTATGTGGCAGCATATTTCCCTCACACCCCCGAGGGAAGGTTTCATTTTACATTGACAGGGATTTACCAAGCTTGACATGCCCAGACAGCTTGTCTCAAAGTCTGGAGCCAGGCAAATTGCAAGGACCAGTTAGCCTGGAGACATCTCTGGACTTCTGGAAACTGAGTACACAAACGTCACCCTACGACCTAAAACACCTCTCAGTACCACAAGGTATGCAGCAAGGTATTTGTTACATTATTTGTTTATTCTTTAACAATGTCATTGATAACTTCATCACTTTGGTACAAAGTCTATTGTACTAGACCCAGGGCAGGTGATCTTTGCGGTGGTATGGTAATGTACTTGAACCTTTTTTGGTATAAAAAATGCATTTTGCATCATATCTTAAAGCTGTTGTTAAATAAAGGAAAACTGTAATGACCTATGCTCGTTGTTGAAAATCACCAAACAGAGAAGTTGGCAGAAAGCAGTTTATTTACATTAAATACAGTTCACATTTGAGCCGTATAGCTATCACAGTTAATAAATAGATTCTGATTTTATCTAATAAAATGATAGATCTATATATCGTCCAGGCCGATACTTTAGTGCTTTTCACCATGCATATTCAAAGTAGCTTTACATAAAATAATTCACTGTACATTGGTTTGCTGTACACAAGCTAGCTGAGGGTCAGCACTCTGAATAAATCAAAAAGAATTAAATCAGAATAAAAATTTAATTTATGATTGAACTTTATAGTAGCAATAACATATTCAGCTGAGCATGTCAAATGTGAAAATAATTATTACATCTAACATACTTTTCACTCTTAGTTTGGTGGAACATTCTGCTCTGCCAAATGAGTTGACAGCCACCACTTTGTACTCACCATTCTGGCCCAACTCGCATAATGTACATAGAGCAGACGCCATATGCATTTGTGATGTTGTAGGTGTTGTTGCAGTTGATGCAGTTGCCTTTTAGGTACCATGTGACAGTGCAGGTCATGTACTACAGATATCAATGAGGTGGACTGTGACTTTCAGTGGACCAAAATCTAAGTAGACCTCTCAAAAGTGAGTGTTGCTGGAAAGCTTGTGTCTAGTGGCATTAGAAATAAGATAACAATTACCAAAAAAATGTTGTCATTGTTTGCTAATTTATCATGCTGTCTCTAACCTTTAAGACTTTTTTTTTTCCAAAATAGATGAAAAATTTAGTGTACTAGTCCTTCCTACTGTACTGCGACCAGATCGTTGAGTCAGTGATTCGTTCAGAGTTTTGGAAATTAGGTAAAAAATATCTATAGCATAAAATAGTTAATTATTCATAAGGAAGACATTTACTGTACTTATATGCACTAAGGAGATTTTCGTAGTGATTGTATGGCTTCAGAAAACTTGGAAAAAATCATACATGTGTCATATAATGGCACGTTTACTGTACTTTACATCCTTGTTTAATCTCGAAAGCCTCGGGCCACATTTATTGTAATTGCATCAAAATGAGCAACGAGTACAAATCTTCAAAATTTCTCACAGAAGAAAGACAATCATTTTGGAATGACATAAGAAACTATGGCAATTTTATTTTTTGGTTTAACCGTTCCTTTCAATCAACAAACTATGGTTATATACTGTGATGATAAAAAAAAAAATGATACGACAATTGAATGAAATGAGCACTAATTAGTTTGTTCACTTCTGCAACCCACCTGTCAGCGCAGTAATACCCCTCATTGGTGATTTAGATGGATCAGAAATATAGTTTTTTGCATAGACTCTTAGTGGTTTTCTCAACTGGATTGGACAGAGGCAGTGCAGTGTTGCAAAACAGACGGTCGGCTTGTACTCCAAGCACTTGTGTTGGAATCAGGTTCATCTACCAAGTAATACAGTCAATTGTCTTTCTCCTGGTCTGGAGATGGAGCCCATGTGATGATGAGTTTACCATAAACAACCTGTTCCAGCTCCACTGGGCCTGGAGGCTTTGGTTCATCTGTAGAGAAAGGAAGCTTTCATGCTGCAGGGGTTGGCAAACTTGTGAGGCAATGAAAGTAATAAATTGGCCCATGAGTAATCAGGTAAAAACTGGTCCATATTGGGCACATGTTTCATTTAGTCATTTAAACAGCCTCACAGAAATAAACTAATTAAGATGACTTGGCTGAACACACATTTACAGGGGCACTGCATTTATGGAATTTACAGGATTGCTTGTTGACATGAGGTCATTGCCCCCGCTTAGAGCTGCTCCTGGATGCAGCAAGGCTTAGTGTGATAAACTGGACAGAATAGTTACATTCACAGTGGCTATGCATTTTGGCTTGCTTTTTTGTTTTTGATATCTATAAATTACAGGAACATCTGTCTGTGTGTCTTTCTGTCCGTCTGTCTGTTAATCAAATATCTCTCGAACCTTTTGTCCGATGGATTGCAAACTTGACAGGTGTCTTGCTACGGGCAAGAGTAAATGCAGGGGCGAGTTTTACATTGTTTGGATTAGAAATGAAAAAGATATCGTTAAAAATATCTGTAAAAATAGCACACATTGAAGTTGTGGTTTAAAAATAAACATTCTGACATTAGAGAGGGTTGTGGTTTAAAAATTGTGGTTTACAAATAAATATTCTGTCAGCTAAACATTATGGCCGTGTGTTCACAGATAATTTGTTTCATACTAAAAATGTATTTTTCATCAATTTTGTTTGGTTTGCTGGGTAAAAAGTGACAGTGATGAGCACTGCGTTTTATCCAAAGTTCAACATTTTTCAACTGTCAGCGGCCAGTAAAAAACGCCAAGCATTTGGTGATCGAGCGTAAAAAAAAAAGGGCTTAGCACCTTGTTACATTCATGGCGTTTAAAAAACACAGCGCTCCCAATGAAAACAATTGAAAACATATGCCAGGCGCGTGGAAAAAACGCTTTGGTGGACACATGGCCTAAGTCAGCTACACTGTTTTCTTCTGAAGTAAAAAAAGTATTCTTTTAAAAAAAAAAAAAAAACGATTCTTGTAAAAAAAAGTAGCGATTCTTTTTGGAAAAAGTAGTGATTCTTTTTCTAAAAAGTAGCGTTTTTTTTTTTTTTTGGTAAAAAAGTAGTAATTCTTTTGAAAAAAGTAGCGATTCTTTCCGGAAAAGTAGCGATCTTTTTTAAAAAAAAAAAAAAAAAAAAGTAGTGTTTTTTCGGATAAAGTACCTATTCTTTTTGTAAAAGTACCGATTGTTTTGGAAAAAGTAGCGATTCTTTTTGGAAAAAGTAAATAATAAATATATTTTATATACCTTTGCCCTCTATTTTCATATATCTTTTTTGAAATTTAAATCAAAATTGAACTTAGGACTGGTAAGTTTGTTTAATAGCTTAGAGGTCTTTTTTTTCTTGATCCTGGGGACATTTTTAGAGCTGTCTGACCCATTCGCTTGCTAATGCAGGAATGTTTTACCTTCTATTCAGAAAATTGACTTAAACTGCCACTCCGACTTCTGTCAAGCTGGACTGCCCACTAGAGTTCCTTGCCATGATGATATAAACACCTGAGTCTGAATACTTTGATGAGGGGATGAAAAGTGTGGATGAGCCCTCAACATTGATGATGTTGACCCAGGGGGTCACAGGTTCATCATTTTCCAGCCATGTGATGTCAGGTTGTGGAGAGCTCTAAACATAAACACAGTTTTAAAGAAAATGATAGACTGAATATTGTGACCGATTATAGGCATTAAGCTGAACTGACCCTTGCAGTAAGCCTTGTATCCCATGGCTAACAGGCTAAAAGTGGTAAAAAAAAAAAAATTAATGGATAATATTTGTATGAGGGCTGGAATGAAGTTTGACATTGCAAATCATTCTATCAGCTGTTAAATTGATTAAATTAGGTAGAAACTGCAAACATTTATCACATTTATTATTTTTTATTGGAGTTAATGTACATATTCTTACTATTTTAAAATGAATGGCTCTCTGTTAGACATGTTAATTTGGGAATGAGGGCTGACACAGCATACACAATAAATCTAAGTACCTCGCTCATAATCGACTTTGATTCTGATAGCTATACGTAATTAGCTACTCTCACGACCATGAAGCCTACAGGATCTTTGAAGAAGATCTTCTTCGCCTGACTGAAAGTAAATGCTTGGAAAGCAGATAGGAGGACGAAATGTTCAATTCAGTACATTTATAGTCTCTTTTAAGAAACTATTTTGATCAGAACTTACTGTTGGGTTTTTTTGTCCAGACCACAGAGCTCCTGCCCCAGAAATGGCTCATACTCAAACTCATACTCTGACCCCTTAGACACATGCTTCACTGTATACTTCAGAGCTGTGTGAAGTAATTACTTTATTTGTCAGAGTTACACATCAAGTAAAGCCAGTGACTTGACAGTGACTTGCCCCAGAGCCCGAGCGGGAAGATCTCCCGTCTGTTTATGCGGATTTGACTGAAGCCTTCAGCAAAGAAAAAGCTGCACAACTCCCCGAACATCGGTCCACGGACTGCGCTATAGAATTAATCCCTGGTACAACGCCTCCTAAAGGAAGAATTTCCCCCCTGTCAAAGCCTGAATCTGACGCTATGAAACAGTACATTGAGGAAGAACTCGCTAAAGGCTTCATTCGTCCTTCAACCTCACCAGCATCCGCCGGATTCTTCTTCGTGAAGAAGAAGGATGGAGGACTCCGACCCTGCATTGATTGTCGAGGCTTAAATGATATCACCGTAAAGTATCGCTACCCTTTACCTCTGGTTCCAGCTGCACTGGAACAGCTCCGTCAGGCCAGATACTACACCAAGCTCGATCTACGCAATGCTTACAACTTAATCCGCATACGAGAGGGTGATGAGTGGAAGACTGCCTTTTCCACCACTAGTGGGCACTATGAGTATCTTGTCATGCCTTTCGGCTTGTCCAACAGTCCTTCTGTCTTCCAGGCTTTCATGAATGACGTGTTTCGTGATATGCTGGATAAATGGGTAATTGTGTACATTGACGACATCCTGATTTACTCTAATTCACTCGAAGAGCACATTCAACACGTCCGTACAGTCCTACAACGCCTGATCCAGTTTCATCTGTACGCAAAGAGGGAGAAATGTGAATTCCATCAAACAAGCATCTCCTTCCTGGGTTACATCATCAGTCCAGAGGGCGTTGCCATGGATGAGAGAAAGGTAAAGGGGGTAGTCGACTGGCCATTACCGCAAACCGTAAAAGAACTGCAGAGATTCCTGGGATTTGCCAATTTCTACCGGAGATTCATCCGTAACTTCAGCCTCATCGCCGCTCCCTTGACTGCCCTCACCAAACGTCACAGCCAAGATCAGCCAAGAGCCAAGATTGCCTTTGAAACAGCCGAGATCCTGTGCATCCAAGTCTTTAGATTTTATGGACTACCAGAGGACATTGTGTCGGACAGGGGACCCCAGTTCACGTCACGAGTGTGGTCCGCTTTCTTCAAGAATCTCAACGTCAATATCAGTCTCACTTCAGGTTATCATCCACAATCGAATGGACAGACAGAGCGTCTGAATCAAGATGTTATCCGTTATCTGCGAACCTACTGTCAACAACACCAACATGAATGGAGCAGATATTTGTTCTGGGCCGAGTACGCCCAAAACTCCCTGGTCAAACCATCCACTGGCATCACCCCGTTTAAATGCATTCTTGGTTTTCAACCTCCTCTCTTCCCCTGGTCGGGCGAACCCACAGAACTCCCATCGGTCACAGAATGGCTACACAAGAGCGAGGAGGTCTGGGATCAGGCACACACACACCTAAGACACGCCGTAAGACGCCAAGAACAGCAGGCCAATCGTCACCGACGCCCCGCTCCAGAATACCAGATCGGTCAATGGGTTTGGCTATCCACCAGAGATCTTCGACTCAGACTTCCATGTCGCAAACTCAGTCCCAGGTATGTTGGTCCCTTTCAAATTATTAAGCAACTTTCTCCAGTATCTTTCCGTTTAGACCTGCCCGCTAATTACCGTATCTCTCCCACTTTTCATGTGTCTCTGCTGAAACCCGCTGGTGGCCCGAGAGGAGAAGCGGAGGAGGGATCCACTTCTCAGAGTCCTCCACCCATCCTGGTCGATGGCGAGGAGGCGTACCGTGTGCACCAGTTGCTTGACTCCAGACGTCGGGGTAACGTTCTCCAGTATCTGGTCGATTGGGAGGGTTACGGTCCGGAGGAACAGTCCTGGGTCAATGCGAGAGATATCCTGGACCCCACTCTCACGGAAGAGTTTCATAGGACACACCCGGAGAAACCGGCCCCCAGACCTCGTGGGAGACCTCGTAGGAGACCCCGACGTCAATTGCCTCCTTGCGTCAGGAGCCGCTCACAGGAGGGGGGCTCTGTTACAGTGGAAACTCCCGTTCCGCCTCTTCTCCGCCACCAGAGGGAGCCTTCACCCGAGTATTGATCATTGGCGTTAAACTCAAATTCCCATCATGCCTCGTACCTGGGACTGATTGCGTCACAAACCTGCATGCCATTAACACACACACATAAAAGCCACGTCCACACACCACACCAGTGCGAAGTCTTGATTTGCCCCGGTGATCATCTCTGAGCGTTTATTCCCTGTTTCTGGTTTTCTGGTTTTCGACTTTGGACTGTTTGACTATTCTACGAGTGATATCTGCCTGGCCTGATCTTGGACCGTCTTTGGACTGTGATTATTGCTGCCTGCCCCGAACTCAGCCTGTTATCTGGATTTCCCTATCGTCTTGTCTGCATTGCTCTGTTTGCCCGTTTTGACCCTGCCTGTATTGTTTAATAAAGCTGCAAATGGATTCCTCTGTGTACCGTGAGTCATTATACAAATGTGCTCATTAGGACATGTTTGAATCTGGCCTTTATCATATGGAGATTATTTTTAGGGGAAATTGTCAGTTTTTATAAAAATGGCATGGTGATGTTTCAAAGAGGGTCCTTTAGTTGTAGGTGAGAATGTGTTAATTCCGTTAGGAGAATGGGGATAAGATTTGATATCAGTGTAGCCTATTCCTGGAATAAATGATAAGTCTGTATACTGCATTTGACGTGATGAGATAATGAGATAATTAGTACAGGAAGTAATTGTGCTTTAATTTAAATAAATATTTCATAAATGTTTATTAGTAAAATATATTTTCAGCTGACGAGACGTTGGTTTATGCAGTTTGGTTGCAGTTGTGATCAAGCCGCTGGATATGATGTGAGGAAATAGAAAGGATGTAAGCGCTTGAAACTGATTGGAGGCTTCTATGAGAATGCATAAGAGATCCCTTTGGGAAAGTGCTAGGCTAATTAGACCCCGACCAGGGGCTATTATAGGATTTCAGTCGGGGGTCTGAGCCTTACCTAAACATGAACTCTTGTGGCTCAAAGGAATATTTCTTTCTTTACGATTTTGCAAATTTGAAACTTGCTCCATTGACTTTTATTTTGAATACACAAAATAAATGAAGAGTGTATCAATAAGAGCGCCATTGGTTTGATTTCATTTTCACTGCATGGTGAGTGTTCAGATGAGAGATGGGTGCATGTCTGAGAGCTTTGTGCAATTGGCTCTCTGTGCCATATATTTCCATACTGGATACTACTTAAAGTTGTTTTAAATGTAAAGTCTTTTTAGTGTCTATAATGGGGATTCAGAGTGAAATAACCTCAGATAGCTTATACTGCAGCTGCTGTTTTCAGCAAATCTGAAGAGAAATCATAATAATCACTGTTTTTTATGTAGGATTTCATGTCAGCAGTCACCAATGTACAAATGTAATGATGACAAGATGCAGCTTGGTGTGCTGAAGTGTTGGTTGGAAAATATTCTAGAAACACATGACAAAATATTGCATATTTATGAGACCCAGAAGAATATGTAAATCATTAGAACTGTCCAACCTCACGATTCTAAACTCTGTAAAGTTTTGTCATTTAAAAGTTATCCACGTCTTGGAAAACTTCCGAATGAGCTAGTTTTATTTAAATCATAGACATTATTATATTACTTATAGTGGTATTAACAAAACTGAGGCCATTTAATCATAAAACTATTGTTTTCTAATTACACAGTTTAAAGGTACGGAAAAATCATTTCCATTTACTTTGGAATTTTCATCTGCCCACAAATTAATATCCTCTTTCCGGGATTCAAACCCTATGATTCTTGTTTAATTGTAACTTAAAGATAGATAGTAATTACAATCAAGGTTTCTGCTTCACTTGCTATACATTCATTGGGTTTATTAGCTGGAAAGTTCATGGCATTTGTCACTTTACCTACAGTATGTCCACTCTTGATTTTTTTTTCTTTTTCTTCAACAACTATATAAAGATGAATTATAGGGTTTGGGAAGTTACAATTAGCAATTATAAAGCATATAACTCTTGTGTAACTGTAATTGAAGCAAAAAACCCTTTGATTTTGAAAGTGAAAAATGATATTGCATTGCTTGCTTCTTTTAGGTTTTGTAACACTTTCAAACTGATAGTGAGCAACGCTAAAACCGTGTTTAGTTTTATCCAAAACAAATGAACATGAATCTGGCAACACTATTGTGTTGGTTGTTGTACAGTACGTATCGCAGGCAGGTTCATATAATATTAATAACAACTTATACCTCCACCATTCAATCCTACACTAAATTTAACCAATAGCAAATTTAAGATTAAAATGCTGATTCAACCATGTTTTTTTAGCTTGCTTCTACAAGTGAGTTATGGCTTTTGTTAAACAAGTAGGCCTATTGTTTAATAGTATTGTGCAAGGAACTGCACTGAAATCTTTTATAATCGATAATCTGCCCATATAAGTATAATTTGTGTGAATAAAATAAAAGTTGTTGGTGTTTTTCTGTCACTAGTGTTCATTTTATCTGAAAACCGCAGTGGATTTTATGTATTGGTATTGTTACGTCCTGGGGACGTATTGTTATGAAAAGTGTTTTTAGTTTTGTATTTTACTTTGTTAAATTGCTGTGTTAGTTGTGCTCTGTCAGTCTCTCCCTCACTCTGATTGCATTGCAGCTAATTAGCCACACCTGAGGCTCGTGGAGAGTTGCGGAGCTGCACTATAAGAGAGCAGAGTGAACATGGCTTGATGAGGTTCACTTCTCCCCTGCACCAGACTTGTGTTGTTGTGTATATGGAGTGCTAAGCTGGTGTATTGACCCGGTCTGTGGAAGACTACTCTGTCCCTGTGTGTACACGTTGCTGTTCAAAGATAGCAAGTAGGGTTGCTTATCAAGTCGTGACAAGTTCTTTAAGGATTTCTTTATAACTCTGTTCTGGGAACTAAAAGGTATTGTATAGAAATCCTTGCATTTGTTTTCTTTTATTTCTTTTGGGGAACGGTAGGGAGACCGAGTCATCTTTTATTTGATATCTCATTATTTCCTGTTTTTGGTCAGTCAGGGAGTAGAGGGAAGAACATGTTGTTTATTTATTTTCCTTTTACCTGTATAGGTTATTTAGTTCTGCTCAACCAGTAAGAACCTTTTTGTTTGTTGTTTTGGTGGCCATCTCCTGAAGATTGCATTCCCCCATTATTTTCTTTGTTTAAATACAATAAATCTTTTCATTGATGATATCCAGTGTTCACTCACATTTCTGGGGCAGAGGATGGAAGGGAACCCTCCACGCTTGCGTTTAAGCTTTACTTAATATTTATTTAAGTTTGTTACCCTCTCCCAACCCTAGACTGGGAGTAGCTCGTAACAGTATGTTTTGCAGAGTCACGCTTTTGATGAACCAGTGTTGGGGGAAAAAATGTACCTTGAATAGGTTGATTAACTGGGTTCAGAGTCACTCACTGGTTTGTATCTTTCTTGTGTTTTTCCAGCTGGTAGCCCAGTATTTTGGTTCCTTCATCTTTCTCAGGTGAAGTCTGACTACCTTTGGAGGGGGAGGTTGACCAGGGAGAAACTGCAAAATAGAAGTTTTGATTACTTGCTTAAGAAGTAGAAAAAATAGCATATAGTTCGAGGTCCAGTTTCATTTATGTATTTTTTTAATTGGTTTATTTATAAAATGTTATTTATGTCCCTTAATGATCAAAGCTCATGCAGTCTCTCACTCAGTGTTCCAGCCATGATGCTTTCCGCCTCCAGAGGATCACTGATAACCAGCGAGTTCCCAGAGTAGATCAGTATATATTCTTGCCATGGGAAACATTTCTGTCTCGAAAAGACAGGTAGGTGGGTGAACTATGCTATACCTTCCTCCACATGTTCTGCCCTACCTGCTGACGCTCAACAATGTAGTTTGTCACTTCAGAGCCACCGGTGTCACTTGGTGGATTCCATTTAAGTTCAATGATAGAAGATGAGCTGCCAATCACTTTTACTGGCCCTTGTGGTGGACTTGGTGTGTCTGTAGAGTTATTTGAAATACTCAATGTGTCAGTTTAATGTGAATGTATGAGTCTGCATGTAAAAGGCGGAAGGCTTATAAATATTTATCTCAGAATATTTTCAATATAAAATACAGTTGAGTAGAAACATATCGACCACAATAAGCCTAGAGAAGGCCTCTGCGGTACCAAAAGGGTTTTTAAGATGGATCTTAATTTCCCCAGAGAATTCTTTTATCTGAAGACGGCTCTGGTTTAGTTCCTTTACTACTTTTATCCCGCCTCCATCAAAAAGCTCTGTCATCCTTAAACCAGTTGATCTCTGACGAGTCTTGAGGTTGGAATGGCATTTTAAAGGAAGTAGTCTGGGCAACTTTAACCACCACATTTTTTGGAGAACTTGTGCAGGTCACCATGGACAAATTTAGGAAGATCTGTAATATTCAGAGATGTGTGTGTGTGTTTTTTTTTTAAACTGATTCAACATTATTACTCTTAGATTTAACCTATTATTCCCTGGTTTCACAAACAAGGCTTAAGTGTAGTCCCAGACTTAACTGTTTTAAACGTTTTAACTGAAAGCAACTTGCTCAAAACCGTGGCATTGTTTTGTCTCAAGATGCACACCAGTAATGTGGGTTTTTTTAAGTTATGTTTATAAAAGCTACTCAATGTCCTAATTGAACAAAGGGTTAATCCCAGTTTAAAGCTTAGCTATGAGTCTGTTTTCTTAATATAATAAACATTTACTTATTGATGTTTATTTTAGATATATTTGTGTAATAAAAAAGAAATAGCTATACCTCCAGCTGTTGCCATGGCGTCAGTCTTGCAGTCAATCACTTCAGCCCGATTCTGTCTTGAGGATAAATCTTTGCAGCTTTGAATTACTAACTCTTGTTTATCTTCAACTTTAGAGTACAACTAGCAAACAGACAGAATTAAATACAAAGAGCAATTACAAAAGACATTTGAACACAAATCGATAATTTATAGTATCATTAATTCACCTTCTCCCCATCCCTGTTGGCTTTGTTGGTGCTCAGGTTACAAAAAAGTTCTGCTGGTTCACATCTGACAATACATTTGACTCCTCTCCACTGGTGAAGTGAGTTTTATCATCTAGAAAAAAACATGATATTCAAGATATTATAAATAATAACAGTAATTATAGAATGCAAATATTGCTTATTTTTGTTTTATGTTGATTGAATTGTTGAATGTTATTCAGTGCCTTTCCCAGAGCTCATGTTTGCTCACAAACAAATAGGGATCTTGAGCTTAGAATTGGGAGGAGAAATGCAATATTATGAAGGTGGAAGAATGCAAGTTTATCAATGATGTTCATGTGGTTTGATATGTTTATCTTGTATCAACAGAAATTATGGTGTTCATTAACAAAGCATGCTGTAGCTGTAAATTTTTAGGTGAAAACACAAGGTCAAATTGCATATTTCCAGTATGTCATATCAGATCAAGCAAAGTAATTATGACTTATTTATATGTTATGATCAGAACTTGCAGGGACTGAAAATGAATGTATCTTTAAAAGATAATGTGGTTACACACTTTATTTTAAAGTGCCATTGTTGCCTACTCTATAATTTAGGTTAGGGATCTGGATACACTTTATTTTACAGTACATGTACTTACAGTTTCCTTAACCGTGAAAGTACTGGTGGGTATATTTATACGACAACAATGTACTAAAAATTTTCTGTTGTAACTGCTATAATAAACACATGCGGAAAGGACTGTAAAATAAAGTACTTGTAGTTGCTTGTAATTAAGCATAATAATTTTACTATAGTAAGTACATGTAAGATGTTTAACAATGACACTGTGTTACTGAAAAAAAAGCTCTGTCTATAAGAAAAAACAAATAAGACAACATGAAAAATATGAAAGATTGCAGGTTTACTTACCCGAATTAAATAGAAACTTATTAGTACAGTTGGATGGATCAATTATATTTGAGTTATAAATCACTTGCCTAAACTGCCTAAATTACATCCCTTCCCCAGTAAGGCCCATTAATCTTGTCAGTTGAATGTGTAGTGAATAATTGCTTCAAACTGTTGGCATCAGTCTGATCATGTGCTGATCATTCATACAGTGCCACACTGTGGCAAGTGTGATAAAGCACTGAAATAATGTCAGAGCCACTCACTCCTCAAAAGGAGTGGCCCGAAGCAAAAGAGCTTATAAGCGCCCATCCCCAAAAATTAATACAAAAAAAATTGTCATTTCACAATAGTACAAAGGAACATAGTGCAAAAGCAACAAAACAACAGCCAGCAAACAAAACATGAATAATATACACTTGCAGTATCTGAGAAACACCCCTAGTGACAAATCATTTCTTCTTCTCTATACTTTTCAAAAATCTTTTGTTTGTATTTATATTAGAAAAGATTGATATTTGCATCTCCAAATTAACTATAGGGCTAAAACTTTTCAAAGTTGTATTACTATGTTTCTGCATCCTAAAATTTAATTCATCACCTAATTAACAATTGGTAATCCAACCAGTGTGTTCTTGGAACCTTCTTTGTATTTGGCTTGGTAAGAATTTGTGCCTTGCTTTGTATAGCATCTGTACTGATTGGAACAATATCATAAAACTTCTTTTTTTAATTTTAAAAATAATGAGTTTTTGTGGTCCAAAAGTTAATGTTAATGATGACAATAATGACTATTGTTGTTGAACAATTATAATTTCTCAAGTATTAAGTGCACATGACAATTTTTTTAGTATATTTTAGTATGAATTAGTGTAGTATATTAGCACATTTTAGAATAATATTAAGGACAATTTCTCACCTGAAAATCCTGGCAGTCAGAGATAAGTTAATAATCAGAGATTTAAGAGTTTATGCACACCTTGATGTTAATTTTGGACACTTATGTCACACCTGAAAATGTATGAATGTCGGTAGTATGAATATCTTTTCAAATGTGGTGTCTTTGTGGCAAAAGATAATTTCCCTTATTGAAATGACTTGTGTGGTTCTCCTACCTTTCCCTGTCTTTTCACTAGTGTCTGGTACACTCCTTGCCAGTCCAGTGTCGTCAGAGTCTTCTCTCTTGACCTCTTTCTCTGCATTAGAATCATCTCCAGAAGAAGATGGCGAAGCACCGCTGTCCACCGCACCTTCTGCTTCTCTCTCAGCACTGACTGTTTTGACAGCCACAATTCTTTCATTTCTTTCCTTCTTTAGCTTGACCTGCTGTTCTGCAGCGATCTTTGCCAAGTCAACTCCTGCCCCTTTGGCTTGGGTTGTTTGTCAGGGTTTCTTTTTGACCTTAGAATCTAGATTATTATCAGCTGGGTCGTGACATTAGACAAATGACGAATAGGACATAGCACAACAAAACAAAACAAGAAAGCATACAAGAATATAAAATAAGATATATTGTGCACAATATAAGTCTTTTCAGAGACATTGCTATAATGTGGACTGTAACAGTGTTTGGGAAACTAAGTTATAAGCTACATTTAATTTACTGTAGTTCTGCTAACCTTTTAAAGAAGTAGCTTACAATTTTTTTTCTACAATTTTTTAGATGTCACGCCCCCCAAATATCATCATAAGACTCCCATCCTAAAAGGTTAATATGCTATATTTTGCTTTATAAAGACCCATTGTGAAAAATGAATATTATAAATGTATAAAATATAAGTATTATGTTACTCTCTTGCATTTTCTACTCACTATAGCACTCTACTATTAGATTTGTATTGATTATTTTTTTTATTTAATAATGTATTTTAATTAAATTATTGATTTATTTATTATTTGTCTTATTTAATTTCTTAATCAAATCTTACATTTGTTGCACTTTATAAACTTGGCCCCTGATTCCCCAGTCCACAGTTTGAATTACCTGTTTTAAGGTACAATATGGATTATATAATTATCAAATTACATACGTTATTGAAAAAAAAAAAAAGATTCATATATCTGGAACAGAAATAAAGATCTTTGCTATAAAATTAATGAGTCTCATACTGTATTAACACCAAGTTCTAAAACACCCAAATTTTAAACTAAAAAATTGAGTGGAAAAAGTAGCATTATATAACCAACTATTTATGTTTCTAAAAAACTAAATTAAATTACAAGCTTTTAGTAACACAAATGAGTGATGACGCATATGAATCAACTGATTGACTAAAATGAATTAGTTAATAGTTTGTGTGGTTTGTGTCCTCTCTTAACTGGTTGTAAGTACAATATGACATAAAACCTTCATGTTTGGAACATAGTTTACTTGATATGTTATACAAGTGTTTCACAACCGGTGGGAGACTTATTTTAATTTATTCTAACTTGACCAGAAAGTCCACCATTGGAACTATAAGAAAGTACTTTTGGATACTTAGTAATCTCTTAATTGTTCTGCATCATAAAAATGGTGGTTGAATGTAACTGTGGAGAACACATTGATGCCCTCTATGTTCAACTGGTAAAAGGCCAGCTTCATCTGGGACAAGTTCCCTAATTGTGAAGATGTATTTCTTGCCTAGTTGATTCAGACTGTGTTTCATTTCTATATCGAGATCATGAGAAAATGGAATCATCTCACCATCCTGAGGGAGAAAACAATCTTGCGGAAATCTTGTGGAGATATAAGCTCAGATGTGTTATAATAACCATTCAATTGACCAGATGAAAATCCTACTGCTGGGATCCAGAAGGTTAAGATCAAAAAGTTTGCAAAAAGAAGCAGTTCCATCAGGATTCACATCAGTGTGTTTGAGGTTGGAAATGCTTTTGATGAACTGTGAGTAGAAATATCCTTACAACATAAAAAATGTGTATGCCCCCCCATCCCCCCCCCCACCCCCCGAAATTGAAAGAGTACCTCTGCTTGCTCTCCCTTCTCATCTCATTCAGTTTCTTCAACATCCAGCGGAAGTCAGTCACCCCATATTCTGCACAGATGTGCTCATAATCTTTCTTATTAGAGCTCAGCAAAATCTCCCAGAACTTTGGGTCAATTTCACCATCTTTCCTTACTTCTGTTTTCGGGAAAACCTTACTGCAGGGTTAAAATGTATTTCACAGTTGATTAAAGGAAAGGTAGCTATAGGATATGGGATATATTTTAGGAAAGGGTTCAGAAGGATATTAAACTTTTAAACCTAATTATTACTGTATATTTTTTCGACCACTAAACTTTATTAAAGCTTTGGGGGACCATGTCTACCTACCTCTCCAAAGCAGATGCAGTATTGGTAATGCACTTGTCACTGAAATCGCCTAAAATAACTTTCTCTATAATAATAATGCGATAAGATTTACAACAACTGTTCCCTTTCAGGACAGCCTTGAGCTCTTTTGGATCAGTTGCAGCTGAAAAATGCTTGAGCTAAAAAAAAAATCAAATCACTGATTTATGTTATAAAGTTTCTTACAGTATAAGGCATCACACAGGAAGTCTGAAATACGATGAGTTCATCGCTCTCACCTCAATGGCTGGGTGAGGTCCCAGCCGCATATTTGAGGTGATGGCCAACACTCGCGCACTACAAGTTCGACCTACTGAACTTTGTGGTGTAGGCCCAAGGTGCTTTCTTCGGGTCATCAGGTGGGTACCCTCCTTCAACAGTGTTTCGTCAATCAACCCACAACACCTCCAGAGGGCTTGACAGCTAACCCCAGCGTCCTGGGGCAGCCCCCTCGGCCCCTTGGGCTCCACTACCAGTGCTCTTTTATGTTCCCTCCCTACCCTGTGGGTTGTTCCATCGATCACAGCGCTTTAGCCACAGCCATCTTGATGCTGCCTCTGCTCTTCTTGTGATGTTCGCCATAAGCCGTCTCCTGCTGGGACCTCTTATTCCAAGTCTGGACAGGGCGCTCCAAAGTGACTGCCCAGGAAATCCTCGGCAGCCTACTTCCACTGGCAAGTTCCATGCCCGCCATCCCGCCTGTTGGCACTGTTGGATGAGTGGTTGGTACTTCCCACGCTTTCTCTCATGGGCCTCTTCTATCCTCTCCTCCCATGGCACAGTCAGTTCAAGCAGCACTACCTGTTTTGTTGCTCTGGACCAGAGAACTATGTCTGGTCTGAGAGTTGAGATAGTAATCTCCTCTGGAAACTTGAGCTGTCTCCGGAGGTCAACTCTCATGTCCCAGTCAGTAGCCGATGTCAGAATTCCTGCGCCAGAGGATGTCCCGCTAGAGCTCTCCCCTGCTCTAATAAACTTAATCAAACGGGGTGCTATCGACCTTGTGTTTTTGTGGGTCTTCCTTCTCTCTTCCTCCAGACCTGCAGCTAGAACGGCAAGTATCTGGTCATGCCTCCATCTAAACTTGCCATCAGCCAGGCTAGCCTGACATGAAGACAGTACATGTTCAAGGCTTGCCGGTTTCCAACACAGCGTGCAGTCTGGGCTCTCAACCAGTCCCCAACGATGGAGATTCACTGGTGTTGGTAGTACATCGTATGTGGAGCACAGAAGGAATTTTATCCTCTCATCCTCCATGCCCCACATATCCCTCCAACCCAACGATCTTCCTTGGACACCGCCCCAACACGTCCACCTCCCCTGCTTTTTCATGGCTGCTGCCCTCGTTTGCCTATCCTCCTCCTCCACCAAACGGAGCTCTTCCTGGACTAGGCTGCGGCGACCTTTGGCATTAGTGTCCTTCCACCTGGCTCTGGTTATAACTCCTAGGCCCAGCCTGCCTTGGTTGACCGTCCCCACGATGTCTTTGTGGCGTAGCCTTGCCTCTGCGTCTGCCACAGCCCTGCCTGCTGACCATTTCCGTCCTGTGCGGATGGTGATATCTGCCTGGCGGACCAATTGGTCACTACTGTCACGAAGCATCATCACCTGCCGGGATTTGGCCACCTTAAACTCTTCAACCACCGATGTTAATGGCAGCTGCAACTTGCTACCTGAGCTGTACAGGCCAATTGAGGAAAGGGATTTAGGGACTGACAACCATCTGCGAAGGAAGGTGTTGATCCTCCTTTCCAAGGCTTCAACTGTTGTTAACGGCACTTCATACAAGAGCAGTGGCCACAGAAGTCTTGGAAGAACACCATGCTGATAGCCCCAGAGCTTGAATCTTCCAGGAAGCCCACTCCTATCCAAGGCTCGCATCCAAGCTTCCGCCTGCCCGAGCATTTCCTTCACACTCACTCGGTCATTCAGTTCAGCTCTAAACCATTTTCCCAAGCTCTTAATAGGTCTCTCGCTAACAGTGGGAATGAGGTCTTTTCCAATCCTGAAGCGAAACTGGTCCTGCACGCGTCCTTTCCTCAACACAATGCTCCTTGACTTTGCTGGCTTAAACTCCATCCTGGCACCTGCAATGATCTTACAAAGATCTTCCAGAATCCACCGACCTTCTGGGAATGATCTTGCTGTTATGGTCAGGTCATCCATGAATGCCTTGACTGGAGCCTGCTGAATCCCATTTGCCAAAACCGCACCTCTTCTAGGCTTCTCCACTGTCTTTACCAAGAGGTTCATTGCAGCTGCAAACAAGATGACTGAGATGGTGCAACCAGTTACAATGCCTTTTTCCAACCGCTGCCAGCTGGTGGTAAAGCTCCCACAGGTGAATCGCATCCTGAAACGGTTGAAATACTCCTGCAGGAGGTGCTGGACTTTCCCTGGGACATGGTACGCATGCAGAGTGAGATCCACTAGCTTGTGAGGGACCGTTCCATATGCATTAGATATATCAAGCCACACAACTGCAAGATCTCCATGATTGCGTTTTGCATCCTCAATTATCTTTGTGATGACGCTTGTGTGCTCGATGCACCCTGGAACTCCTGGGGCTCCCCCCTTCTGTACTGAGGTGTCGATATACTTGTTGCTCAGGAAAAAGGTGGTGAGTCTGCTTGCTAATATTCCAAAGAATATCTTACCCTCCACATTCAGAAGGGAGATGGTACGGAACTGCTTTAGGCACGATGAGTTTTCCTCTTTGGGGATAAAACACCCCTCTGCAATGAGCCACTCATCTGGAAGACGATTCACCCTCCACACTGCCTTCAACAGCTTCCATAGCCTCCTTCTTAGCCGCTCGCATTGCTTATACACTTTGTATGGAATCCCATTGGGTCCCGGTGCTGAGCCAGCCCTTGCCCTTTTGAGAAAGTCATTAACCTCCTTCCATGAGGGTTCTTGGTCAGCAAACTTGTTAGTTGGTTCCCCAAGTTTCATCACGGTCTCTCTGATCTGCAGTTCGGCGCCCCTTCCTGGATCGCTGTGTGTGCTTGAAAGATACTTCTCTACCTCTTCCCTTGATGCCTGAAGTTGACCCGATCTTTTGTCCCCCAGGAGCTTAGACAGGTAGGCGAACGGGTTCTTAGTGAACTCCTCCCTCTGCTTTGCCCGCCGTCTTCTGTCTCTCCTGTAGTACTCTGCTCGGCGTAAAGTATATTATTAATGCTCACTGGACTCCTGGTTTGCTTTGTCTTTCTTGAAACCCGTTTGTGGTGAGCAGGACGGCCGAGGGACGTGAGAGAAAGTCACGAGGCCGGTGGTGCGATTGCTAATGAGCAGCACCTGCGAAGCACACCGGTCTCGCATCTCTCACGGAGGAGCGGAGCTATAAAAGGGGAGCGACGGAGTGGATGAGGGAGAGAGGAACTGGGCTGCTTTTGTTTGTATTTTATTTGGTAAGCCAGCAGTCGTCCGTGTGGGGCTGCTGGCCGGTATTTATGTTTTATTTTGGGTAGCCAGCAGTCGTCCGTGAGGGGCTGCTGGCAGGTAATTTGTGTATTTTGTTTAAATAAAGTTTTATTTTGGATTGTTATCCGATTCTTGCCTCCTTCTTCCCTGAACCCTGTTACACTGGTGCCGAAACCCGGGAAGAGGGAGGAACGCGCTGTCCGAGGGTCCTCGCCGCTGTGGGGAATCCGCGGTGCCATCGAGCATGGTGCGCGAGTCGCCGCCGCTCGCCGTGGGCCGGAGCCTGCTGCCGTCCGCCGCAGAAGGGAAGGAGCAGGGAGCGGGGGACTCGCGGCCATGGACGCTCGATGCGGGGCGCTGGGGTGCGTTGCCGGTGGGACGCCCGAGCTCGCCGCCGACCGCCTGGGAAATGGAGGGGCGGCTGCCGTCCGGGAGGGAGAGGAGGAGTCACCGCCGCTTGCCGTGGGCCGGAGCCTGCTGCCATCCGCCAGTGAAGGGGAGGAGCAGGGAGTGGGGGACTCCTGCCGTCTGCCCAAGGCACCCGAGGAGCCGTCGCCGTCCACCGGGGGCGGAGGAGCGTCTAGGCGTCCACCGAGGGCCATCCAGCGTTGCCGTCGGGCACCGCGGAGGAGATCGCCCAGTTGGTGAGGGACAAGATGGCAGCGCGTTGTGGGAGCCGGACAATTTTTTTCTCTCGTGTCTGTCGCTCCTCATGCTTCCGTCTCCGTTTCCCTCGGCTCGTCGATAGTAGGCACAGTCTCGGGTGTACCCCCCGGCCTGTGATGGGGGTATGTGGTGAGCAGGACGGCCGAGGGACGTGTGAGAGAAAGTCACGAGGCCGGTGGTGCGATTGCTAATGAGCAGCACCTGCGAAGCACACCAGTCTCGCATCTCTCACGGAGGAGCGGAGCTATAAAAGGGGAGCGACGGAGTGGATGAGGGAGAGAGGAACTGGGCTGCTTTTGTTTGTATGTTTGTATTTTATTTGGTAAGCCAGCAGTCGTCCGTGAGGGGCTGCTGGCAGGTAATTTGTGTATTTTGTTTAAATAAAGTTTTATTTTGGATTGTTACGGTTCCTGCCTCCTTCTTCCCTGTTACACCGTTAAACCGTATATTACACACACACACACACATTACAAATGTTTGGGGTGATGAATTGCTGTGTTGAGAATGGAAAGTTCCTAATTTTCAAACCTAAAATGATGTTCAGAATAACAGTGGCCATAGCCTTTCCAAATTCCTTAGTAGCAAAACATTTATAGTTGTCTGCTTGGTATGGGGAAATATTTTGCATCTAGAAAAAGAACATGGAGTAGATTCTAAGGAATGCACATTCTGGAATATACGTTTACCTTGTGTGATTAAATGAAAATTCAACTTACCCCAATAGAATTTAGGTCAAATTTGGTTTGATATTTTCTTGGATCTGAAACATCTCCATTGTTTCTTGCCTATGTTACAGTAGGGGTGGCATCACTTACTACAATGGCTTTGAAAATATCCAATTTACCTGCAAGTTTACAAAAATATCTCTTTTTTGCTGAAAATGTATATGGTAGATATTGGTATATGCAAATAATTTGATTAATAAGTTGAAATTGTTTTATATTAATAAAAAATACCTTTTGTGTGTGTGTGTTTAAAAACAGTTGTAAGCGAGGAAAAGAGCATACAGTACCTTCTTGTATGGTGAGAGCAATAGGTTTGCGGATAAAATCTGGATGGCTTTTTCCCTCAGGGAGTTCTTCTATGAACTATGCGATCATGACTCCCGGGACATTAGATTTCAGAGTGTGTGGATAGTAATAAATAGTAAATTCTGTATATGTGTATATACATACACTGAACAAAATTTTAAAGGCAACACTTTTGTTTTTGCCCCCATTTTTATTGAGCTGAACTCATGATACTTAGAAAAAGTCTTTGATCTTTGAGTTCAGCTCATGAAAATCGGGGCAAAAACAAAAGTGTTATGTTTATTTTTAGAATTTGAATTTAAATAATATTTATGTATCAATCGAAGATGGTTTTATTAAAATGAAAAAAGAGGAAAAGAATTAAAACATTTAAGCTGTGCATTTCCCTATTGCGGTCTGATCAGATGGTTTTGATTTTTTCCTCATTTTGATGATGATATTTACATTGGATTTGGATTTAATGCAGTTGTGTCTGCAAACAGAAATAATAAAGCTAAATGGTTTATTTACAGAAACAATTACAATCTATTTGAAATTTGGCTCTGGAAATGTGATTAGTTTTTTTGATCGTTTGAATAATTGATGCAAGGTTAGATGTTGTGTTAAGAAGGAGGCAGGAACCGACGGACATTCAAAGACTTTAATGATTGTAAAATAAATACAAAACGAAAGTAATGGCAGCAGTCCCTCAGGGACGAACAGAAACAAAACATCAAATAAAATCCAGACCTGGCCTCTCTCATCCTTCACTGTTGTCGCTCTTCCTTTTATGCTTCTCCTCCTCCGCGAGGGATACGAGACTGGTGCGATAATGGCGCTCATTATCACTCACGCCACCGGCCTCGCGCCGTTCTCTCACAGCCCTCGACCTTGTCCTGCTCGTCACAGTTATCTAATGGATGATGGTAACTTAACATGAAAAATGAGAAATGAGACTTTTTATGTACATTCTAGTTTTACAGCGACAACATGTTTGTAAATAACCTGTACAGGTGATCACCAGGGTAATACCAAGAAAATAAATCATTTTTGTTGACAGATGATAAATTGTTTTTAAATTTGCATTTCCAAATAACCACTATATTTATAGCGACCATTTATTGGATAGGGATCTGCCTGGTGACAAGGAAAAAAATTGGTCTCTACACTGAAAGTATGACCTATAATTTTTAAAATCGTGTCACTGTCACACCAGAAATTGCTTTGCGGGATAATAGCAAGGCTTCACAGAAGAAATTGTTGTGGCGGAGTCAACATAAAGATTGATAGAAGGTTTTTTTCCCTTTTTTTCGGAAGCCATCAGTTCACAGAATAAGACCATTTGTGGTCACAGGAAATATTATTATAAAATTTGTCATCTTGCATTCAGGCCTCAAGAAGATTAATGTTTTTATCTCCTTTTTGAAACCACAATATGGTTTGACTAATTTTATAAACATCAGTTAATCTAATCCTGTTTTTTCAGACTTGACATTTTTTTTTCATTTTATAACCAAAAATACCCCCCCCCCCCCCCCCCCAAAAAAAAAAAAAAAAAAAAAAAATCCTTCAACAGATTATTTTGGTTTACCTACAAGTGTTTACACACTAATTTATACTGTTTAATATTTAAAATAATTTTGAATGATATAAATACAGTTTGAGTAGTTCAATCCTTAATTTTTCTGATGTTAGTGCTAAGTGCTGTTAGCATTTTATGTAATTTTATGCCTTTCAAACTTGGCCATGTTCATTAAGCCATTCAGACCCTGTGTCCATTACAATGGACATCAAATGTCAGCCCCCTTTTTTTAACTTCTGGAGCATTTCACCTAGTTTAAAGCCTGCAGTCCATGAGATTGGACGTTTGTCATCCAATTAAATGAGTAAAGCTCTGCATGTAGTAATTATATATATATATATATATATATATAAAAACTCTACATTGAAGAGAAGCATGGAAGCACTTCACTCCAAACACAGAAGCAAGCAACATTTTCTAAAGTGTGTTTACATTTTTTATATATTTTTGACAGTATTTCATAGTTTGTATGTAAAAAAGAAAGATTGAACTTATTAATTAAAGTTAAAAATCAACTGTAGAATTGCACGTTTTAAATCAGGATTTTTTAAAATGTGTCTGTTTGAAAAGGTTTGAAAGCCTGTTACTGAAGTCACATTTTTAGTGATGGTGAAATTTCCAGGTCTTGAAATTTCTTTTATAAAAAATATATATCATAGATAAATTTTTGAAACTTTTTTTATGTGCAGAATATACAGTTCTGAAGTGCTTGAACATCCAGAGTTTCAAGAAGATCAGAGCAACTCAAAATATCTAGCGGAAAAAAACGACAGTGGTACCCCTTTCATTTTTTTTTGTGCAAAAAAAAAAATAATTCTCCAATCTTCTTGAAATTCTGGATTCTGATAGAGGGCCATGAGACTTAGAACTGAGTGCAAAAATGGAGGCTCTAGACCCTTCCAGAGCTGAGATATCGAAACTCATAATTTTGACCAGAAAAAAAAACGACAGTGTTACCCCTTACGTTTTTTTTTTGGGGGGGGGGGGGGGGGGGGGGAAATTAAGTTTCCCCAATGTTCTCAAAACTCTGGATTCTGATAGAGGGCCATGAGACTTAGACCTGAGTGCAAGAATGGAGGCTCTATACCCTTCCAGAGCTGAGATATCGAAACTCAAAATTTCGACCCCCCCCCCAAAAAACGACAGTGTTACCCCTTACGTTTTTTTTTCAGGTCGAAATTTTGACCTTCAATATCTCGGCTCTGGAAGGGTCTAGAGCCTCCATTTTTGCGCGCTGGTCGAAGTCTCGTGGCCCTCTGTCAGAATCCAGAGTTTCAAGAAGATCGGAGGGGGTCAAAATTTCGGCCAAAAAAAAAAAATGACAGTGTTACCCCTTATGTTTTTTTTTCAGGTCGAAATTTTGACCTTCAATATCTCGGCTCTGGAAGGGTCTAGAGCCTCCATTTTTGCGCGCTGGTCGAAGTCTCGTGGCCCTCTGTCAGAATCCAGAGTTTCAAGAAGATCGGAGGGGGTCAAAATTTCGGCCAAAAAAAAAAAAATGACAGTGTTAACCCTTATGTTTTTTTTTTCAGGTCGAAATTTTGACCTTCAATATCTCGGCTCTGGAAGGGTCTAGTGCCTCCATTTTTGCGCGCTGGTCGAAGTCTCGTGGCCCTCTGTCAGAATCCAGAGTTTCAAGAAGATCGGAGGGGGTCAAAATTTCGGCCAAAAAAAAAATGACAGTGTTACCCCTTATGTTTTTTTTTCAGGTCGAAATTTTGACCTTCAATATCTCGGCTCTGGAAGGGTCTAGAGCCTCCATTTTTGCGCGCTGGTCGAAGTCTCGTGGCCCTCTGTCAGAATCCAGAGTTTCAAGAAGATCGGAGGGGGTCAAAATTTCGGCCAAAAAAAAAAAATGACAGTGTTACCCCTTATGTTTTTTTTTCAGGTCGAAATTTTGACCTTCAATATCTCGGCTCTGGAAGGGTCTAGAGCCTCCATTTTTGCGCGCTGGTCGAAGTCTCGTGGCCCTCTGTCAGAATCCAGAGTTTCAAGAAGATCGGAGGGGGTCAAAATTTCGGCCAAAAAAAAAATGACAGTGTTACCCCTTATGTTTTTTTTTTCAGGTCGAAATTTTGACCTTCAATATCTCGGCTCTGGAAGGGTCTAGAGCCTCCATTTTTGCGCGCTGGTCGAAGTCTCGTGGCCCTCTGTCAGAATCCAGAGTTTCAAGAAGATCGGAGGGGGTCAAAATTTCGGCCAAAAAAAAATGACAGTGTTACCCCTTATATTTTTTTCAGGTCGAAATTTTGACCTTCAATATCACGGCTCTGGAAGGGTCTAGAGCCTCCATTTTTGCGCGCTGGTCGAAGTCTCGTGGCCCTCTGTCAGAATCCAGAGTTTCAAGAAGATCGGAGGGGGTCAAAATTTCGGCCAAAAAAAAAAATGACAGTGTTACCCCTTATGTTTTTTTTCAGGTCGAAATTTTAACATTCGATATCTCGGCTCTGGAAGGGTCTAGAGCCTCTATTTTTGCGTGCTGGTCGAAGTCTCGTGGCCCTCTTTCAGAATCCAGAGTTTCAAGAAGATCGGAGGGGGTCAAAATTTCGGCCAAAAAAAAAAAATGACAGTGTTACCCCTTATGTTTTTTTTTCAGGTCGAAATTTTGACCTTCAATATCTCGGCTCTGGAAGGGTCTAGAGCCTCCATTTTTGCGCGCTGGTCGAAGTCTCGTGGCCCTCTGTCAGAATCCAGAGTTTCAAGAAGATTGGAGGGGGTCAAAATTTCGGCCAAAAAAAAAATGACAGTGTTACCCCTTATGTTTTTTTTTCAGGTCGAAATTTTGACATTCAATATCTCGGCTCTGGAAGGGTCTAGAGCCTCCATTTTTGCGCGCTGGTCGAAGTCTCGTGGCCCTCTGTCAGAATCCAGAGTTTCAAGAAGATTGGAGGGGGTCAAAATTTCGGCCAAAAAAAAAATGACAGTGTTACCCCTTATGTTTTTTTTTCAGGTCAAAATTTTGACATTCAATATCTCGGCTCTGGAAGGGTCTAGAGCCTCCATTTTTGCGCGCTGGTCGAAGTCTCGTGGCCCTCTGTCAGAATCCAGAGTTTCAAGAAGATCGGAGGGGGTCAAAATTTCGGCCAAAAAAAAATGACAGTGTTACCCCTTATGTTTTTTTTTTCAGGTCGAAATTTTGACCTTCGATATCTCGGCCCTGGAAGGGTCTAGAGCCTCCATTTTTGCGCGCTGGTCGAAGTCTCGTGGCCCTCTGTCAGAATCCAGAGTTTCAAGAAGATCGGAGGGGGTCAAAATTTCGGCCAAAAAAAAATGACAGTGTTACCCCTTATGTTTTTTTTTTCAGGTCGAAATTTTGACCTTCGATATCTCGGCCCTGGAAGGGTCTAGAGCCTCCATTTTTGCGCGCTGGTCGAAGTCTCGTGGCCCTCTGTCAGAATCCAGAGTTTCAAGAAGATCGGAGGGGGTCAAATTTTCGGCCAAAAAAAAAAAATGACAGTGTTACCCCTTATGTTTTTTTTCAGGTCGAAATTTTGACCTTCAATATCTCGTCTCTGGAAGGGTCTAGAGCCTCCATTTTTGCGCGCTGGTCGAAGTCTCGTGGCCCTCTGTCAGAATCCAGAGTTTCAAGAAGATCGGAGGGGGTCAAAATTTCGGCCCAAAAAAAAAAATGACAGTGTTACCCCTTATGTTTTTTTTTCAGGTCGAAATTTTGACCTTAAATATCTCGGCTCTGGAAGGGTCTAGAGCCTCCATTTTTGCGCGCTGGTCGAAGTCTCGTGGCCCTCTGTCAGAATCCAGAGTTTCAAGAAGATCGGAGGGGGTCAAAATTTCGGCCAAAAAAAAAAATGACAGTGTTACCCCTTATGTTTTTTTTTTCAGGTCAAAATTTTGACATTCAATATCTCGGCTCTGGAAGGGTCTAGAGCCTCCATTTTTGCGCGCTGGTCGAAGTCTCGTGGCCCTCTGTCAGAATCCAGAGTTTCAAGAAGATCGGAGGGGGTCAAAATTTCGGCCAAAAAAAAAATGACAGTGTTACCCCTTATGTTTTTTTTCAGGTCGAAATTTTGACCTTTGATATCTCGGCCCTGGAAGGGTCTAGAGCCTCCATTTTTGCGCGCTGGTCGAAGTCTCGTGGCCCTCTGTCAGAATCCAGAGTTTCAAGAAGATCGGAGGGGGTCAAAATTTCGGCCAAAAAAAAAATGACAGTGTTACCCCTTATGTTTTTTTTTCAGGTCGAAATTTTGACCTTCAATATCTCGGCTCTGGAAGGGTCTAGAGCCTCCATTTTTGCGCGCTGGTCGAAGTCTCGTGGCCCTCTGTCAGAATCCAGAGTTTCAAGAAGATCGGAGGGGGTCAAAATTTCGGCCAAAAAAAAAATGACAGTGTTACCCCTTATGTTTTTTTTTTCAGGTCAAAATTTCGACATTCAATATCTCGGCTCTGGAAGGGTCTAGAGCCTCCATTTTTGCGCGCTGGTCGAAGTCTCGTGGCCCTCTGTCAGAATCCAGAGTTTCAAGAAGATCGGAGGGGGTCAAAATTTCGGCCAAAAAAAAAATGACAGTGTTACCCCTTATGGTTTTTTTTTCAGGTCGAAATTTTGACCTTCGATATCTCGGCTCTGGAAGGGTCTAGAGCCTCCATTTTTGCGCGCTGGTCGAAGTCTCGTGGCCCTCTGTCAGAATCCAGAGTTTCAAGAAGATCGGAGGGGGTCAAAATTTCGGCCAAAAAAAAAAATATGACAGTGCTAACCCTTATGTTTTTTTTTTCAGGTCGAAATTTTGACCTTCAATATCTCGGCTCTGGAAGGGTCTAGAGCCTCCATTTTTGCGCTCTGGTCGAAGTCTCGTGGCCCTCTGTCAGAATCCAGAGTTTCAAGAAGATCGGAGGGGGTCAAAATTTCGGCCAAAAAAAAAATATGACAGTGCTAACCCTTATGTTTTTTTTTTCAGGTCGAAATTTTGACCTTCGATATCTCGGCTCTGGAAGGGTCTAGAGCCTCCATTTTTGCACGCTGGCCGAAGTCTCGTGGCCCTCTGTCAGAATCCAGAGTTTCAAGAAGATCGGAGGGGGTCAAAATTTCGGCCAAAAAAAAAATGACAGTGTTACCCCTTGTGTTTTTTTTGTTCAGGTCGAAATTTTGACCTTCAATATCTCGGCTCTGGAAGGGTCTAGAGCCTCCATTTTTGCGCGCTGGTCGAAGTCTCGTGGCCCTCTGTCAGAATCCAGAGTTTCAAGAAGATCGGAGGGGGTCAAAATTTCGGCCAAAAAAAAAATGACAGTGTTACCCCTTATGTTTTTTTTTTCAGGTCGAAATTTTGACCTTCAATATCTCGGCTCTGGAAGGGTCTAGAGCCTCCATTTTTGCGCGCTGGTCGAAGTCTCGTGGCCCTCTGTCAGAATCCAGAGTTTCAAGAAGATCGGAGGGGGTCAAAATTTCGGCCAAAAAAAAATGACAGTGTTACCCCTTATATTTTTTTCAGGTCGAAATTTTGACCTTCAATATCTCGGCTCTGGAGGGGTCTAGAGCCTCCATTTTTGCGCGCTGGTCGAAGTCTCGTGGCCCTCTGTCAGAATCCAGAGTTTCAAGAAGATCGGAGGGGGTCAAAATTTCGGCAAAAAAAAAAATGACAGTGTTACCCCTTATGTCTTTTTTTTCAGGTCGAAATTTTGACCTTCAATATCTCGGCTCTGGAAGGGTCTAGAGCCTCCATTTTTGCGCGCTGGTCGAAGTCTCGTGGCCCTCTGTCAGAATCCAGAGTTTCAAGAAGATCGGAGGGGGTCAAAATTTCGGCCAAAAAAAAAAATGACAGTGTTACCCCTTATGTTTTTTTTTCAGGTCAAAATTTTAACATTCGATATCTCGGCTCTGGAAGGGTCTAGAGCCTCTATTTTTGCGCGCTGGTCGAAGTCTCGTGGCCCTCTTTCAGAATCCAGAGTTTCAAGAAGATCGGAGGGGGTCAAAATTTCGGCCAAAAAAAAAAAATGACAGTGTTACCCCTTATGTTTTTTTTTCAGGTCGAAATTTTGACCTTCAATATCTCGGCTCTGGAAGGGTCTAGAGCCTCCATTTTTGCGCGCTGGTCGAAGTCTCGTGGCCCTCTGTCAGAATCCAGAGTTTCAAGAAGATTGGAGGGGGTCAAAATTTCGGCCAAAAAAAAAATGACAGTGTTACCCCTTATGTTTTTTTTTCAGGTCAAAATTTTGACATTCAATATCTCGGCTCTGGAAGGGTCTAGAGCCTCCATTTTTGCGCGCTGGTCGAAGTCTCGTGGCCCTCTGTCAGAATCCAGAGTTTCAAGAAGATCGGAGGGGGTCAAAATTTCGGCCAAAAAAAAATGACAGTGTTACCCCTTATGTTTTTTTTTTCAGGTCGAAATTTTGACCTTCGATATCTCGGCCCTGGAAGGGTCTAGAGCCTCCATTTTTGCGCGCTGGTCGAAGTCTCGTGGCCCTCTGTCAGAATCCAGAGTTTCAAGAAGATCGGAGGGGGTCAAATTTTCGGCCAAAAAAAAAAAATGACAGTGTTACCCCTTATGTTTTTTTTCAGGTCGAAATTTTGACCTTCAATATCTCGTCTCTGGAAGGGTCTAGAGCCTCCATTTTTGCGCGCTGGTCGAAGTCTCGTGGCCCTCTGTCAGAATCCAGAGTATCAAGAAGATCGGAGGGGGTCAAAATTTCGGCCCAAAAAAAAAAATGACAGTGTTACCCCTTATGTTTTTTTTCAGGTCGAAATTTTGACCTTAAATATCTCGGCTCTGGAAGGGTCTAGAGCCTCCATTTTTGCGCGCTGGTCGAAGTCTCGTGGCCCTCTGTCAGAATCCAGAGTTTCAAGAAGATCGGAGGGGGTCAAAATTTCGGCCAAAAAAAAAAATGACAGTGTTACCCCTTATGTTTTTTTTTTTTCAGGTCAAAATTTTGACATTCAATATCTCGGCTCTGGAAGGGTCTAGAGCCTCCATTTTTGCGCGCTGGTCGAAGTCTCGTGGCCCTCTGTCAGAATCCAGAGTTTCAAGAAGATCGGAGGGGGTCAAAATTTCGGCCAAAAAAAAAATGACAGTGTTACCCCTTATGTTTTTTTTCAGGTCGAAATTTTGACCTTTGATATCTCGGCCCTGGAAGGGTCTAGAGCCTCCATTTTTGCGCGCTGGTCGAAGTCTCGTGGCCCTCTGTCAGAATCCAGAGTTTCAAGAAGATCGGAGGGGGTCAAAATTTCGGCCAAAAAAAAATGACAGTGTTACCCCTTATGTTTTTTTTTTCAGGTCGAAATTTTGACCTTCAATATCTCGGCTCTGGAAGGGTCTAGAGCCTCCATTTTTGCGCGCTGGTCGAAGTCTCGTGGCCCTCTGTCAGAATCCAGAGTTTCAAGAAGATCGGAGGGGGTCAAAATTTCGGCCAAAAAAAATGACAGTGTTACCCCTTATGGTTTTTTTTTCAGGTCGAAATTTTGACCTTCGATATCTCGGCTCTGGAAGGGTCTAGAGCCTCCATTTTTGCGCGCTGGTCGAAGTCTCGTGGCCCTCTGTCAGAATCCAGAGTTTCAAGAAGATCGGAGGGGGTCAAAATTTCGGCCAAAAAAAAAATATGACAGTGCTAACCCTTATGTTTTTTTTTTCAGGTCGAAATTTTGACCTTCAATATCTCGGCTCTGGAAGGGTCTAGAGCCTCCATTTTTGCGCTCTGGTCGAAGTCTCGTTGCCCTCTGTCAGAATCCAGAGTTTCAAGAAGATCGGAGGGGGTCAAAATTTCGGCCAAAAAAAAAAATGACAGTGTTACCCCTTATGTTTTTTTTTCAGGTCGAAATTTTTACCTTCAATATCTCGGCTCTGGAAGGGTCTAGAGCCTCCATTTTTGCGCGCTGGTCGAAGTCTCGTGGCCCTCTGTCAGAATCCAGAGTTTCAAGAAGATCGGAGGGGGTCAAAATTTCGGCCAAAAAAAAAATATGACAGTGCTAACCCTTATGTTTTTTTTTTCAGGTCGAAATTTTGACCTTCGATATCTCGGCTCTGGAAGGGTCTAGAGCCTCCATTTTTGCACGCTGGTCGAAGTCTCGTGGCCCTCTGTCAGAATCCAGAGTTTCAAGAAGATCAGAGGGGGTCAAAATTTCGGCCAAAAAAAAAATGACAGTGTTACCCCTTGTGTTTTTTTTGTTCAGGTCGAAATTTTGACCTTCAATATCTCGGCTCTGGAAGGGTCTAGAGCCTCCATTTTTGCGCGCTGGTCGAAGTCTCGTGGCCCTCTGTCAGAATCCAGAGTTTCAAGAAGATCGGAGGGGGTCAAAATTTCGGCCAAAAAAAAAAAGACAGTGTTACCCCTTATGTTTTTTTTTCAGGTCGAAATTTTGACCTTCAATATCTCGGCTCTGGAAGGGTCTAGAGCCTCCATTTTTGCGCGCTGGTCGAAGTCTCGTGGCCCTCTGTCAGAATCCAGAGTTTCAAGAAGATCGGAGGGGGTCAAAATTTCGGCCTAAAAAAAATGACAGTGTTACCCCTTATATTTTTTTTCAGGTCGAAATTTTGACCTTCAATATCTCGGCTCTGGAGGGGTCTAGAGCCTCCATTTTTGCGCGCTGGTCGAAGTCTCGTGGCCCTCTGTCAGAATCCAGAGTTTCAAGAAGATCGGAAGGGGTCAAAATTTCGGCAAAAAAAAAAATGACAGTGTTACCCCTTATGTCTTTTTTTTCAGGTCGAAATTTTGACCTTCAATATCTCGGCTCTGGAAGGGTCTAGAGCCTCCATTTTTGCGCGCTGGTCGAAGTCTCGTGGCCCTCTGTCAGAATCCAGAGTTTCAAGAAGATCGGAGGGGGTCAAAATTTCGGCCAAAAAAAAAATGACAGTGTTACCCCTTATGTTTTTTTTTCAGGTCAAAATTTTAACATTCGATATCTCGGCTCTGGAAGGGTCTAGAGCCTCTATTTTTGCGCGCTGGTCGAAGTCTCGTGGCCCTCTTTCAGAATCCAGAGTTTCAAGAAGATCGGAGGGGGTCAAAATTTCGGCCAAAAAAAAAAAATGACAGTGTTACCCCTTATGTTTTTTTTTCAGGTCGAAATTTTGACCTTCAATATCTCGGCTCTGGAAGGGTCTAGAGCCTCCATTTTTGCGCGCTGGTCGAAGTCTCGTGGCCCTCTGTCAGAATCCAGAGTTTCAAGAAGATTGGAGGGGGTCAAAATTTCGGCCAAAAAAAAAATGACAGTGTTACCCCTTATGTTTTTTTTTCAGGTCAAAATTTTGACATTCAATATCTCGGCTCTGGAAGGGTCTAGAGCCTCCATTTTTGCGCGCTGGTCGAAGTCTCGTGGCCCTCTGTCAGAATCCAGAGTTTCAAGAAGATCGGAGGGGGTCAAAATTTCGGCCAAAAAAAAAATGACAGTGTTACCCCTTATGTTTTTTTTTCAGGTCGAAATTTTGACCTTCGATATCTCGGCCCTGGAAGGGTCTAGAGCCTCCATTTTTGCGCGCTGGTCGAAGTCTCGTGGCCCTCTGTCAGAATCCAGAGTTTCAAGAAGATTGGAGGGGGTCAAAATTTCGGCCAAAAAAAAAAAATGACAGTGTTACCCCTTATGTTTTTTTTTCAGGTCGAAATTTTGACCTTCAATATCTCGTCTCTGGAAGGGTCTAGAGCCTCCATTTTTGCGCGCTGGTCGAAGTCTCGTGGCCCTCTGTCAGAATCCAGAGTTTCAAGAAGATCGGAGGGGGTCAAAATTTCGGCCCAAAAAAAAAATGACAGTGTTACCCCTTATGTTTTTTTTTCAGGTCGAAATTTTGACCTTAAATATCTCTGCTCTGGAAGGGTCTAGAGCCTCCATTTTTGCGCGCTGGTCGAAGTCTCGTGGCCCTCTGTCAGAATCCAGAGTTTCAAGAAGATCGGAGGGGGTCAAAATTTCGGCCAAAAAAAAAAAATGACAGTGTTACCCCTTATGTTTTTTTTTTTTCAGGTCAAAATTTTGACTTTCAATATCTCGGCTCTGGAAGGGTCTAGAGCCTCCATTTTTGCGCGCTGGTCGAAGTCTCGTGGCCCTCTGTCAGAATCCAGAGTTTCAAGAAGATCGGAGGGGGTCAAAATTTCGGCCAAAAAAAAAAATGACAGTGTTACCCCTTATGTTTTTTTTCAGGTCGAAATTTTGACCTTCGATATCTCGGCCCTGGAAGGGTCTAGAGCCTCCATTTTTGCGCGCTGGTCGAAGTCTTGTGGCCCTCTGTCAGAATCCAGAGTTTCAAGAAGATCGGAGGGGGTCAAAATTTCGGCCAAAAAAAAAATGACAGTGTTACCCCTTATGTTTTTTTTTCAGGTCGAAATTTTGACCTTCAATATCTCGGCTCTGGAAGGGTCTAAAGCCTCCATTTTTGCGCGCTGGTCGAAGTCTCGTGGCCCTCTGTCAGAATCCAGAGTTTCAAGAAGATCGGAGGGGGTCAAAATTTCGGCCAAAAAAAAAATGACAGTGTTACCCCTTATGTTTTTTTTTTTCAGGTCAAAATTTCGACATTCAATATCTCGGCTCTGGAAGGGTCTAGAGCCTCCATTTTTGCGCGCTGGTCGAAGTCTCGTGGCCCTCTGTCAGAATCCAGAGTTTCAAGAAGATCGGAGGGGGTCAAAATTTCGGCCAAAAAAAAAATGACAGTGTTACCCCTTATGGTTTTTTTTTCAGGTCGAAATTTTGACCTTCGATATCTCGGCTCTGGAAGGGTCTAGAGCCTCCATTTTTGCGCGCTGGTCGAAGTCTCGTGGCCCTCTGTCAGAATCCAGAGTTTCAAGAAGATCGGAGGGGGTCAAAATTTCGGCCAAAAAAAAAATATGACAGTGCTAACCCTTATGTTTTTTTTTTCAGGTCGAAATTTTGACCTTCAATATCTCGGCTCTGGAAGGGTCTAGAGCCTCCATTTTTGCGCTCTGGTCGAAGTCTCGTGGCCCTCTGTCAGAATCCAGAGTTTCAAGAAGATCGGAGGGGGTCAAAATTTCGGCCAAAAAAAAAAAAATGACAGTGTTACCCCTTATGTTTTTTTTTCAGGTCGAAATTTTGACCTTCAATATCTCGGCTCTGGAAGGGTCTAGAGCCTCCATTTTTGCGCGCTGGTCGAAGTCTCGTGGCCCTCTGTCAGAATCCAGAGTTTCAAGAAGATCGGAGGGGGTCAAAATTTCGGCCAAAAAAAAAAAATATGACAGTGCTAACCCTTATGTTTTTTTTTTTCAGGTCGAAATTTTGACCTTCGATATCTCGGCTCTGGAAGGGTCTAGAGCCTCCATTTTTGCACGCTGGTCGAAGTCTCGTGGCCCTCTGTCAGAATCCAGAGTTTCAAGAAGATCGGAGGGGGTCAAAATTTCGGCCAAAAAAAAATGACAGTGTTACCCCTTATGTTTTTTTTTTCAGGTCGAAATTTTGACCTTCAATATCTCGGCTCTGGAAGGGTCTAGAGCCTCCATTTTTGCGCGCTGGTCGAAGTCTCGTGGCCCTCTGTCAGAATCCAGAGTTTCAAGAAGATCGGAGGGGGTCAAAATTTCGGCCAAAAAAAAAAAAATGACAGTGTTACCCCTTATGTTTTTTTCAGGTCGAAATTTTGACGTTCAATATCTCGGCTCTGGAAGGGTCTAGAGCCTCCATTTTTGCGCGCTGGTCGAAGTCTCGTGGCCCTCTGTCAGAATCCAGAGTTTCAAGAAGATCGGAGGGGGTCAAAATTTCGGCCAAAAAAAAAAATGACAGTGTTACCCCTTATGTTTTTTTTTCAGGTCCAAATTTTGACCTTCGATATCTCGGCTCTGGAAGGGTCTAGAGCCTCCATTTTTGCGCGCTGGTCGAAGTATCGTGGCCCTCTGTCAGAATCCAGAGTTTCAAGAAGATCGGAGGGGGTCAAAATTTCGGCCAAAAAAAAATGACAGTGTTACCCCTTATGTTTTTTTTTCAGGTCGAAATTTTGACCTTCGATATCTCGGCTCTGGAAGGGTCTAGAGCCTCCATTTTTGCGCGCTGGTCGAAGTCTCGTGGCCCTCTGTCAGAATCCAGAGTTTCAATAAGATCGGAGGGGGTCAAAATTTCGGCCAAAAAAAAAAAAAATGACAGTGTTACCCCTTATGTTTTTTTTTTCAGGTCAAAATTTTGACCTTCGATATCTCGGCTCTGGAAGGGTCTAGAGCCTCCATTTTTGCGCGCTGGTCGAAGTCTCGTGGCCCTCTGTCAGAATCAAGAGTTTCAAGAAGATCGGAGGGGGTCAAAATTTCGGCCAAAAAAAAAATGACAGTGTTACCCCTTATGTTTTTTTTTCAGGTCGAAAGTTTGACCTTCAATATCTCGGCTCTGGAAGGGTCTAGAGCCTCCATTTTTGCGCGCTGGTCGAAGTCTCGTGGCCCTCTGTCAGAATCCAGAGTTTCAAGAAGATCGGAGGGGGTCAAAATTTCGGCCAAAAAAAAAAATATGACAGTGCTAACCCTTATGTTTTTTTTTTCAGGTCGAAATTTTGACCTTCAATATCTCGGCTCTGGAAGGGTCTAGAGCCTCCATTTTTGCGCTCTGGTCGAAGTCTCGTGGCCCTCTGTCAGAATCCAGAGTTTCAAGAAGATCGGAGGGGGTCAAAATTTCGGCCAAAAAAAAAAAATGACAGTGTTACCCCTTATGTTTTTTTTTCAGGTCGAAATTTTGACCTTCAATATCTCGGCTCTGGAAGGGTCTAGAGCCTCCATTTTTGCGCGCTGGTCGAAGTCTCGTGGCCCTCTGTCAGAATCCAGAGTTTCAAGAAGATCGGAGGGGGTCAAAATTTCGGCCAAAAAAAAAAAAAAATATGACAGTGCTAACCCTTATGTTTTTTTTTCAGGTCGAAATTTTGACCTTCGATATCTCGGCTCTGGAAGGGTCTAGAGCCTCCATTTTTGCACGCTGGTCGAAGTCTCGTGGCCCTCTGTCAGAATCCAGAGTTTCAAGAAGATCGGAGGGGGTCAAAATTTCGGCCAAAAAAAAATGTCAGTGTTACCCCTTATGTTTTTTTTTTCAGGTCGAAATTTTGACCTTCAATATCTCGGCTCTGGAAGGGTCTAGAGCCTCCATTTTTGCGCGCTGGTCGAAGTCTCGTGGCCCTCTGTCAGAATCCAGAGTTTCAAGAAGATCGGAGGGGGTCAAAATTTCGGCCAAAAAAAAAAAATGACAGTGTTACCCCTTATGTTTTTTTTTCAGGTCGAAATTTTGACCTTCAATATCTCGGCTCTGGAAGGGTCTAGAGCCTCCATTTTTGCGCGCTGGTCGAAGTCTCGTGGCCCTCTGTCAGAATCCAGAGTTTCAAGAAGATCGGAGGGGGTCAAAATTTCGGCCAAAAAAAAAAAATGACAGTGTTACCCCTTATGTTTTTTTTTCAGGTCGAAATTTTGACCTTCAATATCTCGGCTCTGGAAGGGTCTAGAGCCTCCATTTTTGCGCGCTGGTCGAAGTCTCGTGGCCCTCTGTCAGAATCAAGAGTTTCAAGAAGATCGGAGGGGGTCAAAATTTCGGCCAAAAAATAAAATATGACAGTGCTAACCCTTATGTTTTTTTTTTTCAGGTCGAAATTTTGACCTTCAATATCTCGGCTCTGGAAGGGTCTAGAGCCTCCATTTTTGCGCTCTGGTCGAAGTCTCGTGGCCCTCTGTCAGAATCCAGAGTTTCAAGAAGATCGGAGGGGGTCAAAATTTCGGCCAAAAAAAAAATAAAAATATGACAGTGCTAACCCTTATGTTTTTTTTTTCAGGTCGAAATTTTGACCTTCGATATCTCGGCTCTGGAAGGGTCTAGAGCCTCCATTTTTGCACGCTGGTCGAAGTCTCGTGGCCCTCTGTCAGAATCCAGAGTTTCAAGAAGATCAGAGGGGGTCAAAATTTCGGCCAAAAAAAAATGACAGTGTTACCCCTTATGTTTTTTTTTTCAGGTCGAAATTTTGACCTTCAATATCTCGGCTCTGGAAGGGTCTAGAGCCTCCATTTTTGCGCGCTGGTCGAAGTCTCGTGGCCCTCTGTCAGAATCCAGAGTTTCAAGAAGATCGGAGGGGGTCAAAATTTCGGCCAAAAAAAAATGTCAGTGTTACCCCTTATGTTTTTTTTTTCAGGTCGAAATTTTGACCTTCAATATCTCGGCTCTGGAAGGGTCTAGAGCCTCCATTTTTGCGCGCTGGTCGAAGTCTCGTGGCCCTCTGTCAGAATCCAGAGTTTCAAGAAGATCGGAGGGGGTCAAAATTTCGGCCAAAAAAAAAAAAATGACAGTGTTACCCCTTATGTTTTTTTTTCAGGTCGAAATTTTGACCTTCAATATCTCGGCTCTGGAAGGGTCTAGAGCCTCCATTTTTGCGCGCTGGTCGAAGTCTCGTGGCCCTCTGTCAGAATCCAGAGTTTCAAGAAGATCGGAGGGGGTCAAAATTTCGGCCAAAAAAAAAATGTCAGTGTTACCCCTTATGTTTTTTTTTTCAGGTCGAAATTTTGACCTTCAATATCTCGGCTCTGGAAGGGTCTAGAGCCTCCATTTTTGCGCGCTGGTCGAAGTCTCGTGGCCCTCTGTCAGAATCCAGAGTTTCAAGAAGATCGGAGGGGGTCAAAATTTCGGCCAAAAAAAAAAAAATGACAGTGTTACCCCTTATGTTTTTTTTTCAGGTCGAAATTTTGACCTTCAATATCTCGGCTCTGGAAGGGTCTAGAGCCTCCATTTTTGCGCGCTGGTCGAAGTCTCGTGGCCCTCTGTCAGAATCCAGAGTTTCAAGAAGATCGGAGGGGGTCAAAATTTCGGCCAAAAAAAAAAAATGACAGTGTTACCCCTTATGTTTTTTTTTCAGGTCGAAATTTTGACCTTCAATATCTCGGCTCTGGAAGGGTCTAGAGCCTCCATTTTTGCGCGCTGGTCGAAGTCTCGTGGCCCTCTGTCAGAATCAAGAGTTTCAAGAAGATCGGAGGGGGTCAAAATTTCGGCCAAAAAAAAAATATGACAGTGCTAACCCTTATGTTTTTTTTTCAGGTCGAAATTTTGACCTTCAATATCTCGGCTCTGGAAGGGTCTAGAGCCTCCATTTTTGCGCTCTGGTCGAAGTCTCGTGGCCCTCTGTCAGAATCCAGAGTTTCAAGAAGATCGGAGGGGGTCAAAATTTCGGCCAAAAAAAAAAAAAAATATGACAGTGCTAACCCTTATGTTTTTTTTTTTCAGGTCGAAATTTTGACCTTCGATATCTCGGCTCTGGAAGGGTCTAGAGCCTCCATTTTTGCACGCTGGTCGAAGTCTCGTGGCCCTCTGTCAGAATCCAGAGTTTCAAGAAGATCGGAGGGGGTCAAAATTTCGGCCAAAAAAAAAATGACAGTGTTACCCCTTATGTTTTTTTTTTCAGGTCGAAATTTTGACCTTCAATATCTCGGCTCTGGAAGGGTCTAGAGCCTCCATTTTTGCGCGCTGGTCGAAGTCTCGTGGCCCTCTGTCAGAATCCAGAGTTTCAAGAAGATCGGAGGGGGTCAAAATTTCGGCCAAAAAAAAAAAAATGACAGTGTTACCCCTTATGTTTTTTTCAGGTCGAAATTTTGACCTTCAATATCTCGGCTCTGGAAGGGTCTAGAGCCTCCATGTTTGCGCGCTGGTCGAAGTCTCGTGGCCCTCTGTCAGAATCCAGAGTTTCAAGAAGATCGGAGGGAGTCAAAATTTCGGCCAAAAAAAAATGACAGTGTTACCCCTTATGTTTTTTTTTCAGGTCGAAATTTTGACCTTCAATATCTCGGCTCTGGAAGGGTCTAGAGCCTCCATTTTTGCGCGCTGGTCGATGTCTCGTGGCCCTCTGTCAGAATCCAGAGTTTCAAGAAGATCGGAGGGGGTCAAAATTTCGGCCAAAAAAAAAAATGACAGTGTTACCCCTTATGTTTTTTTTTCAGGTCGAAATTTTGACCTTCAATATCTCGGCTCTGGAAGGGTCTAGAGCCTCCATTTTTGCGCGCTGGTCGAAGTCTCGTGGCCCTCTGTCAGAATCCAGAGTTTCAAGAAGATCGGAGGGGGTCAAAATTTCGGCCAAAAAAAAAAATGACAGTGTTACCCCTTATGTTTTTTTTTCAGGTCCAAATTTTGACCTTCGATATCTCGGCTCTGGAAGGGTCTAGAGCCTCCATTTTTGCGCGCTGGTCGAAGTATCGTGGCCCTCTGTCAGAATCCAGAGTTTCAAGAAGATCGGAGGGGGTCAAAATTTCGGCCAAAAAAAAAATGACAGTGTTACCCCTTATGTTTTTTTTTCAGGTCGAAATTTTGACCTTCGATATCTCGGCTCTGGAAGGGTCTAGAGCCTCCATTTTTGCGCGCTGGTCGAAGTCTCGTGGCCCTCTGTCAGAATCCAGAGTTTCAATAAGATCGGAGGGGGTCAAAATTTCGGCCAAAAAAAAAAAATGACAGTGTTACCCCTTATGTTTTTTTTTCAGGTCAAAATTTTGACCTTCGATATCTCGGCTCTGGAAGGGTCTAGAGCCTCCATTTTTGCGCGCTGGTCGAAGTCTCGTGGCCCTCTGTCAGAATCAAGAGTTTCAAGAAGATCGGAGGGGGTCAAAATTTCGGCCAAAAAAAAATGACAGTGTTACCCCTTATGTTTTTTTTTCAGGTCGAAATTTTGACCTTCAATATCTCGGCTCTGGAAGGGTCTAGAGCCTCCATTTTTGCGCGCTGGTCGAAGTCTCGTGGCCCTCTGTCAGAATCCAGAGTTTCAAGAAGATCGGAGGGGGTCAAAATTTCGGCCAAAAAAAAAAAAATGACAGTGTTACCCCTTATGTTTTTTTTTCAGGTCGAAATTTTGACCTTCAATATCTCGGCTCTGGAAGGGTCTAGAGCCTCCATTTTTGCGCGCTGGTCGAAGTCTCGTGGCCCTCTCTCAGAATCCAGAGTTTCAAGAAGATCGGAGGGGGTCAAAATTTCGGCCAAAAAAAAAAAATGACAGTGTTACCCCTTATGTTTTTTTTTCAGGTCGAAATTTTGACCTTCGATATCTTGGCTTCTGAAGGGTCTAGAGCCTCCATTTTTGCGCGCTGGTCGAAGTCTCGTGGCCCTCTGTCAGAATCCAGAGTTTCAAGAAGATCGGAGGGGGTCAAAATTTCGGCCAAAAAAAAAAAATGACAGTGTTACCCCTTATGTTTTTTTTTCAGGTCCAAATTTTGACCTTCGATATCTCGGCTCTGGAAGGGTCTAGAGCCTCCATTTTTGCGCGCTGGTCGAAGTATCGTGGCCCTCTGTCAGAATCCAGAGTTTCAAGAAGATCGGAGGGGGTCAAAATTTTGGCCAAAAAAAAAATGACAGTGTTACCCCTTATGTTTTTTTTCAGGTCGAAATTTTGACCTTCGATATCTCGGCTCTGGAAGGGTCTAGAGCCTCCATGTTTGCGCGCTGGTCGAAGTCTCGTGGCCCTCTGTCAGAATCCAGAGTTTCAAGAAGATCGGAGGGGGTCAAAATTTCAGCCAAAAAAAAAAAATGACAGTGTTACCCCTTATGTTTTTTTTTCAGGTCAAAATTTTGACCTTCGATATCTCGGCTCTGGAAGGGTCTAGAGCCTCCATTTTTGCGCGCTGGTCGAAGTCTCGTGGCCCTCTGTCAGAATCCAGAGTTTCAAGAAGATCGAAGGGGGTCAAAATTTCGGCCAAAAAAAAAATGACAGTGTTACCCCTTATGTTTTTTTTTCAGGTCGAAATTTTGACCTTCGATATCTCGGCTCTGGAAGGGTCTAGAGCCTCCATGTTTGCGCGCTGGTCGAAGTCTCGTGGCCCTCTGTCAGAATCCAGAGTTTCAAGAAGATCGGAGGGGGTCAAAATTTCGGCCAAAAAAAAAAAATGACAGTGTTACCCCTTATGTTTTTTTTTCAGGTCAAAATTTTGACCTTCGATATCTCGGCTCTAGAAGGGTCTAGAGCCTCCATTTTTGCGCGCTGGTCGAAGTCTCGTGGCCCTCTGTCAGAATCAAGAGTTTCAAGAAGATCGGAGGGGGTCAAAATTTCGGCCAAAAAAAAAAAATGACAGTGTTACCCCTTATGTTTTTTTTTTCAGGTCGAAATTTTGACCTTCAATATCTCGGCTCTGGAAGGGTCTAGAGCCTCCATTTTTGCGCGCTGGTCGAAGTCTCGTGGCCCTCTGTCAGAATCCAGAGTTTCAAGAAGATCGGAGGGGGTCAAAATTTCGGCCAAAAAAAAAAAAATGACAGTGTTACCCCTTATGTTTTTTTTTTCAGGTCGAAATTTTGACCTTCAATATCTCGGCTCTGGAAGGGTCTAGAGCCTCCATTTTTGCGCGCTGGTCGAAGTCTCGTGGCCCTCTGTCAGAATCCAGAGTTTCAAGAAGATCGGAGGGGGTCAAAATTTCGGCCAAAAAAAAAAAATGACAGTGTTACCCCTTAAGTTTTTTTGTCAGGTCGAAATTTTGACCTTCGATATCTTGGCTCTGGAAGGGTCTAGAGCCTCCATTTTTGCGCGCTGGTCGAAGTCTCGTGGCCCTCTGTCAGAATCCAGAGTTTCAAGAAGATCGGAGGGGGTCAAAATTTCGGCCAAAAAAAAAAATGACAGTGTTACCCCTTATGTTTTTTTTTCAGGTCCAAATTTTGACCTTCGATATCTCGGCTCTGGAAGGGTCTAGAGCCTCCATTTTTGCGCGCTGGTCGAAGTATCGTGGCCCTCTGTCAGAATCCAGAGTTTCAAGAAGATCGGAGGGGGTCAAAATTTCGGCCAAAAAAAAATGACAGTGTTACCCCTTATGTTTTTTTTTCAGGTCGAAATTTTGACCTTCGATATCTCGGCTCTGGAAGGGTCTAGAGCCTCCATGTTTGCGCGCTGGTCGAAGTCTCGTGGCCCTCTGTCAGAATCCAGAGTTTCAAGAAGATCGGAGGGGGTCAAAATTTCGGCCAAAAAAAAAAATGACAGTGTTACCCCTTATGTTTTTTTTTCAGGTCCAAATTTTGACCTTCGATATCTCGGCTCTGGAAGGGTCTAGAGCCTCCATTTTTGCGCGCTGGTCGAAGTCTCGTGGCCCTCTGTCAGAATCCAGAGTTTCAAGAAGATCGGAGGGGGTCAAAATTTCGGCCAAAAAAAAAAAATGACAGTGTTACCCCTTATGTTTTTTTTTCAGGTCGAAATTTTGACCTTCAATATCTCGGCTCTGGAAGGGTCTAGAGCCTCCATTTTTGCGCGCTGGTCGAAGTCTCGTGGCCCTCTGTCAGAATCCAGAGTTTCAAGAAGATCGGAGGGGGTCAAAATTTCGGCCAAAAAAAAAAACATAAGGGGTAACACTGTCATTTTTTTTTTTGGCCGAAATTTTAACCCCCTCTGATCTTCTTGAAACTCTGGATTCTGACAGAGGGCCACGAGACTTCGACCAGCGCGCAAAAATGGAGGCTCTAGACCCTTCCAGAGCCGAGATATTGAAGGTCAAAATTTCGACCTGAAAAAAAAACATAAGGGGTAACACTGTCATTTTTTTTGGCCGAAATTTTGACCCCCTCCGATCTTCTTGAAACTCTGGATTCTGACAGAGGGCCACGAGACTTCGACCAGCGCGCAAAAATGGAGGCTCTAGACCCTTCCAGAGCCGAGATATCGAAGGTCAAAATTTCGACCTGAAAAAAAAAACATAAGGGGTAACACTGTCATTTTTTTTTTTGGCCGAAATTTTGACCCCCTCCGATCTTCTTGAAACTCTGGATTCTGACAGAGGGCCACGAGACTTCGACCAGCGCGCAAAAATGGAGGCTCTAGACCCTTCCAGAGCCGAGATATCGAAGGTCAAAATTTGGACCTGAAAAAAAACATAAGGGGTAACACTGTCATTTTTTTTTTTGGCCGAAATTTTGACCCCCTCCGATCTTCTTGAAACTCTGGATTCTGACAGAGGGCCACGAGACTTCGACCAGCGCGCAAAAATGGAGGCTCTAGACCCTTCCAGAGCCGAGATATTGAAGGTCAAAATTTCGACCTGAAAAAAAAAACATAAGGGGTAACACTGTCATTTTTTTTTTTGGCCGAAATTTTGACCCCCACCGATCTTCTTGAAACTCTGGATTCTGACAGAGGGCCACGAGACTTCGACCAGCGCACAAAAATGGAGGCTCTAGACCCTTCCAGAGCCGAGATATCGAAGGTCAAAATTTCGACCTGAAAAAAAAACATAAGGGGTAACACTGTCATTTTTTTTTTTTGGCCGAAATTTTGACCCCCTCCGATCTTCTTGAAACTCTGCATTCTGACAGAGGGCCACGAGACTTCGACCAGCGCGCAAAAAAGGAGGCTCTAGACCCTTCCAGGGCCGAGATATCGAAGGTCAAAATTTGGACCTGAAAAAAAAACATAAGGGGTAACACTGTCATTTTTTTTTTTGGCCGAAATTTTGACCCCCTCCGATCTTCTTGAAATTCTGGATTCTGACAGAGGGCCACGAGACTTCGACCAGCGCGCAAAAATGGAGGTTCTAGACCCTTCTAGAGCCGAGATATCGAAGGTCAAAATTTGGACCTGAAAAAAAAAACATAAGGGGTAACACTGTCATTTTTTTTTTTTGGCCGAAATTTTGACCCCCTCCGATCTTCTTGAAACTCTGGATTCTGACAGAGGGCCACGAGACTTCGACCAGCGCACAAAAATGGAGGCTCTAGACCCTTCCAGAGCCGAGATATCGAAGGTCAAAATTTGGACCTGAAAAAAAAACATAAGGGGTAACACTGTCATTTTTTTTTTGGCCGAAATTTTGACCCCCTCCGATCTTCTTGAAACTCTGGATTCTGACAGAGGGCCACGAGACTTCGACCAGCGTGCAAAAATGGAGGCTCTAGACCCTTCCAGAGCCGAGATATCGAAGGTCAAAATTTGGACCTGAAAAAAAAACATAAGGGGTAACACTGTCATTTTTTTTTTTGGCCGAAATTTTGACCCCCTCCGATCTTCTTGAAACTCTGGATTTTGACAGAGGGCCACGAGACTTCGACCAGCGTGCAAAAATGGAGGCTTTAGACCCTTCCAGAGCCGAGATATCGAAGGTCAAAATTTGGACCTGAAAAAAAAAACATAAGGGGTAACACTGTCATTTTTTTTTGGCCAAAATTTTGACCCCCTCCGATCTTCTTGAAACTCTGGATTCTGACAGAGGGCCACGAGACTTCGACCAGCGCGCAAAAATGGAGGCTCTAGACCCTTCCAGAGCCGAGATATCGGACGTCAAAGTTTTGACCCGAAAAAAAAAAACATAAGGGGTAACACTGTTGTTTTTGGCCGAAATTTTGACCCCCTCCGATCTTCTTGAAACTCTGGATTCTGACAGAGGGCCACGAGACTTCGACCAGTGCGCAAAAATGGAGGCTCTAGACCCTTCCAGAGCCGAGATATCGAATGTCAAAGTTTTGACCTGAAAAAAAAACATAAGGGGTAACACTGTCGTTTTTGGCCGAAATTTTGACCCCCTCCGATCTTCTTGAAACTCTGGATTCTGACAGAGGGCCACGAGACTTCGACCAGCACGCAAAAATGGAGGCTCTAGACCCTTCCAGAGCCGAGATATCGGATGTCAAAGTTTTGACCCAAAAAAAAAACATAAGGGGTAACACTGTCGTTTTTGGCTGAAATTTTGACCCCCTCCGATCTTCTTGAAACTCTGGATTCTGACAGAGGGCCACGAGACTTCGACCAGCGCGCAAAAATGGAGGCTCTAGACCCTTCCAGAGCCGAGATATCGGATGTCAAAGTTTTGACCTGAAAAAAAAAACATAAGGGGTAACACTGTCATTTTTGGCCGAAATTTTGACCCCCTCCGATCTTCTTGAAACTCTGGATTCTGACAGAGGGCCATGAGACTTCGACCAGCGCGCAAAAATGGAGGCTCTAGACCCTTCCAGAGCCGAGATATCGGATGTCAAAGTTTTGACCTGAAAAAAAACATAAGGGGTAACACTGTCATTTTGGCCAAAATTTTGACCCCCTCCGATCTTCTTGAAACTCTGGATTCTGACAGAGGGCCACGAGACTTCGACCAGCGCGCAAAAATGGAGGCTCTAGACCCTTCCAGAGCCGAGATATCGGATGTCAAAGTTTTGACCTGAAAAAAAAACATAAGGGGTAACACTGTCGTTTTTGGCCGAAATTTTGACCCCCTCGGATCTTCTTGAAACTCTGGATTCTGACAGAGGGCCACAAGACTTCGACCAGTGCGCAAAAATGGAGGCTCTAGACCCTTCCAGAGCCGAGATATCGGATGTCAAAGTTTTGACCTGAAAAAAAAACATAAGGGGTAACACTGTCGTTTTTGGCCGAAATTTTGACCCCCTCCGATCTTCTTGAAACTCTGGATTCTGACAGAGGGCCACGAGACTTCGACCAGCGCGCAAAAATGGAGGCTCTAGACCCTTCCAGAGCCGAGATATCGGATGTCAAAGTTTTGACCCGAAAAAAAAAACATAAGGGGTAACACTGTCGTTTTTGGCCGAAATTTTGACCCCCTCCGATCTTCTTGAAACTCTGGATTCTGACAGAGGGCCACGAGACTTCGACCAGCGCGCAAAAATGGAGGCTCTAGACCCTTCCAGAGCCGAGATATCGGACGTCAAAGTTTTGACCCGAAAAAAAAAACATAAGGGGTAACACTGTTGTTTTTGGCCGAAATTTTGACCCCCTCCGATCTTCTTGAAACTCTGGATTCTGACAGAGGGCCACGAGACTTCGACCAGTGCGCAAAAATGGAGGCTCTAGACCCTTCCAGAGCCAAGATATCGGATGTCAAAGTTTTGACCTGAAAAAAAAACATAAGGGGTAACACTGTCGTTTTTGGCCGAAATTTTGACCCCCTCCGATCTTCTTGAAACTCTGGATTCTGACAGAGGGCCACGAGACTTCGACCAGCGCGCAAAAATGGAGGCTCTAGACCCTTCCAGAGCCGAGATATCGGACGTCAAAGTTTTGACCCGAAAAAAAAAAACATAAGGGGTAACACTGTTGTTTTTGGCCGAAATTTTGACCCCCTCCGATCTTCTTGAAACTCTGGATTCTGACAGAGGGCCACGAGACTTCGACCAGTGCGCAAAAATGGAGGCTCTAGACCCTTCCAGAGCCGAGATATCGGATGTCAAAGTTTTGACCTGAAAAAAAAAACATAAGGGGTAACACTGTCGTTTTTGGCCGAAATTTTGACCCCCTCCGATCTTCTTGAAACTCTGGATTCTGACAGAGGGCCACGAGACTTCGACCAGCGCGCAAAAATGGAGGCTCTAGACCCTTCCAGAGCCGAGATATCGGATGTCAAAGTTTTGACCCGAAAAAAAAAACATAAGGGGTAACACTGTCGTTTTTGGCCGAAATTTTGACCCCCTCCGATCTTCTTGAAACTCTGGATTCTGACAGAGGGCCACGAGACTTCGACCAGCGCGCAAAAATGGAGGCTCTAGACCTTTCCAGAGCCGAGATATCGGACGTCAAAGTTTTGACCCGAAAAAAAAAACATAAGGGGTAACACTGTCGTTTTTGGCCGAAATGTTGACCCCCTCCGATCTTCTTGAAACTCTGGATTCTGACAGAGGGCCACGAGACTTCGACCAGCGCGCAAAAAAGGAGGCTCTAGACCCTTCCAGAGCCGAGATATCGGATGTCAAAGTTTTGACCTGAAAAAAAAAACATAAGGGGTAACACTGTCATTTTTGGCCGAAATTTCGACCCCCTCCGATCTTCTTGAAACTCTGGATTCTGACAGAGGGTCACGAGACTTCGACCAGCGCGCAAAAATTGAGGCTCTAGACCCTTCCAGAGCCGAGATATCGGATGTCAAAGTTTTGACCTGAAAAAAAAACATAAGGGGTAACACTGTCGTTTTTGGCCGAAATTTTGACCCCCTCCGATCTTCTTGAAACTCTGGATTCTGACAGAGGGCCACGAGACTTCGACCAGCACGCAAAAATGGAGGCTCTAGACCCTTCCAGAGCCAAGATATCGGATGTCAAAGTTTTTACCCGAAAAAAAAACATAAGGGGTAACACTGTCGTTTTTGGCCGAAATTTTGACCCCCTCCGATCTTCTTGAAACTCTGGATTCTGACAGAGGGCCACGAGACTTCGACCAGCGCGCAAAAATGGAGGCTCTAGACCCTTCCAGAGCCGAGATATCGGATGTCAAAGTTTTGACCTGAAAAAAAACATAAGGGGTAACACTGTCATTTTGGCCAAAATTTTGACCCCCTCCGATCTTCTTGAAACTCTGGATTCTGACAGAGGGCCACGAGACTTCGACCAGCGCGCAAAAATGGAGGCTCTAGACCCTTCCAGAGCCGAGATATCGGATGTCAAAGTTTTGACCTGAAAAAAAAACATAAGGGGTAACACTGTCGTTTTTGGCCGAAATTTTGACCCCCTCGGATCTTCTTGAAACTCTGGATTCTGACAGAGGGCCACAAGACTTCGACCAGTGCGCAAAAATGGAGGCTCTAGACCCTTCCAGAGCCGAGATATCGGATGTCAAAGTTTTGACCTGAAAAAAAAACATAAGGGGTAACACTGTCGTTTTTGGCCGAAATTTTGACCCCCTCCGATCTTCTTGAAACTCTGGATTCTGACAGAGGGCCACGAGACTTCGACCAGCGCGCAAAAATGGAGGCTCTAGACCCTTCCAGAGCCGAGATATCGGATGTCAAAGTTTTGACCCGAAAAAAAAAACATAAGGGGTAACACTGTCGTTTTTGGCCGAAATTTTGACCCCCTCCGATCTTCTTGAAACTCTGGATTCTGAAAGAGGGCCACGAGACTTCGACCAGCGCGCAAAAATGGAGGCTCTAGACCCTTCCAGAGCCGAGATATCGGACGTCAAAGTTTTGACCCGAAAAAAAAAACATAAGGGGTAACACTGTTGTTTTTGGCCGAAATTTTGACCCCCTCCGATCTTCTTGAAACTCTGGATTCTGACAGAGGGCCACGAGACTTCGACCAGTGCGCAAAAATGGAGGCTCTAGACCCTTCCAGAGCCAAGATATCGGATGTCAAAGTTTTGACCTGAAAAAAAAACATAAGGGGTAACACTGTCGTTTTTGGCCGAAATTTTGACCCCCTCCGATCTTCTTGAAACTCTGGATTCTGACAGAGGGCCACGAGACTTCGACCAGCGCGCAAAAATGGAGGCTCTAGACCCTTCCAGAGCCGAGATATCGGACGTCAAAGTTTTGACCCGAAAAAAAAAACATAAGGGGTAACACTGTTGTTTTTGGCCGAAATTTTGACCCCCTCCGATCTTCTTGAAACTCTGGATTCTGACAGAGGGCCACGAGACTTCGACCAGTGCGCAAAAATGGAGGCTCTAGACCCTTCCAGAGCCGAGATATCGGATGTCAAAGTTTTGACCTGAAAAAAAAAACATAAGGGGTAACACTGTCGTTTTTGGCCGAAATTTTGACCCCCTCCGATCTTCTTGAAACTCTGGATTCTGACAGAGGGCCACGAGACTTCGACCAGCGCGCAAAAATGGAGGCTCTAGACCCTTCCAGAGCCGAGATATCGGATGTCAAAGTTTTGACCCGAAAAAAAAAACATAAGGGGTAACACTGTCGTTTTTGGCCGAAATTTTGACCCCCTCCGATCTTCTTGAAACTCTGGATTCTGACAGAGGGCCACGAGACTTCGACCAGCGCGCAAAAATGGAGGCTCTAGACCTTTCCAGAGCCGAGATATCGGACGTCAAAGTTTTGACCCGAAAAAAAAAACATAAGGGGTAACACTGTCGTTTTTGGCCGAAATGTTGACCCCCTCCGATCTTCTTGAAACTCTGGATTCTGACAGAGGGCCACGAGACTTCGACCAGCGCGCAAAAAAGGAGGCTCTAGACCCTTCCAGAGCCGAGATATCGGATGTCAAAGTTTTGACCTGAAAAAAAAAACATAAGGGGTAACACTGTCATTTTTGGCCGAAATTTCGACCCCCTCCGATCTTCTTGAAACTCTGGATTCTGACAGAGGGTCACGAGACTTCGACCAGCGCGCAAAAATTGAGGCTCTAGACCCTTCCAGAGCCGAGATATCGGATGTCAAAGTTTTGACCTGAAAAAAAAACATAAGGGGTAACACTGTCGTTTTTGGCCGAAATTTTGACCCCCTCCGATCTTCTTGAAACTCTGGATTCTGACAGAGGGCCACGAGACTTCGACCAGCACGCAAAAATGGAGGCTCTAGACCCTTCCAGAGCCGAGATATCGGATGTCAAAGTTTTTACCCGAAAAAAAAACATAAGGGGTAACACTGTCGTTTTTGGCCGAAATTTTGACCCCCTCCGATCTTCTTGAAACTCTGGATTCTGACAGAGGGCCACGAGACTTCGACCAGCGCGCAAAAATGGAGGCTCTAGACCCTTCCAGAGCTGAGATATCGGATGTCAAAGTTTTGACCTGAAAAAAAAACATAAGGGGTAACACTGTCATTTTTGGCCGAAATTTTGACCCCCTCCGATCTTCTTGAAACTCTGGATTCTGACAGAGGGCCATGAGACTTCGACCAGCGCGCAAAAATGGAGGCTCTAGACCCTTCCAGAGCCGAGATATCGGATGTCAAAGTTTTGACCTGAAAAAAAAACATAAGGGGTAACACTGTCATTTTGGTCAAAATTTTGACCCCCTCCGATCTTCTTGAAACTCTGGATTCTGACAGAGGGCCACGAGACTTCGACCAGCGTGCAAAAATGGAGGCTCTAGACCCTTCCAGAGCCGAGATATCGAAGGTCAAACTTTGGACCTGAAAAAAAAACATAAGGGGTAACACAACATTAAGGTAATACATTTTTTCTTTTACTACTTACATGCATAATACTGGTTACATTCCATTAATAAAAAATTCTTGTCACAATATGTTTCTGTCTTTCTTATAAAACCAATAAACATTTGTTACAATATGTTTCTGTGTATTTATTATAAACAGTTTACGTATAAAAACTGTATAACAGAAGACTATCTTTAAAGTCTTTTATATATGGTTTCCAAAAGCTGTTTTACATAAAAGACTATTCTTTAAAATCTTCTCAAGCAGTTTACATATAGTTCCATATAAAAGCTGTTTTACATAAAAGACTGTTCTATAAAGTCTTTACAAGCCGTTTACAAATAGTTTCATATAAAAACTGTTTTACATAAAAGACTGTTCTATAAAGTCTTTAAAAGCAGTTTACATATAGTTATTATTAAAATAAATTAAGAATTAAAATAAGGGGTAACACTGTCATATTTTTTTTGGCCGAAATTTTGACCCCCTCCGATCTTCTTGAAATTCTGGATTCTGACAGAGGGCCACGAGACTTCGACCAGCGTGCAAAAATGGAGGCTCTAAACCCTTCCAGAGCCGAGATTTCGAAGGTCAAAATTTGGACCTGAAAAAAAAAACATAAGGGGTAACACTGTCATTTTTTTTTTGGCCGTAATTTTGACCCCCTCCGATCTTCTTGAAACTCTGGATTCTGACAGAGGGCCACGAGACTTCGACCAGTGCGCAAAAATGGAGGCTCTAGACCCTTCCAGAGCCGAGATATCGGATGTCAAAGTTTTGACCTGAAAAAAAAAACATAAGGGGTAACACTGTCGTTTTTGGCCGAAATTTTGACCCCCTCCGATCTTCTTGAAACTCTGGATTCTGACAGAGGGCCACGAGACTTCGACCAGCACGCAAAAATGGAGGCTCTAGACCCTTCCAGAGCCGAGATATCGGATGTCAAAGTTTTGACCCGAAAAAAAAACATAAGGGGTAACACTGTCGTTTTTGGCCGAAATTTTGACCCCCTCCGATCTTCTTGAAACTCTGGATTCTGACAGAGGGCCACGAGACTTCGACCAGCGCGCAAAAATGGAGGCTCTAGACCCTTCCAGAGCCGAGATATCGGATGTCAAAGTTTTGACCTGAAAAAAAAACATAAGGGGTAACACTGTCATTTTTGGCCGAAATTTTGACCCCCTCCGATCTTCTTGAAACTCTGGATTCTGACAGAGGGCCACGAGACTTCGACCAGCGCGCAAAAATGGAGGCTCTAGACCCTTCCAGAGCCGAGATATCGGATGTCAAAGTTTTGACCTGAAAAAAAAAACATAAGGGGTAACACTGTCATTTTTGGCCAAAATTTTGACCCCCTCCGATCTTCTTGAAACTCTGGATTCTGACAGAGGGCCACGAGACTTCGACCAGCGCGCAAAAATGGAGGCTCTAGACCCTTCCAGAGCCGAGATATCGGATGTCAAAGTTTTGACCTGAAAAAAAAAACATAAGGGGTAACACTGTCGTTTTTGGCCGAAATTTTGACCCCCTCCGATCTTCTTGAAACTCTGGATTCTGACAGAGGGCCACGAGACTTCGACCAGTGCGCAAAAATGGAGGCTCTAGACCCTTCCAGAGCCGAGATATCGGATGTCAAAGTTTTGACCTGAAAAAAAAAAAACATAAGGGGTAACACTGTCGTTTTTGGCCGAAATTTTGACCCCCTCCGATCTTCTTGAAACTCTGGATTCTGACAGAGGGCCACGAGACTTCGACCAGCGCGCAAAAATGGAGGCTCTAGACCCTTCCAGAGCCGAGATATCGGATGTCAAAGTTTTGACCCGAAAAAAAAAAACATAAGGGGTAACACTGTCGTTTTTGGCCGAAATTTTGACCCCCTCCGATCTTCTTGAAACTCTGGATTCTGACGGAGGGCCACGAGACTTCGACCAGTGCGCAAAAATGGAGGCTCTAGACCCTTCCAGAGCCGAGATATCGGATGTCAAAGTTTTGACCTGAAAAAAAAACATAAGGGGTAACACTGTCGTTTTTGGCCGAAATTTTGACCCCCTCCGATCTTCTTGAAACTCTGGATTCTGACAGAGGGCCACGAGACTTCGACCAGCGCGCAAAAATGGAGGCTCTAGACCCTTCCAGAGCCGAGATATCGGATGTCAAAGTTTTGACCCGAAAAAAAAAACATAAGGGGTAACACTGTCGTTTTTGGCCGAAATTTTTACCCCCTCCGATCTTCTTGAAACTCTGGATTCTGACAGAGGGCCACGAGACTTCGACCAGTGCGCAAAAATGGAGGCTCTAGACCCTTCCAGAGCCGAGATATCGGATGTCAAAGTTTTGACCTGAAAAAAAAAACATAAGGGGTAACACTGTCGTTTTTGGCCGAAATTTTGACCCCCTCCGATCTTCTTGAAACTCTGGATTCTGACAGAGGGCCACGAGACTTCGACCAGCGCGCAAAAATGGAGGCTCTAGACCCTTCCAGAGCCGAGATATCGGATGTCAAAGTTTTGACCTGAAAAAAAAACATAAGGGGTAACACTGTCGTTTTTGGCCGAAATGTTGACCCCCTCCGATCTTCTTGAAACTCTGGATTCTGACAGAGGGCCACGAGACTTCGACCAGCGCGCAAAAATGGAGGCTCTAGACCCTTCCAGAGCCGAGATATCGGATGTCAAAGTTTTGACCTGAAAAAAAAAACATAAGGGGTAACACTGTCATTTTTGGCCGAAATTTTGACCCCCTCCGATCTTCTTGAAACTCTGGATTCTGACAGAGGGCCACGAGACTTCGACCAGCGCGCAAAAATTGAGGCTCTAGACCCTTCCAGAGCCGAGATATCGGATGTCAAAGTTTTGACCTGAAAAAAAAACATAAGGGGTAACACTGTCGTTTTTGGCCGAAATTTTGACCCCCTCCGATCTTCTTGAAACTCTGGATTCTGACAGAGGGCCACGAGACTTCGACCAGCACGCAAAAATGGAGGCTCTAGACCCTTCCAGAGCCGAGATATCGGATGTCAAAGTTTTGACCCGAAAAAAAAACATAAGGGGTAACACTGTCGTTTTTGGCCGAAATTTTGACCCCCTCCGATCTTCTTGAAACTCTGGATTCTGACAGAGGGCCACGAGACTTCGACCAGTGCGCAAAAATGGAGGCTCTAGACCCTTCCAGAGCCGAGATATCGGATGTCAAAGTTTTGACCTGAAAAAAAAAAACATAAGGGGTAACACTGTCGTTTTTGGCCGAAATTTTGACCCCCTCCGATCTTCTTGAAACTCTGGATTCTGACAGAGGGTCACGAGACTTCGACCAGCGCGCAAAAATGGAGGCTCTAGACCCTTCCAGAGCTGAGATATCGGACGTCAAAGTTTTGACCTGAAAAAAAAAACATAAGGGGTAACACTGTTGTTTTTGGCCGAAATTTTGACCCCCTCCGATCTTCTTGAAACTCTGGATTCTGACAGAGGGCCACGAGACTTCGACCAGTGCGCAAAAATGGAGGCTCTAGACCCTTCCAGAGCCGAGATATCGGATGTCAAAGTTTTGACCTGAAAAAAAAAACATAAGGGGTAACACTGTCGTTTTTGGCCGAAATTTTGACCCCCTCCGATCTTCTTGAAACTCTGGATTCTGACAGAGGGCCACGAGACTTCGACCAGCGCGCAAAAATGGAGGCTCTAGACCCTTCCAGAGCCGAGATATCTGACGTCAAAGTTTTGACCCGAAAAAAAAAACACAAGGGGTAACACTGTTGTTTTTGGCCGAAATTTTGACCCCCTCCGATCTTCTTGAAACTCTGGATTCTGACAGAGGGCCACGAGACTTCGACCAGTGCGCAAAAATGGAGGCTCTAGACCCTTCCAGAGCCGAGATATCGGATGTCAAAGTTTTGACCTGAAAAAAAAAACATAAGGGGTAACACTGTCGTTTTTGGCCGAAATTTTGACCCCCTCCGATCTTCTTGAAACTCTGGATTCTGACAGAGGGCCACGAGACTTCGACCAGCACGCAAAAATGGAGGCTCTAGACCCTTCCGGAGCCGAGATATCGGATGTCAAAGTTTTGACCCGAAAAAAAAAAACATAACGGGTAACACTGTCGTTTTTGGCCGAAATTTTGACCCCCTCCGATCTTCTTGAAACTCTGGATTCTGACAGAGGGCCACGAGACTTCGACCAGCGCGCAAAAATGGAGGCTCTAGACCCTTCCAGAGCCGAGATATCGGATGTCAAAGTTTTGACCTGAAAAAAAAACATAAGGGGTAACACTGTCATTTTTGGCCGAAATTTTGACCCCCTCCGATCTTCTTGAAACTCTGGATTCTGACAGAGGGCCATGAGACTTCGACCAGCTCGCAAAAATGGAGGCTCTAGACCCTTCCAGAGCCGAGATATCGGATGTCAAAGTTTTGACCTGAAAAAAAAAAACATAAGGGGTAACACTGTCATTTTGGCCAAAATTTTGACCCCCTCCGATCTTCTTGAAACTCTGGATTCTGACAGAGGGCCACGAGACTTCGACCAGCGCGCAAAAATGGAGGCTCTAGACCCTTCCAGAGCCGAGATATCGGATGTCAAAGTTTTGACCTGAAAAAAAAAAACATAAGGGGTAACACTGTCGTTTTTGGCCGAAATTTTGACCCCCTCCGATCTTCTTGAAACTCTGGATTCTGACAGAGGGCCACAAGACTTCGACCAGTGCGCAAAAATGGAGGCTCTAGACCCTTCCAGAGCCGAGATATCGGATGTCAAAGTTTTGACCTGAAAAAAAAACATAAGGGGTAACACTGTCGTTTTTGGCCGAAATTTTGACCCCCTCCCATCTTCTTGAAACTCTGGATTCTGACAGAGGGCCACGAGACTTCGACCAGCGCGCAAAAATGGAGGCTCTAGACCCTTCCAGAGCCGAGATATCGGATGTCAAAGTTTTGACCCGAAAAAAAAAACATAAGGGGTAACACTGTCGTTTTTAGCCGAAATTTTGACCCCCTCCGATCTTCTTGAAACTCTGGATTCTGACAGAGGGCCACGAGACTTCGACCAGCGCGCAAAAATGGAGGCTCTAGACCCTTCCAGAGCCGAGATATCGGACGTCAAAGTTTTGACCCGAAAAAAAAAAACATAAGGGGTAACACTGTTGTTTTTGGCCGAAATTTTGACCCCCTCCGATCTTCTTGAAACTCTGGATTCTGACAGAGGGCCACGAGACTTCGACCAGCACGCAAAAATGGAGGCTCTAGACCCTTCCAGAGCCGAGATATCGGATGTCAAAGTTTTGACCTGAAAAAAAAAAACATAAGGGGTAACACTGTCGTTTTTGGCCGAAATTTTGACCCCCTCCGATCTTCTTGAAACTCTGGATTCTGACAGAGGGCCACGAGACTTCGACCAGCGTGCAAAAATGGAGGCTCTAGACCCTTCCAGAGCCGAGATATCGGATGTCAAAGTTTTGACCTGAAAATAAAACATAAGGGGTAACACTGTCGTTTTTGGCCGCAATTTTGACCCCCTCCGATCTTCTTGAAACTCTGGATTCTGACAGAGGGCCACGAGACTTCGACCAGCACGCAAAAATGGAGGCTCTAGACCCTTCCAGAGCCGAGATATCGGATGTCAAAGTTTTGACCCGAAAAAAAAAACATAAGGGGTAACACTGTCGTTTTTGGCCGAAATTTTGACCCCCTCCGATCTTCTTGAAACTCTGGATTCTGACAGAGGGCCACGAGACTTCGACCAGCGCGCAAAAATGGAGGCTCTAGACCCTTCCAGAGCCGAGATATCGGATGTCAAAGTTTTGACCTGAAAAAAAAACATAAGGGGTAACACTGTCATTTTTGGCCGAAATTTTGACCCCCTCCGATCTTCTTGAAACTCTGGATTCTGACAGAGGACCATGAGACTTCGACCAGCGCGCAAAAATGGAGGCTCTAGACCCTTCCAGAGCCGAGATATCGGATGTCAAAGTTTTGACCTGAAAAAAAAACATAAGGGGTAACACTGTCATTTTGGCCAAAATTTTGACCCCCTCCGATCTTCTTGAAACTCTGGATTCTGACAGAGGGCCACGAGACTTCGACCAGCGCGCAAAAATGGAGGCTCTAGACCCTTCCAGAGCCGAGATATCGGATGTCAAAGTTTTGACCTGAAAAAAAAACATAAGGGGTAACACTGTCGTTTTTGGCCGAAATTTTGACCCCCTCCGATCTTCTTGAAACTCTGGATTCTGACAGAGGGCCACAAGACTTCGACCAGTGCGCAAAAATGGAGGCTCTAGACCCTTCCAGAGCCGAGATATCGGATGTCAAAGTTTTGACCTGAAAAAAAAACATAAGGGGTAACACTGTCATTTCTGGCCGAAATTTTGACCCCCTCCGATCTTCTTGAAACTCTGGATTCTGACAGAGGGCCACGAGACTTCGACCAGCGCGCAAAAATGGAGGCTCTAGACCCTTCCAGAGCCGAGATATCGGATGTCAAAGTTTTGACCTGAAAAAAAAAAACATAAGGGGTAACACTGTCATTTTTGGCCGAAATTTTGACCCCCTCCGATCTTCTTGAAACTCTGGATTCTGACAGAGGGCCACGAGACTTCGACCAGCGCGCAAAAATTGAGGCTCTAGACCCTTCCAGAGCCGAGATATCGGATGTCAAAGTTTTGACCCGAAAAAAAAAACATAAGGGGTAACACTGTCGTTTTTGGCCGAAATTTTGACCCCCTCCGATCTTCTTGAAACTCTGGATTCTGACAGAGGGCCACGAGACTTCGACCAGTGCGCAAAAATGGAGGCTCTAGACCCTTCCAGAGCCGAGATATCGGATGTCAAAGTTTTGACCTGAAAAAAAAAACATAAGGGGTAACACTGTTGTTTTTGGCCGAAATTTTGACCCCCTCCGATCTTCTTGAAACTCTGGATTCTGACAGAGGGCCACGAGACTTCGACCAGCGCGCAAAAATGGAGGCTCTAGACCCTTCCAGAGCCGAGATATCGGATGTCAAAGTTTTGACCCGAAAAAAAAAACATAAGGGGTAACACTGTCATTTTTGGCCGAAATTTTGACCCCCTCCGATCTTCTTGAAACTCTGGATTCTGACAGAGGGCCATGAGACTTCGACCAGCGCGCAAAAATGGAGGCTCTAGACCCTTCCAGAGCCGAGATATCGGATGTCAAAGTTTTGACCTGAAAAAAAAAACATAAGGGGTAACACTGTCATTTTGGTCAAAATTTTGACCCCCTCCGATCTTCTTGAAACTCTGGATTCTGACAGAGGGCCACGAGACTTCGACCAGCGTGCAAAAATGGAGGCTCTAGACCCTTCCAGAGCCGAGATATCGAAGGTCAAACTTTGGACCTGAAAAAAAAACATAAGGGGTAACACAACATTAAGGTAATACATTTTTTCTTTTACTACTTACATGCATAATACTGGTTACATTCCATTAATAAAGAATTCTTGTCACAATATGTTTCTGTCTTTCTTATAAAACCAATAAACATTTGTTACAATATGTTTCTGTGTATTTATTATAAACAGTTTACGTATAAAAACTGTATAACAGAAGACTATCTTTAAAGTCTTTTATATATGGTTTCCAAAAGCTGTTTTACATAAAAGACTATTCTTTAAAATCTTCTCAAGCAGTTTACATATAGTTCCATATAAAAGCTGTTTTACATAAAAGACTGTTCTATAAAGTCTTTACAAGCCGTTTACAAATAGTTTCATATAAAAACTGTTTTACATAAAAGACTGTTCTATAAAGTCTTTAAAAGCAGTTTACATATAGTTATTATTAAAATAAATTAAGAATTAAAATAAGGGGTAACACTGTCATTTTTTTTTTGGCTGAAATTTTGACCCCCTCCGATCTTCTTGAAATTCTGGATTCTGACAGAGGGCCACGAGACTTCGACCAGCGTGCAAAAATGGAGGCTCTAGACCCTTCCAGAGCCGAGATTTCGAAGGTCAAAATTTGGACCTGAAAAAAAAAAACATAAGGGGTAACACTGTCATTTTTTTTTTGGCCGTAATTTTGACCCCCTCCGATCTTCTTGAAACTCTGGATTCTGACAGAGGGCCACGAGACTTCGACCAGCGCGCAAAAATGGAGGCTCTAGACCCTTCCAGAGCCGAGATATCGGATGTCAAAGTTTTGACCCGAAAAAAAAACCATAAGGGGTAACACTGTCGTTTTTGGCCGAAATTTTGACCCCCTCCGATCTTCTTGAAACTCTGGATTCTGACAGAGGGCCACGAGACTTCGACCAGTGCGCAAAAATGGAGGCTCTAGACCCTTCCAGAGCCGAGATATCGGATGTCAAAGTTTTGACCTGAAAAAAAAAACATAAGGGGTAACACTGTCGTTTTTGGCCGAAATTTTGACCCCCTCCGATCTTCTTGAAACTCTGGATTCTGACAGAGGGCCACGAGACTTCGACCAGCACGCAAAAATGGAGGCTCTAGACCCTTCCAGAGCCGAGATATCGGATGTCAAAGTTTTGACCCGAAAAAAAAAACATAAGGGGTAACACTGTCGTTTTTGGCCGAAATTTTGACCCCCTCCGATCTTCTTGAAACTCTGGATTCTGACAGAGGGCCACGAGACTTCGACCAGCGCGCAAAAATGGAGGCTCTAGACCCTTCCAGAGCCGAGATATCGGATGTCAAAGTTTTGACCTGAAAAAAAAACATAAGGGGTAACACTGTCATTTTTGGCCGAAATTTTGACCCCCTCCGATCTTCTTGAAACTCTGGATTCTGACAGAGGGCCACGAGACTTCGACCAGCACGCAAAAATGGAGGCTCTAGACCCTTCCAGAGCCGAGATATCGGATGTCAAAGTTTTGACCTGAAAAAAAAAACATAAGGGGTAACACTGTCATTTTTGGCCAAAATTTTGACCCCCTCCGATCTTCTTGAAACTCTGGATTCTGACAGAGGGCCACGAGACTTCGACCAGCGCGCAAAAATGGAGGCTCTAGACCCTTCCAGAGCCGAGATATCGGATGTCAAAGTTTTGACCTGAAAAAAAAAACATAAGGGGTAACACTGTCGTTTTTGGCCGAAATTTTGACCCCCTCCGATCTTCTTGAAACTCTGGATTCTGACAGAGGGCCACGAGACTTCGACCAGTGCGCAAAAATGGAGGCTCTAGACCCTTCCAGAGCCGAGATATCGGATGTCAAAGTTTTGACCTGAAAAAAAAAAAACATAAGGGGTAACACTGTCGTTTTTGGCCGAAATTTTGACCCCCTCCGATCTTCTTGAAACTCTGGATTCTGACAGAGGGCCACGAGACTTCGACCAGCGCGCAAAAATGGAGGCTCTAGACCCTTCCAGAGCCGAGATATCGGATGTCAAAGTTTTGACCCGAAAAAAAAAACATAAGGGGTAACACTGTCGTTTTTGGCCGAAATTTTGACCCCCTCCGATCTTCTTGAAACTCTGGATTCTGACGGAGGGCCACGAGACTTCGACCAGTGCGCAAAAATGGAGGCTCTAGACCCTTCCAGAGCCGAGATATCGGATGTCAAAGTTTTGACCTGAAAAAAAAACATAAGGGGTAACACTGTCGTTTTTGGCCGAAATTTTGACCCCCTCCGATCTTCTTGAAACTCTGGATTCTGACAGAGGGCCACGAGACTTCGACCAGCGCGCAAAAATGGAGGCTCTAGACCCTTCCAGAGCCGAGATATCGGATGTCAAAGTTTTGACCCGAAAAAAAAAACATAAGGGGTAACACTGTCGTTTTTGGCCGAAATTTTGACCCCCTCCGATCTTCTTGAAACTCTGGATTCTGACAGAGGGCCACGAGACTTCGACCAGTGCGCAAAAATGGAGGCTCTAGACCCTTCCAGAGCCGAGATATCGGATGTCAAAGTTTTGACCTGAAAAAAAAAACATAAGGGGTAACACTGTCGTTTTTGGCCGAAATTTTGACCCCCTCCGATCTTCTTGAAACTCTGGATTCTGACAGAGGGCCACGAGACTTCGACCAGCGCGCAAAAATGGAGGCTCTAGACCCTTCCAGAGCCGAGATATCGGACGTCAAAGTTTTGACCCGAAAAAAAAAACATAAGGGGTAACACTGTTGTTTTTGGCCGAAATTTTGACCCCCTCCGATCTTCTTGAAACTCTGGATTCTGACAGAGGGCCACGAGACTTCGACCAGCGCGCAAAAATGGAGGCTCTAGACCCTTCCAGAGCCGAGATATCGGATGTCAAAGTTTTGACCTGAAAAAAAAACATAAGGGGTAACACTGTCGTTTTTGGCCGAAATGTTGACCCCCTCCGATCTTCTTGAAACTCTGGATTCTGACAGAGGGCCACGAGACTTCGACCAGCGCGCAAAAATGGAGGCTCTAGACCCTTCCAGAGCCGAGATATCGGATGTCAAAGTTTTGACCTGAAAAAAAAAACATAAGGGGTAACACTGTCATTTTTGGCCGAAATTTTGACCCCCTCCGATCTTCTTGAAACTCTGGATTCTGACAGAGGGCCACGAGACTTCGACCAGCGCGCAAAAATTGAGGCTCTAGACCCTTCCAGAGCCGAGATATCGGATGTCAAAGTTTTGACCTGAAAAAAAAACATAAGGGGTAACACTGTCGTTTTTGGCCGAAATTTTGACCCCCTCCGATCTTCTTGAAACTCTGGATTCTGACAGAGGGCCACGAGACTTCGACCAGCACGCAAAAATGGAGGCTCTAGACCCTTCCAGAGCCGAGATATCGGATGTCAAAGTTTTGACCCGAAAAAAAACATAAGGGGTAACACTGTCGTTTTTGGCCGAAATTTTGACCCCCTCCGATCTTCTTGAAACTCTGGATTCTGACAGAGGGCCACGAGACTTCGACCAGTGCGCAAAAATGGAGGCTCTAGACCCTTCCAGAGCCGAGATATCGGATGTCAAAGTTTTGACCTGAAAAAAAAAACATAAGGGGTAACACTGTCGTTTTTGGCCGAAATTTTGACCCCCTCCGATCTTCTTGAAACTCTGGATTCTGACAGAGGGCCACGAGACTTCGACCAGCGCGCAAAAATGGAGGCTCTAGACCCTTCCAGAGCTGAGATATCGGACGTCAAAGTTTTGACCTGAAAAAAAAAAACATAAGGGGTAACACTGTTGTTTTTGGCCGAAATTTTGACCCCCTCCGATCTTCTTGAAACTCTGGATTCTGACAGAGGGCCACGAGACTTCGACCAGTGCGCAAAAATGGAGGCTCTAGACCCTTCCAGAGCCGAGATATCGGATGTCAAAGTTTTGACCTGAAAAAAAAACATAAGGGGTAACACTGTCGTTTTTGGCCGAAATTTTGACCCCCTCCGATCTTCTTGAAACTCTGGATTCTGACAGAGGGCCACGAGACTTCGACCAGCGCGCAAAAATGGAGGCTCTAGACCCTTCCAGAGCCGAGATATCTGACGTCAAAGTTTTGACCCGAAAAAAAAAACACAAGGGGTAACACTGTTGTTTTTGGCCGAAATTTTGACCCCCTCCGATCTTCTTGAAACTCTGGATTCTGACAGAGGGCCACGAGACTTCGACCAGTGCGCAAAAATGGAGGCTCTAGACCCTTCCAGAGCCGAGATATCGGATGTCAAAGTTTTGACCTGAAAAAAAAACATAAGGGGTAACACTGTCGTTTTTGGCCGAAATTTTGACCCCCTCCGATCTTCTTGAAACTCTGGATTCTGACAGAGGGCCACGAGACTTCGACCAGCACGCAAAAATGGAGGCTCTAGACCCTTCCGGAGCCGAGATATCGGATGTCAAAGTTTTGACCCGAAAAAAAAAACATAAGGGGTAACACTGTCGTTTTTGGCCGAAATTTTGACCCCCTCCGATCTTCTTGAAACTCTGGATTCTGACAGAGGGCCACGAGACTTCGACCAGCGCGCAAAAATGGAGGCTCTAGACCCTTCCAGAGCCGAGATATCGGATGTCAAAGTTTTGACCTGAAAAAAAAACATAAGGGGTAACACTGTCATTTTTGGCCGAAATTTTGACCCCCTCCGATCTTCTTGAAACTCTGGATTCTGACAGAGGGCCATGAGACTTCGACCAGCTCGCAAAAATGGAGGCTCTAGACCCTGCCAGAGCCGAGATATCGGATGTCAAAGTTTTGACCTGAAAAAAAAAAACATAAGGGGTAACACTGTCATTTTGGCCAAAATTTTGACCCCCTCCGATCTTCTTGAAACTCTGGATTCTGACAGAGGGCCACGAGACTTCGACCAGCGCGCAAAAATGGAGGCTCTAGACCCTTCCAGAGCCGAGATATCGGATGTCAAAGTTTTGACCTGAAAAAAAAAAAACATAAGGGGTAACACTGTCGTTTTTGGCCGAAATTTTGACCCCCTCCGATCTTCTTGAAACTCTGGATTCTGACAGAGGGCCACAAGACTTCGACCAGTGCGCAAAAATGGAGGCTCTAGACCCTTCCAGAGCCGAGATATCGGATGTCAAAGTTTTGACCTGAAAAAAAAAACATAAGGGGTAACACTGTCGTTTTTGGCCGAAATTTTGACCCCCTCCCATCTTCTTGAAACTCTGGATTCTGACAGAGGGCCACGAGACTTCGACCAGCGCGCAAAAATGGAGGCTCTAGACCCTTCCAGAGCCGAGATATCGGATGTCAAAGTTTTGACCCGAAAAAAAAAACATAAGGGGTAACACTGTCGTTTTTGGCCGAAATTTTGACCCCCTCCGATCTTCTTGAAACTCTGGATTCTGACAGAGGGCCACGAGACTTCGACCAGCGCGCAAAAATGGAGGCTCTAGACCCTTCCAGAGCCGAGATATCGGACGTCAAAGTTTTGACCCGAAAAAAAAAACATAAGGGGTAACACTGTTGTTTTTGGCCGAAATTTTGACCCCCTCCGATCTTCTTGAAACTCTGGATTCTGACAGAGGGCCACGAGACTTCGACCAGCACGCAAAAATGGAGGCTCTAGACCCTTCCAGAGCCGAGATATCGGATGTCAAAGTTTTGACCTGAAAAAAAAAACATAAGGGGTAACACTGTCGTTTTTGGCCGAAATTTTGACCCCCTCCGATCTTCTTGAAACTCTGGATTCTGACAGAGGGCCACGAGACTTCGACCAGCGTGCAAAAATGGAGGCTCTAGACCCTTCCAGAGCCGAGATATCGGATGTCAAAGTTTTGACCTGAAAATAAAACATAAGGGGTAACACTGTCGTTTTTGGCCGCAATTTTGACCCCCTCCGATCTTCTTGAAACTCTGGATTCTGACAGAGGGCCACGAGACTTCGACCAGCACGCAAAAATGGAGGCTCTAGACCCTTCCAGAGCCGAGATATCGGATGTCAAAGTTTTGACCCGAAAAAAAAAACATAAGGGGTAACACTGTCGTTTTTGGCCGAAATTTTGACCCCCTCCGATCTTCTTGAAACTCTGGATTCTGACAGAGGGCCACGAGACTTCGACCAGCGCGCAAAAATGGAGGCTCTAGACCCTTCCAGAGCCGAGATATCGGATGTCAAAGTTTTGACCTGAAAAAAAAACATAAGGGGTAACACTGTCATTTTTGGCCGAAATTTTGACCCCCTCCGATCTTCTTGAAACTCTGGATTCTGACAGAGGACCATGAGACTTCGACCAGCGCGCAAAAATGGAGGCTCTAGACCCTTCCAGAGCCGAGATATCGGATGTCAAAGTTTTGACCTGAAAAAAAACATAAGGGGTAACACTGTCATTTTGGCCAAAATTTTGACCCCCTCCGATCTTCTTGAAACTCTGGATTCTGACAGAGGGCCACGAGACTTCGACCAGCGCGCAAAAATGGAGGCTCTAGACCCTTCCAGAGCCGAGATATCGGATGTCAAAGTTTTGACCTGAAAAAAAAACATAAGGGGTAACACTGTCGTTTTTGGCCGAAATTTTGACCCCCTCCGATCTTCTTGAAACTCTGGATTCTGACAGAGGGCCACAAGACTTCGACCAGTGCGCAAAAATGGAGGCTCTAGACCCTTCCAGAGCCGAGATATCGGATGTCAAAGTTTTGACCTGAAAAAAAAACATAAGGGGTAACACTGTCGTTTTTGGCCGAAATTTTGACCCCCTCCGATCTTCTTGAAACTCTGGAATCTGACAGAGGGCCACGAGACTTCGACCAGCGCGCAAAAATGGAGGCTCTAGACCCTTCCAGAGCCGAGATATCGGATGTCAAAGTTTTGACCTGAAAAAAAAAACATAAGGGGTAACACTGTCATTTTTGGCCGAAATTTTGACCCCCTCCGATCTTCTTGAAACTCTGGATTCTGACAGAGGGCCACGAGACTTCGACCAGCGCGCAAAAATTGAGGCTCTAGACCCTTCCAGAGCCGAGATATCGGATGTCAAAGTTTTGACTCGAAAAAAAAAACATAAGGGGTAACACTGTCGTTTTTGGCCGAAATTTTGACCCCCTCCGATCTTCTTGAAACTCTGGATTCTGACAGAGGGCCACGAGACTTCGACCAGTGCGCAAAAATGGAGGCTCTAGACCCTTCCAGAGCCGAGATATTGGATGTCAAAGTTTTGACCTGAAAAAAAAAACATAAGGGGTAACACTGTCGTTTTTGGCCGAAATTTTGACCCCCTCCGATCTTCTTGAAACTCTGGATTCTGACAGAGGGCCACGAGACTTCGACCAGCGCGCAAAAATGGAGGCTCTAGACCCTTCCAGAGCCGAGATATCGGACGTCAAAGTTTTGACCCGAAAAAAAAAACATAAGGGGTAACACTGTTGTTTTTGGCCGAAATTTTGACCCCCTCCGATCTTCTTGAAACTCTGGATTCTGACAGAGGGCCACGAGACTTCGACCAGCGCGCAAAAATGGAGGCTCTAGACCCTTCCAGAGCCGAGATATCGGATGTCAAAGTTTTGACCTGAAAAAAAAACATAAGGGGTAACACTGTCGTTTTTGGCCGAAATGTTGACCCCCTCCGATCTTCTTGAAACTCTGGATTCTGACAGAGGGCCACGAGACTTCGACCAGCGCGCAAAAATGGAGGCTCTAGACCCTTCCAGAGCCGAGATATCGGATGTCAAAGTTTTGACCTGAAAAAAAAAACATAAGGGGTAACACTGTCATTTTTGGCCGAAATTTTGACCCCCTCCGATCTTCTTGAAACTCTGGATTCTGACAGAGGGCCACGAGACTTCGACCAGCGCGCAAAAATTGAGGCTCTAGACCCTTCCAGAGCCGAGATATCGGATGTCAAAGTTTTGACCTGAAAAAAAAACATAAGGGGTAACACTGTCGTTTTTGGCCGAAATTTTGACCCCCTCCGATCTTCTTGAAACTCTGGATTCTGACAGAGGGCCACGAGACTTCGACCAGCACGCAAAAATGGAGGCTCTAGACCCTTCCAGAGCCGAGATATCGGATGTCAAAGTTTTGACCCGAAAAAAAAACATAAGGGGTAACACTGTCGTTTTTGGCCGAAATTTTGACCCCCTCCGATCTTCTTGAAACTCTGGATTCTGACAGAGGGCCACGAGACTTCGACCAGTGCGCAAAAATGGAGGCTCTAGACCCTTCCAGAGCCGAGATATCGGATGTCAAAGTTTTGACCTGAAAAAAAAAACATAAGGGGTAACACTGTCGTTTTTGGCCGAAATTTTGACCCCCTCCGATCTTCTTGAAACTCTGGATTCTGACAGAGGGCCACGAGACTTCGACCAGCGCGCAAAAATGGAGGCTCTAGACCCTTCCAGAGCTGAGATATCGGACGTCAAAGTTTTGACCTGAAAAAAAAAACATAAGGGGTAACACTGTTGTTTTTGGCCGAAATTTTGACCCCCTCTGATCTTCTTGAAACTCTGGATTCTGACAGAGGGCCACGAGACTTCGACCAGCGCGCAAAAATGGAGGCTCTAGACCCTTCCAGAGCCGAGATATCGGATGTCAAAGTTTTGACCTGAAAAAAAAACATAAGGGGTAACACTGTCGTTTTTGGCCGAAATGTTGACCCCCTCCGATCTTCTTGAAACTCTGGATTCTGACAGAGGGCCACGAGACTTCGACCAGCGCGCAAAAATGGAGGCTCTAGACCCTTCCAGAGCCGAGATATCGGATGTCAAAGTTTTGACCTGAAAAAAAAAACATAAGGGGTAACACTGTCATTTTTGGCCGAAATTTTGACCCCCTCCGATCTTCTTGAAACTCTGGATTCTGACAGAGGGCCACGAGACTTCGACCAGCGCGCAAAAATTGAGGCTCTAGACCCTTCCAGAGCCGAGATATCGGATGTCAAAGTTTTGACCTGAAAAAAAAACATAAGGGGTAACACTGTCGTTTTTGGCCGAAATTTTGACCCCCTCCGATCTTCTTGAAACTCTGGATTCTGACAGAGGGCCACGAGACTTCGACCAGCACGCAAAAATGGAGGCTCTAGACCCTTCCAGAGCCGAGATATCGGATGTCAAAGTTTTGACCCGAAAAAAAACATAAGGGGTAACACTGTCGTTTTTGGCCGAAATTTTGACCCCCTCCGATCTTCTTGAAACTCTGGATTCTGACAGAGGGCCACGAGACTTCGACCAGTGCGCAAAAATGGAGGCTCTAGACCCTTCCAGAGCCGAGATATCGGATGTCAAAGTTTTGACCTGAAAAAAAAACATAAGGGGTAACACTGTCGTTTTTGGCCGAAATTTTGACCCCCTCCGATCTTCTTGAAACTCTGGATTCTGACAGAGGGCCACGAGACTTCGACCAGCGCGCAAAAATGGAGGCTCTAGACCCTTCCAGAGCCGAGATATCTGACGTCAAAGTTTTGACCCGAAAAAAAAAACACAAGGGGTAACACTGTTGTTTTTGGCCGAAATTTTGACCCCCTCCGATCTTCTTGAAACTCTGGATTCTGACAGAGGGCCACGAGACTTCGACCAGTGCGCAAAAATGGAGGCTCTAGACCCTTCCAGAGCCGAGATATCGGATGTCAAAGTTTTGACCTGAAAAAAAAACATAAGGGGTAACACTGTCGTTTTTGGCCGAAATTTTGACCCCCTCCGATCTTCTTGAAACTCTGGATTCTGACAGAGGGCCACGAGACTTCGACCAGCACGCAAAAATGGAGGCTCTAGACCCTTCCGGAGCCGAGATATCGGATGTCAAAGTTTTGACCCGAAAAAAAAAACATAAGGGGTAACACTGTCGTTTTTGGCCGAAATTTTGACCCCCTCCGATCTTCTTGAAACTCTGGATTCTGACAGAGGGCCACGAGACTTCGACCAGCGCGCAAAAATGGAGGCTCTAGACCCTTCCAGAGCCGAGATATCGGATGTCAAAGTTTTGACCTGAAAAAAAAACATAAGGGGTAACACTGTCATTTTTGGCCGAAATTTTGACCCCCTCCGATCTTCTTGAAACTCTGGATTCTGACAGAGGGCCATGAGACTTCGACCAGCTCGCAAAAATGGAGGCTCTAGACCCTGCCAGAGCCGAGATATCGGATGTCAAAGTTTTGACCTGAAAAAAAAAAACATAAGGGGTAACACTGTCATTTTGGCCAAAATTTTGACCCCCTCCGATCTTCTTGAAACTCTGGATTCTGACAGAGGGCCACGAGACTTCGACCAGCGCGCAAAAATGGAGGCTCTAGACCCTTCCAGAGCCGAGATATCGGATGTCAAAGTTTTGACCTGAAAAAAAAAAAACATAAGGGGTAACACTGTCGTTTTTGGCCGAAATTTTGACCCCCTCCGATCTTCTTGAAACTCTGGATTCTGACAGAGGGCCACAAGACTTCGACCAGTGCGCAAAAATGGAGGCTCTAGACCCTTCCAGAGCCGAGATATCGGATGTCAAAGTTTTGACCTGAAAAAAAAAACATAAGGGGTAACACTGTCGTTTTTGGCCGAAATTTTGACCCCCTCCCATCTTCTTGAAACTCTGGATTCTGACAGAGGGCCACGAGACTTCGACCAGCGCGCAAAAATGGAGGCTCTAGACCCTTCCAGAGCCGAGATATCGGATGTCAAAGTTTTGACCCGAAAAAAAAAACATAAGGGGTAACACTGTCGTTTTTGGCCGAAATTTTGACCCCCTCCGATCTTCTTGAAACTCTGGATTCTGACAGAGGGCCACGAGACTTCGACCAGCGCGCAAAAATGGAGGCTCTAGACCCTTCCAGAGCCGAGATATCGGACGTCAAAGTTTTGACCCGAAAAAAAAAACATAAGGGGTAACACTGTTGTTTTTGGCCGAAATTTTGACCCCCTCCGATCTTCTTGAAACTCTGGATTCTGACAGAGGGCCACGAGACTTCGACCAGCACGCAAAAATGGAGGCTCTAGACCCTTCCAGAGCCGAGATATCGGATGTCAAAGTTTTGACCTGAAAAAAAAAACATAAGGGGTAACACTGTCGTTTTTGGCCGAAATTTTGACCCCCTCCGATCTTCTTGAAACTCTGGATTCTGACAGAGGGCCACGAGACTTCGACCAGCGTGCAAAAATGGAGGCTCTAGACCCTTCCAGAGCCGAGATATCGGATGTCAAAGTTTTGACCTGAAAATAAAACATAAGGGGTAACACTGTCGTTTTTGGCCGCAATTTTGACCCCCTCCGATCTTCTTGAAACTCTGGATTCTGACAGAGGGCCACGAGACTTCGACCAGCACGCAAAAATGGAGGCTCTAGACCCTTCCAGAGCCGAGATATCGGATGTCAAAGTTTTGACCCGAAAAAAAAAAACATAAGGGGTAACACTGTCGTTTTTGGCCGAAATTTTGACCCCCTCCGATCTTCTTGAAACTCTGGATTCTGACAGAGGGCCACGAGACTTCGACCAGCGCGCAAAAATGGAGGCTCTAGACCCGTCCAGAGCCGAGATATCGGATGTCAAAGTTTTGACCTGAAAAAAAAACATAAGGGGTAACACTGTCATTTTTGGCCGAAATTTTGACCCCCTCCGATCTTCTTGAAACTCTGGATTCTGACAGAGGACCATGAGACTTCGACCAGCGCGCAAAAATGGAGGCTCTAGACCCTTCCAGAGCCGAGATATCGGATGTCAAAGTTTTGACCTGAAAAAAAACATAAGGGGTAACACTGTCATTTTGGCCAAAATTTTGACCCCCTCCGATCTTCTTGAAACTCTGGATTCTGACAGAGGGCCACGAGACTTCGACCAGCGCGCAAAAATGGAGGCTCTAGACCCTTCCAGAGCCGAGATATCGGATGTCAAAGTTTTGACCTGAAAAAAAAACATAAGGGGTAACACTGTCGTTTTTGGCCGAAATTTTGACCCCCTCCGATCTTCTTGAAACTCTGGATTCTGACAGAGGGCCACAAGACTTCGACCAGTGCGCAAAAATGGAGGCTCTAGACCCTTCCAGAGCCGAGATATCGGATGTCAAAGTTTTGACCTGAAAAAAAAACATAAGGGGTAACACTGTCGTTTTTGGCCGAAATTTTGACCCCCTCCGATCTTCTTGAAACTCTGGATTCTGACAGAGGGCCACGAGACTTCGACCAGCGCGCAAAAATGGAGGCTCTAGACCCTTCCAGAGCCGAGATATCGGATGTCAAAGTTTTGACCCGAAAAAAAAAACATAAGGGGTAACACTGTCGTTTTTGGCCGAAATTTTGACCCCCTCCGATCTTCTTGAAACTCTGGATTCTGACAGAGGGCCACGAGACTTCGACCAGCGCGCAAAAATGGAGGCTCTAGACCCTTCCAGAGCCGAGATATCGGACGTCAAAGTTTTGACCCGAAAAAAAAAAACATAAGGGGTAACACTGTTGTTTTTGGCCGAAATTTTGACCCCCTCCGATCTTCTTGAAACTCTGGATTCTGACAGAGGGCCACGAGACTTCGACCAGCACGCAAAAATGGAGGCTCTAGACCCTTCCAGAGCCGAGATATCGGATGTCAAAGTTTTGACCTGAAAAAAAAAACATAAGGGGTAACACTGTCGTTTTTGGCCGAAATTTTGACCCCCTCCGATCTTCTTGAAACTCTGGATTCTGACAGAGGGCCACGAGACTTCGACCAGCGTGCAAAAATGGAGGCTCTAGACCCTTCCAGAGCCGAGATATCGGATGTCAAAGTTTTGACCTGAAAATAAAACATAAGGGGTAACACTGTCGTTTTTGGCCGCAATTTTGACCCCCTCCGATCTTCTTGAAACTCTGGATTCTGACAGAGGGCCACGAGACTTCGACCAGCACGCAAAAATGGAGGCTCTAGACCCTTCCAGAGCCGAGATATCGGATGTCAAAGTTTTGACCCGAAAAAAAAAAACATAAGGGGTAACACTGTCGTTTTTGGCCGAAATTTTGACCCCCTCCGATCTTCTTGAAACTCTGGATTCTGACAGAGGGCCACGAGACTTCGACCAGCGCGCAAAAATGGAGGCTCTAGACCCTTCCAGAGCCGAGATATCGGATGTCAAAGTTTTGACCTGAAAAAAAAACATAAGGGGTAACACTGTCGTTTTTGGCCGAAATGTTGACCCCCTCCGATCTTCTTGAAACTCTGGATTCTGACAGAGGGCCACGAGACTTCGACCAGCGCGCAAAAATGGAGGCTCTAGACCCTTCCAGAGCCGAGATATCGGATGTCAAAGTTTTGACCTGAAAAAAAAAACATAAGGGGTAACACTGTCATTTTTGGCCGAAATTTTGACCCCCTCCGATCTTCTTGAAACTCTGGATTCTGACAGAGGGCCACGAGACTTCGACCAGCGCGCAAAAATTGAGGCTCTAGACCCTTCCAGAGCCGAGATATCGGATGTCAAAGTTTTGACCTGAAAAAAAAACATAAGGGGTAACACTGTCGTTTTTGGCCGAAATTTTGACCCCCTCCGATCTTCTTGAAACTCTGGATTCTGACAGAGGGCCACGAGACTTCGACCAGCACGCAAAAATGGAGGCTCTAGACCCTTCCAGAGCCGAGATATCGGATGTCAAAGTTTTGACCCGAAAAAAAAAACATAAGGGGTAACACTGTCGTTTTTGGCCGAAATTTTGACCCCCTCCGATCTTCTTGAAACTCTGGATTCTGACAGAGGGCCACGAGACTTCGACCAGTGCGCAAAAATGGAGGCTCTAGACCCTTCCAGAGCCGAGATATCGGATGTCAAAGTTTTGACCTGAAAAAAAAAACATAAGGGGTAACACTGTCGTTTTTGGCCGAAATTTTGACCCCCTCCGATCTTCTTGAAACTCTGGATTCTGACAGAGGGCCACGAGACTTCGACCAGCGCGCAAAAATGGAGGCTCTAGACCCTTCCAGAGCTGAGATATCGGACGTCAAAGTTTTGACCTGAAAAAAAAAACATAAGGGGTAACACTGTTGTTTTCGGCCGAAATTTTGACCCCCTCCGATCTTCTTGAAACTCTGGATTCTGACAGAGGGCCACGAGACTTCGACCAGTGCGCAAAAATGGAGGCTCTAGACCCTTCCAGAGCCGAGATATCGGATGTCAAAGTTTTGACCTGAAAAAAAAACATAAGGGGTAACACTGTCGTTTTTGGCCGAAATTTTGACCCCCTCCGATCTTCTTGAAACTCTGGATTCTGACAGAGGGCCACGAGACTTCGACCAGCGCGCAAAAATGGAGGCTCTAGACCCTTCCAGAGCCGAGATATCTGACGTCAAAGTTTTGACCCGAAAAAAAAAACACAAGGGGTAACACTGTTGTTTTTGGCCGAAATTTTGACCCCCTCCGATCTTCTTGAAACTCTGGATTCTGACAGAGGGCCACGAGACTTCGACCAGCACGCAAAAATGGAGGCTCTAGACCCTTCCAGAGCCGAGATATCGGATGTCAAAGTTTTGACCTGAAAAAAAAACATAAGGGGTAACACTGTCGTTTTTGGCCGAAATTTTGACCCCCTCCGATCTTCTTGAAACTCTGGATTCTGACAGAGGGCCACGAGACTTCGACCAGCATGCAAAAATGGAGGCTCTAGACCCTTCCGGAGCCGAGATATCGGATGTCAAAGTTTTGACCCGAAAAAAAAAACATAAGGGGTAACACTGTCGTTTTTGGCCGAAATTTTGACCCCCTCCGATCTTCTTGAAACTCTGGATTCTGACAGAGGGCCACGAGACTTCGACCAGCGCGCAAAAATGGAGGCTCTAGACCCTTCCAGAGCCGAGATATCGGATGTCAAAGTTTTGACCTGAAAAAAAAACATAAGGGGTAACACTGTCATTTTTGGCCGAAATTTTGACCCCCTCCGATCTTCTTGAAACTCTGGATTCTGACAGAGGGCCATGAGACTTCGACCAGCTCGCAAAAATGGAGGCTCTAGACCCTTCCAGAGCCGAGATATCGGATGTCAAAGTTTTGACCTGAAAAAAAAAAACATAAGGGGTAACACTGTCATTTTGGCCAAAATTTTGACCCCCTCCGATCTTCTTGAAACTCTGGATTCTGACAGAGGGCCACGAGACTTCGACCAGCGCGCAAAAATGGAGGCTCTAGACCCTTCCAGAGCCGAGATATCGGATGTCAAAGTTTTGACCTGAAAAAAAAAAACATAAGGGGTAACACTGTCGTTTTTGGCCGAAATTTTGACCCCCTCCGATCTTCTTGAAACTCTGGATTCTGACAGAGGGCCACAAGACTTCGACCAGTGCGCAAAAATGGAGGCTCTAGACCCTTCCAGAGCCGAGATATCGGATGTCAAAGTTTTGACCTGAAAAAAAAAACATAAGGGGTAACACTGTCGTTTTTGGCCGAAATTTTGACCCCCTCCCATCTTCTTGAAACTCTGGATTCTGACAGAGGGCCACGAGACTTCGACCAGCGCGCAAAAATGGAGGCTCTAGACCCTTCCAGAGCCGAGATATCGGATGTCAAAGTTTTGACCCGAAAAAAAAAACATAAGGGGTAACACTGTCGTTTTTGGCCGAAATTTTGACCCCCTCCGATCTTCTTGAAACTCTGGATTCTGACAGAGGGCCACGAGACTTCGACCAGCGCGCAAAAATGGAGGCTCTAGACCCTTCCAGAGCCGAGATATCGGACGTCAAAGTTTTGACCCGAAAAAAAAAAACATAAGGGGTAACACTGTTGTTTTTGGCCGAAATTTTGACCCCCTCCGATCTTCTTGAAACTCTGGATTCTGACAGAGGGCCACGAGACTTCGACCAGCACGCAAAATTGGAGGCTCTAGACCCTTCCAGAGCCGAGATATCGGATGTCAAAGTTTTGACCTGAAAAAAAAAACATAAGGGGTAACACTGTCGTTTTTGGCCGAAATTTTGACCCCCTCCGATCTTCTTGAAACTCTGGATTCTGACAGAGGGCCACGAGACTTCGACCAGCGTGCAAAAATGGAGGCTCTAGACCCTTCCAGAGCCGAGATATTGGATGTCAAAGTTTTGACCTGAAAATAAAACATAAGGGGTAACACTGTCGTTTTTGGCCGCAATTTTGACCCCCTCCGATCTTCTTGAAACTCTGGATTCTGACAGAGGGCCACGAGACTTCGACCAGCACGCAAAAATGGAGGCTCTAGACCCTTCCAGAGCCGAGATATCGGATGTCAAAGTTTTGACCCGAAAAAAAAAACATAAGGGGTAACACTGTCGTTTTTGGCCGAAATTTTGACCCCCTCCGATCTTCTTGAAACTCTGGATTCTGACAGAGGGCCACGAGACTTCGACCAGCGCGCAAAAATGGAGGCTCTAGACCCTTCCAGAGCCGAGATATCGGATGTCAAAGTTTTGACCTGAAAAAAAAACATAAGGGGTAACACTGTCATTTTTGGCCGAAATTTTGACCCCCTCCGATCTTCTTGAAACTCTGGATTCTGACAGAGGACCATGAGACTTCGACCAGCGCGCAAAAATGGAGGCTCTAGACCCTTCCAGAGCCGAGATATCGGATGTCAAAGTTTTGACCTGAAAAAAAACATAAGGGGTAACACTGTCATTTTGGCCAAAATTTTGACCCCCTCCGATCTTCTTGAAACTCTGGATTCTGACAGAGGGCCACGAGACTTCGACCAGCGCGCAAAAATGGAGGCTCTAGACCCTTCCAGAGCCGAGATATCGGATGTCAAAGTTTTGACCTGAAAAAAAAACATAAGGGGTAACACTGTCGTTTTTGGCCGAAATTTTGACCCCCTCCGATCTTCTTGAAACTCTGGATTCTGACAGAGGGCCACAAGACTTCGACCAGTGCGCAAAAATGGAGGCTCTAGACCCTTCCAGAGCCGAGATATCGGATGTCAAAGTTTTGACCTGAAAAAAAAACATAAGGGGTAACACTGTCGTTTTTGGCCGAAATTTTGACCCCCTCCGATCTTCTTGAAACTCTGGATTCTGACAGAGGGCCACGAGACTTCGACCAGCGCGCAAAAATGGAGGCTCTAGACCCTTCCAGAGCCGAGATATCGGATGTCAAAGTTTTGACCTGAAAAAAAAAACATAAGGGGTAACACTGTCATTTTTGGCCGAAATTTTGACCCCCTCCGATCTTCTTGAAACTCTGGATTCTGACAGAGGGCCACGAGACTTCGACCAGCGCGCAAAAATTGAGGCTCTAGACCCTTCCAGAGCCGAGATATCGGATGTCAAAGTTTTGACCCGAAAAAAAAAACATAAGGGGTAACACTGTCGTTTTTGGCCGAAATTTTGACCCCCTCCGATCTTCTTGAAACTCTGGATTCTGACAGAGGGCCACGAGACTTCGACCAGTGCGCAAAAATGGAGGCTCTAGACCCTTCCAGAGCCGAGATATCGGATGTCAAAGTTTTGACCTGAAAAAAAAAACATAAGGGGTAACACTGTCGTTTTTGGCCGAAATTTTGACCCCCTCCGATCTTCTTGAAACTCTGGATTCTGACAGAGGGCCACGAGACTTCGACCAGCGCGCAAAAATGGAGGCTCTAGACCCTTCCAGAGCCGAGATATCGGACGTCAAAGTTTTGACCCGAAAAAAAAAACATAAGGGGTAACACTGTTGTTTTTGGCCGAAATTTTGACCCCCTCCGATCTTCTTGAAACTCTGGATTCTGACAGAGGGCCACGAGACTTCGACCAGCACGCAAAAATGGAGGCTCTAGACCCTTCCAGAGCCGAGATATCGGATGTCAAAGTTTTGACCTGAAAAAAAAAACATAAGGGGTAACACTGTCGTTTTTGGCCGAAATTTTGACCCCCTCCGATCTTCTTGAAACTCTGGATTCTGACAGAGGGCCACGAGACTTCGACCAGCGTGCAAAAATGGAGGCTCTAGACCCTTCCAGAGCCGAGATATCGGATGTCAAAGTTTTGACCTGAAAATAAAACATAAGGGGTAACACTGTCGTTTTTGGCCGCAATTTTGACCCCCTCCGATCTTCTTGAAACTCTGGATTCTGACAGAGGGCCACGAGACTTCGACCAGCACGCAAAAATGGAGGCTCTAGACCCTTCCAGAGCCGAGATATCGGATGTCAAAGTTTTGACCCGAAAAAAAAAACATAAGGGGTAACACTGTCGTTTTTGGCCGAAATTTTGACCCCCTCCGATCTTCTTGAAACTCTGGATTCTGACAGAGGGCCACGAGACTTCGACCAGCGCGCAAAAATGGAGGCTCTAGACCCTTCCAGAGCCGAGATATCGGATGTCAAAGTTTTGACCTGAAAAAAAAACATAAGGGGTAACACTGTCATTTTTGGCCGAAATTTTGACCCCCTCCGATCTTCTTGAAACTCTGGATTCTGACAGAGGACCATGAGACTTCGACCAGCGCGCAAAAATGGAGGCTCTAGACCCTTCCAGAGCCGAGATATCGGATGTCAAAGTTTTGACCTGAAAAAAAACATAAGGGGTAACACTGTCATTTTGGCCAAAATTTTGACCCCCTCCGATCTTCTTGAAACTCTGGATTCTGACAGAGGGCCACGAGACTTCGACCAGCGCGCAAAAATGGAGGCTCTAGACCCTTCCAGAGCCGAGATATCGGATGTCAAAGTTTTGACCTGAAAAAAAAACATAAGGGGTAACACTGTCGTTTTTGGCCGAAATTTTGACCCCCTCCGATCTTCTTGAAACTCTGGATTCTGACAGAGGGCCACAAGACTTCGACCAGTGCGCAAAAATGGAGGCTCTAGACCCTTCCAGAGCCGAGATATCGGATGTCAAAGTTTTGACCTGAAAAAAAAACATAAGGGGTAACACTGTCGTTTTTGGCCGAAATTTTGACCCCCTCCGATCTTCTTGAAACTCTGGATTCTGACAGAGGGCCACGAGACTTCGACCAGCGCGCAAAAATGGAGGCTCTAGACCCTTCCAGAGCCGAGATATCGGATGTCAAAGTTTTGACCTGAAAAAAAAAACATAAGGGGTAACACTGTCATTTTTGGCCGAAATTTTGACCCCCTCCGATCTTCTTGAAACTCTGGATTCTGACAGAGGGCCACGAGACTTCGACCAGCGCGCAAAAATTGAGGCTCTAGACCCTTCCAGAGCCGAGATATCGGATGTCAAAGTTTTGACCCGAAAAAAAAAACATAAGGGGTAACACTGTCGTTTTTGGCCGAAATTTTGACCCCCTCCGATCTTCTTGAAACTCTGGATTCTGACAGAGGGCCACGAGACTTCGACCAGTGCGCAAAAATGGAGGCTCTAGACCCTTCCAGAGCCGAGATATCGGATGTCAAAGTTTTGACCTGAAAAAAAAAACATAAGGGGTAACACTGTCGTTTTTGGCCGAAATTTTGACCCCCTCCGATCTTCTTGAAACTCTGGATTCTGACAGAGGGCCACGAGACTTCGACCAGCGCGCAAAAATGGAGGCTCTAGACCCTTCCAGAGCCGAGATATCGGATGTCAAAGTTTTGACCTGAAAAAAAAACATAAGGGGTAACACTGTCGTTTTTGGCCGAAATTTTGACCCCCTCCGATCTTCTTGAAACTCTGGATTCTGACAGAGGGCCACGAGACTTCGACCAGCGCGCAAAAATGGAGGCTCTAGACCCTTCCAGAGCCGAGATATCTGACGTCAAAGTTTTGACCCGAAAAAAAAAACACAAGGGGTAACACTGTTGTTTTTGGCCGAAATTTTGACCCCCTCCGATCTTCTTGAAACTCTGGATTCTGACAGAGGGCCACGAGACTTCGACCAGTGCGCAAAAATGGAGGCTCTAGACCCTTCCAGAGCCGAGATATCGGATGTCAAAGTTTTGACCTGAAAAAAAAACATAAGGGGTAACACTGTCGTTTTTGGCCGAAATTTTGACCCCCTCCGATCTTCTTGAAACTCTGGATTCTGACAGAGGGCCACGAGACTTCGACCAGCTCGCAAAAATGGAGGCTCTAGACCCTTCCGGAGCCGAGATATCGGATGTCAAAGTTTTGACCCGAAAAAAAAAAACATAAGGGGTAACACTGTCGTTTTTGGCCGAAATTTTGACCCCCTCCGATCTTCTTGAAACTCTGGATTCTGACAGAGGGCCACGAGACTTCGACAAGCGCGCAAAAATGGAGGCTCTAGACCCTTCCAGAGCCGAGATATCGGATGTCAAAGTTTTGACCTGAAAAAAAAACATAAGGGGTAACACTGTCATTTTTGGCCGAAATTTTGACCCCCTCCGATCTTCTTGAAACTCTGGATTCTGACAGAGGGCCATGAGACTTCGACCAGCTCGCAAAAATGGAGGCTCTAGACCCTTCCAGAGCCGAGATATCGGATGTCAAAGTTTTGACCTGAAAAAAAAAACATAAGGGGTAACACTGTCATTTTGGCCAAAATTTTGACCCCCTCCGATCTTCTTGAAACTCTGGATTCTGACAGAGCGCCACGAGACTTCGACCAGCGCGCAAAAATGGAGGCTCTAGACCCTTCCAGAGCCGAGATATCGGATGTCAAAGTTTTGACCTGAAAAAAAAAAACATAAGGGGTAACACTGTCGTTTTTGGCCGAAATTTTGACCCCCTCCGATCTTCTTGAAACTCTGGATTCTGACAGAGGGCCACGAGACTTCGACCAGCGCGCAAAAATGGAGGCTCTAGACCCTTCCAGAGCCGAGATATCGGACGTCAAAGTTTTGACCCGAAAAAAAAAACATAAGGGGTAACACTGTTGTTTTTGGCCGAAATTTTGACCCCCTCCGATCTTCTTGAAACTCTGGATTCTGACAGAGGGCCACGAGACTTCGACCAGCACGCAAAAATGGAGGCTCTAGACCCTTCCAGAGCCGAGATATCGGATGTCAAAGTTTTGACCTGAAAAAAAAAAACATAAGGGGTAACACTGTCGTTTTTGGCCGAAATTTTGACCCCCTCCGATCTTCTTGAAACTCTGGATTCTGACAGAGGGCCACGAGACTTCGACCAGCGTGCAAAAATGGAGGCTCTAGACCCTTCCAGAGCCGAGATATCGGATGTCAAAGTTTTGACCTGAAAATAAAACATAAGGGGTAACACTGTCGTTTTTGGCCGCAATTTTGACCCCCTCCGATCTTCTTGAAACTCTGGATTCTGACAGAGGGCCACGAGACTTCGACCAGCACGCAAAAATGGAGGCTCTAGACCCTTCCAGAGCCGAGATATCGGATGTCAAAGTTTTGACCCGAAAAAAAAACATAAGGGGTAACACTGTCGTTTTTGGCCGAAATTTTGACCCCCTCCGATCTTCTTGAAACTCTGGATTCTGACAGAGGGCCACGAGACTTCGACCAGCGCGCAAAAATGGAGGCTCTAGACCCTTCCAGAGCCGAGATATCGGATGTCAAAGTTTTGACCTGAAAAAAAAACATAAGGGGTAACACTGTCATTTTTGGCCGAAATTTTGACCCCCTCCGATCTTCTTGAAACTCTGGATTCTGACAGAGGACCATGAGACTTCGACCAGCGCGCAAAAATGGAGGCTCTAGACCCTTCCAGAGCCGAGATATCGGATGTCAAAGTTTTGACCTGAAAAAAAACATAAGGGGTAACACTGTCATTTTGGCCAAAATTTTGACCCCCTCCGATCTTCTTGAAACTCTGGATTCTGACAGAGGGCCACGAGACTTCGACCAGCGCGCAAAAATGGAGGCTCTAGACCCTTCCAGAGCCGAGATATCGGATGTCAAAGTTTTGACCTGAAAAAAAAACATAAGGGGTAACACTGTCGTTTTTGGCCGAAATTTTGACCCCTCCGATCTTCTTGAAACTCTGGATTCTGACAGAGGGCCACAAGACTTCGACCAGTGCGCAAAAATGGAGGCTCTAGACCCTTCCAGAGCCGAGATATCGGATGTCAAAGTTTTGACCTGAAAAAAAAACATAAGGGGTAACACTGTCGTTTTTGGCCGAAATTTTGACCCCCTCCGATCTTCTTGAAACTCTGGATTCTGACAGAGGGCCACGAGACTTCGACCAGCGCGCAAAAATGGAGGCTCTAGACCCTTCCAGAGCCGAGATATCGGATGTCAAAGTTTTGACCTGAAAAAAAAAACATAAGGGGTAACACTGTCATTTTTGGCCGAAATTTTGACCCCCTCCGATCTTCTTGAAACTCTGGATTCTGACAGAGGGCCACGAGACTTCGACCAGCGCGCAAAAATTGAGGCTCTAGACCCTTCCAGAGCCGAGATATCGGATGTCAAAGTTTTGACCCGAAAAAAAAAACATAAGGGGTAACACTGTCGTTTTTGGCCGAAATTTTGACCCCCTCCGATCTTCTTGAAACTCTGGATTCTGACAGAGGGCCACGAGACTTCGACCAGTGCGCAAAAATGGAGGCTCTAGACCCTTCCAGAGCCGAGATATCGGATGTCAAAGTTTTGACCTGAAAAAAAAAACATAAGGGGTAACACTGTCGTTTTTGGCCGAAATTTTGACCCCCTCCGATCTTCTTGAAACTCTGGATTCTGACAGAGGGCCACGAGACTTCGACCAGCGCGCAAAAATGGAGGCTCTAGACCCTTCCAGAGCCGAGATATCGGATGTCAAAGTTTTGACCTGAAAAAAAAACATAAGGGGTAACACTGTCGTTTTTGGCCGAAATTTTGACCCCCTCCGATCTTCTTGAAACTCTGGATTCTGACAGAGGGCCACGAGACTTCGACCAGCGCGCAAAAATGGAGGCTCTAGACCCTTCCAGAGCCGAGATATCTGACGTCAAAGTTTTGACCCGAAAAAAAAAACACAAGGGGTAACACTGTTGTTTTTGGCCGAAATTTTGACCCCCTCCGATCTTCTTGAAACTCTGGATTCTGACAGAGGGCCACGAGACTTCGACCAGTGCGCAAAAATGGAGGCTCTAGACCCTTCCAGAGCCGAGATATCGGATGTCAAAGTTTTGACCTGAAAAAAAAACATAAGGGGTAACACTGTCGTTTTTGGCCGAAATTTTGACCCCCTCCGATCTTCTTGAAACTCTGGATTCTGACAGAGGGCCACGAGACTTCGACCAGCTCGCAAAAATGGAGGCTCTAGACCCTTCCGGAGCCGAGATATCGGATGTCAAAGTTTTGACCCGAAAAAAAAAAACATAAGGGGTAACACTGTCGTTTTTGGCCGAAATTTTGACCCCCTCCGATCTTCTTGAAACTCTGGATTCTGACAGAGGGCCACGAGACTTCGACAAGCGCGCAAAAATGGAGGCTCTAGACCCTTCCAGAGCCGAGATATCGGATGTCAAAGTTTTGACCTGAAAAAAAAACATAAGGGGTAACACTGTCATTTTTGGCCGAAATTTTGACCCCCTCCGATCTTCTTGAAACTCTGGATTCTGACAGAGGGCCATGAGACTTCGACCAGCTCGCAAAAATGGAGGCTCTAGACCCTTCCAGAGCCGAGATATCGGATGTCAAAGTTTTGACCTGAAAAAAAAAAACATAAGGGGTAACACTGTCATTTTGGCCAAAATTTTGACCCCCTCCGATCTTCTTGAAACTCTGGATTCTGACAGAGGGCCACGAGACTTCGACCAGCGCGCAAAAATGGAGGCTCTAGACCCTTCCAGAGCCGAGATATCGGATGTCAAAGTTTTGACCTGAAAAAAAAACATAAGGGGTAACACTGTCGTTTTTGGCCGAAATTTTGACCCCCTCCGATCTTCTTGAAACTCTGGATTCTGACAGAGGGCCACAAGACTTCGACCAGTGCGCAAAAATGGAGGCTCTAGACCCTTCCAGAGCCGAGATATCGGATGTCAAAGTTTTGACCTGAAAAAAAAAACATAAGGGGTAACACTGTCGTTTTTGGCCGAAATTTTGACCCCCTCCGATCTTCTTGAAACTCTGGATTCTGACAGAGGGCCACGAGACTTCGACCAGCGCGCAAAAATGGAGGCTCTAGACCCTTCCAGAGCCGAGATATCGGATGTCAAAGTTTTGACCCGAAAAAAAAAACATAAGGGGTAACACTGTCGTTTTTGGCCGAAATTTTGACCCCCTCCGATCTTCTTGAAACTCTGGATTCTGACAGAGGGCCACGAGACTTCGACCAGCGCGCAAAAATGGAGGCTCTAGACCCTTCCAGAGCCGAGATATCGGACGTCAAAGTTTTGACCCGAAAAAAAAAAAACATAAGGGGTAACACTGTTGTTTTTGGCCGAAATTTTGACCCCCTCCGATCTTCTTGAAACTCTGGATTCTGACAGAGGGCCACGAGACTTCGACCACCACGCAAAAATGGAGGCTCTAGACCCTTCCAGAGCCGAGATATCGGATGTCAAAGTTTTGACCTGAAAAAAAAAAACATAAGGGGTAACACTGTCGTTTTTGGCCGAAATTTTGACCCCCTCCGATCTTCTTGAAACTCTGGATTCTGACAGAGTGCCACGAGACTTCGACCAGCGTGCAAAAATGGAGGCTCTAGACCCTTCCAGAGCCGAGATATCGGATGTCAAAGTTTTGACCTGAAAATAAAACATAAGGGGTAACACTGTCGTTTTTGGCCGCAATTTTGACCCCCTCCGATCTTCTTGAAACTCTGGATTCTGACAGAGGGCCACGAGACTTCGACCACCACGCAAAAATGGAGGCTCTAGACCCTTCCAGAGCCGAGATATCGGATGTCAAAGTTTTGACCCGAAAAAAAAACATAAGGGGTAACACTGTCGTTTTTGGCCGAAATTTTGACCCCCTCCGATCTTCTTGAAACTCTGGATTCTGACAGAGGGCCACGAGACTTCGACCAGCGCGCAAAAATGGAGGCTCTAGACCCTTCCAGAGCCGAGATATCGGATGTCAAAGTTTTGACCTGAAAAAAAAACATAAGGGGTAACACTGTCATTTTTGGCCGAAATTTTGACCCCCTCCAATCTTCTTGAAACTCTGGATTCTGACAGAGGGCCACAAGACTTCGACCAGTGCGCAAAAATGGAGGCTCTAGACCCTTCCAGAGCCGAGATATCGGATGTCAAAGTTTTGACCTGAAAAAAAAAACATAAGGGGTAACACTGTCGTTTTTGGCCGAAATTTTGACCCCCTCCGATCTTCTTGAAACTCTGGATTCTGACAGAGGGCCACGAGACTTCGACCAGCGCGCAAAAATGGAGGCTCTAGACCCTTCCAGAGCCGAGATATCGGATGTCAAAGTTTTGACCCGAAAAAAAAAACATAAGGGGTAACACTGTCGTTTTTGGCCGAAATTTTGACCCCCTCCGATCTTCTTGAAACTCTGGATTCTGACAGAGGGCCACGAGACTTCGACCAGCGCGCAAAAATGGAGGCTCTAGACCCTTCCAGAGCCGAGATATCGGACGTCAAAGTTTTGACCCGAAAAAAAAAAACATAAGGGGTAACACTGTTGTTTTTGGCCGAAATTTTGACCCCCTCCGATCTTCTTGAAACTCTGGATTCTGACAGAGGGCCACGAGACTTCGACCAGCACGCAAAAATGGAGGCTCTAGACCCTTCCAGAGCCGAGATATCGGATGTCAAAGTTTTGACCTGAAAAAAAAAAACATAAGGGGTAACACTGTCGTTTTTGGCCGAAATTTTGACCCCCTCCGATCTTCTTGAAACTCTGGATTCTGACAGAGTGCCACGAGACTTCGACCAGCGTGCAAAAATGGAGGCTCTAGACCCTTCCAGAGCCGAGATATCGGATGTCAAAGTTTTGACCTGAAAATAAAACATAAGGGGTAACACTGTCGTTTTTGGCCGCAATTTTGACCCCCTCCGATCTTCTTGAAACTCTGGATTCTGACAGAGGGCCACGAGACTTCGACCACCACGCAAAAATGGAGGCTCTAGACCCTTCCAGAGCCGAGATATCGGATGTCAAAGTTTTGACCCGAAAAAAAAAACATAAGGGGTAACACTGTCGTTTTTGGCCGAAATTTTGACCCCCTCCGATCTTCTTGAAACTCTGGATTCTGACAGAGGGCCACGAGACTTCGACCAGCACGCAAAAATGGAGGCTCTAGACCCTTCCAGAGCCGAGATATCGGATGTCAAAGTTTTGACCCGAAAAAAAAAACATAAGGGGTAACACTGTCGTTTTTGGCCGAAATTTTGACCCCCTCCGATCTTCTTGAAACTCTGGATTCTGACAGAGGGCCACGAGACTTCGACCAGTGCGCAAAAATGGAGGCTCTAGACCCTTCCAGAGCCGAGATATCGGATGTCAAAGTTTTGACCTGAAAAAAAAACATAAGGGGTAACACTGTCGTTTTTGGCCGAAATTTTGACCCCCTCCGATCTTCTTGAAACTCTGGATTCTGACAGAGGGCCACGAGACTTCGACCAGCGCGCAAAAATGGAGGCTCTAGACCCTTCCAGAGCTGAGATATCGGACGTCAAAGTTTTGACCCGAAAAAAAAAACATAAGGGGTAACACTGTTGTTTTTGGCCGAAATTTTGACCCCCTCCGATCTTCTTGAAACTCTGGATTCTGACAGAGGGCCACGAGACTTCGACCAGTGCGCAAAAATGGAGGCTCTAGACCCTTCCAGAGCCGAGATATCGGATGTCAAAGTTTTGACCTGAAAAAAAAACATAAGGGGTAACACTGTCGTTTTTGGCCGAAATTTTGACCCCCTCCGATCTTCTTGAAACTCTGGATTCTGACAGAGGGCCACGAGACTTCGACCAGCGCGCAAAAATGGAGGCTCTAGACCCTTCCAGAGCCGAGATATCTGACGTCAAAGTTTTGACCCGAAAAAAAAAACACAAGGGGTAACACTGTTGTTTTTGGCCGAAATTTTGACCCCCTCCGATCTTCTTGAAACTCTGGATTCTGACAGAGGGCCACGAGACTTCGACCAGTGCGCAAAAATGGAGGCTCTAGACCCTTCCAGAGCCGAGATATCGGATGTCAAAGTTTTGACCTGAAAAAAAAACATAAGGGGTAACACTGTCGTTTTTGGCCGAAATTTTGACCCCCTCCGATCTTCTTGAAACTCTGGATTCTGACAGAGGGCCACGAGACTTCGACCAGCACGCAAAAATGGAGGCTCTAGACCCTTCCGGAGCCGAGATATCGGATGTCAAAGTTTTGACCCGAAAAAAAAAAAACATAAGGGGTAACACTGTCGTTTTTGGCCGAAATTTTGACCCCCTCCGATCTTCTTGAAACTCTGGATTCTGACAGAGGGCCACGAGACTTCGACCAGCGCGCAAAAATGGAGGCTCTAGACCCTTCCAGAGCCGAGATATCGGATGTCAAAGTTTTGACCTGAAAAAAAAACATAAGGGGTAACACTGTCATTTTTGGCCGAAATTTTGACCCCCTCCGATCTTCTTGAAACTCTGGATTCTGACAGAGGGCCATGAGACTTCGACCAGCTCGCAAAAATGGAGGCTCTAGACCCTTCCAGAGCCGAGATATCGGATGTCAAAGTTTTGACCTGAAAAAAAAAAAACATAAGGGGTAACACTGTCATTTTGGCCAAAATTTTGACCCCCTCCGATCTTCTTGAAACTCTGGATTCTGACAGAGGGCCACGAGACTTCGACCAGCGCGCAAAAATGGAGGCTCTAGACCCTTCCAGAGCCGAGATATCGGATGTCAAAGTTTTGACCTGAAAAAAAAAACATAAGGGGTAACACTGTCGTTTTTGGCCGAAATTTTGACCCCCTCCGATCTTCTTGAAACTCTGGATTCTGACAGAGGGCCACAAGACTTCGACCAGTGCGCAAAAATGGAGGCTCTAGACCCTTCCAGAGCCGAGATATCGGATGTCAAAGTTTTGACCTGAAAAAAAAACATAAGGGGTAACACTGTCGTTTTTGGCCGAAATTTTGACCCCCTCCGATCTTCTTGAAACTCTGGATTCTGACAGAGGGCCACGAGACTTCGACCAGCGCGCAAAAATGGAGGCTCTAGACCCTTCCAGAGCCGAGATATCGGATGTCAAAGTTTTGACCCGAAAAAAAAAACATAAGGGGTAACACTGTCGTTTTTGGCCGAAATTTTGACCCCCTCCGATCTTCTTGAAACTCTGGATTCTGACAGAGGGCCACGAGACTTCGACCAGCGCGCAAAAATGGAGGCTCTAGACCCTTCCAGAGCCGAGATATCGGACGTCAAAGTTTTGACCCGAAAAAAAAAAACATAAGGGGTAACACTGTTGTTTTTGGCCGAAATTTTGACCCCCTCCGATCTTCTTGAAACTCTGGATTCTGACAGAGGGCCACGAGACTTCGACCAGCACGCAAAAATGGAGGCTCTAGACCCTTCCAGAGCCGAGATATCGGATGTCAAAGTTTTGACCTGAAAAAAAAAACATAAGGGGTAACACTGTCGTTTTTGGCCGAAATTTTGACCCCCTCCGATCTTCTTGAAACTCTGGATTCTGACAGAGGGCCACGAGACTTCGACCAGCGTGCAAAAATGGAGGCTCTAGACCCTTCCAGAGCCGAGATATCGGATGTCAAAGTTTTGACCTGAAAATAAAACATAAGGGGTAACACTGTCGTTTTTGGCCGCAATTTTGACCCCCTCCGATCTTCTTGAAACTCTGGATTCTGACAGAGGGCCACGAGACTTCGACCAGCACGCAAAAATGGAGGCTCTAGACCCTTCCAGAGCCGAGATATCGGATGTCAAAGTTTTGACCCGAAAAAAAAAACATAAGGGGTAACACTGTCGTTTTTGGCCGAAATTTTGACCCCCTCCGATCTTCTTGAAACTCTGGATTCTGACAGAGGGCCACGAGACTTCGACCAGCGCGCAAAAATGGAGGCTCTAGACCCTTCCAGAGCCGAGATATCGGATGTCAAAGTTTTGACCTGAAAAAAAAACATAAGGGGTAACACTGTCATTTTTGGCCGAAATTTTGACCCCCTCCGATCTTCTTGAAACTCTGGATTCTGACAGAGGACCATGAGACTTCGACCAGCGCGCAAAAATGGAGGCTCTAGACCCTTCCAGAGCCGAGATATCGGATGTCAAAGTTTTGACCTGAATAAAAACATAAGGGGTAACACTGTCATTTTGGCCAAAATTTTGACCCCCTCCGATCTTCTTGAAACTCTGGATTCTGACAGAGGGCCACGAGACTTCGACCAGCGCGCAAAAATGGAGGCTCTAGACCCTTCCAGAGCCGAGATATCGGATGTCAAAGTTTTGACCTGAAAAAAAAACATAAGGGGTAACACTGTCGTTTTTGGCCGAAATTTTGACCCCCTCCGATCTTCTTGAAACTCTGGATTCTGACAGAGGGCCACAAGACTTCGACCAGTGCGCAAAAATGGAGGCTCTAGACCCTTCCAGAGCCGAGATATCGGATGTCAAAGTTTTGACCTGAAAAAAAAAACATAAGGGGTAACACTGTCGTTTTTGGCCGAAATTTTGACCCCCTCCGATCTTCTTGAAACTCTGGATTCTGACAGAGGGCCACGAGACTTCGACCAGCGCGCAAAAATGGAGGCTCTAGACCCTTCCAGAGCCGAGATATCGGATGTCAAAGTTTTGACCCGAAAAAAAAAACATAAGGGGTAACACTGTCGTTTTTGGCCGAAATTTTGACCCCCTCCGATCTTCTTGAAACTCTGGATTCTGACAGAGGGCCACGAGACTTCGACCAGCGCGCAAAAAAGGAGGCTCTAGACCCTTCCAGAGCCGAGATATCGGATGTCAAAGTTTTGACCTGAAAAAAAAACCATAAGGGGTAACACTGTCATTTTTGGCCGAAATTTTGACCCCCTCCGATCTTCTTGAAACTCTGGATTCTGACAGAGGGCCACGAGACTTCGACCAGCGCGCAAAAATTGAGGCTCTAGACCCTTCCAGAGCCGAGATATCGGATGTCAAAGTTTTGACCTGAAAAAAAAAACATAAGGGGTAACACTGTCGTTTTTGGCCGAAATTTTGACCCCCTCCGATCTTCTTGAAACTCTGGATTCTGACAGAGGGCCACGAGACTTCAACCAGCACGCAAAAATGGAGGCTCTAGACCCTTCCAGAGCCGAGATATCGGATGTCAAAGTTTTGACCCGAAAAAAAAACATAAGGGGTAACACTGTCGTTTTTGGCCGAAATTTTGACCCCCTCCGATCTTCTTGAAACTCTGGATTCTGACAGAGGGCCACGAGACTTCGACCAGCGCGCAAAAATGGAGGCTCTAGACCCTTCCAGAGCCGAGATATCGGATGTCAAAGTTTTGACCTGAAAAAAAAACATAAGGGGTAACACTGTCATTTTTGGCCGAAATTTTGACCCCCTCCGATCTTCTTGAAACTCTGGATTCTGACAGAGGGCCATGAGACTTCGACCAGCGCGCAAAAATGGAGGCTCTAGACCCTTCCAGAGCCGAGATATCGGATGTCAAAGTTTTGACCTGAAAAAAAAACATAAGGGGTAACACTGTCATTTTGGTCAAAATTTTGACCCCCTCCGATCTTCTTGAAACTCTGGATTCTGACAGAGGGCCACGAGACTTCGACCAGCGTGCAAAAATGGAGGCTCTAGACCCTTCCAGAGCCGAGATATCGAAGGTCAAAATTTGGACCTGAAAAAAAAACATAAGGGGTAACACAACATTAAGGTAATACATTTTTTCTTTTACTACTTACATGCATAATACTGGTTACATTCCATTAATAAAGAATTCTTGTCACAATATGTTTCTGTCTTTCTTATAAAACCAATAAACATTTGTTACAATATGTTTCTGTGTATTTATTATAAACAGTTTACGTATAAAAACTGTATAACAGAAGACTATCTTTAAAGTCTTTTATATATGGTTTCCAAAAGCTGTTTTACATAAAAGACTATTCTTTAAAATCTTCTCAAGCAGTTTACATATAGTTCCATATAAAAGCTGTTTTACATAAAAGACTGTTCTATAAAGTCTTTACAAGCCGTTTACAAATAGTTTCATATAAAAACTGTTTTACATAAAAGACTGTTCTATAAAGTCTTTAAAAGCAGTTTACATATAGTTATTATTAAAATAAATTAAGAATTAAAATAAGGGGTAACACAGTCATTTTTTTTTTTGGCCGAAATTTTGACCCCCTCCGATCTTCTTGAAATTCTGGATTCTGACAGAGGGCCACGAGACTTCGACCAGCGTGCAAAAATGGAGGCTCTAGACCCTTCCAGAGCCGAGATTTCGAAGGTCAAAATTTGGACCTGAAAAAAAAAACATAAGGGGTAACACTGTCATTTTTTTTTTGGCCGTAATTTTGACCCCCTCCGATCTTCTTGAAACTCTGGATTCTGACAGAGGGCCACGAGACTTCGACCAGCACGCAAAAATGGAGGCTCTAGACCCTTCCAGAGCCGAGATATCGGATGTCAAAGTTTTGACCCGAAAAAAAAAACATAAGGGGTAACACTGTCGTTTTTGGCCGAAATTTTGACCCCCTCCGATCTTCTTGAAACTCTGGATTCTGACAGAGGGCCACGAGACTTCGACCAGCGCGCAAAAATGGAGGCTCTAGACCCTTCCAGAGCCGAGATATCGGATGTCAAAGTTTTGACCTGAAAAAAAAACATAAGGGGTAACACTGTCATTTTTGGCCGAAATTTTGACCCCCTCCGATCTTCTTGAAACTCTGGATTCTGACAGAGGACCATGAGACTTCGACCAGCGCGCAAAAATGGAGGCTCTAGACCCTTCCAGAGCCGAGATATCGGATGTCAAAGTTTTGACCTGAAAAAAAAAAACATAAGGGGTAACACTGTCATTTTGGCCAAAATTTTGACCCCCTCCGATCTTCTTGAAACTCTGGATTCTGACAGAGGGCCACGAGACTTCGACCAGCGCGCAAAAATGGAGGCTCTAGACCCTTCCAGAGCCGAGATATCGGATGTCAAAGTTTTGACCTGAAAAAAAAACATAAGGGGTAACACTGTCGTTTTTGGCCGAAATTTTGACCCCCTCCGATCTTCTTGAAACTCTGGATTCTGACAGAGGGCCACAAGACTTCGACCAGTGCGCAAAAATGGAGGCTCTAGACCCTTCCAGAGCCGAGATATCGGATGTCAAAGTTTTGACCTGAAAAAAAACATAAGGGGTAACACTGTCGTTTTTGGCCGAAATTTTGACCCCCTCCGATCTTCTTGAAACTCTGGATTCTGACAGAGGGCCACGAGACTTCGACCAGCGCGCAAAAATGGAGGCTCTAGACCCTTCCAGAGCCGAGATATCGGATGTCAAAGTTTTGACCTGAAAAAAAAAACATAAGGGGTAACACTGTCATTTTTGGCCGAAATTTTGACCCCCTCCGATCTTCTTGAAACTCTGGATTCTGACAGAGGGCCACGAGACTTCGACCAGCGCGCAAAAATTGAGGCTCTAGACCCTTCCAGAGCCGAGATATCGGATGTCAAAGTTTTGACCCGAAAAAAAAACATAAGGGGTAACACTGTCGTTTTTGGCCGAAATTTTGACCCCCTCCGATCTTCTTGAAACTCTGGATTCTGACAGAGGGCCACGAGACTTCGACCAGTGCGCAAAAATGGAGGCTCTAGACCCTTCCAGAGCCGAGATATCGGATGTCAAAGTTTTGACCTGAAAAAAAAACATAAGGGGTAACACTGTCGTTTTTGGCCGAAATTTTGACCCCCTCCGATCTTCTTGAAACTCTGGATTCTGACAGAGGGCCACGAGACTTCGACCAGCGCGCAAAAATGGAGGCTCTAGACCCTTCCAGAGCCGAGATATCGGACGTCAAAGTTTTGACCCGAAAAAAAAAACATAAGGGGTAACACTGTTGTTTTTGGCCGAAATTTTGACCCCCTCCGATCTTCTTGAAACTCTGGATTCTGACAGAGGGCCACGAGACTTCGACCAGCGCGCAAAAATGGAGGCTCTAGACCCTTCCAGAGCCGAGATATCGAAGGTCAAAATTTGGACCTGAAAAAAAAACATAAGGGGTAACACTGTCATTTTTTTTTTTTGGCCGAAATTTTGACCCCCTCCGATCTTCTTGAAACTCTGGATTCTGACAGAGGGCCACAAGACTTCGACCAGCGTGCAAAAATGGAGGCTCTAGACCCTTCCAGAGCCGAGATATCAAAGGTCAAAATTTGGACCTGAAAAAAAAAACATAAGGGGTAACACTGTCATTTTTTTTTTGGCCAAAATTTTGACCCCCTCCGATCTTCTTGAAACTCTGGATTCTGACAGAGGGCCACGAGACTTCGACCAGCGCGCAAAAATGGAGGCTCTAGACCCTTCCAGAGCCGAGATATCAAAGGTCAAAATTTGGACCTGAAAAAAAAAACATAAGGGGTAACACTGTCATTTTTTTTTTTGGCCGAAATTTTGACCCCCTCCGACCTTCTTGAAATTCTGGATTCTGACAGAGGGCCACGAGACTTCGACCAGCGCGCAAAAATGGAGGCTCTAGACCCTTCCAGAGCAGAGATATCGAAGGTCAAAATTTGGACCTGAAAAAAAAAACATAAGGGGTAACACTGTCATTTTTTTTTTTTGGCCAAAATTTTGACCCCCTCCGATCTTCTTGAAACTCTGGATTCTGACAGAGGGCCACGAGACTTCGACCAGCGCGCAAAAATGGAGGCTCTAGACCCTTCCAGAGCCGAGATATCGAAGGTCAAAATTTGGACCTGAAAAAAAAACATAAGGGGTAACACTGTCATTTTTTTTTTTGGCCGAAATTTTGACCCCCTCCGATCTTCTTGAAACTCTGGATTCTGACAGAGGGCCACAAGACTTCGACCAGTGCGCAAAAATGGAGGCTCTAGACCCTTCCAGAGCCGAGATATCGGATGTCAAAGTTTTGACCTGAAAAAAAAACATAAGGGGTAACACTGTCGTTTTTGGCCGAAATTTTGACCCCCTCCGATCTTCTTGAAACTCTGGATTCTGACAGAGGGCCACGAGACTTCGACCAGCGCGCAAAAATGGAGGCTCTAGACCCTTCCAGAGCCGAGATATCGGATGTCAAAGTTTTGACCCGAAAAAAAAAACATAAGGGGTAACACTGTCGTTTTTGGCCGAAATTTTGACCCCCTCCGATCTTCTTGAAACTCTGGATTCTGACAGAGGGCCACGAGACTTCGACCAGCGCGCAAAAATGGAGGCTCTAGACCCTTCCAGAGCCGAGATATCGGACGTCAAAGTTTTGACCTGAAAAAAAAAACATAAGGGGTAACACTGTTGTTTTTGGCCGAAATTTTGACCCCCTCCGATCTTCTTGAAACTCTGGATTCTGACAGAGGGCCACGAGACTTCGACCAGCACGCAAAAATGGAGGCTCTAGACCCTTCCAGAGCCGAGATATCGGATGTCAAAGTTTTGACCTGAAAAAAAAAACATAAGGGGTAACACTGTCGTTTTTGGCCGAAATTTTGACCCCCTCCGATCTTCTTGAAACTCTGGATTCTGACAGAGTGCCACGAGACTTCGACCAGCGTGCAAAAATGGAGGCTCTAGACCCTTCCAGAGCCGAGATATCGGATGTCAAAGTTTTGACCTGAAAATAAAACATAAGGGGTAACACTGTCGTTTTTGGCCGCAATTTTGACCCCCTCCGATCTTCTTGAAACTCTGGATTCTGACAGAGGGCCACGAGACTTCGACCACCACGCAAAAATGGAGGCTCTAGACCCTTCCAGAGCCGAGATATCGGATGTCAAAGTTTTGACCCGAAAAAAAAAACATAAGGGGTAACACTGTTGTTTTTGGCCGAAATTTTGACCCCCTCCGATCTTCTTGAAACTCTGGATTCTGACAGAGGGCCACGAGACTTCGACCAGCACGCAAAAATGGAGGCTCTAGACCCTTCCAGAGCCGAGATATCGGATGTCAAAGTTTTGACCTGAAAAAAAAAAACATAAGGGGTAACACTGTCGTTTTTGGCCGAAATTTTGACCCCCTCCGATCTTCTTGAAACTCTGGATTCTGACAGAGTGCCACGAGACTTCGACCAGCGTGCAAAAATGGAGGCTCTAGACCCTTCCAGAGCCGAGATATCGGATGTCAAAGTTTTGACCTGAAAATAAAACATAAGGGGTAACACTGTCGTTTTTGGCCGCAATTTTGACCCCCTCCGATCTTCTTGAAACTCTGGATTCTGACAGAGGGCCACGAGACTTCGACCACCACGCAAAAATGGAGGCTCTAGACCCTTCCAGAGCCGAGATATCGGATGTCAAAGTTTTGACCCGAAAAAAAAAACATAAGGGGTAACACTGTCGTTTTTGGCCGAAATTTTGACCCCCTCCGATCTTCTTGAAACTCTGGATTCTGACAGAGGGCCACGAGACTTCGACCAGCGCGCAAAAATGGAGGCTCTAGACCCTTCCAGAGCCGAGATATCGGATGTCAAAGTTTTGACCTGAAAAAAAAACATAAGGGGTAACACTGTCATTTTTGGCCGAAATTTTGACCCCCTCCGATCTTCTTGAAACTCTGGATTCTGACAGAGGACCATGAGACTTCGACCAGCGCGCAAAAATGGAGGCTCTAGACCCTTCCAGAGCCGAGATATCGGATATCAAAGTTTTGACCTGAAAAAAAAACATAAGGGGTAACACTGTCATTTTGGCCAAAATTTTGACCCCCTCCGATCTTCTTGAAACTCTGGATTCTGACAGAGGGCCACGAGACTTCGACCAGCGCGCAAAAATGGAGGCTCTAGACCCTTCCAGAGCCGAGATATCGGATGTCAAAGTTTTGACCTGAAAAAAAAAACATAAGGGGTAACACTGTCGTTTTTGGCCGAAATTTTGACCCCCTCCGATCTTCTTGAAACTCTGGATTCTGACAGAGGGCCACAAGACTTCGACCAGTGCGCAAAAATGGAGGCTCTAGACCCTTCCAGAGCCGAGATATCGGATGTCAAAGTTTTGACCTGAAAAAAAAACATAAGGGGTAACACTGTCGTTTTTGGCCGAAATTTTGAACCCCTCCGATCTTCTTGAAACTCTGGATTCTGACAGAGGGCCACGAGACTTCGACCAGCGCGCAAAAATGGAGGCTCTAGACCCTTCCAGAGCCGAGATATCGGATGTCAAAGTTTTGACCTGAAAAAAAAAACATAAGGGGTAACACTGTCATTTTTGGCCGAAATTTCGACCCCCTCCGATCTTCTTGAAACTCTGGATTCTGACAGAGGGCCACGAGACTTCGACCAGCGCGCAAAAATTGAGGCTCTAGACCCTTCCAGAGCCGAGATATCGGATGTCAAAGTTTTGACCTGAAAAAAAAACATAAGGGGTAACACTGTCGTTTTTGGCCGAAATTTTGACCCCCTCCGATCTTCTTGAAACTCTGGATTCTGACAGAGGGCCACGAGACTTCGACCAGCACGCAAAAATGGAGGCTCTAGACCCTTCCAGAGCCGAGATATCGGATGTCAAAGTTTTGACCCGAAAAAAAAACATAAGGGGTAACACTGTCGTTTTTGGCCGAAATTTTGACCCCCTCCGATCTTCTTGAAACTCTGGATTCTGACAGAGGGCCACGAGACTTCGACCAGTGCGCAAAAATGGAGGCTCTAGACCCTTCCAGAGCCGAGATATCGGATGTCAAAGTTTTGACCTGAAAAAAAAACATAAGGGGTAACACTGTCGTTTTTGGCCGAAATTTTGACCCCCTCCGATCTTCTTGAAACTCTGGATTCTGACAGAGGGCCACGAGACTTCGACCAGCGCGCAAAAATGGAGGCTCTAGACCCTTCCAGAGCTGAGATATCGGACGTCAAAGTTTTGACCCGAAAAAAAAAACATAAGGGGTAACACTGTTGTTTTTGGCCGAAATTTTGACCCCCTCCGATCTTCTTGAAACTCTGGATTCTGACAGAGGGCCACGAGACTTCGACCAGTGCGCAAAAATGGAGGCTCTAGACCCTTCCAGAGCCGAGATATCGGATGTCAAAGTTTTGACCTGAAAAAAAAACATAAGGGGTAACACTGTCGTTTTTGGCCGAAATTTTGACCCCCTCCGATCTTCTTGAAACTCTGGATTCTGACAGAGGGCCACGAGACTTCGACCAGCGCGCAAAAATGGAGGCTCTAGACCCTTCCAGAGCCGAGATATCTGACGTCAAAGTTTTGACCCGAAAAAAAAAACACAAGGGGTAACACTGTTGTTTTTGGCCGAAATTTTGACCCCCTCCGATCTTCTTGAAACTCTGGATTCTAACAGAGGGCCACGAGACTTCGACCAGTGCGCAAAAATGGAGGCTCTAGACCCTTCCAGAGCCGAGATATCGGATGTCAAAGTTTTGACCTGAAAAAAAAACATAAGGGGTAACACTGTCGTTTTTGGCCGAAATTTTGACCCCCTCCGATCTTCTTGAAACTCTGGATTCTGACAGAGGGCCACGAGACTTCGACCAGCACGCAAAAATGGAGGCTCTAGACCCTTCCGGAGCCGAGATATCGGATGTCAAAGTTTTGACCCGAAAAAAAAAAAACATAAGGGGTAACACTGTCGTTTTTGGCCGAAATTTTGACCCCCTCCGATCTTCTTGAAACTCTGGATTCTGACAGAGGGCCACGAGACTTCGACCAGCGCGCAAAAATGGAGGCTCTAGACCCTTCCAGAGCCGAGATATCGGATGTCAAAGTTTTGACCTGAAAAAAAAACATAAGGGGTAACACTGTCATTTTTGGCCGAAATTTTGACCCCCTCCGATCTTCTTGAAACTCTGGATTCTGACAGAGGGCCATGAGACTTCGACCAGCTCGCAAAAATGGAGGCTCTAGACCCTTCCAGAGCCGAGATATCGGATGTCAAAGTTTTGACCTGAAAAAAAAAAACATAAGGGGTAACACTGTCATTTTGGCCAAAATTTTGACCCCCTCCGATCTTCTTGAAACTCTGGATTCTGACAGAGGGCCACGAGACTTCGACCAGCGCGCAAAAATGGAGGCTCTAGACCCTTCCAGAGCCGAGATATCGGATGTCAAAGTTTTGACCTGAAAAAAAAAACATAAGGGGTAACACTGTCGTTTTTGGCCGAAATTTTGACCCCCTCCGATCTTCTTGAAACTCTGGATTCTGACAGAGGGCCACAAGACTTCGACCAGTGCGCAAAAATGGAGGCTCTAGACCCTTCCAGAGCCGAGATATCGGATGTCAAAGTTTTGACCTGAAAAAAAAACATAAGGGGTAACACTGTCGTTTTTGGCCGAAATTTTGACCCCCTCCGATCTTCTTGAAACTCTGGATTCTGACAGAGGGCCACGAGACTTCGACCAGCGCGCAAAAATGGAGGCTCTAGACCCTTCCAGAGCCGAGATATCGGATGTCAAAGTTTTGACCCGAAAAAAAAAACATAAGGGGTAACACTGTCGTTTTTGGCCGAAATTTTGACCCCCTCCGATCTTCTTGAAACTCTGGATTCTGACAGAGGGCCACGAGACTTCGACCAGCGCGCAAAAATGGAGGCTCTAGACCCTTCCAGAGCCGAGATATCGGACGTCAAAGTTTTGACCCGAAAAAAAAAAACATAAGGGGTAACACTGTTGTTTTTGGCCGAAATTTTGACCCCCTCCGATCTTCTTGAAACTCTGGATTCTGACAGAGGGCCACGAGACTTCGACCAGCACGCAAAAATGGAGGCTCTAGACCCTTCCAGAGCCGAGATATCGGATGTCAAAGTTTTGACCTGAAAAAAAAAACATAAGGGGTAACACTGTCGTTTTTGGCCGAAATTTTGACCCCCTCCGATCTTCTTGAAACTCTGGATTCTGACAGAGGGCCACGAGACTTCGACCAGCGTGCAAAAATGGAGGCTCTAGACCCTTCCAGAGCCGAGATATCGGATGTCAAAGTTTTGACCTGAAAATAAAACATAAGGGGTAACACTGTCGTTTTTGGCCGCAATTTTGACCCCCTCCGATCTTCTTGAAACTCTGGATTCTGACAGAGGGCCACGAGACTTCGACCAGCACGCAAAAATGGAGGCTCTAGACCCTTCCAGAGCCGAGATATCGGATGTCAAAGTTTTGACCCGAAAAAAAAAACATAAGGGGTAACACTGTCGTTTTTGGCCGAAATTTTGACCCCCTCCGATCTTCTTGAAACTCTGGATTCTGACAGAGGGCCACGAGACTTCGACCAGCGCGCAAAAATGGAGGCTCTAGACCCTTCCAGAGCCGAGATATCGGATGTCAAAGTTTTGACCTGAAAAAAAAACATAAGGGGTAACACTGTCATTTTTGGCCGAAATTTTGACCCCCTCCGATCTTCTTGAAACTCTGGATTCTGACAGAGGACCATGAGACTTCGACCAGCGCGCAAAAATGGAGGCTCTAGACCCTTCCAGAGCCGAGATATCGGATGTCAAAGTTTTGACCTGAATAAAAACATAAGGGGTAACACTGTCATTTTGGCCAAAATTTTGACCCCCTCCGATCTTCTTGAAACTCTGGATTCTGACAGAGGGCCACGAGACTTCGACCAGCGCGCAAAAATGGAGGCTCTAGACCCTTCCAGAGCCGAGATATCGGATGTCAAAGTTTTGACCTGAAAAAAAAACATAAGGGGTAACACTGTCGTTTTTGGCCGAAATTTTGACCCCCTCCGATCTTCTTGAAACTCTGGATTCTGACAGAGGGCCACAAGACTTCGACCAGTGCGCAAAAATGGAGGCTCTAGACCCTTCCAGAGCCGAGATATCGGATGTCAAAGTTTTGACCTGAAAAAAAAACATAAGGGGTAACACTGTCGTTTTTGGCCGAAATTTTGACCCCCTCCGATCTTCTTGAAACTCTGGATTCTGACAGAGGGCCACGAGACTTCGACCAGCGCGCAAAAATGGAGGCTCTAGACCCTTCCAGAGCCGAGATATCGGATGTCAAAGTTTTGACCCGAAAAAAAAAACATAAGGGGTAACACTGTCGTTTTTGGCCGAAATTTTGACCCCCTCCGATCTTCTTGAAACTCTGGATTCTGACAGAGGGCCACGAGACTTCGACCAGCGCGCAAAAAAGGAGGCTCTAGACCCTTCCAGAGCCGAGATATCGGATGTCAAAGTTTTGACCTGAAAAAAAAACCATAAGGGGTAACACTGTCATTTTTGGCCGAAATTTTGACCCCCTCCGATCTTCTTGAAACTCTGGATTCTGACAGAGGGCCACGAGACTTCGACCAGCGCGCAAAAATTGAGGCTCTAGACCCTTCCAGAGCCGAGATATCGGATGTCAAAGTTTTGACCTGAAAAAAAAACATAAGGGGTAACACTGTCGTTTTTGGCCGAAATTTTGACCCCCTCCGATCTTCTTGAAACTCTGGATTCTGACAGAGGGCCACGAGACTTCAACCAGCACGCAAAAATGGAGGCTCTAGACCCTTCCAGAGCCGAGATATCGGATGTCAAAGTTTTGACCCGAAAAAAAAACATAAGGGGTAACACTGTCGTTTTTGGCCGAAATTTTGACCCCCTCCGATCTTCTTGAAACTCTGGATTCTGACAGAGGGCCACGAGACTTCGACCAGCGCGCAAAAATGGAGGCTCTAGACCCTTCCAGAGCCGAGATATCGGATGTCAAAGTTTTGACCTGAAAAAAAACATAAGGGGTAACACTGTCATTTTTGGCCGAAATTTTGACCCCCTCCGATCTTCTTGAAACTCTGGATTCTGACAGAGGGCCATGAGACTTCGACCAGCGCGCAAAAATGGAGGCTCTAGACCCTTCCAGAGCCGAGATATCGGATGTCAAAGTTTTGACCTGAAAAAAAAACATAAGGGGTAACACTGTCATTTTGGTCAAAATTTTGACCCCCTCCGATCTTCTTGAAACTCTGGATTCTGACAGAGGGCCACGAGACTTCGACCAGCGTGCAAAAATGGAGGCTCTAGACCCTTCCAGAGCCGAGATATCGAAGGTCAAAATTTGGACCTGAAAAAAAAACATAAGGGGTAACACAACATTAAGGTAATACATTTTTTCTTTTACTACTTACATGCATAATACTGGTTACATTCCATTAATAAAGAATTTTTGTCACAATATGTTTCTGTCTTTCTTATAAAACCAATAAACATTTGTTACAATATGTTTCTGTGTATTTATTATAAACAGTTTACGTATAAAAACTGTATAACAGAAGACTATCTTTAAAGTCTTTTATATATGGTTTCCAAAAGCTGTTTTACATAAAAGACTATTCTTTAAAATCTTCTCAAGCAGTTTACATATAGTTCCATATAAAAGCTGTTTTACATAAAAGACTGTTCTATAAAGTCTTTACAAGCCGTTTACAAATAGTTTCATATAAAAACTGTTTTACATAAAAGACTGTTCTATAAAGTCTTTAAAAGCAGTTTACATATAGTTATTATTAAAATAAATTAAGAATTAAAATAAGGGGTAACACTGTCATTTTTTTTTTTGGCCGAAATTTTGACCCCCTCCGATCTTCTTGAAATTCTGGATTCTGACAGAGGGCCACGAGACTTCGACCAGCGTGCAAAAATGGAGGCTCTAGACCCTTCCAGAGCCGAGATTTCGAAGGTCAAAATTTGGACCTGAAAAAAAAAACATAAGGGGTAACACTGTCATTTTTTTTTTGGCCGTAATTTTGACCCCCTCCGATCTTCTTGAAACTCTGGATTCTGACAGAGGGCCACGAGACTTCGACCAGCACGCAAAAATGGAGGCTCTAGACCCTTCCAGAGCCGAGATATCGGATGTCAAAGTTTTGACCCGAAAAAAAAAACATAAGGGGTAACACTGTCGTTTTTGGCCGAAATTTTGACCCCCTCCGATCTTCTTGAAACTCTGGATTCTGACAGAGGGCCACGAGACTTCGACCAGCGCGCAAAAATGGAGGCTCTAGACCCTTCCAGAGCCGAGATATCGGATGTCAAAGTTTTGACCTGAAAAAAAACATAAGGGGTAACACTGTCATTTTTGGCCGAAATTTTGACCCCCTCCGATCTTCTTGAAACTCTGGATTCTGACAGAGGACCATGAGACTTCGACCAGCGCGCAAAAATGGAGGCTCTAGACCCTTCCAGAGCCGAGATATCGGATGTCAAAGTTTTGACCTGAAAAAAAAACATAAGGGGTAACACTGTCATTTTGGCCAAAATTTTGACCCCCTCCGATCTTCTTGAAACTCTGGATTCTGACAGAGGGCCACGAGACTTCGACCAGCGCGCAAAAATGGAGGCTCTAGACCCTTCCAGAGCCGAGATATCGGATGTCAAAGTTTTGACCTGAAAAAAAAACATAAGGGGTAACACTGTCGTTTTTGGCCGAAATTTTGACCCCCTCCGATCTTCTTGAAACTCTGGATTCTGACAGAGGGCCACAAGACTTCGACCAGTGCGCAAAAATGGAGGCTCTAGACCCTTCCAGAGCCGAGATATCGGATGTCAAAGTTTTGACCTGAAAAAAAAACATAAGGGGTAACACTGTCGTTTTTGGCCGAAATTTTGACCCCCTCCGATCTTCTTGAAACTCTGGATTCTGACAGAGGGCCACGAGACTTCGACCAGCGCGCAAAAATGGAGGCTCTAGACCCTTCCAGAGCCGAGATATCGGATGTCAAAGTTTTGACCTGAAAAAAAAAACATAAGGGGTAACACTGTCATTTTTGGCCGAAATTTTGACCCCCTCCGATCTTCTTGAAACTCTGGATTCTGACAGAGGGCCACGAGACTTCGACCAGCGCGCAAAAATTGAGGCTCTAGACCCTTCCAGAGCCGAGATATCGGATGTCAAAGTTTTGACCCGAAAAAAAAAACATAAGGGGTAACACTGTCGTTTTTGGCCGAAATTTTGACCCCCTCCGATCTTCTTGAAACTCTGGATTCTGACAGAGGGCCACGAGACTTCGACCAGTGCGCAAAAATGGAGGCTCTAGACCCTTCCAGAGCCGAGATATCGGATGTCAAAGTTTTGACCTGAAAAAAAAACATAAGGGGTAACACTGTCGTTTTTGGCCGAAATTTTGACCCCCTCCGATCTTCTTGAAACTCTGGATTCTGACAGAGGGCCACGAGACTTCGACCAGCGCGCAAAAATGGAGGCTCTAGACCCTTCCAGAGCCGAGATATCGGACGTCAAAGTTTTGACCCGAAAAAAAAAACATAAGGGGTAACACTGTTGTTTTTGGCCGAAATTTTGACCCCCTCCGATCTTCTTGAAACTCTGGATTCTGACAGAGGGCCACGAGACTTCGACCAGCGCGCAAAAATGGAGGCTCTAGACCCTTCCAGAGCCGAGATATCGAAGGTCAAAATTTGGACCTGAAAAAAAAACATAAGGGGTAACACTGTCATTTTTTTTTTTTGGCCGAAATTTTGACCCCCTCCGATCTTCTTGAAACTCTGGATTCTGACAGAGGGCCACAAGACTTCGACCAGCGTGCAAAAATGGAGGCTCTAGACCCTTCCAGAGCCGAGATATCAAAGGTCAAAATTTGGACCTGAAAAAAAAAACATAAGGGGTAACACTGTCATTTTTTTTTTGGCCAAAATTTTGACCCCCTCCGATCTTCTTGAAACTCTGGATTCTGACAGAGGGCCACGAGACTTCGACCAGCGCGCAAAAATGGAGGCTCTAGACCCTTCCAGAGCCGAGATATCAAAGGTCAAAATTTGGACCTGAAAAAAAAAACATAAGGGGTAACACTGTCATTTTTTTTTTGGCCGAAATTTTGACCCCCTCCGACCTTCTTGAAATTCTGGATTCTGACAGAGGGCCACGAGACTTCGACCAGCGCGCAAAAATGGAGGCTCTAGACCCTTCCAGAGCAGAGATATCGAAGGTCAAAATTTGGACCTGAAAAAAAAAAACATAAGGGGTAACACTGTCATTTTTTTTTTTGGCCAAAATTTTGACCCCCTCCGATCTTCTTGAAACTCTGGATTCAGACAGAGGGCCACGAGACTTCGACCAGCGCGCAAAAATGGAGGCTCTAGACCCTTCCAGAGCCGAGATATCGAAGGTCAAAATTTGGACCTGAAAAAAAAAACATAAGGGGTAACACTGTCATTTTTTTTTTTGGCCGAAATTTTGACCCCCTCCGATCTTCTTGAAACTCTGGATTCTGACAGAGGGCCACAAGACTTCGACCAGTGCGCAAAAATGGAGGCTCTAGACCCTTCCAGAGCCGAGATATCGGATGTCAAAGTTTTGACCTGAAAAAAAAACATAAGGGGTAACACTGTCGTTTTTGGCCGAAATTTTGACCCCCTCCGATCTTCTTGAAACTCTGGATTCTGACAGAGGGCCACGAGACTTCGACCAGCGCGCAAAAATGGAGGCTCTAGACCCTTCCAGAGCCGAGATATCGGATGTCAAAGTTTTGACCCGAAAAAAAAAACATAAGGGGTAACACTGTCGTTTTTGGCCGAAATTTTGACCCCCTCCGATCTTCTTGAAACTCTGGATTCTGACAGAGGGCCACGAGACTTCGACCAGCGCGCAAAAATGGAGGCTCTAGACCCTTCCAGAGCCGAGATATCGGACGTCAAAGTTTTGACCCGAAAAAAAAAACATAAGGGGTAACACTGTTGTTTTTGGCCGAAATTTTGACCCCCTCCGATCTTCTTGAAACTCTGGATTCTGACAGAGGGCCACGAGACTTCGACCAGCACGCAAAAATGGAGGCTCTAGACCCTTCCAGAGCCGAGATATCGGATGTCAAAGTTTTGACCTGAAAAAAAAAACATAAGGGGTAACACTGTCGTTTTTGGCCGAAATTTTGACCCCCTCCGATCTTCTTGAAACTCTGGATTCTGACAGAGTGCCACGAGACTTCGACCAGCGTGCAAAAATGGAGGCTCTAGACCCTTCCAGAGCCGAGATATCGGATGTCAAAGTTTTGACCTGAAAATAAAACATAAGGGGTAACACTGTCGTTTTTGGCCGCAATTTTGACCCCCTCCGATCTTCTTGAAACTCTGGATTCTGACAGAGGGCCACGAGACTTCGACCACCACGCAAAAATGGAGGCTCTAGACCCTTCCAGAGCCGAGATATCGGATGTCAAAGTTTTGACCCGAAAAAAAAAACATAAGGGGTAACACTGTCGTTTTTGGCCGAAATTTTGACCCCCTCCGATCTTCTTGAAACTCTGGATTCTGACAGAGGGCCACGAGACTTCGACCAGCGCGCAAAAATGGAGGCTCTAGACCCTTCCAGAGCCGAGATATCGGATGTCAAAGTTTTGACCTGAAAAAAAAACATAAGGGGTAACACTGTCATTTTTGGCCGAAATTTTGACCCCCTCCGATCTTCTTGAAACTCTGGATTCTGACAGAGGACCATGAGACTTCGACCAGCGCGCAAAAATGGAGGCTCTAGACCCTTCCAGAGCCGAGATATCGGATATCAAAGTTTTGACCTGAAAAAAAAACATAAGGGGTAACACTGTCATTTTGGCCAAAATTTTGACCCCCTCCGATCTTCTTGAAACTCTGGATTCTGACAGAGGGCCACGAGACTTCGACCAGCGCGCAAAAATGGAGGCTCTAGACCCTTCCAGAGCCGAGATATCGGATGTCAAAGTTTTGACCTGAAAAAAAAACATAAGGGGTAACACTGTCGTTTTTGGCCGAAATTTTGACCCCCTCCGATCTTCTTGAAACTCTGGATTCTGACAGAGGGCCACAAGACTTCGACCAGTGCGCAAAAATGGAGGCTCTAGACCCTTCCAGAGCCGAGATATCGGATGTCAAAGTTTTGACCTGAAAAAAAAACATAAGGGGTAACACTGTCGTTTTTGGCCGAAATTTTGACCCCCTCCGATCTTCTTGAAACTCTGGATTCTGACAGAGGGCCACGAGACTTCGACCAGCGCGCAAAAATGGAGGCTCTAGACCCTTCCAGAGCCGAGATATCGGATGTCAAAGTTTTGACCTGAAAAAAAAAACATAAGGGGTAACACTGTCATTTTTGGCCGAAATTTTGACCCCCTCCGATCTTCTTGAAACTCTGGATTCTGACAGAGGGCCACGAGACTTCGACCAGCGCGCAAAAATTGAGGCTCTAGACCCTTCCAGAGCCGAGATATCGGATGTCAAAGTTTTGACCTGAAAAAAAAACATAAGGGGTAACACTGTCGTTTTTGGCCGAAATTTTGACCCCCTCCGATCTTCTTGAAACTCTGGATTCTGACAGAGGGCCACGAGACTTCGACCAGCACTCAAAAATGGAGGCTCTAGACCCTTCCAGAGCCGAGATATCGGATGTCAAAGTTTTGACCCGAAAAAAAAACATAAGGGGTAACACTGTCGTTTTTGGCCGAAATTTTGACCCCCTCCGATCTTCTTGAAACTCTGGATTCTGACAGAGGGCCACGAGACTTCGACCAGTGCGCAAAAATGGAGGCTCTAGACCCTTCCAGAGCCGAGATATCGGACGTCAAAGTTTTGACCTGAAAAAAAAACATAAGGGGTAACACTGTCGTTTTTGGCCGAAATTTTGACCCCCTCCGATCTTCTTGAAACTCTGGATTCTGACAGAGGGCCACGAGACTTCGACCAGCGCGCAAAAATGGAGGCTCTAGACCCTTCCAGAGCTGAGATATCGGACGTCAAAGTTTTGACCCGAAAAAAAAAACATAAGGGGTAACACTGTTGTTTTTGGCCGAAATTTTGACCCCCTCCGATCTTCTTGAAACTCTGGATTCTGACAGAGGGCCACGAGACTTCGACCAGTGCGCAAAAATGGAGGCTCTAGACCCTTCCAGAGCCGAGATATCGGATGTCAAAGTTTTGACCTGAAAAAAAAACATAAGGGGTAACACTGTTGTTTTTGGCCGAAATTTTGACCCCCTCCGATCTTCTTGAAACTCTGGATTCTGACAGAGGGCCACGAGACTTCGACCAGCGCGCAAAAATGGAGGCTCTAGACCCTTCCAGAGCCGAGATATCTGACGTCAAAGTTTTGACCCGAAAAAAAAAACACAAGGGGTAACACTGTTGTTTTTGGCCGAAATTTTGACCCCCTCCGATCTTCTTGAAACTCTGGATTCTGACAGAGGGCCACGAGACTTCGACCAGTGCGCAAAAATGGAGGCTCTAGACCCTTCCAGAGCCGAGATATCGGATGTCAAAGTTTTGACCTGAAAAAAAAACATAAGGGGTAACACTGTCGTTTTTGGCCGAAATTTTGACCCCCTCCGATCTTCTTGAAACTCTGGATTCTGACAGAGGGCCACGAGACTTCGACCAGCACGCAAAAATGGAGGCTCTAGACCCTTCCGGAGCCGAGATATCGGATGTCAAAGTTTTGACCCGAAAAAAAAAAAACATAAGGGGTAACACTGTCGTTTTTGGCCGAAATTTTGACCCCCTCCGATCTTCTTGAAACTCTGGATTCTGACAGAGGGCCACGAGACTTCGACCAGCGCGCAAAAATGGAGGCTCTAGACCCTTCCAGAGCCGAGATATCGGATGTCAAAGTTTTGACCTGAAAAAAAAACATAAGGGGTAACACTGTCATTTTTGGCCGAAATTTTGACCCCCTCCGATCTTCTTGAAACTCTGGATTCTGACAGAGGGCCATGAGACTTCGACCAGCTCGCAAAAATGGAGGCTCTAGACCCTTCCAGAGCCGAGATATCGGATGTCAAAGTTTTGACCTGAAAAAAAAAAACATAAGGGGTAACACTGTCATTTTGGCCAAAATTTTGACCCCCTCCGATCTTCTTGAAACTCTGGATTCTGACAGAGGGCCACGAGACTTCGACCAGCGCGCAAAAATGGAGGCTCTAGACCCTTCCAGAGCCGAGATATCGGATGTCAAAGTTTTGACCTGAAAAAAAAAACATAAGGGGTAACACTGTCGTTTTTGGCCGAAATTTTGACCCCCTCCGATCTTCTTGAAACTCTGGATTCTGACAGAGGGCCACAAGACTTCGACCAGTGCGCAAAAATGGAGGCTCTAGACCCTTCCAGAGCCGAGATATCGGATGTCAAAGTTTTGACCTGAAAAAAAAACATAAGGGGTAACACTGTCGTTTTTGGCCGAAATTTTGACCCCCTCCGATCTTCTTGAAACTCTGGATTCTGACAGAGGGCCACGAGACTTCGACCAGCGCGCAAAAATGGAGGCTCTAGACCCTTCCAGAGCCGAGATATCGGATGTCAAAGTTTTGACCCGAAAAAAAAAACATAAGGGGTAACACTGTCGTTTTTGGCCGAAATTTTGACCCCCTCCGATCTTCTTGAAACTCTGGATTCTGACAGAGGGCCACGAGACTTCGACCAGCGCGCAAAAATGGAGGCTCTAGACCCTTCCAGAGCCGAGATATCGGACGTCAAAGTTTTGACCCGAAAAAAAAAACATAAGGGGTAACACTGTTGTTTTTGGCCGAAATTTTGACCCCCTCCGATCTTCTTGAAACTCTGGATTCTGACAGAGGGCCACGAGACTTCGACCAGCACGCAAAAATGGAGGCTCTAGACCCTTCCAGAGCCGAGATATCGGATGTCAAAGTTTTGACCTGAAAAAAAAAACATAAGGGGTAACACTGTCGTTTTTGGCCGAAATTTTGACCCCCTCCGATCTTCTTGAAACTCTGGATTCTGACAGAGTGCCACGAGACTTCGACCAGCGTGCAAAAATGGAGGCTCTAGACCCTTCCAGAGCCGAGATATCGGATGTCAAAGTTTTGACCTGAAAATAAAACATAAGGGGTAACACTGTCGTTTTTGGCCGCAATTTTGACCCCCTCCGATCTTCTTGAAACTCTGGATTCTGACAGAGGGCCACGAGACTTCGACCACCACGCAAAAATGGAGGCTCTAGACCCTTCCAGAGCCGAGATATCGGATGTCAAAGTTTTGACCCGAAAAAAAAAACATAAGGGGTAACACTGTCGTTTTTGGCCGAAATTTTGACCCCCTCCGATCTTCTTGAAACTCTGGATTCTGACAGAGGGCCACGAGACTTCGACCAGCGCGCAAAAATGGAGGCTCTAGACCCTTCCAGAGCCGAGATATCGGATGTCAAAGTTTTGACCTGAAAAAAAAACATAAGGGGTAACACTGTCATTTTTGGCCGAAATTTTGACCCCCTCCGATCTTCTTGAAACTCTGGATTCTGACAGAGGACCATGAGACTTCGACCAGCGCGCAAAAATGGAGGCTCTAGACCCTTCCAGAGCCGAGATATCGGATATCAAAGTTTTGACCTGAAAAAAAAACATAAGGGGTAACACTGTCATTTTGGCCAAAATTTTGACCCCCTCCGATCTTCTTGAAACTCTGGATTCTGACAGAGGGCCACGAGACTTCGACCAGCGCGCAAAAATGGAGGCTCTAGACCCTTCCAGAGCCGAGATATCGGATGTCAAAGTTTTGACCTGAAAAAAAAACATAAGGGGTAACACTGTCGTTTTTGGCCGAAATTTTGACCCCCTCCGATCTTCTTGAAACTCTGGATTCTGACAGAGGGCCACAAGACTTCGACCAGTGCGCAAAAATGGAGGCTCTAGACCCTTCCAGAGCCGAGATATCGGATGTCAAAGTTTTGACCTGAAAAAAAAACATAAGGGGTAACACTGTCGTTTTTGGCCGAAATTTTGACCCCCTCCGATCTTCTTGAAACTCTGGATTCTGACAGAGGGCCACGAGACTTCGACCAGCGCGCAAAAATGGAGGCTCTAGACCCTTCCAGAGCCGAGATATCGGATGTCAAAGTTTTGACCTGAAAAAAAAAACATAAGGGGTAACACTGTCATTTTTGGCCGAAATTTTGACCCCCTCCGATCTTCTTGAAACTCTGGATTCTGACAGAGGGCCACGAGACTTCGACCAGCGCGCAAAAATTGAGGCTCTAGACCCTTCCAGAGCCGAGATATCGGATGTCAAAGTTTTGACCTGAAAAAAAAACATAAGGGGTAACACTGTCGTTTTTGGCCGAAATTTTGACCCCCTCCGATCTTCTTGAAACTCTGGATTCTGACAGAGGGCCACGAGACTTCGACCAGCACTCAAAAATGGAGGCTCTAGACCCTTCCAGAGCCGAGATATCGGATGTCAAAGTTTTGACCCGAAAAAAAAACATAAGGGGTAACACTGTCGTTTTTGGCCGAAATTTTGACCCCCTCCGATCTTCTTGAAACTCTGGATTCTGACAGAGGGCCACGAGACTTCGACCAGTGCGCAAAAATGGAGGCTCTAGACCCTTCCAGAGCCGAGATATCGGACGTCAAAGTTTTGACCTGAAAAAAAAACATAAGGGGTAACACTGTCGTTTTTGGCCGAAATTTTGACCCCCTCCGATCTTCTTGAAACTCTGGATTCTGACAGAGGGCCACGAGACTTCGACCAGCGCGCAAAAATGGAGGCTCTAGACCCTTCCAGAGCTGAGATATCGGACGTCAAAGTTTTGACCCGAAAAAAAAAACATAAGGGGTAACACTGTTGTTTTTGGCCGAAATTTTGACCCCCTCCGATCTTCTTGAAACTCTGGATTCTGACAGAGGGCCACGAGACTTCGACCAGTGCGCAAAAATGGAGGCTCTAGACCCTTCCAGAGCCGAGATATCGGATGTCAAAGTTTTGACCTGAAAAAAAAACATAAGGGGTAACACTGTTGTTTTTGGCCGAAATTTTGACCCCCTCCGATCTTCTTGAAACTCTGGATTCTGACAGAGGGCCACGAGACTTCGACCAGCGCGCAAAAATGGAGGCTCTAGACCCTTCCAGAGCCGAGATATCTGACGTCAAAGTTTTGACCCGAAAAAAAAAACACAAGGGGTAACACTGTTGTTTTTGGCCGAAATTTTGACCCCCTCCGATCTTCTTGAAACTCTGGATTCTGACAGAGGGCCACGAGACTTCGACCAGTGCGCAAAAATGGAGGCTCTAGACCCTTCCAGAGCCGAGATATCGGATGTCAAAGTTTTGACCTGAAAAAAAAACATAAGGGGTAACACTGTCGTTTTTGGCCGAAATTTTGACCCCCTCCGATCTTCTTGAAACTCTGGATTCTGACAGAGGGCCACGAGACTTCGACCAGCACGCAAAAATGGAGGCTCTAGACCCTTCCGGAGCCGAGATATCGGATGTCAAAGTTTTGACCCGAAAAAAAAAAAACATAAGGGGTAACACTGTCGTTTTTGGCCGAAATTTTGACCCCCTCCGATCTTCTTGAAACTCTGGATTCTGACAGAGGGCCACGAGACTTCGACCAGCGCGCAAAAATGGAGGCTCTAGACCCTTCCAGAGCCGAGATATCGGATGTCAAAGTTTTGACCTGAAAAAAAAACATAAGGGGTAACACTGTCATTTTTGGCCGAAATTTTGACCCCCTCCGATCTTCTTGAAACTCTGGATTCTGACAGAGGGCCATGAGACTTCGACCAGCTCGCAAAAATGGAGGCTCTAGACCCTTCCAGAGCCGAGATATCGGATGTCAAAGTTTTGACCTGAAAAAAAAAAACATAAGGGGTAACACTGTCATTTTGGCCAAAATTTTGACCCCCTCCGATCTTCTTGAAACTCTGGATTCTGACAGAGGGCCACGAGACTTCGACCAGCGCGCAAAAATGGAGGCTCTAGACCCTTCCAGAGCCGAGATATCGGATGTCAAAGTTTTGACCTGAAAAAAAAAACATAAGGGGTAACACTGTCGTTTTTGGCCGAAATTTTGACCCCCTCCGATCTTCTTGAAACTCTGGATTCTGACAGAGGGCCACAAGACTTCGACCAGTGCGCAAAAATGGAGGCTCTAGACCCTTCCAGAGCCGAGATATCGGATGTCAAAGTTTTGACCTGAAAAAAAAACATAAGGGGTAACACTGTCGTTTTTGGCCGAAATTTTGACCCCCTCCGATCTTCTTGAAACTCTGGATTCTGACAGAGGGCCACGAGACTTCGACCAGCGCGCAAAAATGGAGGCTCTAGACCCTTCCAGAGCCGAGATATCGGATGTCAAAGTTTTGACCCGAAAAAAAAAACATAAGGGGTAACACTGTCGTTTTTGGCCGAAATTTTGACCCCCTCCGATCTTCTTGAAACTCTGGATTCTGACAGAGGGCCACGAGACTTCGACCAGCGCGCAAAAATGGAGGCTCTAGACCCTTCCAGAGCCGAGATATCGGACGTCAAAGTTTTGACCCGAAAAAAAAAAACATAAGGGGTAACACTGTTGTTTTTGGCCGAAATTTTGACCCCCTCCGATCTTCTTGAAACTCTGGATTCTGACAGAGGGCCACGAGACTTCGACCAGCACGCAAAAATGGAGGCTCTAGACCCTTCCAGAGCCGAGATATCGGATGTCAAAGTTTTGACCTGAAAAAAAAAACATAAGGGGTAACACTGTCGTTTTTGGCCGAAATTTTGACCCCCTCCGATCTTCTTGAAACTCTGGATTCTGACAGAGGGCCACGAGACTTCGACCAGCGTGCAAAAATGGAGGCTCTAGACCCTTCCAGAGCCGAGATATCGGATGTCAAAGTTTTGACCTGAAAATAAAACATAAGGGGTAACACTGTCGTTTTTGGCCGCAATTTTGACCCCCTCCGATCTTCTTGAAACTCTGGATTCTGACAGAGGGCCACGAGACTTCGACCAGCACGCAAAAATGGAGGCTCTAGACCCTTCCAGAGCCGAGATATCGGATGTCAAAGTTTTGACCCGAAAAAAAAAACATAAGGGGTAACACTGTCGTTTTTGGCCGAAATTTTGACCCCCTCCGATCTTCTTGAAACTCTGGATTCTGACAGAGGGCCACGAGACTTCGACCAGCGCGCAAAAATGGAGGCTCTAGACCCTTCCAGAGCCGAGATATCGGATGTCAAAGTTTTGACCTGAAAAAAAAACATAAGGGGTAACACTGTCATTTTTGGCCGAAATTTTGACCCCCTCCGATCTTCTTGAAACTCTGGATTCTGACAGAGGACCATGAGACTTCGACCAGCGCGCAAAAATGGAGGCTCTAGACCCTTCCAGAGCCGAGATATCGGATGTCAAAGTTTTGACCTGAATAAAAACATAAGGGGTAACACTGTCATTTTGGCCAAAATTTTGACCCCCTCCGATCTTCTTGAAACTCTGGATTCTGACAGAGGGCCACGAGACTTCGACCAGCGCGCAAAAATGGAGGCTCTAGACCCTTCCAGAGCCGAGATATCGGATGTCAAAGTTTTGACCTGAAAAAAAAACATAAGGGGTAACACTGTCGTTTTTGGCCGAAATTTTGACCCCCTCCGATCTTCTTGAAACTCTGGATTCTGACAGAGGGCCACAAGACTTCGACCAGTGCGCAAAAATGGAGGCTCTAGACCCTTCCAGAGCCGAGATATCGGATGTCAAAGTTTTGACCTGAAAAAAAAACATAAGGGGTAACACTGTCGTTTTTGGCCGAAATTTTGACCCCCTCCGATCTTCTTGAAACTCTGGATTCTGACAGAGGGCCACGAGACTTCGACCAGCGCGCAAAAATGGAGGCTCTAGACCCTTCCAGAGCCGAGATATCGTATGTCAAAGTTTTGACCCGAAAAAAAAAACATAAGGGGTAACACTGTCGTTTTTGGCCGAAATTTTGACCCCCTCCGATCTTCTTGAAACTCTGGATTCTGACAGAGGGCCACGAGACTTCGACCAGCGCGCAAAAATGGAGGCTCTAGACCCTTCCAGAGCCGAGATATCGGATGTCAAAGTTTTGACCTGAAAAAAAAACATAAGGGGTAACACTGTCATTTTTGGCCGAAATTTTGACCCCCTCCGATCTTCTTGAAACTCTGGATTCTGACAGAGGGCCATGAGACTTCGACCAGCGCGCAAAAATGGAGGCTCTAGACCCTTCCAGAGCCGAGATATCGGATGTCAAAGTTTTGACCTGAAAAAAAAACATAAGGGGTAACACTGTCATTTTGGTCAAAATTTTGACCCCCTCCGATCTTCTTGAAACTCTGGATTCTGACAGAGGGCCACGAGACTTCGACCAGCGTGCAAAAATGGAGGCTCTAGACCCTTCCAGAGCCGAGATATCGAAGGTCAAAATTTGGACCTGAAAAAAAAACATAAGGGGTAACACAACATTAAGGTAATACATTTTTTCTTTTACTACTTACATGCATAATACTGGTTACATTCCATTAATAAAGAATTCTTGTCACAATATGTTTCTGTCTTTCTTATAAAACCAATAAACATTTGTTACAATATGTTTCTGTGTATTTATTATAAACAGTTTACGTATAAAAACTGTATAACAGAAGACTATCTTTAAAGTCTTTTATATATGGTTTCCAAAAGCTGTTTTACATAAAAGACTATTCTTTAAAATCTTCTCAAGCAGTTTACATATAGTTCCATATAAAAGCTGTTTTACATAAAAGACTGTTCTATAAAGTCTTTACAAGCCGTTTACAAATAGTTTCATATAAAAACTGTTTTACATAAAAGACTGTTCTATAAAGTCTTTAAAAGCAGTTTACATATAGTTATTATTAAAATAAATTAAGAATTAAAATAAGGGGTAACACAGTCATTTTTTTTTTTGGCCGAAATTTTGACCCCCTCCGATCTTCTTGAAATTCTGGATTCTGACAGAGGGCCACGAGACTTCGACCAGCGTGCAAAAATGGAGGCTCTAGACCCTTCCAGAGCCGAGATTTCGAAGGTCAAAATTTGGACCTGAAAAAAAAAACATAAGGGGTAACACTGTCATTTTTTTTTTTGGCCGTAATTTTGACCCCCTCCGATCTTCTTGAAACTCTGGATTCTGACAGAGGGCCACGAGACTTCGACCAGCACGCAAAAATGGAGGCTCTAGACCCTTCCAGAGCCGAGATATCGGATGTCAAAGTTTTGACCCGAAAAAAAAAACATAAGGGGTAACACTGTCGTTTTTGGCCGAAATTTTGACCCCCTCCGATCTTCTTGAAACTCTGGATTCTGACAGAGGGCCACGAGACTTCGACCAGCGCGCAAAAATGGAGGCTCTAGACCCTTCCAGAGCCGAGATATCGGATGTCAAAGTTTTGACCTGAAAAAAAAACATAAGGGGTAACACTGTCATTTTTGGCCGAAATTTTGACCCCCTCCGATCTTCTTGAAACTCTGGATTCTGACAGAGGACCATGAGACTTCGACCAGCGCGCAAAAATGGAGGCTCTAGACCCTTCCAGAGCCGAGATATCGGATGTCAAAGTTTTGACCTGAAAAAAAAACATAAGGGGTAACACTGTCATTTTGGCCAAAATTTTGACCCCCTCCGATCTTCTTGAAACTCTGGATTCTGACAGAGGGCCACGAGACTTCGACCAGCGCGCAAAAATGGAGGCTCTAGACCCTTCCAGAGCCGAGATATCGGATGTCAAAGTTTTGACCTGAAAAAAAAACATAAGGGGTAACACTGTCGTTTTTGGCCGAAATTTTGACCCCCTCCGATCTTCTTGAAACTCTGGATTCTGACAGAGGGCCACAAGACTTCGACCAGTGCGCAAAAATGGAGGCTCTAGACCCTTCCAGAGCCGAGATATCGGATGTCAAAGTTTTGACCTGAAAAAAAAAACATAAGGGGTAACACTGTCGTTTTTGGCCGAAATTTTGACCCCCTCCGATCTTCTTGAAACTCTGGATTCTGACAGAGGGCCACGAGACTTCGACCAGCGCGCAAAAATGGAGGCTCTAGACCCTTCCAGAGCCGAGATATCGGATGTCAAAGTTTTGACCTGAAAAAAAAAACATAAGGGGTAACACTGTCATTTTTGGCCGAAATTTTGACCCCCTCCGATCTTCTTGAAACTCTGGATTCTGACAGAGGGCCACGAGACTTCGACCAGCGCGCAAAAATTGAGGCTCTAGACCCTTCCAGAGCCGAGATATCGGATGTCAAAGTTTTGACCCGAAAAAAAAAACATAAGGGGTAACACTGTCGTTTTTGGCCGAAATTTTGACCCCCTCCGATCTTCTTGAAACTCTGGATTCTGACAGAGGGCCACGAGACTTCGACCAGTGCGCAAAAATGGAGGCTCTAGACCCTTCCAGAGCCGAGATATCGGATGTCAAAGTTTTGACCTGAAAAAAAAACATAAGGGGTAACACTGTCGTTTTTGGCCGAAATTTTGACCCCCTCCGATCTTCTTGAAACTCTGGATTCTGACAGAGGGCCACGAGACTTCGACCAGCGCGCAAAAATGGAGGCTCTAGACCCTTCCAGAGCCGAGATATCGGACGTCAAAGTTTTGACCCGAAAAAAAAAACATAAGGGGTAACACTGTTGTTTTTGGCCGAAATTTTGACCCCCTCCGATCTTCTTGAAACTCTGGATTCTGACAGAGGGCCACGAGACTTCGACCAGCGCGCAAAAATGGAGGCTCTAGACCCTTCCAGAGCCGAGATATCGAAGGTCAAAATTTGGACCTGAAAAAAAAACATAAGGGGTAACACTGTCATTTTTTTTTTTTTGGCCGAAATTTTGACCCCCTCCGATCTTCTTGAAACTCTGGATTCTGACAGAGGGCCACAAGACTTCGACCAGCGTGCAAAAATGGAGGCTCTAGACCCTTCCAGAGCCGAGATATCAAAGGTCAAAATTTGGACCTGAAAAAAAAAACATAAGGGGTAACACTGTCATTTTTTTTTTGGCCAAAATTTTGACCCCCTCCGATCTTCTTGAAACTCTGGATTCTGACAGAGGCCCACGAGACTTCGACCAGCGCGCAAAAATGGAGGCTCTAGACCCTTCCAGAGCCGAGATATCAAAGGTCAAAATTTGGACCTGAAAAAAAAAACATAAGGGGTAACACTGTCATTTTTTTTTTTGGCCGAAATTTTGACCCCCTCCGACCTTCTTGAAATTCTGGATTCTGACAGAGGGCCACGAGACTTCGACCAGCGCACAAAAATGGAGGCTCTAGACCCTTCCAGAGCAGAGATATCGAAGGTCAAAATTTGGACCTGAAAAAAAAAACATAAGGGGTAACACTGTCATTTTTTTTTTTGGCCAAAATTTTGACCCCCTCCGATCTTCTTGAAACTCTGGATTCTGACAGAGGGCCACGAGACTTCGACCAGCGCGCAAAAATGGAGGCTCTAGACCCTTCCAGAGCCGAGATATCGAAGGTCAAAATTTGGACCTGAAAAAAAAACATAAGGGGTAACACTGTCATTTTTTTTTTTGGCCGAAATTTTGACCCCCTCCGATCTTCTTGAAACTCTGGATTCTGACAGAGGGCCACGAGACTTCGACCAGCGCGCAAAAATGGAGGCTCTAGACCCTTCCAGAGCCGAGATATCGAAGGTCAAAATTTGGACCTGAAAAAAAAACTCAAGGGGTAACACTGTCATTTTTTTTTTTGGCCGAAATTTTGACCCCCTCCGATCTTCTTGAAACTCTGGATTCTGACAGAGGGCCACAAGACTTCGACCAGCGCGCAAAAATGGAGGCTCTAGACCCTTCCAGAGCCGAGATATCGAAGGTCAAAATTTGGACCTGAAAAAAAAACATAAGGGGTAACACTGTCATTTTTTTTTTTGGCCGAAATTTTGACCCCCTCCGATCTTCTTGAAACTCTGGATTCTGAGAGAGGGCCACGAGACTTCGACCAGCGTGCAAAAATGGAGGCTCTAGACCCTTCCAGAGCCGAGATATCGAAGGTCAAAATTTGGACCTGAAAAAAAAAACATAAGGGGTAACACTGTCATTTTTTTTTTTTGGCCTAAATTTTGACCCCCTCCGATCTTCTTGAAATTCTGGATTCTGACAGAGGGCCACGAGACTTCGACCAGCGCGCAAAAGTGGAGGTTCTAGACCCTTCTAGAGCCAAGATATCGAAGGTCAAAATTTGGACCTGAAAAAAAAACATAAGGGGTAACACTGTCATTTTTTTTTTGGCCGAAATTTTGACCCCCTCCGATCTTCTTGAAACTCTGGATTCTGACAGAGGGCCACGAGACTTCGACCAGCGCACAAAAATGGAGGCTCTAGACCCTTCCAGAGCCGAGATATCGAAGGTCAAAATTTGGACCTGAAAAAAAAAACATAAGGGGTAACACTGTCATTTTTTTTTTTTTTGGCCGAAATTTTGACCCCCTCCGATCTTCTTGAAACTCTGGATTCTGACAGAGGGCCACGAGACTTCGACCAGCGCGCAAAAATGGAGGCTCTAGACCCTTCCAGGGCCGAGATATCGAAGGTCAAAATTTGGACCTGAAAAAAAAACATAAGGGGTAACACTGTCATTTTTTTTTTTGGCCGAAATTTTGACCCCCTCCGATCTTCTTGAAACTCTGGATTCTGACAGAGGGCCACGAGACTTCGACCAGCGCGCAAAAATGGAGGCTCTAGACCCTTCCAGAGCCGAGATATCGGATGTCAAAGTTTTGACCTGAAAAAAAAAACATAAGGGGTAACACTGTCATTTTTGGCCGAAATTTTGACCCCCTCCGATCTTCTTGAAACTCTGGATTCTGACAGAGGACCATGAGACTTCGACCAGCGCGCAAAAATGGAGGCTCTAGACCCTTCCAGAGCCGAGATATCGGATGTCAAAGTTTTGACCTGAAAAAAAAACATAAGGGGTAACACTGTCATTTTGGCCAAAATTTTGACCCCCTCCGATCTTCTTGAAACTCTGGATTCTGACAGAGGGCCACGAGACTTCGACCAGCGCGCAAAAATGGAGGCTCTAGACCCTTCCAGAGCCGAGATATCGGATGTCAAAGTTTTGACCTGAAAAAAAAACATAAGGGGTAACACTGTCGTTTTTGGCCGAAATTTTGACCCCCTCCGATCTTCTTGAAACTCTGGATTCTGACAGAGGGCCACAAGACTTCGACCAGTGCGCAAAAATGGAGGCTCTAGACCCTTCCAGAGCCGAGATATCGGATGTCAAAGTTTTGACCTGAAAAAAAAAACATAAGGGGTAACACTGTCGTTTTTGGCCGAAATTTTGACCCCCTCCGATCTTCTTGAAACTCTGGATTCTGACAGAGGGCCACGAGACTTCGACCAGCGCGCAAAAATGGAGGCTCTAGACCCTTCCAGAGCCGAGATATCGGATGTCAAAGTTTTGACCTGAAAAAAAAAACATAAGGGGTAACACTGTCATTTTTGGTCGAAATTTTGACCCCCTCCGATCTTCTTGAAACTCTGGATTCTGACAGAGGGCCACGAGACTTCGACCAGCGCGCAAAAATTGAGGCTCTAGACCCTTCCAGAGCCGAGATATCGGATGTCAAAGTTTTGACCCGAAAAAAAAAACATAAGGGGTAACACTGTCGTTTTTGGCCGAAATTTTGACCCCCTCCGATCTTCTTGAAACTCTGGATTCTGACAGAGGGCCACGAGACTTCGACCAGTGCGCAAAAATGGAGGCTCTAGACCCTTCCAGAGCCGAGATATCGGATGTCAAAGTTTTGACCTGAAAAAAAAACATAAGGGGTAACACTGTCGTTTTTGGCCGAAATTTTGACCCCCTCCGATCTTCTTGAAACTCTGGATTCTGACAGAGGGCCACGAGACTTCGACCAGCGCGCAAAAATGGAGGCTCTAGACCCTTCCAGAGCCGAGATATCGGACGTCAAAGTTTTGACCCGAAAAAAAAAACATAAGGGGTAACACTGTTGTTTTTGGCCGAAATTTTGACCCCCTCCGATCTTCTTGAAACTCTGGATTCTGACAGAGGGCCACGAGACTTCGACCAGCGCGCAAAAATGGAGGCTCTAGACCCTTCCAGAGCCGAGATATCGAAGGTCAAAATTTGGACCTGAAAAAAAAACATAAGGGGTAACACTGTCATTTTTTTTTTTTGGCCGAAATTTTGACCCCCTCCGATCTTCTTGAAACTCTGGATTCTGACAGAGGGCCACAAGACTTCGACCAGCGTGCAAAAATGGAGGCTCTAGACCCTTCCAGAGCCGAGATATCAAAGGTCAAAATTTGGACCTGAAAAAAAAAACATAAGGGGTAACACTGTCATTTTTTTTTTGGCCAAAATTTTGACCCCCTCCGATCTTCTTGAAACTCTGGATTCTGACAGAGGGCCACGAGACTTCGACCAGCGCGCAAAAATGGAGGCTCTAGACCCTTCCAGAGCCGAGATATCAAAGGCCAAAATTTGGACCTGAAAAAAAAAACATAAGGGGTAACACTGTCATTTTTTTTTTTGGCCGAAATTTTGACCCCCTCCGACCTTCTTGAAATTCTGGATTCTGACAGAGGGCCACGAGACTTCGACCAGCGCGCAAAAATGGAGGCTCTAGACCCTTCCAGAGCAGAGATATCGAAGGTCAAAATTTGGACCTGAAAAAAAAAACATAAGGGGTAACACTGTCATTTTTTTTTTTGGCCAAAATTTTGACCCCCTCCGATCTTCTTGAAACTCTGGATTCTGACAGAGGGCCACGAGACTTCGACCAGCGCGCAAAAATGGAGGCTCTAGACCCTTCCAGAGCCGAGATATCGAAGGTCAAAATTTGGACCTGAAAAAAAAACATAAGGGGTAACACTGTCATTTTTTTTTTTTGGCCGAAATTTTGACCCCCTCCGATCTTCTTGAAACTCTGGATTCTGACAGAGGGCCACGAGACTTCGACCAGCGCGCAAAAATGGAGGCTCTAGACCCTTCCAGAGCCGAGATATCGAAGGTCAAAATTTGGACCTGAAAAAAAAACTCAAGGGGTAACACTGTCATTTTTTTTTTTGGCCGAAATTTTGACCCCCTCCGATCTTCTTGAAACTCTGGATTCTGACAGAGGGCCACAAGACTTCGACCAGCGCGCAAAAATGGAGGCTCTAGACCCTTCCAGAGCCGAGATATCGAAGGTCAAAATTTGGACCTGAAAAAAAAACATAAGGGGTAACACTGTCATTTTTTTTTTTGGCCGAAATTTTGACCCCCTCCGATCTTCTTGAAACTCTGGATTCTGAGAGAGGGCCACGAGACTTCGACCAGCGTGCAAAAATGGAGGCTCTAGACCCTTCCAGAGCCGAGATATCGAAGGTCAAAATTTGGACCTGAAAAAAAAACATAAGGGGTAACACTGTCATTTTTTTTTTTTTGGCCTAAATTTTGACCCCCTCCGATCTTCTTGAAATTCTGGATTCTGACAGAGGGCCACGAGACTTCGACCAGCGCGCAAAAGTGGAGGTTCTAGACCCTTCTAGAGCCAAGATATCGAAGGTCAAAATTTGGACCTGAAAAAAAAACATAAGGGGAAACACTGTCATTTTTTTTTTGGCCGAAATTTTGACCCCCTCCGATCTTCTTGAAACTCTGGATTCTGACAGAGGGCCACGAGACTTCGACCAGCGCACAAAAATGGAGGCTCTAGACCCTTCCAGAGCCGAGATATCGAAGGTCAAAATTTGGACCTGAAAAAAAAAACATAAGGGGTAACACTGTCATTTTTTTTTTTTTGGCCGAAATTTTGACCCCCTCCGATCTTCTTGAAACTCTGGATTCTGACAGAGGGCCACGAGACTTCGACCAGCGCGCAAAAATTGAGGCTCTAGACCCTTCCAGGGCCGAGATATCGAAGGTCAAAATTTGGACCTGAAAAAAAAACATAAGGGGTAACACTGTCATTTTTTTTTTTGGCCGAAATTTTGACCCCCTCCGATCTTCTTGAAACTCTGGATTCTGACAGAGGGCCACGAGACTTCGACCAGCGCACAAAAATGGAGGCTCTAGACCCTTCCAGAGCCGAGATATCGAAGGTCAAAATTTGGACCTGAAAAAAAAACATAAGGGGTAACACTGTCATTTTTTTTTTGGCCAAAATTTTGACCCCCTCCGATCTTCTTGAAACTCTGGATTCTGACAGAGGGCCACGAGACTTCGACCAGCGCGCAAAAATGGAGACTCTAGACCCTTCCAGAGCCGAGATATCGAAGGTCAAAATTTGGACCTGAAAAAAAAACATAAGGGGTAACACTGTCATTTTTTTTTTTGGCCGAAATTTTGACCCCCTCCGATCTTCTTGAAACTCTGGATTCTGACAGAGGGCCACGAGACTTCGACCAGCGCGCAAAAATGGAGGCTCTAGACCCTTCCAGGGCCGAGATATCGAAGGTCAAAATTTGGACCTGAAAAAAAAACATAAGGGGTAACACTGTCATTTTTTTTTTTTGGCCGAAATTTTGACCCCCTCCGATCTTCTTGAAATTCTGGATTCTGACAGAGGGCCACGAGACTTCGACCAGCGCGCAAAAATGGAGGCTCTAGACCCTTCCAGAGCCGAGATATCGAAGGTCAAAATTTGGACCTGAAGAAAAAAACATAAGGGGTAACACTGTCATTTTTTTTTTTTGGCCGAAATTTTGACCCCCTCCGATCTTCTTGAAACTCTGGATTCTGACAGAGGGCCACAAGACTTCGACCAGCGTGCAAAAATGGAGGCTCTAGACCCTTCCAGAGCCGAGATATCGAAGGTCAAAATTTGGACCTGAAAAAAAAAAACATAAGGGGTAACACTGTCATTTTTTTTTTTGGCCAAAATTTTGACCCCCTCCGATCTTCTTGAAACTCTGGATTCTGACAGAGGGCCACGAGACTTCGACCAGCGCGCAAAAATGGAGGCTCTAGACCCTTCCAGAGCCGAGATATCGAAGGTCAAAATTTGGACCTGAAAAAAAAAACATAAGGGGTAACACTGTCATTTTTTTTTTTTGGCCGAAATTTTGACCCCCTCCGACCTTCTTGAAACTCTGGATTCTGACAGAGGGCCACGAGACTTCGACCAGCGCGCAAAAATGGAGGCTCTTGACCCTTCCAGAGCCGAGATATCGAAGGTCAAAATTTGGACCTGAAAAAAAAAACATAAGGGGTAACACTGTCATTTTTTTTTTGGCCGAAATTTTGACCCCCTCCGATCTTCTTGAAACTCTGGATTCTGACAGAGGGCCACGAGACTTCGACCAGCGCGCAAAAATGGAGGCTCTAGACCCTTCCAGAGCCGAGATATCGAAGGTCAAAATTTGGACCTGAAAAAAAAAAACATAAGGGGTAACACTGTCATTTTTTTTTTTTTGGCCGAAATTTTGACCCCCTCCGATCTTCTTGAAACTCTGGATTCTGACAGAGGGCCACGAGACTTCGACCAGCGCACAAAAATGGAGGTTCTAGACCCTTCTAGAGCCGAGATATCGAAGGTCAAAATTTGGACCTGAAAAAAAAACATAAGGGGTAACACTGTCATTTTTTTTTTTTGGCCGAAATTTTGACCCCCTCCGATCTTCTTGAAACTCTGGATTCTGACAGAGGGCCACGAGACTTCGACCAGCGCACAAAAATGGAGGCTCTAGACCCTTCCAGAGCCGAGATATCGAAGGTCAAAATTTGGACCTGAAAAAAAAACATAAGGGGTAACACTGTCATTTTTTTTTTTTGGCCGAAATTTTGACCCCCTCCGATCTTCTTGAAACTCTGGATTCTGACAGAGGGCCACGAGACTTCGACCAGCGCGCAAAAATGGAGGCTCTAGACCCTTCCAGGGCCGAGATATCGAAGGTCAAAATTTGGACCTGAAAAAAAAACATAAGGGGTAACACTGTCATTTTTTTTTTTTGGCCGAAATTTTGACCCCCTCCGATCTTCTTGAAACTCTGGATTCTGACAGAGGGCCACGAGACTTCGACCAGCGCGCAAAAATGGAGGCTCTAGACCCTTCCAGAGCCGAGATATCGAAGGTCAAAATTTGGACCTGAAAAAAAAAACATAAGGGGTAACACTGTCATTTTTTTTTTTTTGGCCAAAATTTTGACCCCCTCCGATCTTCTTGAAACTCTGGATTCTGACAGAGGGCCACGAGACTTCGACCAGCGCGCAAAAATGGAGGCTCTAGACCCTTCCAGGGCCGAGATATCGAAGGTCAAAATTTGGACCTGAAAAAAAAACATAAGGGGTAACACTGTCATTTTTTTTTTTTTGGCCGAAATTTTGACCCCCTCCGATCTTCTTGAAACTCTGGATTCTGACAGAGGGCAACGAGACTTCGACCAGCGCGCAAAAATGGAGGCTCTAGACCCTTCCAGAGCCGAGATATCGAAGGTCAAAATTTGGACCTGAAAAAAAAAACATAAGGGGTAACACTGTCATTTTTTTTTTTTGGCCAAAATTTTGACCCCCTCCGATCTTCTTGAAACTCTGGATTCTGACAGAGGGCCACGAGACTTCGACCAGCGCGCAAAAATGGAGGCTCTAGACCCTTCCAGAGCCGAGATATCGAAGGTCAAAATTTGGACCTGAAAACAAAACATAAGGGGTAACACTGTCATTTTTTTTTTTTGGCCGAAATTTTGACCCCCTCCGATCTTCTTGAAATTATGGATTCTGACAGAGGGCCACGAGACTTCGACCAGCGCGCAAAAATGGAGGCTCTAGACCCTTCCAGAGCCGAGATATCGAAGGTCAAAATTTGGACCTGAAAAAAAAAACATAAGGGGTAACACTGTCATTTTTTTTTTGGCCAAAATTTTGACCCCCTCCGATCTTCTTGAAACTCTGGATTCTGACAGAGGGCCACGAGACTTCGACCAGCGCGCAAAAATGGAGGCTCTAGACCCTTCCAGAGCCGAGATATCGAAGGTCAAAATTTGGACCTGAAAAAAAACATAAGGGGTAACACTGTCTTTTTTTTTTTGGCCGAAATTTTGACCCCCTCCGATCTTCTTGAAATTATGGATTCTGACAGAGGGCCACGAGACTTCGACCAGCGCGCAAAAATGGAGGCTCTAGACCCCTCCAGAGCCGAGATATCGAAGGTCAAAATTTGGACCAGAAAAAAAAACATAAGGGGTAACACTGTCATTTTTTTTTTGGGCCGAAATTTTGACCCCCTCCGATCTTCTTGAAACTCTGGATTCTGACAGAGGGCCACGAGACTTCGACCAGCATGCAAAAATGGAGGCTCTAAACCCTTCCAGAGCTGAGATATCGAAGGTCAAAACTTGGACCTGAAAAAAAAACATAAGGGGTAACACTGTCATTTTTTTTTGGGCCGAAATTTTGACCCCCTCCGATCTTCTTGAAACGCTGGATTCTGACAGAGGGCCACGAGACTTCGACCAGCGCGCAAAAATGGAGGCTCTAGACCCTTCCAGAGCCGAGATATCGAAGGTCAAAATTTGGACCTGAAAAAAAACATAAGGGGTAACACTGTCATTTTTTTTTGGCCGAAATTTTGACCCCCTCCGATCTTCTTGAAACTCTGGATTCTGACAGAGGGCCACGAGACTTCGACCAGCGTGCAAAAATGGAGGCTCTAGACCCTTCCAGAGCCGAGATACCGAAGATCAAAATTTGGACCTGAAAAAAAACATAAGGGTTAACACTGTCATTTTTTTTTTTGGCCGAAATTTTGACCCCCTCCGATCTTCTTGAAACTCTGGATTCTGACAGAGGGCCACGAGACTTCGACCAGCGCGCAAAAATGGAGGCTCTAGACCCTTCCAGAGCCGAGATATCGAAGGTCAAAATTTGGACCTGCAAAAAAAACATAAGGGGTAACACTGTCATTTTTTTTTTTGGCCAAAATTTTGACCCCCTCCGATCTTCTTGAAACTCTGGATTCTGACAGAGGGCCACGAGACTTCGACCAGCGCGCAAAAATGGAGGCTCTAGACCCTTCCAGAGCCGAGATATCGAAGGTCAAAATTTGGACTTGAAAAAAAAAACATAAGGGGTAACACTGTCATTTTTTTTTTTTGGCCGAAATTTTGACCCCCTCCGATCTTCTTGAAACTCTGGATTCTGACAGAGGGCCACGAGACTTCGACCAGCGCGCAAAAATGGAGGCTCTAGACCCTTCCAGAGCCGAGATATCGAAACTCAAAGTTCGACCCGAGAAAAAAAAACGACAATGTTACCCCTTACGTATTTTTTTTTTTTTTGGGCGAAAAATTAAGTATCCCCAATCTTCTTTAAACTCTGGATTCTCGTAGAGGGCCATGAGACTTAGACCTGAGTGCAAAAATGGAGGCTCTTCTGAATGGACAGTGGGACCCCTGAATGGACAAAAAAGATATCACAATGAAAGCAATATATATATATATATATATATATATATATATTCATTTGTTTTCATTTATAGAAGCCTCATGAGCTCGGAAAATGTACTTTTATTTTTTTCAGAAACTTGAAACATAATTCAGGTCTGAGGGGGTTAAGCAGGTAAACACGTCACTATTCTTAATATCATAACCTCAAAACATGCCCTCTGTGACTCTGCTAATCAAACGTCTGTAAATCATTCACCTTGCATTTCTAGAGCCTCTTAAGATCACTTGATGATCACTGAGACCCCAGCATTAGAAGAATTACAGCTGTTGACAATGTTTTCCTGGCACCTTCAATGTAGTTAAAACCCCTGCTGTGCAGATGATTCATTGATCATTCGTCACTTGAACAGGTTCCAAAATGCTGTCCGATGGGGCTGATCTTCGCGAGACTCAAGTGCAGTCATGAGTTGGGTCAGACAGTATATGGTATGTCTTCTCAAATGGGAATTTATCTATGCCTTTTGGGGTCAGGCCTTTTTAGAACAAGGGTTTGAGCCAGGTGACATACAGTGTCATTGAGTTTAAGAGGAGCCTTTTCTGTCTCCAATCATTTGCCTTGTTGTGTATGATGGGAGAAGTCAGCAGGTGTCACTCATATATTGGCCTCTAGTATTAAATGGAGATCAACACGTATCACTGCGGCATGCATTGCTGACATGTTTTGAGTGATGTCCTTCCTCTGAAACATAGGTTAGGAGACGTTGCCAGTGAAGCAAATTTGGAAGTTGGAAATTTCATTTCAGTACTGAGAACTATTTTTTTTTTTTACTATTTCTCTCAGAATGCAGATGGAAAATTTGATGTAAAAAGTGACATTTTTTTCTGTGATGGAAATGTGTTTTGTCATAGAAAGGAATTGGTAACATTGACACTTTTGAGATGTCTCATAGATTTCTAAGTTGTAAATAAAATTATTGAAACATGTTTTAAATACTATTTCAGTCGTTCCACTTCAATATTTAATGTGTTGTATTACAGGTTGCTGTAATTTTTGAAAGAATACATATTGTCAAAGTAAATCTTGAACCACATTTTTTGGTGTATTGTAAGACGTCAGTTACATAAAACATTGGTCTGCTATTTCAATTTCAATTGTTGTATAGTAATTGAACAGGCACTCTAAAACACTGTGTGCCTTTGACCTATCAGGAATATCTAATAAAGATATTTTAGGATTTTGATTTATGCATCTCATGTAATTTAAAATGGCATGTGTGTGTGACATTATAGGGTTCCCCAGGCTGGCCTTTTTAGGCTTGTAGCAGGTTACACAGTCACTTGATAGGTCACATGTCACATATAAACAAGATCGTAAATGTCATGATGTTCAGATAAATGACTAACCATCTTTTACATTTCCTCGACTGTTCAAAATAATTATTTAGAGATGCTCTTCTTAAAAAAAAGACTTTGAAATGTATTGACAACTCTCTAAAATTTCAGTCGCATCCTGCAAAAAATAAATAAATAAATAAATAAAAATTGAAGTTGTAAATAAAACAATTTGTCTTGCAGAAATTAGATGTTTATCTTGTTAATAAAGTGCTAATCTTTACTTTGTCAAACATGCAAGTTCAGACATTTGGCCCTTAAATCCACTGGGAGCTGCTCTTTTCTTGGCTCAGGAAGCATGGCTGAAAATGAGCCTGTGGTACACTGACAGAACACCATTGAGATCAGATGCCTGATGCAAATCGGTGTTAGTTTTTATAGGCCATGTGGAGTGCCAAGCGTGCTAATGTTAAACCCGGACACCTCCCACACATGTTCTGGGCTTTGGCAGGGTCGTTAAATATTTAAAGCAAAGCTTATGTATGTATAACACTACTAGAACACGATTCTGTTCTAAAACGTGTGCTGCTTATGTAGGATGTTTTATAAGAATCATTATGCTACACTAAGATACTTTTTGTTTAGTTAAATTCTAAGACAGCATCTTTTTGGCAATCTCATGCAGTGAACTCAGTGAAAAAGTTTAAAAAAAGCCATGAAAATGGCTGACAAAGCAAGTTAATTTAATTACAAATTGTATAAAAATTGTTCGAAAATAAAGTTTGGATTTCTTTTTTCATGTAGTGTTTGTTTTATGGTATTCAACGGTGTTATGTCTCAGGCTGAGGGCATGACCAGAGCGGAGCAGGACCAGGGCGTGGCGGAGCAGGCTGAGAGCGTTGCCAGGATGGACCAGTCAGGCGGTGGTGAAGACCCGTCAGAGGCGGTGGTGAAGACCCGTCAGAGGCGGTGAAGTGGAAACCCTGTTGCCTTAAACTACTTTAGTTTTTACACAAGCTGAAACTAAACATGTTAAGTTGTATTAACATGGAACCCTAATCTTTTACACAAGCTGAAACTAAACATGTTGAGTTGTATTAACATTTTCAGATTAATTATATGTTAACACGATTAAGATCCATTCAAAAAATGAGTATCACAATCTTCTCAACCTTATTAGGGTTCTGTATTACCTACTTTAAAGACCTGTAAAATAAACTGATAAATCATTTAATCTGAAAAGAATAAATTCACTTTGAAATAAAAACATCACTGTATATTACTCTTTCTAAACTTTATTTTAAAACCATCCAGAAAGTTAAATTGTAACCTTAGTCTGGGATCATAGTAGAATTATGTATTCATTGTAAAAAACAAACAGTTGTTTTAACAAAGTCATTTTTTATTAACAACCAAGTCCCTTTACATCATAGGTTAACTTTAAAATAAATGAAGGCACAATATAGGAATTTCTGTCATCAAAATTATATGAAAGTTGCTTATCAAATGGTCTGTAATACTTGAAGTCCTGTACATGTCAGTGAATGACATGAAAAGTCCTGTGTCAGTTAAGTTGATTCAGTACAGCAGTGCTCGAGTCAACGACATTCAGCAGATGAAAAACTGAAACACGGTAGTTTCACAAGCAGGAAAGGCTGTGCAGATCAAACTTTCTCGATAAATCCTGGAGTACTGGTTCCCTAGACAACACAAAGCCAGACTGATTACAATCAATACCATTTGTGTTTTATAAATACAGCAAGTTTATGGTGGAAAACGTTAAATCATCTAAGACTTTCTTGAGTTTGTTCATCTTTGGAATACTTAATTTTAATGAAATACAAGAGATTTCTGTCACTCATCGGCCTATTCAACTACCACTTCCAAAGCCACGGAAAGGTAAAAAGGAAATCATATGTAATCCATGTAACTACTACATGTGACTTTTTTATGACAATTTTAACTCAAATTTATTTACAAAATATTAATCTTCAATGCACGTTCATGCAACAACATCTGCTCTTGGATCAACAACATGCACGAGTTGTAATGTTCTCATGAACGCATGTTGGAAATATTTTAATATTTAATAGTTGGAAATATAATTAATATTTTATAAATTAAGCAAACACAGCACTTGCGTAGTTTAATAAAGTGTATGTTAAACCACAGGAGTCAAATTGAGTCCTTTAATGATGTACCTTTATATCTTTCTGGGGCTTGAAAGTGGTAGTTGCGCAGACTGTCAATGGAGGCACAGGAAGCTCTCAGATTTCATTAAAAATATCTTAATTTGTGTTGTGAAGATGAAAGTCTTACATGTTTGGAACGACATGAGGTTGAGTAATTAATGACAGAATTTCCATTTGTGGGTGAACTAACCCTTTAAGAATAAATTAAGACATGCACCTTAAGAAATCTCACTAAGAAATCACAGCCGCCCGAAGAATCTTTGTTCCCTTCTTGAGGCTTTGTGATGTTCAGGGCAGGTGATGGGCAGAGATTTCCCAATCAGTGGGGTCTAAAATTACACAGGAAGAAAACATCTACATGTCAAATCATGACAACAATTTGTTTGAAAACTCATTTTAAGTATATATATATATAGGGCTATATATGAAGAGTTCAGATGCAAAAGCCTCTAAATGCCATTTGAAATTTTCTTCTAAAATGATCATTTTTATCAAACTTGTATATTTAAGTTCAGTAATTTCACTTAAATGGCAATGAAGATTACCTATTAATTGTCATTTAAGTGAAATTACTGAACTTAAATATACAAGTTTGATAAAAATGGTCATTTTAGAAGAAAATTTCAAATGGCACTTAGAGGCTTTTGCATCTGAACTCTTCATATACAAATTGGACAAATTCAAAATAAGTGTTATGAAATACAGAATATCTAGTTATCACAAATTGCTAGTTATCCATTCTCTCATATGTTATCTGTAAAATCTTACCATCAACAGGTTCTATTCTGTTCAGTCTTTGAACAACAAGCCTGGTACAATTTGCCACGACTTGGCACATCATAGAAATGCTCCTAGCAAACACAAATAGCGAAATCAATACATTTAAACACGAAAGCATATCAACCAAAAGTTAATCTGATAAGTAGATTTTGCATAAATATTTAATCTGAAAGAATTACTTACACATTCTAAGAAAATAGGTCCTCCAAACAAGGAAATAAAGTGCATTGTTGGTCCGCAGTTTATGGAGTTGTTCTGTTTGACAAACGAGAGTAAAAGATAGTTTGGGGATAAATACATACTTCATAATTTGCACATACAAATATGGTCATTAAACAATATAACACTATAAAACACGTACTGTAAATGAGTTAAAACAATTAACAACTTACTCGGTGTTTTCACTGTTAAAAGCAAACTCCGTGTCTGCACTGCATCATGATGAGTCAAAGAAGATGTAGCAGCTAACGTTAGGACCTATGTGAGAAAGGTTGAGGCGCGCAAATCACATAAATATCGTTACAAAACAGCATAATGCCATGCAACACATGTTGGAAATTAGGTTAAAAAACACTTACATTCTGTGTTTTCCCTGTTAACGTTACAAGTTGGGCAAATCTTCCTTGAGGTGGTTCCCCAGACAACTGCGTTAGAGTGGTGTTGTTCAGTCCCACACGTAGAAACATGCAGATGCAGTCATCTGAGACTGGGAAACTTGTTTGAGGTACCAAATCCAGGAAAACCTCCAGGTGTTCCTCAAGAGAGTTTCTCTGCTCAAGGCACATTCGACTTACTGCAGGGAAATTCATGTTTGGTCAGTTCTTCTGTCACGATTTAGTGTGAAATGAAGACAGACTGATGCTAAGGCTGATGCAAAGCTCCAATACAAAACATTTACTCAAAAACTCCAAACAGGTACAAAGAAGACTGGCAGAAGATTACACACACTGTCCATGAAACATAATCAAGGACCGACACGCTCAGACTGAAACAGAGAGAACTAAATACAGATACAAAATGAACACTAACAAGGTGACGACAGGTGACACAGATGATCAGGACGATGAACAGGTGGATGATTGAGGGAGTGAGTTCAGAGTTGCGTTCCATTCGACCGTTAATGAACTGCGAAGTGGACTTCACAGGGTATTTCGCCATCTTAAGTGAGATTCCAATCCGAAGGGAACGAACATGTTCAGTTGGAAGGGCACTGCAAACGGCGTAGGGAATAAGTGAACATCGATACATCACTTCACAGGAAGTCGAGAGCGGAATCACCCAACTGTCATTGCGCGTCACGTCATCACCAGTCAGAGCGGTCGTAAATAACGATGGAGGAGTTTGTTTGTGTGTAAGTATGCATACATTTTGTCATTATTATACTAAGTATTTTTTAACGGTTATTGGGGTGAATATTACATTTACATATGCTATTTTTTGTATGTCCTTGGGACTTTATAAACGATTACCACAACCATTTACCTCAGAATTTACCTTATCATATTTTTATTTATTATTGTATATTATATATATATATTTTAAATGTGATATTAAATTCAATTGAAATATTAATGTAAGCCTATATCTATTTGTTTTATTATCATAATCTGCGGAACCCCGTACGTTAACTTAACTTAACTGATGACGTTTGCAGGGCATTCCAAATGAGCGGTATTGTCAGCGAAGTCCACTTCAACTGATGTACCGTGTTCAGGGAGTAGGGAGCAGTGAACACTGCGTAGGGACCCTGTCGAATGGAACGCCAGGTGTGGAGACTATCACAGAGGATGCTGGGAAGTGTAGTGAAGATGACGAAGACAGAATGGTGCAGACGAAGACTGTGACAATTATATAGTCAGTGAATAATTTTTCAATGATTATTAAACTTTATGAATTAATTTGCTGAAGCATGTCGATTTTCTTGCAGTTTTTAAAGTCTTAAAGTGTCTTAATTTTTACCATATTAAGGCTTATAGGTCAAATATTTAACAATATAATTAATGGGGTCTAAATTACAACAATAAACATTTGCATGTTATTTCAGCCATACTGAGGTCTAGAGAGAAAGCCATTTTACCTGGCCCACTTTAGCTAGAATAAAGTCCTGCTCAGATGTATTATAGTGGCTGCTTTCTGTCTAAGCAAAAGAAAGATTAAAATGATAATTTCTGCAATATTGTGTTTAATTACCCACCAAATTGGTATCAAAAATGAAGATTATGCACTGGGGAAAATATTTAGACCTACCTAGCTTAATTTGTCCTAAATACATGGAAGTGCTAAAAAAATATTAAATAAATATCATAGAAAGGATAAAATTTGACTTTCTAACACATGTTGAGACATTGGATTTTGATATTGTATGTTTAGAATACATTTAGGGTCCCTGTTATTTTCATGTTTGAATGAAACCTGTTCCCCATATAAATTTTCCTATATGTAATGCAAAAACTTTAAAGCTCAATATCTCAAAACTGCTCAGAACGCAGATAGAACTTTATAATTCCAAGGGGGCGAATTGTGTGTAATCTTCTGTCAGTCTTCCTTGTACCTGTTTGGAGTTTTTGAGTAAATGTTTTTGTATTGGAGCACAATAATCACAAAAAATGTCAGACTCCTTTTTTAATCACACACACTCTCTCTCTCACTCACTCACACACACACTCTCTCTCTCACACACACACACACACACACACACACACCAACACACTTTTTCACACATACGCACCCGTACACACTTGCACATGCACAGATAAATACTTTAAAACAAACACACACACACTTGCATGTTGAATGGTTTTCTAAAATATTCAATTTACTCACTGCAATTCAGATAATAATAACTATAATAATAGTTATTAATAATAATCTCATTAATAATTAATAATAATAACCAATACACAATAAATAAAATGACAAAATATAAAGTTAAGCCACTTCATAAGACTAAACAATTTAGTGAATATTTAATTTACTGTAAATGTATAGCATTATGGCTTTATGGGGTTTCTTCTTGTCTTCAAGGAAAAAGCCGGCGACCCGACATATAAAAGTTGATTCTGATTGGTCCTCTTCTGTGCATTCGAAGTGCTGATTGGCTCATGCAGATAGAACCATAGAGTAGAGTTCGACTTTGTAGATAGAACCTTTTTGTTTTTTCAATAAAAAGTCCCACAATTAATACAACTTAAAAAAACACATCACATAACGTAAATAAGTTGTCACAGAATAAGAATATGTGAATCACACAATTTTGACAAAAATGTCAGATAGAACCTTATAATTCCAAGGGGACGAATTGCGAATTATAAATTAAGAATTGCGTGATGTAGTCGCAATCGCGTGTTATAAATTCAGAATTACGTGATATAAAGTTGCAATTGTTTTTACCTCACAATTCTGACTTTATAACACGCAATTGCGACTTTATATCAAGCAAAATATCACGCAAACACACAACTGTGAGACAAAAAGTCGCAATTACGTTTTTTTCTGTGGCGGAAACAATTCCATAACTGTCTGTCATTTACATTACAGCATATGGTTTCACAATGCATAATATTTTCTTATTGACGCTGTATTTATACCGACATGTTTTAAAAGTGCTGTGTTACTATTTGTACCGTCACGGAATGCTATTTATAACCGGTGTTTGAATAAAGTCACTTGTCTGGTGAATAGCGTGGAATATTTATCACCTAAATGTAACGTTTTTGCTCATTTGCTATTAAACAATGACTCAGCCATGAGTCAACAGTGCTTTAAAATAAAGTGTAAACTGTTTCTAGACATGCCAGGGTGGCATAGATGTTTTTCTTCAAACAAGCTTCAATCACAAAAGGCTCGATTTAACCAGTCGGTGGTTTCATAACAGCAGGGTTGGCAGATGTTTTGTGCCCTTCAAGGTCATTGCCAACAGAGTCTTGCTTTAAGTTTGTTTTTAACTGCCACTTTGGAGTCTCTCAGTGCTGGCAATTATAATGGCTGACATCCAAAAGGTTCATTTTATAATTTCATGGGAAAAGAGAGGTGCAATAAGTTCTTCTTTAAGTACCTGCAATAAATCAGATTTGCTGATGTCCAAGTTTCAGCAGAGTAGATTATGGTTTACTTTTGGATGTAGCATATCAATCACTGAAGAAAATCCAATATATTAATTTCATTAAGCTGCCCGTAAGATGCCAAGCACCGGGTTCGCACAGGGACACGTGGGATTGGCTGGAAACTCCTCGCAGTGAAACTGAATTTATTTGATTCTTACCACAGGCTAGAGGCAATGAGAAGTAATGACAAGTGTTTTTAAGGTCCCAGCAAGAACACCGATACATTCTGACCGCTGTCAGGCGGGGATGAACATCTCTTTTGATAAAAGACACCTTAGGGGCCAAAACTGAGTCCTCAGTAGGATCATAAGACATTTTTGCACTTCTTTATGTGGTGTGACACACAGCACAAGGGATGAAAATACAGAAATGACCGGGGAAATGGACGTGTTGCGCGTACAGAATATACAAGGAAGGCTTTTGTAAAAAAAATAAATAAATAATAATATATATATAATTTTGTACTTTACACTTACAACAGGAAGAAAATGGTCTGCAAACATAATAAATGCAGAAATAAGTGGACAAAGGTGATTACAAAGTCTCATTCTATTATCTGTTTAACATGTCAAACATGTTTGCATAATATAAAATTCCCTAAATCCTCCCTAAAAGTAATAGATTTCCGTGAGACGGTGTGACAGGATGGTGAGATGTGTATATTCATTGAGGATATGAGGATAAATGTTGTTTCTCTAAATATTAATGTTATCGTCCCATCCTGTGTTTTATTTTAGAGCTTAAAAAGTGGAGCTATCTCCTTGAAACCATTTCATAAACTCTGACTGGTTTATTAATAAATTATATTATGGCAGCTGTGAACACTGCTGAGGACAGTGTGACACCTATTATGTAAATTACAGCTGACCTTTCTATGATGAGTGGTCTAAACTAGTCACTTCTTAAATAAAGAGGCTAGCAGTCTGAGGCGCTGATGTTGTTTAGTAGTACAGGGTAAGTCAAATGTTTTGGGAAATTATTCATGTGTGCTTTGTCCTGGAAATATAACTCAATGGATAAAATTCAACTACAAACCAACAAAATGGAGCTGCAGTTAAACGGTTATTCCTATCACACTTAAAATATAGGCCCTTGTGCTAAATCTGGAACCAGTTGAGATCTATAAACTGAAGTTCCTATCATTTTTGAACCCTTGACCATGGCAGTTAACCCTAGGTTGCCTCAATAAGTGCCCATGTAATATCATATTATCTCATCACAGCAAAACTCTCTCTAAAAAAATCTCTATCTATCTATCTATCTATCTATCTATCTATCTATCTATCTATCTATCTATCTATCTATCTATCTATCTATCTATCTATCTATCTATCTATCTATCTATCTATCTATCTATCTATCTATCTATCTATCTATCTATCTATCTATCTATCTATAATAAAAATGTACAAAATTTTATTTATATTAAAATTATATCAATATTTCGATACCTGTATAATTGTCACCACATGACTTTCATATCTCCCATAACACTGTGTGTACAATCTTTTCCTTCTCAGATGAACAATTTCCATCTCACATTAATAATTTAATCTCAAGTCATTATTTAATGTTCATTTATCTATGTATTTAGTAATTTTTTTTAGTAGCTTTTTAATGTTAGCTGATCATTATGCTATAATAAACCCACAGAAACCCATGCACATTTTCCCTAGATGTTTTATAATACAAATAATTTTAGGAAATAATCATACTCTTTAAAAGATTTTTTTTGTTCTTTTTTATATGGCTTTTACTTTGTAAATCAAGGCCATTTTAAGTTAATTTCAAAGGCTCAACTTGTGTTAAAATATACTGTATGATGTGGCCTACTTAAACTCGAAGGGTCAATAAAGCGCACTTGAGCTAATCTTTGTTAATTTGCACAGTCATCTGTCTAGTTTTGCATTGGTCCAATCCGTTCTCTGGCCCATTGGCTACAGTCCTCTGGTGCGTGTGTCTTATCCATTTACAAATTATAGCCAGAACCCACATGCCAAAGTGCATTTGTCCCGCGTTAAGTTTAAAGATTTATTTCCATTTGTTTTCAATAAACATTTTATGTACATACGACATACTATGCATTTGCACTTGGAGGGACAGATATTTTAGGAAGGGTAGTATAAGTTTTAGTGCTTGGTGCCTTTGAAAGCATTTATTGCCATGTCAAGCGCCAGATTGAGCAGGGAAAAAAACGTTAGTGGAAAGTTATACTTTAATTTGACATAATAGCACAAGATTGGGTCTACTTTCTGCTGACAGATTTTTTTCAGATGATCACTTGCACTCCTTGTCTGCAGAGGCACTGGCAGCTGTCAGCTTGACCCAGTCTTTCTCTGACCCCGCCACACACTAACTCATCTGCCACCAGGTTTTTATGCATTCCTATATTTACTACTAGCATGCACACCCGTCCCTGTAGGGGAAAGTTAATAATGGAAAGCTATAAAGCAAGACCTAAGGCCAGGTCTATGAAAAATAAAACACCTTTATGCTTTTTATTCTATTTTTTTTATTTCATACATTGGGTGACATGTATTTCAAAATGCCTCTGAGTACCATATTTTGCACTGATTTTGAAAATGCTTCTATGGGGAGATTTCAACATTCCTTACTGGTAGGGGGGATTTTTATGATCATGGTTTATGGCCAACTTCACATATTTACAAGGAGAGATATTGCACAACAGTGACATTTGCAAGCAGGTTTACCAGCTATTAAAAGCAAATGTTACTTGTTTTCACTTTTAAGTGTTTATATACGTTGCCCTAGTGTAGTCACGTAAAACATAATAGTATAACATAAATTTGGAGACCAATATTTGAGACAAATATTGCTTTATATAGGTTTGTCAAAAGTATGTTTGATTGAGGAACTACACGTGTAATTCACTCCTTTTAATTATTAATGGCAGTCAGCCAAATTAGGGCAAATTAATACAGTGATCAAATGGCAAAAAAGTTGCATAAACTCATTGAGATATTAAGCGATTGGCATTATGAAATCAAACATTAGTATTTGACATTTATACTCTTCAAATATTTGAATGAGGTTTTCAATGAAAATCGATGATGGGTCTCCACAATCTTTCAAATGTCACAGATAGTTCACTCTGAAAAATAAAAAAAGTAGACATGATTACTTATAAGAAGGATACAATGTGTTTACCAATGTTTATGTCCAATAAGTATATATTCGCACTACCGTTCAAATATGTGTGGTCAGTAAGATATGTATTTTAAAGAAGTTAAAGCTTTTATTCAGTTACAAAGGTTCTTCTGACTTTAAAACATTAAGCAGCACAACTGCACAAGTTTTATATCAATAAATGTTTCTTGAGCACCAAATCAAGGATCAAGTGACACTGAAGACTGGAGGAACAATGCTGAAAATATTTAAAAATTGTTAGGGTTGTTTCTGAATTTTGGATTTTTGAGTTACTTCTTTCAAAAACATTATTTTACCAACTCCAAATTTTTGAATGGTAGTGTAGGGTACAACAGGGCTAAAGGCACACCGGGGTAAAAAGCGCATTAGATTTAATTTTTGATTTTACTTCCTCATTTATATTTTATTATCAATCTTAAATTTGTTGAAAATTTGTTTTCAATAATGACAGTATATGTAAAAGTATGGTATTTGGGTAAAAGGCACCTCTGCTGTTGAGGCGAAATCACAATAATTACCATTACAAGCTAGCTGACTTTTCCATTTGTTGACATTACATGGTTAGATCCTGATGGTAAACATCACATTGGGTGCCCTAAGAGATAAGATATATTCAACATATTTAAAACGAAACCATCCTATTTAAAAAATATATATATATATTAATCATCATATGATAAAATATAATTTATTGTTATTAGTGCCTTTAGCCCTGTTGTACCCTATATATATATATATATATATATATATATATATATATATACATACTGTAAAAAATATTTTTAAGATTTGTTATCACAACATATTTTCTTTTGTCAAATCAACTTTATAATAATTTATTTAGTTGAGATAACTTGTTATTTTGAGTTTCTGATGGTTAAATTAATCTCCTTCATTGTATTAACTCACTTACTTATCTTACAGCTTACTTTTTTAAGTTAAACCATCAATATTTGTTTACAGTACAGTAATCACAACATTTTTTTCTTTTGTCAAATCAACTTAAATAATTTATTTAGTTCAGATAACATAATTTTGAGTTTCTGATGGTTAAATGAATCTCCTTCATCGTATTAACTCACTTTTTCCAGTTCAATGAACTTAAAATTTTAAGACAACCAGGTTACTTACTTTTTTAAGTTAAAACATCAATATTTTATTTACAGTATATATATATACACTGTAAATAAATATATTTTCAAGATTTGTTATCACAACATTTTTTCTTTTGTCAAATCAACTTAAATAATTTATTTAGTTGAGATAACTTATCATTTTGAGTTTCTGATGATTTAATCAATCTCCATTGTATTAACTCATTTTTTTCCATTTCAATCAACTTAAAATTTTAAGGCAACCAGGTTACTTAATTCTTAAAAAAAATTTAAGTTAAAACAACAATATTTTTTACAATATATATATATATATATATATATATATATATATATATATATATATATATAGAGAGAGAGAGAGAGAGAGAGAGAGAGAGAGAGAGAGAGCATCTGCACAAATGTAGCTCAAACACTTATATAAGATAGAGTCAAACTACATGCAGCTGGTATTTTCACACATTTTCTGACAACATACCTAAGATTGTCAGCTGTGTGCTGCATTCAGCACGGCCTAAAGAGTTTTCTGCCACTGCTTTGTATTCTCCGTTGTCTTTGGCACTGACTCTCAAGATTAGCATGGAACAGACGCCACAGGTGTTTGAAATGTAGTAGTTGGTGTTAGTGTTGATGCTGACGTTGTTGCGGTACCAGGTGACGTGAGGTATGGGGTTGCCTCTCACGGCACAGCTCATGTAGCACTCATATTTCTCCGGGGTAGTGTGTGTCTTCAGTGGAACCGTGAAAATGGGAGCCGAGTCAAAGTTGCAAGGTTTAGATGGAGCTATATTGAGCCTGAACTTTTCTGCAGGAGACAGGAAAGCATGCTAAATACAACAAAAGGTAGTGTTATACAACTAAAGGTAATATTCTTTATCGAAAGCGGACCAAAAGAAGTAGAAGCACCAGCAGCCTCACCTTTCTTTCTTACAATGCCCCATGTTTGGGACTCAGATGGTTCTGAGATTCCTATGTCATTTTTGGAGTACACACGGAACTTATATTCTCTTCCTGGCATGATATTAGTTGCGGTGAAGTTGTTGTTGAACAAGCGGTCAGCAACTGTCTGCCAGGTGCGTTTAATGGAGTCCCGTTTCATCACCATATAGTACAAGTGATTATCTCGTTTCTCATCAGGAGAAGAATCCCATGAAACTGTCAATGTGCCAGGGACATTTTCTTCCAGCTCCACTGGGCCAGGTGGCTTGGGATCATCTGCAAATATGCCAGGTTTCCACACCATCCATAATATTCCTCAATATTATCTTAGAGATTTTGCCTAGAAGAATGTGTTCCTTGATAAACATGTTTTTTTTTTTTTGGTCCTGGAATGACTATTAACAGCCCTTGAAATCAGAGGGAAATTATTCATAAGCCCTACATCTAACCCTAATATCGGATTGGCTGATGCTGTTCCACGATGAACAAGTACAGTATGTTTATCCGGAGACACATTCTACGTGTGAAATCACAGTAAGCAAATTAGATTTCAGTCCTGATGCATTTTGCTTTGATATTGTCTCTTACCCGTCACTCTGATCTCAACACTGAACGTCTCCTGACCCACTATGTTCTTGACGATGATGGTGTAGATCCCAGAGTCAGAACGCTCAGCAGATGGAATCAGGAGCTGGGACGTCCCATCCGCATTGCTCACGGTTACACGTTTGGACACAGGCATTCCATCTTTAAGCCAGATTATAGTTGGCATTGGGGATGCCTGCAAATGAGATTTAATATTTTGTTATTAAACTCAGTAAGACATCTGAGGATAGGAAAATGTCTGGTTAGTAAATACCACTATTTTGTTACCTCAAAGTTTATGATGACCCGAGCAGAATTTTCGGCTCTTACAACCATAAAGCTCTTCATTTTACGATTGGTGAAATTTGGCCTCACTGAAAAAGAGATTTGGAGACTAGCAAATGTTCTGAAAAAATATCATTTCAATGACAACTCTTTGAATTGTTTTAGTGTTATTGAATATGCCAATGTTAATATATTTGGTCTTGGGGACTAGATCTGCTATGTTGCTGCTGCAGATCAAGTATGAATTTGCTACTGCTAATAGATAAACAGACACACTGCTGTGAGCAAGATAAGCTGCTGCTGCAAAAAAATACATGTGCATCCCGTAGCAGATCTAGGCAGGTGGAGCTGGGGAAGGTGGAGGTATTCTATCTTACAGCAAACAAAGTATAGTAACAAGAAATGTAAATACAGTGATGCATTTCCATAATTTTGTACGAAAGCGTATTGCATTCACTTGAGGAAAAACAATCTACTGTTTTTTTTCTGAATTAACGAGTTAATTATTTCAGAATTACGAGATACTTTTTCATGGGAAAAAGTTTTTGCTCTGTTTTTCTGAATTAACGAGTTAATTATCCCAGAATTACGAGATATTTTTTCATGGAAAAAAGTTTTTGCTCCGTTTTTCTAAATTGACAAGTTAATTATCTCAGAATAACGAGAATTGTTCATGGAAAAAGTTTTTGCTTCATTTTTCTGAATTAACAAGTTAATTATCTCAGAATTACGAGATTTTTCATGGAAAAAAAGTTTTGTTCTGTTTTTCTGAATTAATTACTTAATTAGCTCAAAATTATGAGTAACTTATTAATTTATAAAAACAGAGTGAAGAAAAATGTTTTTCAAGAAAAATGTATCTCATTATTCTTAGATATTAACTCGTTAATCCAGAAAAACGGTGCAAAAACTTTATTCCATGAAAAATTATCTTGCAATTCTGAGATGATTAACTCATTAATTCAGAAAAAACAGAGTCGATTTTTTTCCTCAAGTGAATGCAATACTCTTCCATACCTTTGACAGTGCACATTATAAAAAAAACATACTCATATCATACCAGGTGGAGGCATGGCAATGATGTAGTTGTCCAGATCTCGGGGTTCCCCGTCACCTCCTTCATTGGTTGCAACTACTCTGACCCAGTACATAGCCATAGACTTGAGGCCAAGAATTGTATAGAAAGTTGAAATGATTGGGTTGGAGTTGCAGCGACCCCATTCTGTGTTCTCAGCTGGCCTTAATTCCACAAAATAACCTTTAGCTTCATCCTGGACACCTTCCTCTTCCTTTGGTTTTGTCCAACTCAAAGACAAAGAGGTATAGGTGGAATCTGTGACTTTCAGGTCAATGACTTTACCAGGGGGTTCTGAAATCCCAAATTGAAGTACAAAAAGGTCAAGGTAGTTCAGTTGTAGGGTTATTATTTTTCTGGTTTTATTTCACCAGATTTTAAACACAGTTAATCTTGCTCTACAAAAATACTTATAATGTTTTAATGTGATAACTATTTGAGTGTCAACTTACTTTTAGGATCTCGGGCTATTACAAATTCTGAGGGTGTGCTTGGTTCTCCAGCACCAGAGAAGTTGATGGCGGAGACGCGGAATTCATATTCCATTCCTTCAACAACCTCTTTCACATCACACTGTTTGCCTTGGTGAGGACAATGAGTGAAATAAGCAAGTAAAAGTCTAGCATGTTTTATAGAACTATACAAAAATCGATTAGAAATTTTAAAGCCAAAAAACAAACAAACCTTTGATTGGCTCATCAGGGGGGTTCACCTGACCCCATAAGTTGCTGCCTCGTTTGCGTTTCTCCAAATTGTAGCCAACAATGTTGGTTCCACCAGTGTTGGTAGGAGGTGACCATGCCAACGTGATGCAGTTCTTGAAGGCACTGACCACTTTGGGCGTACTTGGTGGTCCAGGATATGCTGAAACAAATTAGTCCTTTTAATATAACAATTCCTGCATGATTTGGCAGGGGGGTAAATCGGATTAAACTTTCTCTGATAATTGCATGATTGTGATTTAAAATGTTGGCCAGGCTTGCTGTGCTTGTGTTTAGGGCTGCAGAATTTGAACTGAAACTTGACGGATCATGAGCTAATTGTGTGTAATTAAACACAGTGCTGTTAATTAAACACATATGCAAAGTATATTTATTTAACTAAATCCATGCCTTTGCGATATAAAAATGGGTGTTTCATGTTTATTTACATTTTCAGTAAGATCTTAATGCTATAGTTAAAGGGTCATGAAACCCCCCTCTTTCAGCATCACAGGGAAACATATTCAACCCACTTTGCACCATGAAAACAAACACTTGCGTCCCATGATTGCCTCTCTCATCTACAATACGATATCACAGTTTGACAAGTGGAAAGATCCACGTGGTGTCATGAATAATTAAGAGACAGTGTCTTCTCATAGGATATGAAAATTCAGTCTCATTAATAATAATGAGACACCGATAAGTCATCAAGGCACTCACAGTGCACGGCTACGTCACAGCCTATGACATGGACATGATGAAGATTTTAAACCCGGAAGATGAAAAAAGCGGAAAAAACTCAAATTTACCCCTACTATTAAATCTAAAAGATGCTAACATTGTCTTCAATGGTGTTCAACACACATACCTCTGTTAAAATCTCAGAAAATTTAGTTTGGGGTTTCATGACCCTTTAAGATCTCACCTTTGGTGCCAGCCTGGATGTCAGTTGTCTCGAAAACATCACTGGTTCCCTCTGCAGTCAATGCCCTGATGCGATAGCAGTACTTTCTTCCGTGGTCCACATCAGTGTCCTTGTAATGGGGCTCTGCGGGGATGTTTCCAATCTTTGTCCAGGTGTTGCGTCCAATTTGGTTACGCTCCAAATAATAGTTCAATATTGGAGAACCGCCATCGTCTTTTGGGGGCCTCCACTTGAACTCCACACAGGAAGCTGAGGCTTCTAATACTTCAACAGGTCCCATTGGGTTGGTGGGTTTATCTGAAGTACAAGAATGAAATACTGGTTCTTTTTTTTTCAAAAACAAATGTATTATGGATTAAGAATTGGATTATATTTGTAAATTATTAACTTTAAGAAAACCTTTCCAGAACATTAGCTTCATGAGAATGTTCCCTGTTAGCTGGAAACACAGCATTTTTCTTAATTACATGTTACATGATTTTACATTGCCTTTCAATTACCAACCTAGAACGATGAGTCTTGAAAGTGCTTCAATGGTTCCATACTCATTTTTGAGCTTCAGCTTTATTTCTCCACTGTCTTTGCGTTGACACTTCACAAGTAGAAGGCGACTGTGACTGGACGATTTCTCAATCCTAATGTGATTATCCTCAAGCAACTCTTCACCCTCATTGTACCACTGCACTTTCATTGGCTCGCGACCCACAAACTCCAGTTTGAAAGTTGCATTTTGGCCAACCTTGATTATTACAGGCTCTGAAAATTTAGCCAAGTCATCTTGATTCATCCTTGGTGGATCTGAAATACAATAGACATTCAATATAAAGTTTGACTTATCAAATAATGTGCCTCCATATTGTCCATTATTAATTACCTTCCACAACCAAAATGGCCTCAGTTTTACGTCCATCAGCCTCAAAGCGATACTTTCCATTGTCCTCCTCTGTGCAGTTTGTTACAATCAACTTATGAACTGCTCCATCTTTGACTATCTTCAGATCATCTGTGGCTGTTATCTATACAGATATTTCAACACAATATTTGCTTACAAAATCACAGGTCTTGATCATGTCTAAATGAATATTATTGATTTGTGTATTGGTAATGAAGATAACTATTACACTATTACAACTATTAGAACTTTGAGCTTGATAAAGCTCTGCCTACCTCTTTTCCATCCTTATACCAAATACCATCGCATTTGTCACTGCTGAGTTTGCACTCCAGTTCAGCTGACTGACCAATGATGGCATGAACATCTGACAGCCCACTGATGAAGTGAACTCCTGGGTCTGAACAACAGGTGCATTGACAACAGTTCGATGATAAATATTTCTACTTAATATCGTATGTAAAACGGTGCATTGAGCAGATCTGCAGAACATAGACCATAAATAGACAGGACAATAAAAAAACATCTCGGAACGAAATTAGTTTTGTTACATCGCACATGACTTTTCCCGCCGATGTGCTCCGAACACTGTCCTAAAACTTTTACTCGATCTAACTATATGTAAGTTTGAAATCGTGAATTTTGTCATCATTTCTTCCCCAAATTCCAAAGAATCAGTAATGGAAATAAATCGTTATCTTACCGATAATGGTGTCTGGGACTAAGGGCCCAGTCCTCACTCTCTTCCTTGGCTCTTCACGAGGAGTCTCTTCCTCTGGTTGAGGTGTAGCAGCTTTCTTTGGCTCTGGTTGTTCTTCCTCCACCTTTGGCTCTGGCTCTTCAGCTACAGGTCCAGAGTCTGGTTTGGGTTCTGGTTTAGCCTTTGGTTTTGGTTCTTCTGGCGGTTTCTGTTCCTCTTTTGCCGCAGCCTCAGCCTGCATCTGTTTCAGTTGCTCCATCCTCTCATCGCGCTCCTTCTGCAGCTTCTCCTGTTGCTCCGCCGCAATCTTGATCAAGTCTGTGCCCCCACCTCCTGCTTGAGTGGTTTTGCGTGCTGCCTTCTTGCCCCTCTGGTTTGGATCTGGGTCAGCTGTTCCAAGGGCAGACCAACATAGGAATAAGGTGTTAAAATTCGGGTCATTGAGTGGAAAACTTGCCGGATGTCTACATGACACTGCTCACGTACATCCAGCTCTCAATGATATAATGACCATAAATGGACGTTTGAACAATGTATGCAATCAGTTTTCTTCTGTGCTTGTTATTCATTCATATTTGAAATATTTTATTGAAATGATCAGTTTTGAGTGCTTGTCAGGTCGGTCAAATCGATGAATTAACTATTGTGCAGCTTAATTGTTCATTTATTCGAATGTTTTGTCTAGAATGTTAACAAAAGAGTCTAATTTAGAATTTATGAATCTAATCAATAAAGTTTATTTTATCTGGGCTGTGTCCGAAATCACTTAATTAGAGCTGTATTTGAGGGCACAGCGATTTGTAGTGGTGTCAGAAACAATAGTTGACATTGAGTGCACTCATTCAGTCGCACAAGCACCGCAGTAATGTGGACAAGCAATGTACGCTCTATGGCTAGAGAATACCCATAATGCACAGTGAGAGTCACACGTCAAATGAATTTCCACGTCTGAATAGAAGATGCCTTTGCACCTGAATCATCCATCCATTTTCCAAACAGCTGGTCCAATGTGGCTACAGCATCATAAATTCCTTTTTAATGAATTATTACATTTTTTAATTAAGTTTTCCATGGCAAAGTTCAAGATAAATCTTTTCAAAACTACTGGAGCTGCCAGTTTGCTACTTTTCAAATGATTATCAAACAGCAAGCACAAAGCAAAAGCTCAGAATCACTCATTTCCATTCACCCTTTCAAGTGGACTATAAGTGGAGTAATGTAGGAAATAGTGACTTCGAGTATAGGGGGCGATTTAGAACACAGCATGGGAGTTAAATGCAAGGATCCAAACACTTTTACATGTTTTTCTGATATGTTATATGGTTGATATCTGAATTTCATCTTACCCTCCACTACCAGCCAGGCGTTACATGACTTTAACCCAGCCACAGCTGCATAGATGCCCTTGTCCACTTGCATAGCGTCCTTCACCACCAGTCTATGGATTAGCATGTCCTCGGAGACAGTGATGTCATACTTTTCACTTTGTTCCAGGGGAACATTCTTGCCTATCCAAGAAATCTTAGGGAGCGGAGCAGACAAGACACATTCGAACACGGCATCCTCTCTTTCCACACACTTCACTTCCTGAATCTTTACCAAGAAGTCTGCCACGGGAACTGCAAAGGTAAAGACAACAAGCATGTATTAACCTAAAACTGTACTTGGAACATCTAAATTAACTGGGTTGATCAATCAGAATAGTTGGATCAAAAATGGAAATTCTGTCATTGCTTATTCACCCCCATGTTGCTCCATCATGTTTTGTTTCCGTTAAATGGAAATGATTAAACTGAAGTTGCTTTTCAATCAGAGAAATCGAATGATTCACTGTAAACTGTCAAATACAAATACAGAAACGTAAAATGTCATTGCATTCATTTGAATGGTTTGAATTTGAATGCAATTGAATTTGAAAGTCGAGGGCTTGGAGCTAGAGGGGCATTTTGGGCGAATATGAGTTCTTTATATCAAAATAAAGGTCTCGATGAGCTCTATCCAATGGTGTCAAAAATACTTATCTGAGATCAAACTGTATTGAATAAAGCAACAAAAAGTCGTATCTGACGTATTTATTTATTTATTTTTTTTTTGAAAATGTTTTAGAACAAGTTAATTGTTTAAATATGCCATACATTTATTTTTACTTAAATACTCATTCATGTAAGTATGTCTGTGTTTGCAGTGTTTTTGGTTTAAGATTAATAATACAGGTGATTGAAGTGTGGTAAAAATTTTGTTTTGTCTCAAGTTTGTTAAAAGCCACTTACGCCCCTCTGGCTCCAAGCCCTCGAAGTGCAAAATAGATACTGTGTTTAATGAAATTACTATCCAATTTGATTTTATGAAAAGAAATATTGTGTTTCATAGAAGAAAAAAAAAAATCCTAAACATTATGGTGCGAGATATGAGGGTGATATAATGCTGACAGAATGTTAAAACCTTTTTAAAAACAACTTTTTTATGTTAAACACTATAAATGATCTTTCTAAATGCTTAAAGCTCACTTTTAAAGTCAGTGGAGAAGATATTGACCCCCCCAACATCAACTTGATACAATCCAGCATCTTCCGGATTCAAACCATTTACACTAAAGACGAATTTTCTGCCGACTTGACGCAGAGAATGCTTCTCATCTGTTTCAGTGTTAAATGGAACCATTACACCATCCTGTGACAAAAAAAAAAAAAATTATATATTATTATGATTATTATTCATTTTTAATTTTACAGTAAAATTAAGTAATTAAAATGCTTGTGTGTTATTTTACCTTGAAGAGAAAGATTTTGGAATTGGGATCTTTGAGATCCATCTCAAATTCAAATTCGGCACATCCAGGCTTCTTGATTTCAATATGTCTCAGGCTGCTCAGGTTTTCAATGAACTGTTAGAGGAAAAGCAAGTTAAAAATATACTTTGAAACTTTCAGAGGTTAGATTTACAGAGGCATTTAGCACACACACTTCTTGGGCAAAAATAGTAATCGAGACCAGTGAGGTATTTCACACGTCATTCATTTACAGAGCCTGTGTATTTATACGTTGAAAATTATGACATTTGTTATTTTGTTTGATGGATTTGTTTGAGGTGTATCACTATAGACCATTTCAAAAGATGTAAACAACACTGGCCCAGAAGCACTTCCTGTTTCAGTTTTTTAACACTACATAAAAGCTGGGATAAAATACAACCAACAGAACATTTAAAACTGAATCAAAAAGTTAAACAAACATCTTTAATAAGTTTTTTTTTACATGTGAAATAAAGAAAACAGTTACAAACTGAAACAGGAAGTGCTTCTGGACCAGTGTTGTTTACATCTTTTGAAATGGTCTATACTTCAACATAATGATTTGTCACTGTTCATTTGTAATGCACCTGAGCCTGCTGCTCCTCTATTTCCCTTTTCTTTTCACTCAGCTTCTTCAACATCCCGCGGAAGTCAGTCACCCCATATTCCATGCAGATGCGCTCGTAGTCTTTCTTATCAGCGCTCAATAACAGTTCCCAAAATTTCTCGTCAACTTCTCCATCTTTCTTCGGCTCATTTTGTTCGGCTCTACAAACACAAACACAGGGTCAGGCTGGACACGTGCATCTGCTTAGTGTCCAGATAAACCATTCAAAATGCAAAAAATTGTGCTTGAATCATCATTGGTATGATCAGCAAGAACTTACCTTGTCCTCAGGGTCTTTTTTAAATCAACGACTGCTTTTTCTCGTTGTTCTGAAAATAAATAGAGTTGGACTATTCATCTTTATTCTAAAAGAGATGTTGTATTTGAAATACTTTTTTTTTGCTTCAATGATTCACTCAAGACTTGAATGCAAACAGACCTAATCGTGCCTCCTGCATTGCTTTGCTCTTCTTGAACCCAACTGAAAAAAAGAGAATTTTTGTTTTTCTCAGCACAGCTCAGGCAGAAAACTGATTCACTTGTTTTATTGTGCTTTCACAGATACAGCTGGAAGAGGTTTTTCTACTGACCTTCAATCACATTGAGTGTGACCGTGACCACAGCACGTCCATACTCATTATTTGCATAACACTTGTACGTGTCTGCTTGATCAACTCCAACATTGGGCATCTATTAGACACAATTTGTTTTTTTTATTAACAATACTGTATTGGTTTGAATTCACAAAAGCAAACGCAAGTAAAAGCTGTTCCTAAGTTATAATTACATACACTACATTGCGAAAAGTGTGGAAACACGATTGGCTATTTCGGCCCTTTTCTTTTTAAGCATGGCAACGCATGAACCCAATGGGGCTGAAGCAGAATACATAACTTTTTTTTGGACCATCCAGTTAAGTTTTTTTTGCGAACAAAAACGTCACCTGTAATTGATGCTCTCCTGAGATTGGATCATACGAAACAATATATCTTTCCGGATCAGATGTATCTCCGTTGTTTCGAGCCCATGTAACATTAGGTGTTGGATCTCCAGTGATGATGGCTTTGAAAAATGCAAACTTCCCTGTGTGAGGGTTTAACAAAGTCAGTTGAGTACTTCAGAAAAATAGTCATTATATATATATTTTTAAGATTAAATATGCTTTGAGCGGCAGTGCAATATACCTTCCTGGATAGTCAAGGCGATGGGTTTGCGGGTGAAATCGGGATGACTTTTTCCTTGCGGGATTTCCTCCACAAACTGTGTGATCATCACTCCTGGGACTTTAGATCGCTTCTTAATGGACACTGTGGAATCAAAAGTGAGCAAAAAGTTAAAAGCTGTGATACATTAAATCAATGGATTTTGAAAAAGTGAATCCTCAGTGAATTCTTTTAAACTGAAAATAGAGGAACATACCTTGCCCAGGAGCAGTGGGCTCCTCTTCCTTACTTTTTGTGAATTTCATCTTGGCATATGGGATTTAGAGAACTCAGTCCTGTGGGACGAGTGACATTAGTGATCAGAAAAAGTCTTCAGATCCAAAATGAATGAGGAAATAAGCACATATTTTTATTTATTTTTAAACATTCTCATATTCTTCAAACCTGTAAGGGGAAAACATACAGATATTTGGTAGTGTCTTTAGAAAAGGAATATTTTACTCAATTTCATCCTCTGTTAACCCAAGAACGGTTGTGACCGGACCATTAAGTCAGGGGTTTGAACTCAGGAATTGGATCAGATAGCAAATTGTTCTTTTGAGCTGGTTCTTTTCAATGAACAATTTGATTCGGTTCACAAATCGGTCTAAATGGTTTGTTCACAGATGGACTGATTTGTGGAGTAATAGAACCATTGAACCTCTTGAAATCAATGCTTCTCAAGTTCAGGTAATTGGAGTTGAAAAATATGAGATAAATTCAGTTTGGTCTCTTCATATGGTGACTATGAAATGTAGGGATATTTTTTTTGTTAAATGTGAATTTCCTACGCTATCGCACGAATAATTCGTTCGAATTAGACGAATGATTAAAAAGTGTCTAATTCGTACGACCTCACTCGTACGAATTCGTACGATTTGTTTAAACCCACGTGATGGGTAGGTTTAGGGGCGGGGTAAGGGGTAGGTCATTCGTACGAATTTATACGAATTGGCCAATTGGTAAAATATGTACGATTAAGCAAAATCGTACTAATTCGTACGAGTGAGGTCGTATGAATTGTTACGAATTAGCCACTTTTTAATCATTTGTCGAATTTGGAATTTGAAACGTTCTACAGAAATACAATCATGGGTTTGTAGCTTCAAATAATGTATTTCATTGCCATTTAAAATGTGAATTTTACCTAAACCCGGTTGAAGTGAATTCACTTCACAACTACTATACTTAGGTGTGTTTAATAAGGTTGACGCAGTTATTCTTTCAAGTTTTGTGAAATTGGGGCAAAGTTCAAGACTTTGTTAGATTTGAAATGCTAGATGTTGTTCAGATGAGCTATCGTAATGAATATTTGACTCTGATCATATGTGTTCCCCTGAGGCAGGGAGCGTGGAGCTTAGCAGCAGGGTTAAGCTAAGAGCTTCTGTCAGCTTTTCTCTACAGCAACACGAACACTCCAGCTGTCTAGAATGTAATTCATGGTCCAGTCACCGGAGGAAAAAAAGCTGGCAACAGTGTCACTTACACCGATCCGCAACCTCAGGATTTAAGCAATATGTCTACAACAGGAATGTAATGCTGACACATTTTGAGTAAACCTCATCTCCTGAAGTCTCTATTAGATGGGTTTCTTGGAATGAAAGTAGAGACAATAATTGTGCCTGGAGGTGGTGGTTGTAAATTAGTAAGAGATATGCGGCAATTATATTTTCTTTGGATTACAACTTGGATTTTTATCAACACTGGGTTTGTAGAGCTTCTTTTTTTTTGCCATAAAGCCTTGTTAGTTTGGTTTCTGGTATAGAACTTGTGGCCATGTTTATTGTATGAGATTCAGAGATTTCAAAATGTATGTGTTGTTGCTGCTTGGAATTGATTCGCATTGAACAGTGTTATTGAGAACAGCATAATAAAAATTGCTGCTTTCCGTAGAGTAGTCATTTAAAGCGACGGTAAATTGTGGACTTCACTTCTCAATTAACACTTTGTGTGCCCACCGGTGTGAGTCAAGTAACCCTGCATGTTTTTGTCTGTTATAGGTCACATGTCTCATAAAACTATCAGTCAAAATACCTCTGACGCACACTCTCATCTCATCTCAAATGCAGAGTGCTAACATTTTTCAAGAGCTCTATTTCTCCTCAATCTCCTGTTATAGTAATACTATTCCCAGATGAGTTTTATAACTGCTAGATTGAAAGGAAATGTTTCATAAACAAAATGATTGCAGCAGTTGTGTATGACTAAAAATATTGGATCGGTAAGATTGTTTAATGTTTTTAAAAGAAGTCTCCTCTGCTCACCATGGCTAAATTTATGTGACACCGTAATATTGTGAAATATTACAATTATTATTACAAATTTTGAAGTATTACAATTTAAAATAGTCATTTTCTGTTCAAATATTTTAAAATATAATTTATTTTAGTGATGGCAAGATGATTATTATTAGATGATAGATGATTTTTTTTTTTTTTACATACGCTGTTCAAAAGTTTGGGGTCAGTTTTCTGTTTGGATTTTGTTTTAACTTTTATTCAGCAAGCATGCATTAATTTGATCAAAAGTGACAGTAATGAAACGCAATATATATATATGTATTAAAAATTAAGGCGGCATAAGTCAGGACACCCCTATATTAAATTCCCATAGAGGCAGGAAGAGTTTTACTTTTAAAGGCCAGTTATTTCATGGATCCTGGATATGCATCCTGATACACTGTAAAAATGAATGCGCTTTATCTAATCAAAAAAAAAAATTGTGGCAACAGATTACAAGCAACATTATTAATTCAATTTAACAATAGAATTGAGTAATAATTCATCAAATTAATTCCTTAAAAGTTAACCATTTAAAATGAGTAAAACGTACAAAAACAAACCTCCCAAAAACGTACATTTAAGTCACCATTATGGTGATCAGTGTTTGTTTTAGGTTTGTTTTAAAATGAAGGTTTTCTCCTTCAGTGATTCTTAATTAATCTTTGACGTCTGTCTGTTATTCAGATATGTTTGTTTTTTTGTTTTTTGGTGTAAACTTTACTCATTTTAAATGGTTAACTTTTAAGGAATAATTTGATTAATTATTACTCAATTCTAATTTGTTCAATTTAACTAGTAATATTGCTTGTAATCTTTTGCCACAATTTTATTGATTAGATAAAGCATATTCATTTTTACAGTGTAAAGTTCCCTTGGCCTTTGGAATTAAAATAGCCCCACATCATCACATAACCTTCACCATACCTAGTTTGGCATTGGGTACTTTCCATAAGATCATCTCTTAATGCAAATCAAATGCATCCAGCAATTAGGCTAACTGAAATAAAACCATGCCAATCTCTAGGTATGATGAAGGAACTTTATCAGGATGCATAGTGTCCTGGATATGACGAATTCACTGCTAAATGTTTTGTATGAGCTTCTGTTGCTTTCACTTTCATTATACAGCTCTATCATAATTTATCTTTCAATTAATAGGTCATATTTGGCTGTTTAAGTAGGGCTGAGTGCTGAGGATTGGGCCAGTGGTTCAAATGGTTATACCAATGAAATATCTATTCCATTTCTGATACTACAGCAAAAACTACTAGCCTAATAAATGGAAATGTAAAACGTTTTTTTTTAAAGACAAGCAAGCACTAAGTAACAATAAGAACAACTAATTGGAAAAAAAAAATCAGGTAGGTCTAATAGTAGTTTTCAGGTACAGAAATTTGTGTAACACTTCATGAATTATCATGAATTTGTGTATAAATGCATGCATGAATTATGCATTCATTCACGCATTAATATCTCATGAATCATCAGGAACTAACACGAGTTCAATATTTTTCATTCATGACTACATGAATGAACAACACCTTAATTGAAACATTAGATGAGCACATCAACATGAAAAATGATTACTTAAGATCATAATGTTTTCTTTGTTCTTTGTGCCTGAACTACTTTAAATTTGGTGTTGATTAATAGTGTAAGGTACGAAAGCCCTGAACCACAATGTGAAAAAGAAAAAAATCTGTAGAAAAAAAAAAAATCTAGCATTTTTTCGTTTTTCTTTACGTTACGGTTCAGGGCTTCCATAGTTAGCAGTACATCAAGATAAGTTTATCTGCGGACAGCTTCTTATCAGGGATAACCATATTTGTAGGAGATGAAAAATAGCCATGCCTAGCAACTGAGACATATGATTGATTTATAAATATGCCCAAGGGAGGCCTAGAAAGGGTCTCGAGTCCTAAGACATCAACCCCCAACTAATGGATAAGGCTCCTCTTACTGCTCTGACAATTTCTGTCATGTTTGATGACTTATTGAATTATCTTTTCCCCTTCTCTGTTTACCCTGCTCTTAGGATTGCCTGTGGTATTTTACAGGTGCATAAACAGCATATTGAGACAGGTTATCATTTATTGGTCTCATCATCCTTATTCATTTACATCATTATATTTGTTAACGTCTAATTAACATTTATTTACATACATATACAAAATGGTCTATATTGTGAAGATATTGTGGGTTGTTTGTCTATATAATCCATAAATTCTGACCTATTTTCAGCATTATATTTTCCCTAACCCATTAAAATTAATTGCCTTCCAGTGTAATCGAGCAGAGTCGGTGGTTGCAGCGTGATTTGAGACCAATAAAAATAAATTAATGGTGTAAAATAAAGATTGTTTACATTTACAGATTAATGTAAGAGCTGCATGTCATACATGTTGCTCCATACTAAGAAAACAGATGGTGTAGCATCCTGTCATCATAAAATGATAATAGGGAACCACTTTTAAGGGAATAAGGACCATAATGTGAGTTTTTGGCCCAACGGAAATTTTCGCTATAAGTGGGAATCTAACATTTTGCATCTCTACTGTTAGAAATAACATTCATATTGTGAAATGGTATAAAAAGCATTGATACAACTTTATTTAAAGCCTTTATGTTTAATGGTTTATAAAGGTATTAATAATGTATGTTATAATACATTATATCTTTTCATAAATAACTGCAAAAAGTTCAAATGCATTACATAGTTACATCTGAAATTGATTGTTTGTCATGTGTTTAAATGCATTATGCTTTCTAAATGTTTGTTCGGGGAATACAAGTATTATATACAATTATTCATAAGACCCTACAATGCATTGTATTACAAGGGATAATTACATTAAAATAATTTATAATGCATTATATATAAAGCATTTAAGTAAAACAACATTTTAGCCATTGACTATAAGAATCAATACACATTTTCTTGAAAAAATGCTCATATAGGTGTCACAAAATTTTACATCTAAATTCAATGAAGATGCTTTATAGAAAACCACACATACACACAAAAATCAATACATAGTTATGGTCAGAGTAGACTTTTATCCATTGACATGGAGTAGTCCAGGGCCATCATTAACACTTCAGGCAACCCCAACCTGTGCTTATTGGACAGGTGCATAACCCCCATAATGTAGCATAATTTTATAAATACTAAAAAATGCATTGGCTACTTACTTTGTAACTTGTGCCCCGTGCTCTTTGTTCAGCTTTGAGTGTTGACTTCTCCTTTGCTACCCAATTTGAGATGGTCCTCAAGGTGTCCTGTTGCTCCTTCAGGGTGTTGGCTGAGGGATAGGCTTACCCTTGAGTGGGATGTGAATCTGTGACTCCTCCCTTAGATATGGGACCAGGTTGGAAGATGAAGCGTAGAGGGTCTTAATAACTATCCACTAAAAAAGAAACTCCAGAAGCAAACACGCAGTGCGACAGTGACAGAGGAGGAAGCTGCGTCCTCGCGATGTGAAAAAGGTAAGCTTGTGCTTCTCAGAATGATGCGTTGGAGCCTACTGATAATGATGATTTAATTTTAAAAACGGAGTATCATTTGGCGTTATAATTGTGTACCATTAACAAAAAATGCTGCATGGGTCACAGGAGCCGAGAGAATCTAGTTTATATTGACAAAATATTTAATGCATGAAGTTTTAAATGAAAAGCCATTGTTACGGAGATAAATGATTTTTAATGATTTATGGGTTGCATTCACTTTACTTAACTTGGCATTAACAATCCTGTGCTTGTTGGATACGAGTTTAAAGTTACAATGGTATGGTCAGGCCAGGGTGTTATGGCCCATATATGGATCAGAAGAGATAGAGAGGTCATAACTCATTGAAATAGTGACTCTTAAGTTTGACATATGCACATGGGCACATACATAACTACGCCGCAGGAGCGCAGTACTGATGTTACATTTGCCGAACACAGTCAGACCATTTAAAAAATGTAGTGGCAGTAAAATGCTCCAAATATAACATGGACAGAATGTTCAGGCTTTTAAGTACTTTAAGTGAGACTTTATGGTGACACCAGCATGCATTCATATGGAACTTCTGTATAATATTTCTCTCTTTTTGTCTCTTTCTGAATAGATGTGTTCAGCTCTTGAGAATTTTAAGGCCATAGTATTAGGGATCTGATTATTTGTGAATTCATACGCAAGAGTAGTGGATTTATAATGATAAGTCACTTTGCAGGTACATTAACAGTCCGTACACAATAGCACTGTTCAAAGAAACTGAATATTTTATTTATGTACACCAAACCATTTTTTTTTGCTAAAGTATATCTGAAGTATCAAAAACTTCTTTTACACTTTAGAATTTCCATACAAGCAAAAAAGAAAAAAAAAATTAATGTGAGCAATCGAAACTCTGCACCTATTTTTTTCTTCTTTTTCTGTAGTACAGTAATTGATTTAATGAAAGCATGAAAGAGCAGGTTACATACACGAAAGAAAATAATAAATTATTTAATAAATTAAATCGCATACAAGAACAATACAAAAACTAAGCTAACACTTTACAATAAAGTTTATTAGTTAATTACCTTAGTTAACATGAACTAAGTGTGAACGATACTTCTACAGCATTAATCTTAGTTAATATTAATTTCACTATTTACTAATACATTATTAAAATCCAAGGTTGTATTTGTTAACATTAGTTAATGCACTGTGAACTAACATATACTACATATGATATAATAAACAGCTAATAATTTTTTAACATTAACAAAGATTAATAAATACGGTAACAAATGTATTGCTCAGTGAGTTTATGTTAGTTAATGCACTAACTAATGTTAACTAATAAACCTTATTGTAAAGTATTACCGCTGAAGAAAAATCATTGTCAAACAGGATTAGGTACAGTAAGCATGGCGTATTTTTGAGGGTTAGCACTTTTGAGGGTTAGTTCACCCAAAAATGAAAACTATGTCATTAATGACTCACGAAGCGTCTTGCGTCATCACTGAACGTGGCTCGACAATAGAACCGGAAGACAATAAAATGCTGAATAAAGTCGTAGTTTTTGTTATTTTTGGACCAAAATGTATTTTCGAGGCTTCAAAACATTCTAACTAACCCACTGCTGTCACATGGACTATTTTTATGATGTCTTTATTTCCTTTCTGGACAAGGACAGTATACCATATATTTTCAATGGAGGGACAGAAAACTCTCAGACTAAATCTAAAATATCTTAAACTGTGTTTCAAAGATGAATGGAGGTCTTACGGGCTTGGAACGACATGAGGGTGAGTAATTAATGACATAATTTTCATGTTTGGGTGAACTAACCCTTTAAGAATCAGCCAGAGTTTTTTCTTTATGTTTTCAGGTTTTTATACTATTAAAACAGTAAGACTATATGAAGTTTTACCACATGCATTTGATTCTACTATTTTTATCTAATAAGGCCACACAGTGTAGTGTTCGCACAAGACACATCTTTCTTCAAAAATATGTAGGGCCTAAAATCCAAAAAAAACAACAACATGATGATTGGACAGATGTTTGTTTTGGCATCCTCCACACACCATGGTTTTATTCTGAAAAACAAATAAAGAAAATATGGTTAAGGTGTTAGATTCAATTTATCTAAGGTGTTAAGTTTGAACTGTTCTTAAACTTACTGAATTTACTTTGTAACTGTTATGAGTTAACACTTAAATATTTGAAATGGAAGTTTTAACCAAGTTATTAGGATTTCTGAAGATATATTTAGAAATATATTTAGAAACATTATATTGCATAGGTGCATTGTTAGGATGTTTTCTGAGTGGTTTTTGCTGGGTTTCCTAAAAATGTTGCAGATCATGTAAGATCATTCTATACTTTGACTGATCAACGCCTGCTTGAACATGTACGTAGATTTCTTGTTATTACGTACAATTTAAGTCCATTGTTATCAGAGTGTACTGTATCTCCAGGAGTTTGTCTCCCCAACATGAAAATAGCTTGAAAATGCTCCTGAATATGTAAAGTTATGTTATCTTTATAAGACACTGGAAGTCATTGAACATTAATGAATACACATGCAGTTAAATATTGTGATATAGTAAGGCAGACTTTCGTTAAATTTACGGTTAGTTTTAGCGGTAGGTAGGTTAGTACCTTACCCATTTATTGTAATTACTATAAGTACATAGAATGTACAGTCAAACCAAAAATTACACCAGATATATTTTTTTTATATTTTTGCTATAGCGTGCAGGAGACTATAGTTCATGTAAGTGAACTATTTTCGCCCAAAAATCCATACAGTGGACTACCCGTAAAATTTTGGGACCAAAATTTATTCAGACACTTTGACCTGACCGTGTTTTGCTTATGTTCTTTCTTTAATTGCTAATGCAACCTTTTTCCACCACAGACTGAACAAAATTAAGCATTGCTTGGTAATTGGTTGACATAAATTGGTATTATCTAATTGTATTATTAGATTTGACAGCTGACAGCTGTTCAACCTAATTCATTTGTGAGAGTCTAACAGAAGAATGGACAAAACCATTGAAATATCAACTGATTTGATAACTCTGAGTTCTTGTCATATTTTATTATCATTTTCTAGAACTGTTATAATGTGAGAAATGTTGAAGGTGTCTAAATAAATTTTGGTTTGACTGTACATGGGGAACAGGAATGTAACATAAAGTGCTAACAAGATCTAAGGATTTATATATGGTTTTAGAGTGAATATATCACAGAACAGTGAGAAACGAGTGACTTTTAAATTGTTTATTGAGCCACGTGGCAGGCAGGACGAGAGGGTGGGAGAGGAGGTGGACGCAATTCAACAGAAGGCAAGTAACAAAGCACAAAGACGTTGGGGTACTTCTCAATTCTTATTTGTGCATTCTCATTTCCCTCACTTTCTTTCCTCGCGTCTCAGCGCCACCCCCTGTAAGATGCAAGGGAAGACTGCAATAAAAGAAAATGAGAATGGACGAATCTACATTCTAAAAAATGCTGGGTTGTTTTAACACAATTTTGGGTCAAGTATGGACAAACATAGCCATTGGGTTACATTTCTATTAAGTTTTAATTACATTTTTAAACCAATGTTTGATTTTGCCATATTTGACCCAAAATTGGGTTAAAACAACCCAGCATTTTTTACATTTGAATAATTGATCACTCGAGCGTCACTTCATAGCGTCGTCAGGGAAACGGGCAAGCACCGAGTCGAAACTGATGTGTCTGCTCTCACAGACCGTACAGACGCTTAAAGTCGTATCTGTATTCTTTGGCATTTTAGTACGTGGATGTTTTTGTGTTTCTTTTATTTTATTATGTTTTCATGTTTGTGTGACTTTTTATGACAATGTACAGCACTTTGGAACTGCGGTAGCAGTCTGTAAGGTGCTATATAAATAAATAAATGAAACGAACGAACGAGCGAGCCTCGGCCTGGAGTGGGAGGCGCCCATGCAGACGCCGCAAACACAGTCTTTACCGTACAGCACACCAAAGCTCTCCTATCGCCACTACGTTTCGCTCAAAGTCCAGATCTCATTCTACCCCTAGCTATTCATGGAAATGTGTGGGCAAAGATTTACAAGCGCTCTCAGTAAGCGCGACATCTATGGAATTTGGGCCAAATGACTCGAAAGTCATACTCAAAACAAGACACGGATACGTGCCTAAATCCCTCAACACACCGTTTAGGGCTCAGGTTGTCTGCCCTACCCTACCGGTTTACAATGAGGGAAAGGACACAAGCTTCCTTTGCCCAGTCAGGGCATTAAGAGCTTATGTGTCTCGCTCGTCTGTTTTCAAACAGACTGGGCAGCTCTTCGTTTCGTTCAGTGGGCGTGCTAAGGGACTAGCCCCATCGAGACAGAGCCTATCCAGATCCATAGCGCTGGCATACACGTCTAAAGGCTTGACGTGTCCTTTAGGTGTTAGAGGCTGGAGGCATGGCCTCGTCGTGGGCTTGGTCTAACGGGATTACCTTGCAGGATATCTGTATGGGGGCTGGCTGGGCCTCTTCGTCTACATTTATAAAGTTTAATAGCCTTGAGGTTCCCGCCTTACATCGATAAAACTATTCCATGGGCAAAAGACAGACCCATATGTTACACAGTTCAGGCCCATTTTCACCCTGACTGTGTGGTACACTGTTAATGTGATTAGCTTAACTTATTGGGAATGACTCTTCTAGCCTCTCAGACTCTTTGTGAGTTCCTGGTGATTATGCACTATATGAGGCCCGGGAACCTGCCTTTAGAACTTTGGTGTTGGATCCCAGCACGCACAACGTTTTACACTGTGTTCCCCTAGCGTAAGTTATTACGCAGTACGAGAGAACCTCGCGTAAGAGAACGTACATGGTTACTAACGTAACCTCTGTTCTCTCTTGAAAAGATTTTCCCTGAGTGTAAGATATTACGCAGTACTCGTTCCCTCGAGAGCACCGAGGTTGCGTTAGTAACCGAGCACGTTTTGTAAGTCTGAATATTTTTTTTGCCTATGGCATTTTTGGCACACATATACTTTTAGTAAGGATCCTACACACAGTTTTATAAATGAGACCCCAGGTTAGCACACTCAGACCCTGTTTACACGATAACGGTCGCGGGTGAAAACGTAAAAATATTTTATCGGATGTGCCTTTCGTTTACACGGCGACGGCGTTTTTGAGGCTCAAAAACGCAAAAAAGTGAAACCACCCTCCAGAGTGGTAATCTTAAAAACGCTCCACCACTGCGTTCCCGTGTAAACGGTAAAAACGCAAAAGTCTGCTTGACAGTGAAGGTTGTACGCAGGCACGTGGACTTGGTGTTGTTGTAGTATGCACTCCTAGCCGCCTGAAGTGCATACTACATTGAATTTCACACACTTTTGCGTCTCCATTTGCACGCGGATTTCCCACACAAAACGCTTGTCTAAAGGCAGAATAAAAAGTGATGACGCAACGTCACTTTTGCGTTTTCTCTTCAGAATCGTTTCCGCGTAAACACAGCCTCAGAATAATGAAGACTTAACGAGGGCTTAAACAAGGGGGCGTGGTCACATGGAACAAGGGGCAGGGTCACAAGAAACAAGGGGGCATGGTCACAGGAAACAAGGAGGCTGGATGGGAAAAGCACATGGCCAACACAAACAGAGACAGAACCATGTGCTCAAGCCCAAAACAAACAAGGAAACATTGAACCAAGACAAGGCAGACAGATGAGAACCCTGACAACATAATAAATAAGTGGGAAATGATGCTTAAGGGAAACTTGCCTAGAGATAAAGTACGACTTTAAAAATTGTACTTAAAGCTTTGGGAAACCCAGCTGTCCTCTGGTGCTTAATGGTGTAACTTTAATCCAGTGAGGCGAGTTCTTTTTGTAGAGCCTTACCTCTCACTGTGAGATTGGTGGAGCACTCTGCTCTTCCCAGCTGGTTCTCAGCGATTATTTTATACTCTCCCGTGTCTTTAGGTCCAACCCTGAGAATGAGCAGGGAGCACACTCCACAGGTGTTAGTTATTAAGTAGTTGGTGTCAGTGTTGAGGTTGACGTTGTTGCGGTACCAGGTGATGCGGGATGCAGGGTTGCTTCTCACCGCACAGCTCATGTAGCACTCATAGCCTTGTGGGGCTGTGTGGATTTTCAGGGGGACCATAAACCTCGGAGGCTTCTCTAAGTTGCAGGTCTTGGACTCTGGGATGGTCAGTGTGAATTTTTCTGCAAGAGATGAAGGAGTTTGATTAATTTGATCTTCACATGTCAGTGGGTGGGTGATGGATCACATTGTAGGGTGTGTGCAGGCAGTGTCCACAGTAAACTGACACCATAAAACAAATTTGCTGTTTCAAGTAGGTGTCCATGCTGCCTTTAAATTTGTAAGTTTAGTCAACTTGAAATGTGAAGTACTTGTAACAACTTGGATTTTTTGAGGTGACTAAAGGCAGCACAAACACTTATTTTTTAAGATGAAACAACAGTTTTCTACAGTGTATGGCAGATTGTGCAAAAGACTGAAGACATATATGGCTCCATATATAACCTTATCACTTTTATTTACAATTTATGGGTAAATAAAAGTATTTATAGGGCAAACAGTATAAATATAAAACGTTACATTTATAAAATGACTGAACGTAAATAATGGTTGTAGTTTGAATAATCACTTCCTATATCACAAACCTTTCTTTCTTGTGATTAGCCATTTTGGTGACTCAGAAGGGGCAGACAGACCAATGTCATTTTTGGAGTAGACACGGAACTGGTATTCTCTCCCTGGCATGATGTTACAGGCTGTGAAACGGTTGTTGAAGATACGGTCTGCTACAGTGTGCCAGGTCCTCTTGGTGGAGTCTCTCTTGGTCACCGTGTAATGCAGGCGATCATCTCGTTTCTCGTCTGGAGATGGTTCCCAAGAAACTGTCACCGTGCCCGGAACGTTCTCGTCCAATTCTATGGGACCTGGGGGCTTTGGTTCGTCTACATCAAAACAATCAATAGTTCATCAGGACTGGTGGATCAAGGCTATTAGATGTTCATTCTTATAGAACAAGTGTGGTGGAGCATATTGTTTTATCTACAAATCTATACTGCCATTTAAACTTTTGGGGTGAGTAAATATTTTATCTAAGAAAGTAAAACTTCACTGATCAAAAGTGACAGCAATGATGTTTACATTGTTTTGATAAATTTATATTTAAAATAAATGCTGCTCTTTTGAACTTTCTATTTATCAAAGAATTTAAAAAGTATCACAGTTTCCAAAAAAATTGTAAGCAGTGATTTTGTTTAATTCTGTCCAGCCCAACATAGCAACATGGTCTGACCAATGGTGTGAATTGGGACCATATTGGAACACAATTTTTCCATTTAGAGATGCTACAGTTGTGCCACAGAAATCGCAAACTATGTTTAAATAATTTAAGATAGTATCTTAGAGATGATAAAATACAAACTGGTTCCCTCATTTTACCTGTAACTCTAATCTCAATACTGAAGGTCTCTTGTCCCACAATGTTCTTTACTATGATGGTATAGATTCCTGTATCGTTACGCTCTGCAGATGGGATCAGGATCTGAGAGCCCCCCTCAGCATTGCTGATAGTGACACGTTTGGACACAGGGACACCATCTTTAAGCCAGATGACGTCAGGCCAAGGGGAAGCCTGTAAAAAAAAAGGAATATAGGACATGTATCGGACATGTGGACTAAGCAAAACAGTTTTCTTACGAGGGGTTCTCTCGTATTGCGTTAGCTTATACGAGAGAAAAGTTAGCTCACACTATGGAAAAGAGTAATCTTTTTGAGAAATTAAAACCAAAAAAATTATCCTTAATTTTGTATTCATTGTCAATGCAGTACAGCAGCTAGCAGACCTAGAGCAGGCTGTCTAGCGTGCTCATTGGCTGCCTTGTACCACAGGCAATATGACTGTCTCCCAAAAAGTGACTTATAAGACTTATATGACATATTGATAAAGGTTGCTAAACCCCTGGTTTGGTCTCTAAAAGCATGATTTTAGTATTGCTCATTACCTCAAAGTTGATAGTGACTCGTGCAGAATTTCCTGCCCTGACCACCATGAAACTCTTGATCTTCGAATCTGTGAATCTTGGTCTCACTGAGAAAAAATATTGCATTAATGGTGTGAAATATCCGTACAGTGATGTCAAATGAGGGGTAGATCAATTTGCATTACTGACCATATTGACCAGTTAATGCTACTCACCTGGAGGAGGCATAGCCAAGATGTAGTTGTCCAGCTCTTGTGGCTCTCCCTCTCCACCTTCATTGGTGGCGACCACTCTAATCCAATACATGGCCATTGATTTCATTCCCTTTACAGTGTAGGTGCTCATGATGATGGCATTTGAGTTGCATCGATCCCACTCTGGGTTCTCAGTAGGTCTGATTTCGACAAAGTACCCCTTGGCCTCATCCTGAACCCCAGGGTCTATTTTTGGTTTAGTCCAAGACAATGACAAAGTAGTGTAGGTGGAGTCTGTGACTTTCAGGTCAATGACTTTCCCAGGGGGTTCTGATAGGATATTGAGAAAAAAGCATTTGCATAAGCAAATTTTGTAAGATTATAAGAGAAAATGGGGAGAAGTTCAAATTAGCTTGTTATTCCAAAAAGCCTGACGTAAATCCACTGTTTCTGCATATCTTTGAGGGGAGGCCATGGCTAATTTTTCAAAATGCACAGCCTTGAGAACACTTTTGCTGAATCTTCTCTTTTTGAAGATAATGAGCTAGCTGAGAAATTACTTACTTTTTGGATCTCTTGCGAACACAAATTCTGAAGGGTGACTTGGTTCACCAGCTCCAGATATGTTGATGGCGGACACACGGAATTCATACTCCATTCCTTCAACGACATCTTTTACGGCATATTTCTTTGCTATGGAGGGTAGTTGACAGGTTAAACATTACTATCAGACAGTAGTTTACAGTAACTTGTATAGAAATGTGAGAAACCAACCTTGGATTGGCTGGTCTGTTGGATTGACTTGGCCCCACAAGTTGCTGCCCTTCTTGCGTTTCTCTAAGTTATAACCTAAAAGACTGGTTCCTCCGGTGTTGGTTGGGGCAGTCCACGTCAGGTTGATGCAGTCTTTGAAGGCACTGGCTACTTTAGGAGTAGATGGCTGACCAGGATATGCTAGAAAGAAAGATATTTGGCAGGTTTTGACCTTCTGAAATAGTCTGGATGGTTACTGATAAGCACAAAAGTACCTCAGACATGTAAGTCACCTTTAGTTCCAGCCTGCACATCCTCTGTTTCCATCAGTTCACTGGTGCCTTCATCATTCTGGGCTCTGATTCGGTAGCAGTATCTCCTTCCATGGTCAACATCAGTGTCTTTATAGTGGGCTTCACCTGAAATCTGGCCTATTTTTTTCCATGTGTTGCGTCCAATTTGGTTGCGTTCAAGTATGTAATGTTTAATAGGGCAACCGCCATCATCTTTTGGTGGTCTCCACTTGACCTCGATGCAGTTGGAAGATGCTTCAATGATCTCCAGAGGTCCAAGTGGGACGGTAGGTTTATCTAAATGAGGTAAAAACTTTGAACTTTGGTATATGTTGAACAAAATGGTGTATGAATTTGTTACCAATCTGTGCTACATTTTTATGCAGCCTGTCTGATTACTTAGCTTTTTTACTTACCAAGTATAACTAGGTTAGAAAAGGCTTCCACTGTGCCAAACTCATTTTTGATTTTGATTTTGATTTCCCCAGTGTCTTTACGCTGTAATTTGGTGAGAAGCAGACGGCTTTCACCCTCTGAAATCTCAATCTTGCAGTGAGCGTCTGGCGCGAGCTCTTCACCATCTTTGTACCACTGAATTTTGCATGGCTCACGGCCAATGTAAGGAACTTTAAAGGTGGCTTTCTGATTGTTTTTGATCACAATCGGTTTTGCAAATTCTTCAATTTCCTTTGCATCGAATCTTGGTGGATCTTAACACACAAACAGAATTATAAGTTATGTGAAATTCATAACATTTGCCGATGCATTAGCACAATGTAGCAGATGTTAGAATACAAACCTTCAACTGCAATATCACACTCGGTTTTACGCCCATCAGCCTCAAATCGATATTTTCCAGCAAATTCCTCCGTTACTTTGTCAATTCTCAGTTTGTGAAGGACTCCGTCTTTACTGATGGTTATACCCTCAGTGCCTTCAGCAATCTACAGAGAAAAGTTAAAAACAGTGTATATGTGTTTACACACACGAAGGGCCAGATTTACTACCATCTTGCGCCAGCGCAAATCCTCTTTTGGCATTAAAATACTACTGACATCAATTTACTAAAGACACACACAGTGAAAAATTAACACTGTAAAGGTGTGGACAGGGTTATTTTTGCTGCTGACCTTATTGAAAACGCATTTGTAGGACTTTCCCTTTAAGACGAAAAATTTATGGAAGGAGAGTATTTAAATGAATCATGCAACGTTTGCGCTAGTCAATTTACAGGTATTTGCAGCTTTATTTATTGGGCCCCCCAAAAAAGCATGTCTTAAAACAGACGCTAATTTGCACTGCTCTTCATAAATTTTGGTCATTATGGAAATGATATGGTCATAAAATAAGGTTAAATTGCTCATCGTCAGTAGATCATGCACAGAACTTTCCACTCCCATCAGCATTTTTTTTTATTATTATTATTTTGAATTGTGGTCTCACGGTAATTTGCCCTGTTTAGTAAATCTGGCCCCTTATGTCATGTTATACTGTATAAACATATAATATGGCATCTTTATACCTCTTCGCCATCTTTGGACCAGACACCATCACAGTCAGCACTGAGTTTGCAGACCAGTTCAGCCGCCTCTCCCATAATAGCTTTGCAGTCTTCCAGCCCAGCAGAAAAGTAAACACCAGGATCTACAGGTGATTTGTGTAAAATAAAAAAAAAACAGATTCATGGGAATTAGTTTTGATTATTGTTGATTATTTGATTTTGATTTATGGGTCAGTTGATCATTGTCTCGGTATTATCTTATCTACACATTTCAACTGACTTAGTTCGAAATGCATTGTACAGTCATTCTTTTCATTCCAATAGTCCATAATTCTAAATTTGGGGTTAAGTTGTTTAGTTGTGATAATTCTCTGAATCAGCTGTCACTAACTATTCAACAACTTCAACGCTATGGTGTGTATACAAATAATTGAAACATTTGCTTTTGGCTGTATTATCAAATATTGTTGCGTTTCTAATGACAATTAGAATACTTTCCAGTTATTTTTTCATTGCATATTGTTTATTCTCTGGATGCCATCCAAATTGTGGTGAGTTTGCATGATTGAGTCACTTTCGTGTGAAGAATGCGAAGTGTTTTTGCAATTAATAATCTTGCTCGTATGACTTCTCTTTGAATCTTCTTCTAAGGCACATCAGATCTTTGTTTTCTCTTAATTAAAGTTTGTTAGGTCATATTAGGTTGCATTTATTATAATCATATCCCGGTTCCTCTGATTAGTGAGCAAGGTGATGTGCCTTTATGACAAGCGAGTGTGGTGAGGACAATACAAGCACATACTGATATACACAAACAGCAGACACACAAACAGCTCGTGAAAAACATAAAAAACACAATGTATAATCTTTGAATGAAGAGCACTTGTGGATCTGACAAAGTATCTCAATGGAAGGTTTTCCAGGAAGCCGTTAAGTCTGTGGTAAGATGTTTGGTCCTGCAGAAATAAGACCCAAAACACAAAGCATGTCTAATAGTTAAATTAAAGCTAAACTATTTTAAAAAGAGACATAAATCCTTTGGGGGTTGCTGTGCTATTGAGACAATAGCACACTCAATTAAAGAAGTTTTCAAATGAACAATGTGCAAAAATGTCTCCATAATTATGAAAAAAGCTTGGAATAGGAAGTGTTTGGATAAAATTGATTCACATTATGTGATTGAATCATAGACCCAGAGCTCCAGAGTTATTCCTGATTGTTCTGAATCACAGTAAATAATGACATTGCTTCCATGCAACTGTCACTGAAAACCCAAAACATCTCTTACCAACAACTGTATCCGGAACCTGTTGGCCATGTTTTTTACGGCCTGAACGCTTGCCAGCTTTTTCTGATTCATCCTTTTCATCTTCAGCACTTTTTTCTTCCCCTGTAGCTTCAGTGCTGCCCCCTGTTGGGCTTCCGGGTCCTGGTGGTTTCCCAGGTCCTGGTGGGTCCCCAGAACCTGATGGGCTGCCAGAACCGGACGCGCCACCGGACCCGGTTGGGTTCTCGGAACCTGAAGGGTTGTCAGAACCTGATGGGTTTCCTGAACCTGATGGGTTACCAGAACCTGACGGATTACCGGAACCTGATGGGTTGTCAGACCCTGATGGGGTTTCTTTATCTGATGGGTTACCTCCTCCTTCAATCATGCCATTTGATCAGTTGTGAAGCATTTTGAAGATTGACATCAATGTAATAAAGAGGGTTGAAAAGAACATTTAGGATAAAAAGAAGAACACACAACAAACAAGAACATTTAAGAGAACAGTGGAAAAAACAACCACAGAAAATGCAAACAATGAACATTTTCAGAGGACCAGCCTCTAAACGTGCTTTAGAGTGAGTGTATATATTTTGTTTCTGTTGTGTCATGAAGGGTTATTCCACCGACAAAGAAATCTCATTGGTCCAAAATCCTTCTACACATATCTGTGTGTTTAGCATATTACATATTATAAATCAATTTCTCAAGATTCGAATGCCATGACTATTTTTTTTTACAAAAAAGTTTCCAGAAAATTATAGAAAAGGTTTCCAGAACATAAAATGCTGCACAACCAATCAGAACATGATGTTATGCAGAGCTTGATATGTGGCCAATGAGATTTCACAGTGGGCGGGGCTACCCAGTGTGGCACCACAGATACAGAAACCAAACAACCAGAATATTGTTTTTGAAATGTTACACACTGACTCTGAAAAACACAGACACACTACACAAAAACACATAATACACACGAACAACAAATAAATGAAACAAACAAATAAACAAACAATTAAATACACAATACACACGAACAACAAAAAAATGAAACAAACAAATAAACAATTAAGACAGACAAACCGAGCAACACATTAAACTGGTTTGCGAATTTGTGTGGTTGAATATACATTTTGAAAAATGTTAATTTTATTGAACATTCAATGATAGAGAAAATGTAAAATATTTAATTTTTGATGTAGAGTTTTTAGTTTTATGTTGTCATTTTACATATTATTGGAAATTGCATTAGTCTCTCCTCTCCTCTGTTAAAAGTAGTACTACTTAAATATCCACATTAATTAATTACTGAATATTAATAATCATGCTTAAATAATTATTATTTTTTTTAAAAAAGTTAATTCACGCAAATGTTTTGTAAAGATTTTATCAGTCATTCAAGAAAAAAAAAGTTTGTGTTACTGTTCATACTTAATGGAAAATACACTTTTTAGTTAAAAAAAAAATTTAGTTTCAGTAATCATTTTAATATGAGCTGGATTTAGTGTGTTCACCCCACACTCTTACCAGTCACCGTGTCTGGTATCAGTGGGCCTTGTCTTACACGGGTACGGCCCACAGCTTCCCCTTCGTGCTTACAATGCTCCTTGTTCACATCTGGAACTGGGCTGGGTGTGTTTGAGTTTCCTATCATGATTTTTGATGTAAACTGTAAATTAATCAACATAGGATGTGTAACGATTTGATTGTGTGTGTGTGCGTGTGTCCAACTTGAGCTAAAAACACCTGCAGGATGTAGGTGTGTTATATTGATAACTGCTTATGTTTGTGAAGAGTAACATGCGCTTATAAGCAAACAGAAAGTTGTGCGAAGATGTTGCACAAAACTAAGTTATATTGCAAAAGCCTGTTAAATGAAGGCAAAAAAGTATTTAAAAGGGTATCAAAATTGATGATGATTTCAAAGTTGAACAGAGTGTGTATGTTTACAGATTTTTTTCAAATTACATACCATTAAATAATATATATACAGTATATGACTTTATAGACTTACATTATCAAAACAAATTCTACTTCAAATAAATGCTGTTTTTAACTTTCTATTAATGATTCTAATTAATCAAAAATAATGATTTCTGAAGGATCGTGTGACTAAGTACTGATGCTGAAAATTCAGCTTTGCCATCACACAAATAAATTACATTTTAAAATATATTCAAATTGAAAACAATTTAAATTCGAACAATCTTTTACAATATTGCTGTTTTAACTGTATTTTTGGTCAAAATTTAATTAAAAATGTCAAGATGATTGCTCTGTTTTCTGTAAAAAGCAACCACTTTGCCATGTTACAAAACATATTTTTAAAGTTATAAATGAAAGCGAGAAGAAGTCAAGAATATATCTTTTTTTTTTGGTCTCCTTGTATAATTGCTCACCTATTACAGTCTCGGGTACAAGAGGTCCTGCTCTCTGACGCTTTTTTTGTTCTTCGTTGCCACCTCCATCACCACCGCTTCCACCAGAGCCATCAGCTCCTCCAGCCCCACCAGCAGCTCCAGCTCCACCAGCACCACCGGCTCCTCCAGCTCCACCCGCCCCTCCAGCTCCACCGGCTCCATCGGCTCCACCGGCTCCTCCAGCTCCACCGGCTCCTCCAGCTCCATCAGCTCCACCGGCTCCTCCAGCACCACCAGCTCCACCGGCTCCTCCACCTTCTCCAGTACCAGTAGCTCCTGTAGCCCCCACCGCCCCTGCAGCTCCACCTCTCCCTCCAGCTCCAGCCCTCTCAAGCTTTGCTGCCTGTGCAGCCATTGCAGCCATTGCCGCAGCCCCTGCCGCAGCAGATTGCTCAGCACTCAGGCCTTCACTTAAGGCCTTGAGTTCAGCCTGCTTCCTGGCCTCTTCCTGGGCTTTGGCTTTGGCTTGAGCTGCCGCATCCCGTGCCGCCGCGTCTGCCGCGGCTTTAGCATCGGCCTCAGAGAGACCTTTGGCTTTAGCTGCAGCAAGAGCATCCTCCGCAGCTTTAGCAGCAGCCGCGGCCGCGGAGGATGCAGCCGCCTGAGCGGCCGCTTTTGCTGCTTCGGCTTCGGCTGCAGCTTTGGCTTTGGCTTCTGCTTGAGCTGCCTCTCGTTCAGCTTGGATTTTTTTAGCTGCCTCCAAAGATTCTGCCATCTCTTTCTTGTGCTTCTCAGCCTGCTCAGCAGCAATTTTCTGCAAGTCGTCTCCAGCTCCGCCTGCCTGAGTGGTTTTACGGGCTTTCTTCTTGCCCTTTGTTGCAGGATCTTTGTCAGCTGGTGTGGAAACAATATTACCAACAGATTTAGATAGATATTACATTTATTAAGTTGATTTATTTGACACAATAGACAATTTATTTGACACAATTTTTATTTTTTAGACAAATTTTGAAAATATTGGCATATGCTATTGTTTGTGATTTATTTGAATACCTAATCAATAAGTTATTTTTTAAATGATTCTTAAACGACCGAAGAGACTTCTCGAAGGAAATTTCTTTAAATCTTTCATTTCCACGAGGCTACTCTGCTCTGATTGGCCAGACGCCCCAGTCTGTTAGAACTGGTCAATCGCTTACAGCACTTGATGAAAGCTAAACTCCCATTCCCATTACTGAACTTCAGCTTCGGAGGCTTCCTCTATCCTCAGCGATTGTACACACTGCGTACTCAACCCGAATGGGTATTCAACTTCAAACTCCATCACAAGGACGACTTGAGCAGGACGTTTTTCACTCAAAGTAGTAAGAATAAAAATCTGCATTAAAAGACAGTTTTAGTTAACAGTGGGCCTACAGCTGTTTTGCAGAACTATTTCAGTAAGACAGTAATTTAGCCGGAAACTTACATAATATAAAACACGAAACTACGAGTTTTGAGTACTTGTGTACTTATATGTACTTCAATAATTATTCATACTTAGGTTGTGATTCTGAGGAGCAAGCTGGTCAAAATAAATTGGGTACTGACCCATCTTACACGAACAAGCATTTTACGAATCCTGCGTTGAAGACTCAGTCAGTAAAATTATGCGTTTGAGGGTGGGTCGACAATGTACAATATAGGCAGGCATTGTGCAAATGTCTTATCTAGTGACGTGTAATTTTAAAGGCTGTTGGATTCGAATTCCAGACGACTCGTTTAGACAGTTCAGAATCGATTATTCATTTTGGTAGACAATAACTTTATTTATCGTGAACTTTTGGCTTTACGACTTTGCAGAACGTTTATATTCACAAACAGCTATATTACACACTGCAAGGGAATACAAGGGAATATTTGAAAAACCATAATAAGGGCACTTTAAATAATACGAATGATGATGTGTTTGTTTTGATTACATTTGTATTAATTGACAGAACTTTTTTTTCTAATATATGAAAAAAAAAGGTTGTACATACCTTCTACAATCAGCCAAGCACTGCAAGACTTAATGCCGGCTAGAGCAGCATAGATTCCAGCATCCAAAGGCATACAATCAATGATTCTCAGACGGTGGATCAGTTTATCCTCTGAACTAGTAATCTCATATTTTTCATTGTTAGAGAGAGGTGTATTTTTTAGGGTCCAAACTATCTCATTAATGGGCTGAGTTAAGACACACTCGAAGATGGCATCCTCTCTCTCCTGGGCCGTCACCTCCTTAATCTTCAGGGCAAAGTCCACAGGGGGAACTGTGTGTTAAATATGGATAAACACACAACAGTCAATCCATGATGGCATTATGCATTCTGTGAGCGTGCTGGTGAAAAGACCGGCAAGGCTTTTCACCATAGTATGTAGTGTTTTGAATGCTGGGGCACTGGTGTCTCCACTAGGCTTAATTTGTAATGGAAATACACTAGTAAAAAATGTGCTTATACTATATACATATTAGTATAATGTTAGAGTAGAAGCAAAAATAATAATAATAATAATAAAAACAAGCATATGACAAATAAAAAAATGTGCTGTGAAAACATACCCTTGAAATCCGTTGAGAAGATATTGACACCCTCAACATCCACTTGATAGATTCCTGCATCTTCTGGATTGAGATTTTTAACAGTGAAGACATACTTCTTGCCAACTTGTTTAAGACAGTGTTTCATATCTGCTTCAGCTTCTTTGCTGAATGGAATCATGACGCCATCCTGAACAAAAGGGGAAAAAATGTTATTTAAAAAAAAAATTGTTTTACATGATGCATGTTCATGAATGCATTGCATCTAAAAAAATGAAAGGCTGGAACTCATAATAATGCTGGCTGAATGGATGCCACTAGTATAGCATGTTTTTTTTTCCCTTATAAATTTGCAAAGTATTTTCATTTGCAAAATACGTGCAATATCTGAAACCTGCATAGCCGTGCAAAAATATCAAATAAATGTAATTAAGCAGCTAACAAAATTGTAGTCAAAAACAATTCAATTAATTTCGGGGTTAAATCAGCACAATGGGAGTACACCACAGACTGAAGTATGAAGCGCTGGAGGGCAAATATGCCCGCCGCAACTCTACTGTTAAAATGTCTTAAATTAAATTTTTTTTTAATTTTAGATATACTTGTATATGAAGCAATATTAAGTGGCTGTCTGTCAATTGTCACAGACAATTTCAATGTTTCTCTTCACGTTCTCAATATCATGCACTGTTTGTAACTACACTCTAAAAAAATGGTGCTAAATAGCACTAAAAGTGGTTCATTGGCTTGTAATCATAGGGGAACCACTTTAAGTGCCACTTATCTTTGTCATATGGTGCTATGTAGAAACATAAGAGGTGCCATAGAGCATGTTAACCACCCCAGAGAACCACTGAAGAACCTCTGAAGAACCAAACTGGGCTTAGTGGTGCTATATAGCACCATGACCACCGCAAAGAACCACCGCTTTTTTTTTTAGAGTATAGCATTGATCTACTACTGTATATCACACCTTAACACAGTTCTCACCTTGTACAGAAAAATGCGACTGTTGGGGTCTTTGAGCTCCATTTCCAGTTCAAAGGTTGCACCACCCTCAGGCTTCACCTCAATGGGTTTGAGATTACTGAGATGTTGGATGAACTAAATCAGCGAAACAAACGGAACATAACAATTTGTCTCCACGTGCAGTTGTGCATCCAGTCATGAAAATGTGAAAGGAATTCTTTGTGAAACCTGTCATCTCTTTACCTGTGCCTGCTCTTCTTCTCTTTCTTTCTTCATCTCGACCAGTTTCTTTAGCATGCCACGGAAATCAGTGATATTATACTTGACGCAAATGCTTTCATAGTCTTTCTTGTCAGCACTCAGCAGCAAATCCCAAACTGACTCGTCAATGTCACCTTCCTTTTTCTCCTCAGATTTTTTGCCAGCCCTTTAAAAAGATTGTGATGACAAATATGAGGCTAAATGTTAGCATTTAACTGGATTAATGTGACTGATGTTATAATATGAGATGGGCTAATTAACAATGGCAAGAATCATGCTTATGAATAGACCCTAATGTGAAAGTGCACAGCTGATAACATAGCATTAATGTTTAATGTAATAGGAACACGTCTCACCCTTTCCTGAGGTTCTTTCTAAACTCTGTTGGGTCACCTACTACAGCTTCAAAACGCAATCAACAAACAGAAGGAAATGAATGCGTATGTACTCCATAGATGTCACACAAATCCTATTAAATCGCTTTTGGTAATAAAAAACTGTCATACTAATCCGAAGAGAGTCTTCTAGCAATATGTTGCCACAATTGTCTTACCTGTTTCAGCTGACTTTTTTATTTCTTTGTCTTTTTTGAATCCAACTGAAAAGAAAAAGTTTAGAAAAAGTTCTCTGTTAGCTCTACTTTTTGTGAATAGAATAAGAAATGAGTTAATAATAAAAGTAACAATTAAGTTGGGGTCTTTAAAGGGGACACCGGATGCTCGTTTTACACAAGTTGGTGTGATTCTTTAGGGTCTTCATGTAAAGTTTAAGAAATGTGTCCTACCTTCAATGATATTTAGGACAACAGTGCAAACAGCCTTCCCATATTCATTTGAGGCGTAGCATTTGTAAGTGTCGGCTTCATCACTTGTGACTTTAGGTATCTGCAAGTAAATAATCAGAGAAATGGGTTTGTAGCTTTGATTAATCTTGCATAATAATTGAATAACAATGAAAATGAAATGATCATTTAAAGGTAAAGTGTGTAATGTCTGAGAATTGTATAAATTGTAATGACTGTTTCCAGGTTTCTACCCCTGGTCAGCAAACAAGAACTCCCGCTGAAGATGTGCCATTGGTTATGACAAAGTTGCTGTGCGAGGCTGCTCAAACAAGAGAAAACAATGCCTTGATGGCACAGAGAAACTGAATTTACGCTATCAGAGGGAATTAACCTAATCTGGGATATAAGAAAAATGTTTAATAATTAAAACATTACACACTTCACCTTAAATATTGAGCAGTAGTTTAATAGTAAGGCTGTGCATACCTCCAGAGTGTGTTCATTAGTTGTGGGGTCATATTTGCTCTGAAACTTTTGGGGATCATTCATTTCTCCTTTAGCTCTACGCCAGGTTACAGTGGGTGTTGGATTCCCATTCACTTTGGCTCTAAAAATGGCCAGCTTTCCTGTTTTACAAAGATATAAATTTGAATTCTTTATCTTTTTCGGTAAAAGGCTTTCAAAAAAACAAACTGTGAAAACAGCTACGCCCCTTGACGGGCTCTGATGTGTAATGACGTAGAGTGTTTGAGTGATGGCCTCTGAAGAGTGACCAATGAGATCACGCTACGTCATTTCACGTCAGAGCCCGTCAAGGGGCGTGGCCTCAGCCTATATTAGCTCCCGCACCATTGGATGTGCAGTTGCTGCAGCACAGCCTATGAGCGCGAAAGGCGCTTCGTGGGCTAGCTGTGCAGCTGCAAATGCGTTTTACATAAAGGTTTCAGGAAATCAGGAAAAGGAGTTTTCCCATTGCGTATAGCTATGCAATAATTCGTCCCCTAACTTAGGGAACTGAGGTTACATGAGTAACCAAGTAGATTTAAGTACATCCTACTTTCGTTCTTTTACAATTATGTGTACATTTATTTGTTTAGGTACACTACTTGTCAAAAGATTGTACACGGTTAACTAAATGTATGCATCTCTATTATGAAAAATGGTTGATGGCTTGAATGCTTGAAATTAGGCAAACATAAATTGAGCCTATGTGTGAATTTCCAGCCCGTTCTTATCCCAAAGCGTCATATTTTGACATTTCGTCCACAACCAACACACATGGCACTCTTCAGATATATACGCAGATATATATGGGCCAGAAAGCGCCTCCTAGTGGTGTAACCTTAAACCTACCCCAGAACTAAACCTACCCATAACCGAACAAAGCTCTGCGCGTGTTAAATTGATGCTAAAGGGTGCCATGTGCATTGGATTTAGACGAAATTTCAAAAGTGTCACTATATATTGGAATTTCTGTATAAAACAAACATTTTAATTACAAGTCAAACAAGTACCCGGCTTACTGAAGACTATTTAAAATACGTCCCAATTGGTTGGGTAGATATCCAGAGAACTAGCAATATTTCATAGTTTTACCCCTGGTTTCACAGACAAGGCTTAAGCCTAGTCCCAGACTAAAATGCATATCTCAAAATATGTTGGTGCCATTGTTTTGTCTTAAGATGCACACCAGTAAAGGTTTTGTTTTTGTCTTTCTAAGGCATCTACTTAAATGTCCTAATTGAACTAAGGCCTAAACCTGGCTTAACCTAAACACTGTCTGTGAAAACGTCTGAGGTTACGTATGTAACCCTGGTTCCCTATTATTGCACATTTGTGGTCTTGCTCTATGCATTTCAAACTAGCATGAAATGGGTTATATGCTATTTGATTTCGTCCCTCTGTGCATACTATAGAGCTGCAGTCTCATGTTAAAGTGTTAGGACAAGCAGCAAACCTGATAAATCACTCATACTGTAAGTTAAGTCTGTGTAGCTGCACAGCTTAGACATTTAGGGCAGTAAATCTGTGTGGTAATCCTCTGTACATGCTCATAGCTTGTTAATTTCAAATCCAGGTTCGTTTAGCTCTCAACTGTCACCTCTAATCATATTTGCATTCACTTTCGCAGTTTCTCTCCTCTTCTTTTAATGTGCTTACCTTCCTGAATGGTTAAAGCGATGGGTTTACGTGTGAAGTCGGGAGTTGTCATCCCCTCAGGAAGTTCCTCCATATACTGTGTAATCATAACACCAGGAACCTTAGATCTCCTTTTGATGCCTGAGAGAATCCACATTCAGGGTACAATGTTAGAACTTGGGGGGAAACAACAAAACAGCAGGTGTACAGTGACGTAATGCTGAACAATTCTATGCATGAATGTCTAGCCTTTGTAAAAAAAACTATTTACAATACTGTGTACTAAATAAAATACACTTCAAGTTGGCGTTGAAATGTTTCCAGGAGATAAAATTTAAGACATCCAATGATATATGCCATTATATACCAATTTATACCATTATTGCCCAAAAGATATAGTTCACTGACCTCATGTGACCTTTTCTGTACTGAGATATGTTGACACACTAGTCTCACGCAGCCAGATCTGTGCCTCCTGTCCGTAAATTTAGGTATCCAGATTCTAATAGCTGAACACTTGCAGAAAAACTTTTTGGCAGAGTTTGCTTGATTTAACCTGAAGGTGGCACTCTAATGTTGATTGACAGGCTTTAATAACACAAGGCACATGAATGCATGTAGAATGCTAGCTTAGAATTGCCTTAATGTTGCATTGCCTCTGGATTTTGTTTTAGAACAACCTATGGAGGAATTTCAGTGGGGAAAACAGATTTAAAAAAGAAAAAACTAAAATATTTAAGATGTCGAAAATTATAAGTGTTCTAGAAGCTTTATGCAGCCTGCCATTGAAAACACAGTGAGTCTATCCCTCACAGCCTCGCTTTCATGGCTCTTAACAGAGCATGCTGCAGTTCCATTTTTCACCACAGGTTTATATTGGGAAATTGTGGGGCGCTGTAGAGCTGGGAAGGGGGAGGACTCAGGGACCCACTGCCCTCTTAGTTTCACAGGATATGCCTGCCAAAGCCATATGTTAAAATGTTACTGCACGACTTAAAATAGTCTAGAAAATCCGAAAAAATTTGGTAAATTGACTGCATTTATTTAGCGCTTTCACAGACCCAATGGCCACCAAAGCGCTTTACATTTTGCCTCACATTCACTTATACACCGACGGTGGTGTCAGCCATGCAAGGCATGCCATCCAGCTCGTCGGGAGCAGCTGGGGTTAGGTGTCTTGCACATGGACACCTTCGACACTTGGTCAGGTGGAACTGGGGATTTGAACCACCAACCTTCTGGTTTGTAGAGTAGACAACCTAAGTACTGCTGCCCCATTTTTGCCACCCCATAAATATTTGTTACAGAATGCTGTACAATTTACAATTTCTTATTGATTCCGTTTTTCATATATGTCTTTGTTTTGGAGGGATATTTTGGTGGTGCCCTTCACTGCCCCGGCTTCGGCTGCCTTTGCCTAACGAAAGCTATGACCTTCACAGGCTTTTTAAAATAGAATTTAGCTTCTCCTCTAAGATGTCAATTGCTGCAGAATCTGAACTTTTAAACATGTTTTTTTTTTTTCGTCCCTGGCTGACCGTTAAAGATCTCCACTTAATACAGACTCCCACCTCTAGAAGTCAGCCAAACAGATTCAGAATGACAGCAATCTGAACATTCATATGACCTGAACATTTGACTGGATATGATATGATATATGATATTATGGATATCATATGCATGCAGATTCAGGTTGCTGTCATTCAATTACCTTACCTTGTCTCCTAGGAGGTAGAATTTCCGGTCCTGGTACAGTATAGCCACAACATTACAGTACAACAGCAACAAAGGAAGGGGAAACAAAGAAGGAGAACACAAAATTGTGAATCCTGGCTTGTTTTTTTTTCAATGACAGGATTACGGACAAACACAAATGTACTCAAAAATACAACCAAAAAACACAGGACAAGGGAGAAGACGGGGAGATTAAAGCAATAAAACAAAAAATAAAATAATTGTTCAACCCACTAAGGGGTTGAATGAGAGATTACAATAGACAAGACTAAAGAAAGAACAGACAAACTGGGAAGGGAATAAAAATGTAAGACCTGCTTCACACAGCATACATTAGCAGCAGTTTTTATTCTGGCAACAGTATTCACCCTGCAGCCTATAGCTGTGAGTTTCTATTCAAAGCATATAACAGCTAAAATATAGAATACTGTAAATCAAATAATCTGTTCTTTTCAAATATGGATATTTTTGACGTACTGCAATATATAGCAAATTACATGAGTGAACATAATAGCCTAATCACTAACCAGTTACATTTAGTAAATCTGGCATGATTTGAGGGCGCTGTGGAATACTTTATTTTGATTGGTCAATCACGGGTTTCAGCGGTGATCTGTCATCCATGGCAACGCTGTATCCTCATCCAGTTACTGAAACTGGTTCGACTTGTATGTTTCAGGTCAAAAATCAGTTATCAATTGTGGTGAACATTGACGCAAAGGTCTTGACATATTAATATTACAGTGTTGGTATCACTGATTGTTTTGTACATTTTTTACATGTACCTTTTTTCCCGGAAGTATTAATATAATATACATGCACTTCTTTGCTTGCATTTGCGGTGTGAAACAGGCCTGTTTTTAATGTCCTGCAATTGATATACACCCACCTAAAGGATTATTAGGAACACCATACTAATATCGCCTACTTTCGCCTTCAGAACGTGGCATTGATTCAACCATTCTACGCCATTCGCCATTCTACGTGGCATTGATTCAACAAGGTGCTGAAAGCATTCCCATACTGATAGGATAGCATCTTGCAGTTGAAGGAGATTTGTGGGATGCACATCCAGGGCACGAAGCTCCCGTTCCACCACATCCCAAAGATGCTCTATTGGGTTGCGATCTGGTGACTATGGGGGCCATTTTAGTACAGTGAACTCATTGTTATGTTTAAGAAATTAAGAAATGATTCGAGCTTTGTGACATGCTGCCATGGAAGTAGCCATCAGAGGATGGGCACATGGTGGCCATTAAGGGATGGACATGGTCAGAAACAATGCTCAGGTAGGCTAGGTGGCATTTAAACGATGCCCAATTGCCACTAAGGGGCCTAAAGTGTGACAAGAAAATATTGCCCACACCACTACACCACCAGCCTGCACAGTGGTAAAAAGGCATGATGGATCCATGTACTCATTCTGTTTAGGCCAAATTCTGACTCTACCATCTGAATGTCTCAACAGACATTTGAGTGGTACCCGGTGGGGTCTTCTGCTGTTGTAGCTCATCCGCTTCAAGGTTGTGCATGTTGTGGCTTAACAAATGCTTTTCTGCATACCTCGGTTGTAACGAGTGGCTATTTCAGTCAAAGTTGCTCTTCTATCAGCTTGAATCAGTCGGCCCATTCTCCTCTGACCTCTAGCATCAACAAGACATTTTCGCCCACAGGACTGCCGCATACTGGATGTTTTTCTCATTCTTTGTAAACCCTAGAAATTGTTGTGCATGAAAATCCCAGTAACTGAGCAGATTGTGAAATACTCAGACCGGCCCGTCTGGTATCAACGACCATGCCACGCTCAAAATTGCTTAAATCGCCTTTCTTTCCCATTCTGACATTCAGTTTGGAGTTCAGGAGATTGTCTTGACCAGGACCACACCCCTAAATGCATTGAAGCAACTGCCATGTGATTGGTTGATTAGATAATTGCATTAATGAGAAATTGAACAGGTGTTCCTAATAATCCTTTAGGTGGGTGTATTATCACCCATCATAATAAAAAAGAAGGGGCTCATAAATAACATAAGGGAAAAAAAAGGAATAAAAAATGTAATTAAATAAGGTAAAATAAATCCCCTCCTCAAAGCAAATGAAATAAATAAAGCAAGAATTTATCAAAGAAATAATCAAAGAAAATAAATATTGAGTGGGTGGATTTGGTGGAAGTGGGGAAAAAAAAAAGTAATGATGTAAATCGGTTTGTTGAAACGTAAGAGCTGCGAGTTGTGCATACAGGTTTGAATCCAGCCTGGTTAATTTCACCTGCTCTTCTTTTCTCGCTCTATTTCCTGTCCTTCACAACACAGACACTTCACATTCAGGTTGGTTGATGGTCGTCCCTCGCATCCATGGTTACGCGATTCAAAGAAACCCATGCTGAATGACAGTAAATGCTCTCAGGGCTGTTTGAGCTTCCAGATGAAGGGCACACTAGCCACTGATAAAGGCTCTGATTTCATAAGCCACATTCACAGCCTCTTCTTCATTTGCATCTTGTGCACAGTGGCTAGTTTCCAAACACACAGCCTACGACTTTAACCAGCCGTTTGATCATTCGTGTGTTTAAATAAATTTGTGTGGCTAGGTTAGATTCAACACTTGCTTTTATCTCGCCGTCTTGCTCTTCGAACCCCTCAGGGACCGATATATTATTCACTTTGTCATGGAGAGGAGGTCATTAGATTTTTATCTGGAAAATCCGGCGTTGCCTTTTAACACAGCTGCTTACCGTGGAGGAACTTTCCGAAATGAGACTCATGTCCTATCAAGTGTATCAAATTCCATTGCTATACCCTCATCATTACGAGTACAATGAAAACTGATTAACTAAATTACATCCTCCGGGAATAGTTACCATTAAGAAAAAGAAAGAATTACACAACAAAAGAGGAGATTTCTTTTCACCATCATCTGTCTTTCTCCACCAGCACGTCTTCACAGAGAACATGGCTGGATTTGTTGTTTCAGTAATTCAGTAATAGAGCACTTGGACAAGGTTCGGTGCCGGTGTCAGCCTGCCATATGGGAGAGAGAACAATTATATTGGTCTTACCGCCTTGCCCGGCAGCAGTTGGATCTGAAACCTTGGCTTTTTTCATCATCTTGATGCAGTCCAACGGCTCAAGAATTCAGAAGTATCTCTGGGAAAGAGAAAAGCAATATGAAAGGTCAATTCAATCTCAGTCTTATTAAACATTTGGAGAGATTAAAATGTTTGCATGGGATGCAATTAGAGGATGTATAAAAAAGCTAATTTAATAAATATTCAGCCCATGTGCTTCTGAAGAATGTATCCCCGTTAAGCAAACACCTCGAAATAGGTGCGACTTTGCGCATTTAAATAACCTATTAAGTCCACACAGTTTAGGGAAGAGCAATTCAGGTGAGATAGGCACAAAGACGGAGAAAAGTAGGACGGCAGTTATCCCATCTGTTGGGATGTGATGCAGTGTGACAGTGCAGTGCATTATGTTCCATTAGAGAGGCTTTGGGCCTAGTCAGCAAAACCTCCACGGCTCTAGTCATTCATCTTTTCAAATCCACTCACATATACAGTTCAGATCCAGTCAGTGTGTCCTCACTAGTATACCAGCACTAGCATAGCACTAATATGGGATTTTGACATGTCTGGATTTAACTGTCTACTGCAGGGAGACAAATTGCCTTTGAGGAGGAGAGCTGAAAATATTTTAGTGAGCATGTGTTCGAGATTTTTAGCATTGTTCCAAAACCTAGTGTGCTGTCTACTGCCTACATAGGGGGCGTCACACATAACGTACAGTATGCATCCATTTGTGCTGTTTTAAATGTGTTTTCTGTGAACGCAAGACGGACATAATGGTTCATGTGCACTGCGTTTTTAGACACTATAGTGTACGTATTAGCCAGCTCGTTGTGAATCAAGGATGAATGTACTGTAAAAAGGGACCTAATTGAAATAAAACCTTGTAAACAACTGAATTGCTACCCCGCATGCCACACAAATAGTGCTCGTTGTGTTAATCACTCACAATTGATTTCAACAGAATTAGCCGTTAGCATGTTGCTAAGATAACAGTGCATTAACTATGCAATGTATATCACACACCTTAATATTTCAGTAAATATAGGTCAGTAGAATTCAAAAACCCTTGAAATTAGTGACACCAGTCATGGTTAAGTCAACTGCAGCCAGTTTTGCTTGTTTTGAAATTCAGTACTCGTTTAGAAGCGCCGCCAACCATATAACAGTGGGAACACGGACAGACAGATGGCGGGGAAAGAGATTGAGATATAGACTATATAGATCTGGCCATGTGTTTGAATTAATGACATTACAGTACAAAATAGGTTTTTCTGCATTATCCTGAACATTGCAAGCATTCATTTCATGTGTCCTTGAACAGAAGAGACTCTCATGAGCTTGGGTAAATGTCACACCCTTTCAATTTTCCTAGCAAAAACATCTTTAAAAAAGTCCTTAAAAATCAGCCTACAGGCATTATACAACCTAGGATGTTTAAACTTTTTAAAGTTTCATTATAATGTGTATTTTCTTTACACAACGGCTCCAAAAAAAGTAATTAATCCATGAAAATTCTTACATATAGCCCCCTTACTTGAAACAATTTTCATGAATAGTTTTCAGTACTGAATCATATATATTTTTAATTCTTCAAACAGCTCATCGCAATTACAGGAAATTACAATAAAGTTAATTTCTCAATAAAAGCTAAGTTTGGCCAAACAAGGTGATATGCTGACTAAGTAGGCAGTCGACTAGGTTTTGGACAGAGCTTGTTTATTTGGGATGATCTTGTAGTCTAGGGCCTTCAATGACTCTTGTCCTACTCTAGTCATTGACTCCGGCTAATGGTAGTCTCAATCTCATCTCAGAAACAGAACAACGCAGGTTGTTTTATGCAGTGGCTATCTTTTTTTCATAAATAACTGAACTTGGATTCTGTGCTACATCAGTCATCTGACCGAGTGGCGTATTCAATACACAATAGCATGCTGATTGGCCTCTTATAAACACTGCACAGAGCATAATGGGGATATAAATGCAAGCGTTTTGTGGATCACAAGCTGCTGAAATCTGACATTTGAGTGTCATCCTTCAACATGCATGTGATTCATTGCACTCATCATTATGCATGGTTGGCTTGTCATTTCTGTTGGCGTGAAACCTGCCAGCTATTATTTCAATTGGTTGCATCATGAATAACACTATGACAGTTATATTACTGCTTCCAATACACATTTTGCTAATAATTATTATCAGCCTCACGTTGAACAGGTGAATGCATGTACTGAAGTCATGGTAACACTACCATAAAGTTCATAAAAAGAATTTGCATTAAGCATCGTGAACTGAAATGAACAGTATTTATTAATCTAGATCATTAATTTATGAGTGTTAATTTCTTCATACATTTATACCATTTAAAGTTGCAGAAATTAGCTGTGTTCATGAATGATCTCAGTAACAACAAACAATAATATATTTATCTATTAAAATGTCAACATTAACCTAGATTTATGAATGCTGTTTGATGATACCTTGATGATGCATTACAATAAGGTTCAATTCATAGTTAAAGTTTTACCAAAACTGCGATATCTATTATACCATTGGTCTCACCTGGTGGGTTTGTTAGGGTCACAGGCTGCCATGAAAAAAATAAATAAATAAATAAAATAAAAGTAACATCTAGAATGTGGCATAGCAAAAAAAAAAAAAAAATATATATATATATATATATATATATATATATATATATATATATATATATATATGAAGAGTTCAGATACAAAAGCCTCTAAGTGCTATTTGAAATTTTCTTCTAAAATGATCATTTTTATCAAGCTTATATATTCAAGTTTCAATTTAATTTCACTTGAATGACAATTAATAGGTAATCTTCATTGCAATTTAAGTGAAATTACTGAATTTAAATATACTAAGCTTGATAAAAATGATCATTCTAGAAGAAAATTTCAAATGGCACTTTGAGATGGCAAAAGAGGCTTTTGCATCTGAACTCTTCATATATATATATATATATATATATATATATATATATATATATATATATAAAGTTTTAATAGAGAGGAGATTACGCTTTTGTTATTCAACAGCTGTGCGTCCATACAGCCAAATGCATTATTTTGGTGCAAATTCATCTTTCACTAGCAGAAGCAGCCAAATTCATGCACAGGTTGAGATCACCCATTCACCAAAACATGCAAGAAATGACACAAGGTTGAACAAACTGGACTATATTAAATCAGTTTAAGCGAGAGTAAACATGGATTGTGCCAACCACAATTTGCTTTGGGCAGAGACCACAAAACCATCAAAATTCAAGAGGCATTTACAAAAGAAAATGGTCAATTTCCCTTAGTTTTGTATGAGAAATGATTTCAATATTGTGTGACTGGCTCCTAGAACAAAATTATTTGAGAAAACACTATTGCACGTTCACTGACTACAGCACAAACTATTCAGAAAGACAAATTATTTGAACAACCATGCCAGTTTTCAGTAAGTCCTAAGCAGCCCTTGGCTTCAGCTCATTTTGGAAAACGAGCTATCTAACCCTCCTGAGCAAAATACCCCGACACTGAAGCTTGCCAAGCTGAGGGTCTTAAGTTTACACGCAACCTGAGCTTCACACCACTCAGCGCAATCACATGCTTATAAGGGAACAAGAAAGCATTTCATTTCACAGCCATCTTGGGCATTCTACTCCTAAATGTAGGTATATTCCCATCTTACTTAACAAATTAGTGGTTTATTGAGCAAAGTTATGGTAATATAGCTTCCAGGGGTTTCCACCTGTATCTCAGATCAGAAGAACTGCTGTATGAAAGCAGACATTTTCATCGTGCTGAGAAACCGATGAGAAGTTATGAAGCATGAGAAGCCATGCTTCAAAACATAATTGGATGCCAGCGGCAGGCCGTGCAGTATAGCGGTAATAACAGTGCATGAGTAAACTACCACTTCACACGACTATATGAAAAGCAAGTCTAATGACTTGTTCAAGTTTTAAACTATACCACTAACCCTTTTTTCCTCTCTGTGAATTGCCCTGCTGACATGTTTAGTAGGACACAGTCATTTGTCAAATTATAGGCTACCATGCTAGCCTAGCGCTGCCCTCGGTTGGCGCTACTTACTTACATTTCGGAAAAACGGCGAAGTTCAGTAAGAGAGCCACTTAGAAAGTAATAGCATGCATGACAGTAGCAATGTGACATTTATGCGAACACCAATGGGTAGGTTGTACTTTTGGCTTTGCCAAGGGGCCTGTCTTTCCGAAATGGACTAATTTTTAGAGGTCTTTAACCATCATGAGGAAAATGTTAATAAAAATAAGTCTAATTTTCACAACAGGGATTATGTTAGTAATCGCCTAATCCCAGCAGTGCATAAGTAGGTTTCTCAAACACCACACTAGCCAGGCATGCATTAAATGCAATATTGATGGGAGCATTAAGTCTATTTTTCCTTTTAGGGAAAGCTGGAAATGAGCCCCTAAGGTCTTAGACTGAAGCAACACATGTTTTAGGTGAGGAAATGACCACACTATTAATCAGCCTGCTTGTCAGTACTTTATTTAGAGTACATAGGATACGATTCCACAGGGTGTTTAACTGAGCAAAATGACCTTCAGTAATAGGCAAAGCCAATGTCTATCACCCTCCTATATTTCTCTGATTGGTGATAAAATCTCTTCCTCTGTCCTTTCAGCCTTGCCCAGTTAAAATGGCTCCTGTGGATAGTCTCTCCAGGCTTCTCAAATGTCCCCATACACCTCTTAAAGGGATACTTCAGGATTTAGCATTAAGCTTTGTATTAGTAGAAAACCTGTAGTATGTTGTTCGAATTACCGTGGTTTCCACCCTCATATCCCCTGACGAGATGAGAGATTTATGTATTTTTTGTCTGGAAAAATATCCTCCGATGACGAAATAAATCGTCATTTTGCGTCATTGGAGGATTTTTTGACCAGAGGCTAAAGACTACAGTCTACAGTAGAAAGAGCTGTTCCGCATGTTCTCAACTCGCCAATAGAGGGTGAGATCTCACTCACAGAATGTACACATAGTGTCAGCCATTTTTTTTGGAAGCTAAGCTAGCATGCTCTTGTTCTGTGGAGAAAGCCGAGAAGTAGGGGTTGCCATCGTTTTCCCCCGACATGTCTGGTCGTCGATGTCCGGGGTTTAGGTTTTTGCTTTCTGCAGTCGCCATTCATTGTTTCCTGGTGAATCTGAATGTAGTGTTTACATGAACGCTAAACAAGTGATCAGTTGATGGGCGTTTAATATTGCTAAGAAAATTCCCACTCCTCTGTGAGAGATGCGAGACCGGTGCGTCTCACAGTTGTCGCTCATTGGTAATCACGCCACCGGCCTCGCGCTGTTCTCCTGCGGCCCTCACTCGTCCCGCTCGCCGCAGTAAACATTATGAACGGCTACTGTAGAACGCGAAAGCCAAATCCCGGACATTTTGAGCGATCTCGAAACACAGGTACGAAATAGGTACTATAGTCGCTTTTACAATCCAGAAGTTCTTTATTAGTATCCCACATTATTGAACGTTACACCATTACTTGCAAGCTTCCTCTGTTTTCGCATTTTTCATTACAATAGTATATTTCGCATGATTTGTTAAAAACTAAAGTACTGAAAATGGTCAGTTCACTAATCAATCATAGGAAGATATTTTTTACTATTTTAAATATGTTACATGGGACATCTGTCATGGACATCTACCCAATGATTCAAAATCCTTCATGTACATTTGCTTCGTTTGATGTGATACTTGTATCTATAGTTAGAACATCTCTGATTTGACTTCATGCCACCTGACTAGCAGCTATCACAGATTCCAGACTCCGAAACCCAAGTTGGGAAGACCAACTTGAACGATTCTGATGTGTGGCCACCAAATTAGTTGTAAGAAACTGCATTTAAAACATCTATGTTATGTCCAATGATGTTATGAAACTGCATAAGTAAGATGAAGTTTAAACCAGAAGAAGATCATTTTAGAGTTTAGTGGTGTCAGGACTCAAAGTAACAGGAGGTTGTCAGCTCTGCATTGTAAAAATTCCACAGGCATTATATTAAGTCAAAGAACATTCATAGATCAGTACACCCAACAGAGCGAAAAAACTTAGTTTGTGTTCTGTAGAACACAAGTGTCTGTTCAAAGTAAGCAGGGTGGTGAGAGACTTTGGCACAATACAAAGGTATGAAACTCTTATTGTTTTCTTGTTCTTTGTGCATGTCTCTCAGTTCTGTCACAACAACAACAAAAAGGTTAAGAGAAATCCATACCTGTTCACAGTTTTCTGTGCTCCTCTCTTGCTTCTTTCAAAGTGCTCTGGCCTCTTCTGGTATTTGAGTGCTGCTTCCAAGTTGTCCAAGGTAATAAATCCGTTGAGAGTGTGTCTGTGTGTGTGTGTGTGTGTGTGTGTGTGTGTGTGTGTGTGTGGAGTGTCTGTGTGTTGTTCCATGTATTCAACCTTGGCTTCCGCCAAAAGCAAGTTCTCTTATTGGAAGGGAGGGTCTCTGGGAAGAATCCTCATTCCTGTTGACACCATAATGTTAGGTTATGAAATTACTTTTGAAATGATTTCATCTTGATCTTACCTGGGAAGTGCATAGCTGTACTTCAGATTGACAGTCAAAGGCTGGAATGAATTGTCAAATTGGGTTAATCATTCATTAACTTAATACTTCTGAAAAATAAAATAAAAAAAAACTATATATATATATATATATATATATATATAGTTGTATTAGATCACAACATGTTCTCTGTGCAGCTAAAAGTTCCTACATAAAATGCTTTATTTTTTATCAGTCTGATTTTTTTTCTTCTTTTTTTTACATTTTTTTCCCTTTACACTGAGAAAATAATGGTTATTTTAAAACTGTTCACTGAAAGGAACGCCAACATGGTTTTCCATAGCATTGCAGTAAAAATCTGCTTTCTTTTGTGAAAATCTTTATTTTTAAGAGTATAAAGAACTACAGAGTCCCCCTAGTCCCACTTTGTCAAAAATAAATAAATAAATAAATAAATAATGAATTATAACTATCTCGTGGCCTCAAGATACTAACTCGTGACCTCAAGATAGTAACTTGTGGCCTCAAGATGGTATCTCGTGGCCTCAAGATTGTAACTCTTGGCCTCAAGATGATATTTTGTGGCCTCAAGATGGTAACTTGTGGCCTCAAGATGATATCTCGTGGCCTCAAGATTGTAATTCTTGGCCTCAAGATGATATTTTGTGGCCTCAAGATGGTAACTTGTGGCCTCAAGATGATATCTCGTGGCCTCAAGATTGTAACTCTTGGCCTCAAGATGGTAACTCGTGGCCTCAAGATGGTAACTCGTGGCCTCAAGATGATATTTTGTGGCCTCAAGATGGTAACTTGTGGCCTCAAGATGATATCTCGTGGCCTCAAGATTGTAACTCTTGGCTTCAAGATGGTAACTCGTGGCCTCAAGATGATATTTTGTGGCCTCAAGATTGTAACTCTTGGCCTCAAGATGATATTTTGTGGCCTCAAGATTGTAACTCGTGGCCTCAAGATGATATCTTGTGGCCTCAAGATTGTAACTCTTGGCCTCAAGATGGTAACTCGTGGCCTCAAGATGGTAACTTGTGGCCTCAAGATGTTATCTCATGGCCTCAAAATAGTAACTCGTGGCCTCAAGATGGTATCTTGTGGCCTCAAGATAGTATCTCATGGCCTCAAAATAGTAATTCGTAGCCTCAAGATGGTATCTCATGGCCTCAAAATAATAACTCGTGGCCTCAAGATGGTATCTGATGGCCTCAAAATAGTAACTCGTGACCTCAAGATGATATCTCGTGGCCTCAAGATAGTATCTCGTGGCCTCAATATAGTAACTCGTGGCCTCAAGATGGTATCTCATGGCCTCAAAATAGTAACTTGTGACCTCAAGATAGTAACTTGTGGCCTCAAGATGGTATCTCGTGGCCTCAAGATGGTAACTCGTGCCCTCAAGATGATATCTCGCGGCCTCAAGATGGTAACTCGTGGCCTTAAGATAAGATGGTAACTCGTGGCCTCAAGATGGTATCTTGTGGCCTCAAGATAGTAACCGTAAATGCTAATAAAGAACCTTTATTTTTGAGTGAATAATCTATAATCTTTTTTTTTAAGTTTGTTTTTTTATGCACAAAATATCCAGGTTGCTTGGTTATGCACGTATCTTATATGAGATAACAATATGAAGCAGCCTTGAAAAAATAGCCAATCATAAAATACATGACATTATTATTTATACATAACTATATTCATTTAGTAAACAATCCCCTAGGCAATTATGTTTGTGAGTTTATCATTTGGTTACAACCATGGGGAGTGGAGAACAGATTGCATTTAGGTGTTAGGAAAGATACACTCCTCTCATTTCAGCCAGATAAAATAGGCATTTGTGTTAGAACATAAATATAATCTCCTCCATAATTATCAGCATGTGTTTATGGCCACATTTTAGATGTAAAAACTATAGTGTGCATTAGTGTGTCCATGTTAGTTTGTTGATACTCATGTTTCACTGTAATCTCCTTGACATTCTCTGCGTTCAGCTCCTGTGTACTTGGGAATAAACCCAACTAATAAACCACTGAATCGCGAGTGCAACGGCTCGGATGTTCTGAACAGCAGAACCACGTGAAGGCTGACCTGGAGCACACATGGTAAAATGTGGGAAAATATGGCTAATCCTCTTGGAGTCATGAACAACATGACTCGACGAAAGGCCACTGGGTCACAAATTTTTATTACCTTCTCATTAAACTGCACCATGGCCTTGCTGCTAAGTCTACAAATGGAAGCAGGACAAATGTGTAACACTGTCCAGTGAGCAACGTTATGTAAGAAGGTCTACAGTGAAGAAGTGTGTTCTTTGTAGATGAGTGATTGATTGTTATTAGGCGCTCAGTTACAAATTGTACAAATTGACCTTATCAGATTTCTGGGTTTCTAAGAAGCGGATGTCGTCATAGTTGCATAAAATTCCATAGCGGTGAATGAGAGACTACATTAACTATTTATTTTTTGTGTCCCCAATTTTCAAAAAGAGGGAAAAATAGAGAGAGATTGAAAACAGCAGTCAGAAAAGAGAAAGATTTTACCATCAGCCGCTGTATTAGTTTTAAGTTTTATTAATTTTTTTATGCAAAGGTAATATAATAGAAAGTATAGTGTTACATTTAAAAATACTTAAGGAATTTTTGTTATGCTGGTTAAAAGTCGTCTCATATCCTGATTGCAATCACTATGTTAAGCAGTCTAAATGTATTTTTTTAAATATGTATCATATATTCATGATTACCAGTGTTCATGTGTTTTGGAGGAGGCATGACTTTGGTTGGCGATTTGTAGGGAGGGTGGCATCATATGCTTTCAATGCTAGCAGGCTAAAGTTAGCATTTCCCAGATAAAATATGACTAAAATAAGATAAAATATGACTAACTTAGCAGGATTTACGAAAAAGGTCCATTGTTTTCACATTGAACAAATGAGTTCATAGTCATTAGAATGAATTGAATGAACAATAGCTGAACACTAACTGCACTTGTCTTGTAAAATATAATTATTTGATGACAAAAAAAAAAAAACTTTCCTTTTTTATCTTTAATACACATCGGTCTCTATGAAAGGGGGACAATGGCGTAATCCCAGCTATAAAAACATATGACCATTTGACATATTGGTCAAACAGTAGTCTTGCATAACCAGACCTTCAGACTGACTGCAGAAGGTCTGGGAACCATATCAGATTTCATTGACCAAGGACAGCCCATGAGGATGTGCAAAGCAACCAATCACAGTTGATTTTGTTTAGTCATGTTTAGGTGGATGTCCCTAAAATAACAGACTGGCGCGCATTCATTCAGGAAAGGTTTGCACGTTTACTGCAACAACGTGAACTTCACACACTTTAAAAAAAAACAGTATTTAGTTGATCGAAGCGTTCAGTGTTACTGTTGTAAACACGATGGTAATAATCATCAATGAGAGGGGTTTGGTGTTAAAATGGCTTTAAAACTCGACACACTTCTCCCAGAAATCATGGAGAATTCAACCAATCAGATGACGACTGATTGAAACACCAGTAGTGTTTCCCATTTTGTGTACCCTATGCAGGCCAGCTGACAGTCTTTCCTGGGCCCGGGACAAGATAATCTTAGACGGCCCCCTCCACGCCCAGATCTCTCCTTTTCCCTTGCTCTTCCTCTCCTGTTCCTCTCCTCTGCTCTTCCTCTCCCCTCCTCTTCCTCACCATATACTTTTAACCAAACTGAATAATAAAAACACGTTTAAATGGGTACATTTTCTATAAATGTTTTCATTTTATTTTCTGACATAGCCTACTGCAGTTCTTGTTAAAACACAGTAGACATGCAAAATCTGTGCATTTTGGGCACTTTTTATGTGAAATCATAGTTATTTACTAAGGATGAGCAGCGCAGCAAAAATAAGACTCGGATCTGGCCCGTTATCTGTTCACCGATGCCGACAGTGACGCATTTCAGCCGGTTTTTTATTTCTCATCTCCATAAATATGTCTAGTAGGAAAGCTAATTCAAGGGCAAGAAATCAATTAATTCGGTGGCCAAAACTTTTTTTGTTTTGGAGGTGGTATAAGAAAAGGGTTCTTGATCACTATTTCAAGGAGAATTTGGAAGAAAACAAATAAAAAGCCTTTATGTAACTCAAATATTAGATATTTTTTCCCCACAAATATGCCTATTTTATTTGATTTTTTAACAATTATTCCATAATTGAGGGCCCAGTTCTGGGTTTTTATGTACCACCCCAGACTGTTTGCTGGCCCTATGAAAAAATCCTGGCTCCGCCACTGTCGTAACAATCATTGCGACCCATTTCACAGATGCATAATTTTATGGTAAGTTAGAACAGCCTGAACCATTTTAATTTGATTGGGACAATGCTCACTGATCAACAAACAAGTTACTTGCTGTAAACAAGCCAGAGTTAGCTACAAGTGCTATAGTTTCCACCTGCTGTCCCTAACCAGATGTTAACAAGCACCCTAAAATACAAAAGTCAATAAAAATTTAATAAATACAGTAGAAATGCTTCTATGAACAAAATAATCTAGCCTAATTATGCAAAGCATTGGCTCTCCTGCATTAATATTAGGCTACATGCTGTAGCAACATTTGAGTTACAGACAATCTGTTCCAGTCACATTTTGATTGTGACCAAAAACCAGTGACAGACAATTTGCAATTCAGTGAAATAAACAACTTACTAATATCAATGATCTAGCCCTCTGAAAATGAATAAAAATGAATCGTAACTTGAGCCTAGAGCTGCAGTCTTCTCACATTTGACAAAGTTCAAAGTGTGACTGAAACAGATTGTCTGTAACTCAAATGTTGCTACAGTATATAGCCTAATATAAATGCTAGAAAGCCAATCCTTTGCACTTGGCAATTAAGCTAGATTATTTTGTTCATGGAAGAACTAATAGTACTCTATACAACAACTTGCACCATATTATGTTAAACATGTAATAAACGTAATATTTGCACCTTCCGTGATGCTTTGCATTTGGTTTACACGTTTCTATTTATACAATCTCTAACGGCTGAACACAGCTGGCGGCCCTGGTAGTAAATGAACAATGTTCAGAATTACAGCATCGCCATACAGACTGAATGGCATGTTGCATGACTATAATGTTCTGCATTGTTGTCTCTGTTGTATTCTGATGCTGCAAGAAGACAACTATATTTTTAATTAATAAATCTGGGATAGAATATCTAACAGAATGCTATGCTTATTAGCATTGAGAATACACATCACATTTTTGTTACTTATCATGTCAAACTGCATTGTTTTAATATATTAAAGAAATCAAATGATTTTTTTTCTGCATGAATTAATAAAAAACAGTGGCCTCAACATAATATCCAACTTGTAATTGCATATTATTACAAGTTGCATATGGCAATGCCGTCTTGATCCGGCGTTATTCTCTATCTTAATCCGCCTCACTTGTTAATAAATTAAAACATCTAGGAAATGAAAAAGTCAATTATTTTTTTCCCATGGTGTCAATTTGTGGCGCATGTGCAAATGAGGATGGAAGTGCATGGGGAAAGTCGGATTTCAAGGTGTTAATCAATCTGCAAATAAAATGGTTAGCCATGCACATTTTTATCTGAACTAAATAACAAAGACGAGACATTACAATAAATATCTTTCAATGCTGACAAATATTTGTGAACTAGGAAGATAGTAGTTATACGAGACAAGATTTATCACTTTTGATCAGTCCAAATATACAGTGTATAATTCAACCACCGCATGTCTAAGTCTTGGGCCATGTTCTGAAGGGCTCATTTGTTTGCATGTCTTCTTTCATGACCCAATACATACTATACTAATAATAATACATAACAGTTTACAGTAAGGTTCACTAGTTAACATTAGTTAACTACATTAGTTAGCATGAACTGCACTTATACAGAATTTATATGTAAATGTAAACACGGACGCAGCGAGAGCCACCGTGAGCAGATTTGTGTTTTTACCATTTAGACGGGAACGCGAAGGTGGAGCATTTTTAAGAGTTCCACTCTGGAGGGTGGTTTCACTTTTTTGCATTTTTAGGCCCCCAAAACGCCATCGCCGATTAAATCCGCTAGAATATTTGTACGTTTTCACCCGAAATCGTTCTCGTGTTAACAGGGCCTTAGGTCATGTCCACACTATTACGTTTCCGTTTTAAAACATATATTTTTCTCTCCGTTTTGGCCTTCCGTCCACACTGAGACGCCGTTTTAAGTCAACGAAAATGTATCTTTTGGAAAACGCTCTCCAAAGTGAATAAATTTGAAAACGCTGTTTCCGCGTTGTAGTGTGGACAGTGAAACCGGAGGTATTTCAAAACGATGACGTAAGTTTAGTCATGTGATCCATGTATTACCAATAGATATTCATGTTTATCGGTATTGTGCCTGTTGTGTTATTCATTTTTACACTGTTGCTAAAATATGTTACTTTCTATGCAACTTAATATGTGCTATTCTTCATAGCACAGTACTGCACTCATTTGCTGTTCTGCGGCAAAACAGGAGACCAGTTGCGTTTTAGACCAAACATATGGTGACTGAATGCGACCTGGACGCATCAGTGATGGTGAGATATTTTGCGAAATAAAATTATCCAGTTATTGTGCGATAACATTATTATTTATTTTCCCATCTGTAACGTCTCAGTGAGCTTTTGTGAAGCTTCACGCATGCGCAGTAAAGTGAATTTAGAAGTTTCTCATCCACACTGAAACGTTGGAAAACGCCTGAAAACGCTAGTATGGGCAGAGAGCGTTTTTAAACGAAAACCCCCTTTTCAAATGTATCCGGATTAATGTGGACGTAGCCTTAGTGTGACCGGGCACCATGTTTTCCTTGATAGCATGTGATGGAGGAGGGTACATATCGTTATTTACCCTCCTCCATCCCATGCTCTCACTCATCATTAACACTTTTCTCAATTTGCCAAGCTGTTAGTCATTTCCCTTATTTGTTCGTTTTTAATCAACACCTCTTCTTGTTCTATTCAAATAGATGATATAACCCTGTTTATTTGCAGCATCATCTTGACTGTAACAGCGTTATGGCATTAGCTATATTGAACTGTATAATTGAGTCTTCATAACTGAAGTTCCAAGCAAATTTAAACAAAATGAAACAGCACTCATGACGCTTTCTGATATGTTTTATTTTTGCTCCAATGGCCCAGAAAATCAAAATTTTGTGGCGAACAACTATACATAAACCTTTGTTTTACAGCTAATGTTTGCACGGTTCATGCCTCGGAAGCAATTGGTTTTCTAGTTAGTGCTTGTCTAGAGTGTCTCGATGAGTTGTAAGCAACTGTTAGGGTGACATCACTCTCATACCCTTCAAGTGGCAAAAGTCCCCCACTGAAGCCCTAACATGGGACCCCTGATTTACAGCACCTTCAGGACAGCCATTCCAGCACAGCTTGCACAGAACACAACTCCAGACAACATGTAAATCAGCAGTTATTTTTAGAGAAGACTGGCTGTGGAGAGGTTACTGGAAGGTGGGAAAAGTTTGCCACTTACACATTGCGTCAAGCTAATCCAGATCAATTGACACTCCATGATGGTGTCGTCGTATACTCGTAGCTGTTTATTGAAATTGATATATAAAACACTTTAAACATTGCACTAATAGTGCAATTATAATAAATCATGTTTATGCTGATATTGCTCTAGTTCCAGGTCAGGGCCAGCGGGGGTCAAATTGAGCCTTTGATGAGGAATTATATTTTTGGTTGTTTGTTTGTGTTATCGAAACCATCCATGTATGCTCCAGGTCAGTTTTTGTATGATCCAGTACACAATTTATGTTCCCATTTATCGAGCGTACAACAAGTCCTGCATGCAGATGGCTATTATCAAAACAATATGCCTTTTCGTTGATGATTTTAATGTCACCTCACCTTCAAAATTCCACATTTTAATACAGTCTATGAGTGTCCATCAACATCTCAGATATGACTGGACAACTTTTTTGGAGTGAGCAAGAAACCCTTCCTATAAACAACATTAATGCGATGTGAGATGACTGAGAATATTACATAAAACGCTTGTTCTAAGCCTTGTTGGGAAGAAATAACAGCAATCTAGATGTAGGCCTATGTTGTTGCGCAGAGGACATGCTAAAGAAGTTTTTTAAGACTGATCACAGAAAATAGAATATGTGCGTGATGAAATGTCAACAGCTTATCTGTGAATTTCAGCTCGCGAGGATACATTTTTAGTTAATCAGTTGGAATTGCTGCATCTTGCAGATATAAATATGCCGTGTCGCGCATGCAAATATTAATTTCCAAATAAGATGATTCATAATGATGATCTGTAAATACCAATGCTGTCTTTTTCTGCACCAATTTAGCTGATGATCTTACAGCATAACCAACTGATGATTTTGATAACAAACACAATCCCATATATAGCATCTTAGATGGATATACAGTATTTCAGCCACCAATTCATATCCAACCCTGAAATCTTATTTTGGTTTTTCAGACTGGATTAAATTCTCGTTTGTTTAAAACCGCCGCATGGAAATTTCCGCAGGCTGCCATTTTTGGCTGTATTGCAGAGAAACTTGTTTTTATGTTTTGTGCTCATGCCTGTGCTAACTTCTCAGTGGTATGTTTATGTTGGAAATCTAGTTCAAGAGTCTATTAACCAGCTCTCCCATGGCTAAATGATAACCAGTTCAGGGTATTAGACGGCTTCCAGCAGGTCAAGGCCTGATTCATTTTAAGTCACCGTGTGTGGGAAAATGAATTGCTTCCAAAAATCAATCACACGGCTACACTACTGTTTTATATTCTTCCACATTCACATTTGACAATGCCAGGTACACTTGCAGTATTCTTAAAATATGGAAACTTGCATAAAACTGGAATACTTTAAACCAGAGCAGTGAAATTAACACTAAGCTATGCAAACATAAATTGCATATTGTAATCTTGAAATCAAGTTTTATATTTATCCATAATTTTTTTTTTATCATTTTGTTGTTACTTAAATATGCAAATATATACTTATATTTGCACTAAACGTAAGACATTATTTGATTATTGTTATTTCAATTTTGTCGCTATATTTAAACATTTAATATGTGCATATTTTTGCAGTAAATAAGATATATTGTCTATATATTTATTTCTTCATTAATCATTTATATATTGTTTATTCACATTTCAACACCTTTAAATCAGTTGTTTTTTTATCCATTGTTCTTACCCTCATTGAAGCTTTCGAGGACACAGTATTTGACTTTTTCTCTAATTTTTGCTTTTAATCAAAGTTTATAGTTTGTATCTGGTTGGTTTTAGTTCATGGCTTACAACTCTTTAACGAAGAATACTCTTTATATATTGTTGCAGAAGCACCAAAACTGACAAGGAAACAGCTTATTTTGTTGCACGTTGAGTTAATAATCCTTTAGTGGAATTATATAAGTCTGCTATTGCTGAGTACAATCAACTTGGATTTTTAAGTTATTTCAACTTAAATTACATTAAACTGACTTCAGAAAATGGTTGAATCTTGCATAACTTATAAAAATAAAGTTGAAAAAGGCTTATTTTGCTGAGATAAAGCTATGTTAAGACATATGGTGTCATAAGTTATTGACTGAAGTGATGGATAAATAAATATATTTTGAATGTTTATAATGTTTCCCGGTTCTGATGTTTTCTTTCATTACATTCATTCCCAATGGATGCGAGGCTTTTTTCACACCGGACGCATGTATTCAGAGCAGAAGCAAGCTACACACACACCCATTGTGCTCTCACACCGCCAGTGTTATAGCTTGCATCTGAACCTGATCATGAAGTCCTACATTATGTTGTTGCAAATTTCTGAGTACATTTTACAGTTCGCATTGTGTAAAGCACATCTGAGTGACGAGCAGTGACCAAGGTGAGTCAATTGTATAATCCAAACAAATATTACCCTGATCTTACACTTTGAAAGCTGACACCAGAACAATCCCAACCTTGAACTCTGCCCAAAAAGCCTGACATATTACTCATGGCATATCACGAGTACACCATATAAATGACTGATCGCGTGTATTAGGTTTATATTAAGCCTGCAGTGCTGCAGTTGCCAGTCACTCCAAATCCACCTGGATGTACTATCAGAGGAGTCTTCATTAGTGAGAGAGAAAGAGGAGTGAGTGGGTGGCCTGAATGGTATTTTCTGTTCATCATGTGATCTGTGAGGGGAGGTTGAGCTGGGTGGGGGTGGGGCGCTGAAAACCGAGACATCTCTATTTACAGCTGCAGTCGATATGCTTCAATCCCCCCCATCCAACAGCTAATCGGTCAGCTATTTGCCTCGCTCTCAATGTTTTTTTCGTACATTCTCGTGTTACAGGTCAGGCAACGCGGTTTCCCCCGTCTCCTCCTAATATTCAGTGTCCTTGTCATTTTGTCCTGTCTCTTACTCTCTCTAGGGGTTACACCAATAGCTGGTCCTTTCCCACCTGTCGACTGTGAATTCTTTAGGTCTTAAGCCAGAATCTTGCAAACACAGTGTCTTCTCAGTTAACTTGACCCTACAGCCACTGGTGCACTGGTAACGTCCAATTAATACCACAAAATCCTGTGTTACAATGTGGATACATACTTGTAAAAGGTGAAAGTTTACCGGGTCTCGCCTTGGCTGCGTGTCAGCGGAGAATCAACACAGTCTTGTGATAAAGTGGACACCCTGGGAGTATTACAGGCCTGGAATTCTTCAAGCCTGGTGAGTCAAAGCTCCAATCTGCAAGTCTGTAAACCAGTGGGGATTAATATTCAACTTTGATGTATATGCTAGAATTACTAGACGACAAATAGACTATATGATGAATGTACTGTAAATATTGTACTGTAAGAAGATAAATGTACTGTGCATAGTGCCAACAAAAAGAATCGCATAACAGTGGGATACATAAGCTGTTATGAAATACAAGTACATACATTTTTTTGAATCAATGTACAGTATTTTTATGTAACACTATGATTATCTAATAATATATTATCCATCCATCCATCCATCCATCCATCCATCCATCCATCCATCCATCCATCCAATATCTATCTATCTATCTATCTATCTATCTATCTATCTATCTATCTATCTATCTATCTATCTATCTATCTATCTATCTATCTATCTATCTATCTATCTATCTATCTATCTATCTATCATCCAATCTCATCCATCCATCCATCCATCCATCCATCCATCCATCCAATTATTGTTTTGTCTTTTATTATTATCTAATTTTATAATTATTAATGATCTAATATTATCTTTGAAGCGCAACAGTGGTCATTTTACATTTTTATTGTATGGGAAAGAATTACAGAAAATCGAGAGCTATAAATACCCATATCAATGTGTTAGTTCATGAATACCCTTTTGCTTTCTAGTCCTTACGCTTCTATTGACGTCTTACAGAACAAGTGAACTATTTTGTAATTAGAACTCATTTGATCTTTTGGAATTCAGTGTGAACATGATTCAGATTGATTCAGATCTTTTGACATTTTGCAAGTTGTGCAAAACTGTAAGGCATCAATGGTCCGTGAAAACAAACGTTTTTAATTACACCAGTAATTTGGTCGCTTGCCGGTCTGTATCTTGCATTTTGCACATTAGTCAGACATCTATTTCCATCTTTCAACTTGTGTAAATTAACACTGTCACAACACCAACATGGAGTAATTTGCAGTGTACAGCTCCCTAATCGAGATGTGATTACCGCTTATATCCCCTCGGGATTGGTGACAAGTGCACTGGTCAAAATTGCACACTCTCAATCTGCTGACAAGGAAAAAGCAAGAAATTACACCAGATACTTGGGTGACAAGCTGGAGACTGGCGGTTAATCAAAGCAAGTGTGGTTCGTTGGTAATCAATCAAACAGCTGTGCAGTGTTTACCCAGAGGCACTGAGTGGAGAGCACACTGGCACACTGGCCTCCCAGGGCTCCGACACAGCACTACACTCGGGATTCCCCACAGGGCAAAACATATTATATTGACAGTGCTTATTGCTTCATCAGGCCCACCGCATTTGTCATTAGATACAAAATATAATTACATCAGATATTACGTCTGAGACATGTGCTGCAGGCTCAAAAACATGCCCATTTGATTTTACACATTTTTTTAAAAGGGATTTTAAAGGGATACTCCACTTTTTTGGAAATAGGCTCATTTTACAACTCCCCCAGAGTTAAACAGTTGAGTTTTACCGTTTTTGAACCGATTCAGACGATTTTCTGATATTTAGAAGAATATCAGTAACCAGACAGTTTCTGGTCTCATTGACTTCCATAGTATATTTTTTTCCTACTATGGAAGTCAATGAGACCAGAAACTGTCTGGTTACTGATATTCTTCTAAATATCAGAAAATCGGCTGAATGGATTCAAAAACGGTAAACGTCAACTGTTTAACTCTCGGGGAGTTGTAAAATGAGCCTATTTCCAAAAAAGTGGAGTATCCCTTTAAGGTTGCACATAATTGGAGCATTTGTTATAGTATAGTATTTTAGGGGAGTTTCCATAGACATAATGATTTTTATACTGTACAAACTGCATATTCTATCTCCTTTCACTAAACCTACCCATCACAGAAAACTTTCTGCATTTCTACATTTTCAAAAAAAAAGTTTACTTAGTATGATTTATAACCACAAGGACAATGATTTTAGATATTCCCATCTTTGTAGGGAGTGGTGGTTTACCAGAATGTACACACAAACAAACCAAAGTTTTAGGATCAGTATATATATATTTTTCATTTTTTTGTCGTTTCTGTTCATTTATTTATTTGATCGGAAATAGTCAAATGAGTAATATTGAGTTTTCAGCATCATCATGTCTTCAGTGTCGCATGATCCCTCAGAAATCATTAACAATGTTGAAAACAGTTGCTGCTGAATGTTTTTTTTAGAAACTGTAGTAGTTTAAAGAATAGATATCAAAAGAACAGCATTAAATTAAAATAGAAATCTTTTGTAACATTCTAAATGTTCCTTTTAATCAATTTAACACAGTACTCATCTCTTAAAAAAAAAAAATCTGGCCCCAAACTGACATGATGTTGACTTACGTAAAAATGTAATCCTAAACAAGCCCCATAAACACAATCAAGCCCCATATGAATTATGAATCTGAGCAAGTCCCTCATTATCCCCCATTTCTTGCCTATGGCCTATATATAATGAATAAACATTGAGAATATAATGAATAAACATATAATGAATAAACTCGTGAACATTGAGTCTTTTTTAGATTAGTTATGTTATTTCTATGACGTTGATGTGTGTCAATATGTCATTGTTGATTTGTTTGAGTACAACATATACAAACATGTATATGATTTTGTTTTTTTTTTCCTTTTTATTTTGGATGTTTTGATTTTATGTAAAAGCCTAACCAGGGACGCGGGCTGCAAACTAGCTTTACGCTATATGCCGTATGTACACAGCATCGGTTGTCTAGTGTAACAAATATACTGCCCCTGTTAAATAAACAAATCAAATAAAAAAATAAAAGAGCTGATGGTCACACACTACAAACACAAGCTCTCCAGTGACACTTCTCAAAAAGCTACATTCACTAAGGCCCAGGCAGCAGATACAATTTTTAAGCAGTTATGAGATGAGCCCATCAATTAGATCTGAAGGAATTAGTAAGTGTTCACTTCTGTGCAGTTATTGAGTAGAGCGACTGCAGGGGAATCCCCACTGGAGAAGCACAGCAAGTTAGGGTTAAATGACTTCCTCTAGAGCACTATAATAATAATAAAGCAGAACGTGATGCGACTAATACGCGAGACCACATCCACAGTTCAGCAGCTCTGGGATCTGCTCGGCCGCTACACCTGTAGTTTAGTATGCATAACTGAGGGAAGAATTCGAGTGAATTTTAAGCTTTTGGGAGGAAGGGACAATTCATCAAATACACTTGACCTAATTCCTTATTTAAGGATTCTGGTGAATTCTCTCACTGTTCACTATTGTTTAAAGGGTTGGTTCAACCCAAAATGAAAATTCTGTCAGTAATTACTGGGTAATGGACCTTGAGATTGTACGTCACACGCATCACACACATGACCACCGTCGACCAATAATGCGCAGTTATACCACGTGAAATCTCGAGGTCCACGGAGAAGAAAATGAATAGTTGAATAAAGTCGTTATTTTTGTTCGTTTTCTGCGCACACAAAAAGTATTCTCAATTAAGATTGAGCCACTGTAGTCACTCGGACTATTTTAACAATGTCTTCTCCTCGCCGGCAAGTTTCAATCCCTTAGAAGCCTATGGAGGAGTGATCCAGCTCTCAGATTTAATCAAAATTATCTTCATTTGTGTTCGAAAACGAAAGTCTTACGGGGTTGGAACAACATGAGGGTAGGTAATTACGGACATAATTTTCATTTTGGGGTGAACTAACCCTTCAAGTGACTGGTTTGTAAATTTCTGCAGATGTGTTAGAATTGGATGTCCTAAACACCAGTCGTAACACAACATGTTAAATACAGCCTGGTCTCAGCCCAAGGCGTCCTATAGGTGGCGCTTTTGAAATTGCATCTAATTCCGACGCACATGGCCCTCTTTAGCGTCAATATGAGACCGAGATATATATAGGCCAGAAGGCGCCTCCTAGTGGTGTAACCCTAACACTACCTCAGACCTAAATCTACCCATAACCAAGGGTGTTATATTGACGCTAAAGGGTGCCATGCGCGTGGGATCTAGACGCAATTTCAAAAGCGTCACCTATATGACACCCTTGGATGAGAATGCGTAATGCGTTGTTATTTATCAAGTCCAGGCATGCTCTTTTTCATTTAAACAAGGAAGGACAATGGTTACCAGTGGCTTTCAAGATCCTACAGGGCAAAAAGTGTCATAAAGAGCGGATCTGAGGTCTGAAGTGTTGCGTTCTGTCCACATATAACATAAAATAAGATATTCTGAAGAATGTGGGAAACTAAGAACAGTTCAGAGGCACCATTGACCTCTATAGTATTCATTTGTGTGTGGTGTGTAAATGTATACAGGTTTGGAACAACTTGAGGGCGAGTAAACGACAACTGAATTTTCATTTTTGGGTGAACTATATTCCTTTAATGCGAGGAACAGATCACGATTCGAGTTGTTATAATCTTCAAATCTGGCTTTAATACCTTGTTGATTGTTCAAATCTGGTTTCAGGGAGCTATGCAGTACTTCAGACTATCAATATGAAGCCTTCCTTTTTATTCCGGTCACGATCACCTACTTAGAGAAGAAAAAGATTGTCTAGCTCACATGTAAAGTGACCAAAGTGGCAAACTCGGCTACATCAATTGATTACATAAACCTAGCAAACACAGAGAGATATGCGACACTCCGACAATATAACGCAACCAATACAAGTGGAGCTAAATCAGATATTAATCTCAGAATTGCACATAAAATTGCCATTTAGGAAACATGGTTGAGGGGAAGGATGCGGAAAGGTAGAGTTCAACCCGCAAAGGCTGCTGACAATCTTTTATTTTTTGACATTTTAATCATAAGACACAGTAAAGCAAATAAAGAGAACAAAAAAAGCACAGTCTCTTCAGGAGAAGTCTCTAAGGACCTGCTGCACCAGCTGCCATTATGACAGATTGAAGCTCGGTGCAAATTGCTTGGCCCGACTATAACTTGACACCTCTGTAACCGTAAACAAAGCCGCTTTTCATCACAGCACATTCCCAACACATGTACGCTTGCAAACACACATTTACACAACCTAATCCGTTAGCCTTAAGTGTTTGTGAATCCCTCTTTAAGGCAGAAGGGAGGGTTAGCGCTGCGAAATTAGTCTGAGTCAGGGAATTTAAATAGCTTTAGTGTCTATTTTGCGTGAAAGCTAGGTTTGTTCTTACAGTATATACGCAGCAGTGTGCCACAATGTGATAGTGATGAGACCACGGTGCACATGGTAAACACACATCCACAAACTACCACTATGAGGTGCTGTTTGACTTTAGTCAACCTGAGCTGAGCTGTTTGTTTCAATTTCTTTGTTTTGCTCCAATTTGTCCAAATGCATCTGAATCCAGCTGATTTGAAATGAAATCTAAGAAAATAATCATACATATCTCTAGTAATAGGCCTAACCCGAGTAAAACCTTACTTCAGTAAGTGTGCTCAATTTGTATTTTTAGAGAATATATCCAATGTGTGGTGATAAATAAATTAGTCTGTAAGTAAAACCACCAAACATAGTAGATTAGCTACGTAACATCTGCAAGGATTAAATGTATGGTAGTATAAAAATAAAGATTGCAAAAACAATCTTGCATATGGGGGTCGGAAATTCTGAAACCATATGCAAAAACCCTTAACAACTGCAAGAATCTGAATTTTATTGATTTTGAAAGATAAACAAGTAACATATATTTAAGATGCTGCCCACAGAAAATACTGGGTCTAAAATCTAAGAGCTGATCTGGAATCAGTATCACATTATTAATATATTATTACATGGCACTGTGGAAGATTTGATTCTGATCCTGTGGTTGTATAAGCTACACCGTACTGTATATTTTGACTGTTCTCCATGGTAACCACTGTCCTACATTGTTTCATGTCTCTTCTCACATATAAAAGCATTTTTAACATTAATATTTTATTTTCCATTTATTATCTTTTTTTATTTGTTAAGCAGCCATGTAGCGATCAGATAATGTAGCTCTACAGTTCTGTGTTCGCTTAATAGCTCTGGGGTGATTTGACAGGTGAAAGATCTTCTAATTGTGATCATTTATCTCTGGCTAATTTGGTTCTACAAATGAATTTGGAAATTTGATTCAAATATCTGGATAAAGTTGGCTGATTTCACTGCATGTTCTTGTGTTCACTGGAAAGGGCAGACATATCGTTTCACTCGTGATTGGCGTATTGACATCATATTATTATTAAAAAGGTAAACATCCGAAAGGGCAAAATGGCTTTAATTAATGATATAATGAATAAAGGTTCTATTAGATCCTGTGTGCCAACAAACGCAGAGCCATCTTTAGAATTTTCTATTTGAAGTGAACTTCCGTTTTCGCGATATAGCTAGATATTTCTATGGCATCAAGAGTACTAAGCCGGTGAAGTGGATTTACTTAGCAAATCTTTACAAAGCAAATGTAAAATCCGCATGTTCTGCACTGCATCACACCACCAATAGCTGTCATCTTTCAAATGAATCCACATACTAACTGTAAGTAGCCTAATATGTGTAAGCCTAAGATAAATTCATAACATAATTAATTTCCAAAAAAATGCCTATTGTTTATTTCTTATAAATAAATGTTAATGCACTCATCTACAACCCTTGTTAACAACCCTCATCAGCTTACATACTACAACGTTACCCCCCACCCCCACCTCCCCACACAAACACTCTCTCAGTATTGATCTCAGAGTACATGACCTCCTTTGCACAGCATCCTGATCCACCCTTCACTGTACGCTCTTTCCATCAGTTTCTAAGCACTGTCAGAGAGATGGAGCAGCATTCCAATCAAGCCCCTGTTTTATGTCCTGTATTCGAGACAGACCTAAATAAGCCTAACATGGGCTATAATTTATGTCTGCTAGTGATGCCGTTATACATCACCGGCGCTTTTCTTTATAGCACCTGTCGTCTTCTACTCTGTTGCCGCTGATGGAAGATACATCTCACACTTAATAATGGGGCCTTCAGAAATCCACATTATGATAGACGGCTGCCTGTTGTAAAAGCAATATATTTCACAAAAACGACATTTCTTTAAATTTTCACTGTGCCTTTGTGCCGGGTTGTCTCTGAATCTTCAGGAGATTTTTAATGCACTAAAGATAATATTATCATTTAGTTTTGAGAATAACCCTTTTGTATTTTTGACCAACAAAAAAATATATATATAAAAAGAGATTCAATTGAGTATTGGCCCATAACGAGGAAATGCAACTCTCAAAATGAATTAAAGCTTATAATGTATGTTTCAGGTTAGTTTCGATACAAAAACCATGAATAAATAAACGAGAAAAACATTTCAGTTGTCTATTTATTTAGAAGGGTTTGTCTAATACTATGCTTGTATAACTATCGTTTGTCGTATTATTATTCTCGCAACAAAAGCTTGAGCTACATATCTGAATCATCACTCAAATTGGACTTACAGAAGAGAGCTGTGCTATTACTTTTCGAAGGTTTTGCCTGACAAGAAAAATAAGTGAAAAAGGTCTAGCAATGAGCTCACGCCATATGTGACAAACATTTGACATGGCAAACAATGCAGAGATGATTTTGTTTTTCAGAAAACGATGCGTTTTGAAAAATTTCTTTATTAGAAATTATTTATGTATCAAAATTAACATGCTTCACATACCTCATATGTCTTATTTTACAAATACTTTTAATTCAGGCACTGTTTCCGACGATTTTTTCTCTTTTAGGATGAAAAGCAAACATTAGCAATCGGGAACACACATTAAGTTGTCATTTATCACGGTCAACATAGACATTTTATTCCGCAGCACAAACAGTGCAAAAACAAAGAAAAAATCATAAGAACTGAATCTTGAATTCACAAACATCTAAAGAGACAAATCAGCTTGTGTCTCTCACCTGACATTTCCGGATATGAATACTGAATCCCGTCATCTACTCTCTCCGAGCTTCTCCGAACCGTTCCTTTACTCGAGATTGGTGATGCTTTGAATTTTTTTGAAGTCTACGGTCGCTGCATTCTTATGAAGGACACTTGCGCACGCCCTCCTGGTCCAGTGGATGTTGGTTCTAATATCTCGAGCGTTCCTTTCCAAGCTGGCGTCGCGCCATTTCTAAATTGTGAATTTTCCATTTCGCACAGGTGACTGTGATATAGCACATTTTGACAACAGGGCAGATTTGAGTTCCTCAAAGATGTGTACTTACTGTATGCACAAGCAAACATTACTCCAAAGAGCACTTCGTACATCTTCAACAGTTTCACAAGGCCCATGGTGAGGTAACAATACAGCAACATAGTTCAACAGCATTCCAGAAGGTTCTTTTTTTTTGTTGTTGGGAAAAAAACCTAAAAGAAATAAATAAAGAAAAAAACAACACAGCACAGGATGTCAAAACCAGCATGCTCAACATCTGTAAACAATGGTCACTGCCTTTGCTGTTGTCATCACCAAGGAGAAAACAAGAAGAAAAAGCTCCAAATGATTTTTTTTAAATACTTTTTTCTTTTTTTTTTTCTTTTTTTAGCCACCACATAGTGTTAGCGCCAATGAAACAGCAGACACTGACATGTCCTTAATTAGTGTGTATCACTTTAACAATGACATCTGGAATAGATAAAGCAAGCTGTAATGGAATAGTCTGGGTGACAGACTGTCATTCCAACATCAACGTCTCAACAGTCACGGCCTCCCCAGATGCTCCCTGTGTGACTTCACATAAGATTCATTAATGGAAACATGTCTGTGGGGGTCCTCCAACCATCCGCTGTCTCACTTCCATACGTGATATAACGCGAGAGTGATTTATCTTGAGATTCTGTCTTCCAGGGGTCACTTCTGGGATTTCGGAAGTGGCCTTTTATCACTTGGCTAGATTGCATGGTTGCTGTAGCTGATGTACGTTTGTTTAGGGCTGAGTCCTGCAAGGGAAGAGAGGGTGTTACAGAAATAGATCATTTGAGTCTCAGAAGCACTTAAACATCAACGCAGCTGCTTTATTAGAATTTTACGACATTAACTGTGAGAGGTAATTCGATAGCACGCTTTCGATTGTCCACTTTAGGCATTCTACTATACTGTGTTTGCAACTGCATGCCAACTACCAGTCAGAGTATTAGTAGACTGTCTGCTTAAAGGGATAGTTCACCCAAAAATGTCACATTTGTAATCACTTACTCACCCTCTAGTTATTCCAAGTTTCTTTCTTCAGTTGAACACAAAAGACGACACTTTAAAGAATGTTGGTAATCAAACAGTCAACGAACCATTGGCTTCCATGGTAGGCGAAAGAAACACTATGGGAGGTCATACCATCCCTCAAGAGTCTGGTTACCAATATTCTTTGAAATATATTTTGTGTTAAGCAGAAGAAAGAAACTCATACAGGTTTGGAGTAAAATGAGGGCAAGCAAACGATGACAGAATTGTCATTTTTGGGTAAACTATCCCTTTAGGGGTGATGAACTGAGAAATCAAATTTTTCTTGAGCTTTTGACATCTAAGAGGTCATCATATTTTAAGAATAAGTTTCAGAACTGAAAACGTCCTTGTTAGTCCAATAGGCTCAGCAAACGAATCGTTTTTCAAAATGGGGAACTATGACGTCAAAGAAGATAAAACACCATCCCCGCGGAAGAAGATCAACGCCTACTTCAACACGGCCGGTTTAGTCCCGCCCACCGATTCACGCATTACAGGCATAGCTATATAACATAAGTCTACTTCGTGATGACAAACCGGATTGAGCTAACGAGCAATAAACATGCCATTTACAAAATATTGTGCAGTGCCTGGTTGTGGAAGACAGTCGCTGCATACGCGATTGAGTTGAAACTCATTATAATATGCAAAACTGTTATCCACTCACAGCAATTGGGCATTTACTTCCAAGTCTTCAATGCGAGACGCCCATAAAAACCAAACGTTTTTGAGCTAGGATCAAAACTAGGGTAGAAAAAAGCCTATTACTAATTCATTGTGATGTTTTTCTATTGTTAAAACCAAGCGAACGTCATAAGTTGACCTCAGACAACAATATAATTTTTTTTAAAAGCCAGTTCATGACCCCTTTAATATCTGGTCCCCTAACAGACATTCTACTGAATAGTAGATTTGCATGTACAGTCAACTTATTCTCCTAACCCTAACCTAACAGTCTTACTCTAATGAAAGTGAGTTGACATGTACTGTAGTTTCAAACGAATAAGAGTTGGTTGGTTGACATGTAGTAATTTGGTAGGATACGCACTGGCGAAAATCTTTATCCGAGAGATATGACGCAGTTTTATTTCTTGGCAGGCCTGGTTGCAATGTGAAGACTCCTCCTTTGATACTGCTATTAACTTGCCAGAAGTCAAGTGGCGTGTCTCTTTTGATTTCAGACTCTCTCTTTTCTTGATATCAAAGTGCAAATTACTTGACTGAGACGCTTGTCACCTTTTGCAGAGGAGGGCCATTTAACACCTTCTAAAAACATGCCAGTTACCAGCAAACAGTGACAAGTCAGCAATTAAAGCATTCCATCAACAAAAACTCAATCTACAGCCTAATCCTGTCATTCGGCATCCATCTTGCAATAGCTGTGTAGAACAAACAACCACAAAGGGTAGCATGAGTGACACTGCCTTCAGCTATTTATGTAATGACCTTGCCAAAGAAGGAGGGTCAATGGAAAATTCAAGCTCATTGCATCATTATATGGAGATCAAAAGGTTACCTCATGCAATCATGCAGGGCCGTTTGAATAAGGAAGGTGAAGTGACATTTGACCCATCACTATGGTGCGGTTCTCAGTCTGGACTGTCCCTCGGCGTGTGGAGCACTGACCCATAGGTGCAGTCAGATAAATAGCTCCATTTCAGCTTAAAAGCAAACTTAAATGATTCTTGCTTTATTTAAAATATCATCGGAGGTGCTTGATTTAATCTAGCATAGATTCAAACAGCTCTATTTTAATGCTTTCCCAATTTGTGTTTGTTTTTATGCAATCTAGGCCATGCAGTGTTCTGAAAGTTTTCATACCTCCTCTCTATTGGTTAAAAAATGCATAAACCCAAATTTGCTGCTATCTTTAGGTTTTTCCCCAGTATAGTGCCTCTCTCACCAACAAAGCTCTGTGTAAACAAGTGATTTGCAAAAACAATGCAGCATGCATGCTTTTTGTCTTTAGCAATTCTAACAAACGTCAGCGTATTCGCAATGCATTGTCTATTATAAACTAATTGAAATGCACAGTTTAAGCATTAAAGCTAAATTGAACATAGCTGAGTTTAACAATTAGCTCTAACAATAAGCCAAGCAATAACCAATAATTAAATTCTTTACCTGTCTTCATTGTTTAGTTATCATCAACACATCCTGAAACACAGGTTGAGTGGTTACATATATTAGACAGGTTTCATTTACAATAACTTAGCAGCATTTTATACATCTATAATAAAAGATATGACTGAAAAATACAAATTCAAACAATGGATGCTGCTTCTTGATTTAGTTTTGCAATGCAAAATTCAAATGCAACACATTGCAGGTTTTTCATATGTCCATGAAGAAAGAAAAAGAAAACATTTGGACCTTGTATACAGAGACGTTTCTACAGTATGCAAGCTTTGATTTTTTTCACAGTACATCAATCAATGTTGCATCCAAATCTTCTTTTCAGATCCTATTTGAAATGCTCTTCAACCCCCTGAATGCTCTCTTTGAAGAATTATAAGCTTGAGCGGTATATTGTGTTCTTTTAAAGTGTTTGCAACAATTTAAGCATTTTCTTAATTGGTTGATTCATACTCGAGTACCTCAACCTGAAAAGATCTACTTCATATTCACAACCTGAAAAAATGATCCATTTACAGTAGGGTTAATTTTTTTATACAGAAAATATGTGGTCGTTAGTTTAATGATTCACAGGCAGAGCACAATTGTGAGATAATTGTGTCCTCATCAGGACAATTGTTTTCCATCTGTGTAAATTAGGATCGTCTGAGATGCAGGGACAGGATCCTTATGCAAAAAGCACATTTCAGCAAGTTGTATAATACAACAATGTTACGTATATTAAAATCATTTTTAGTTCCAGTGTTTTAGAAACTCTTTGTGAAGTAGATTTCAATGTAGGATTCGCAGATTGTGATTGTGAATACATCTGCAAAGGCACAATGTCTTATCACTCTAAATCATAAAAGCATATACCAGTAGGCATAATGCAGTTGAATACTTATGCCACAAGCAAATATGCATCACAAAATTATAATACAGCCTATAGGCCAACATAAAAAGTGCACCACTAGCATCGCCACTGGTCAGAAAACACCACAGACCCCAGAAGGTTAAATACGGCTTATGCACCAAGAAGAATAGCATATAGCAATAGATAGCATCATGTTTACAATGTGCAATGTAAATAATAAAAGATGCTAATCATACAAGGAGTAAACATAATGTCAAATGTTATTTGTACTAAACGTAAAATAGAGCAATGGTGGGTAGAGTTAGTGAAAATATAGTCTTTGGCTATTTGCAGTCAATGAACTAAATTAAATTTGCTTCAGACATCAGTAGAGGAAATAGCACTATTTGGTCAAATAATGTGTGCTACAAGCCAGTGTGTTTATGATTTACGATAAATTAAAATAATACAAAAACAAATAACTGATGCTGTAGAGCTGGAAGTAGATGACCAGAAGCCTTGAAACATTCAAGTTAGAAATGGCCGCACCAACTCATGTTTACAATAAGGTAAACAGAATAAACATATACCATATTTGAATTAGGAGAAAATAAGCACAATGGACATAGGACCTCTGGGATGCTAGGTAGATAAGTACTTAAAAAAAAAAAAAACTGAGTTATATTAACCACTGGATGTTAATGGCGGGTTGGGTATTACACAAAATAATCTGTGTTTGTGTGTTCTGGAACGAAAAGTACAATATTCTCTAGAAATGTGAACATGTGCATCTCAGAGATTAACAGTAATAGCATTACATACGCGTGTTAAATGACTAATGTAACACGCAGAAATGAAACATTTGTGCTTTGGCTAAGCCCATAGACGGATAAATGAACTAGCATAATTTGGTGCTGAAACAAGTTTATTTCAAAGTAACATTATGAACTCCTTTTTATGCATGAGCACGTTCAGCTCATTACATGGACACAGAAACTCACACTAACACGCTCTTAAAAGGACAATATGCATCCTATCTATGATTTGACATGTTCTGTATTTTCTGTATAGATATAAAAACCTTGCAGTCTCATTTACAGCAAGCCAAAGTAATATACTAGAATAGGTCAAATTAAAGCTTAACAGAATAAAATAGTCTACAATGTTAAGTCTCCCTCTGTATATTGATAAACTCTATAGTCTGTGGCCACCTATTGCAAACACAGATGTATACGTTTCTGTGTTATAATTGAACCTGTTGGGGCCCATTTGGCCTTAAGGCCCATTGAACTTGGATATGCAGAGGTGCTTTTTCTCTGACTCAATATGCCCGGAAATTAAACGACCTTGCACAGAAATTATCAGGGCGCATTAAAAATGTAATTGTCATTAAAAGGTAGCCTGGAGGAATATGCTGCATAAATGAATCCTAACTATTTCAAAAAAACAAACAAGCAAAAAAACAAAGCCTAACAAAAACGGAATTAGTGTTTTAGATATCGGTACATATCTAGAAACATCAAAGTATGTGGCAGAATATTTTAACCACTTGGCTTTGATTAACAACAGAAAATAAATTCCTGATATTAAATTGCAAAAGTCTGAATTTGTTTTGGGGTCAAGAATCAGGGAATCTGATATATGTCATATATCACATATGTCATATTAAAACGTAAGAATATTTAAGCTGTTGCACACTGCAGACAACTCTCTAACTAAGGCAACAACATGCGATACTGAATTTATATCTTCAATTCAACCAGTCATTAGAATGGTTATATTATGGTAGAGACTATTTCAAGGAGATCCAATGATCTTTTATGTCATACACATCCAGACACATAAAACGGCTGATGTAAAGCAGACTCGTATTGTTATTGATCATTTTTACAACTCACCCAAGAGCGAACCTCTATTCCATAGAGAACACAGAAAAAAACCTATTGATGTTTATATAACGTTTCTATGAGTTTGATCAACTGACCTTGTCACTCTCCTCCTCTTATCCTCATACTTTGGCAAGTTTCTATGATCGTTGCAGGCAACATCAGACACACGCATTATATTTTGAGCTTGTTTTTGCATGCATCACTAAACTCAATACACATACTGCATTTCAATGATGGACTCCAGGATGTATTGGTAGCAAGGTGTCCTCTATATCAGTGATAAAACTGCTTGCCAAGTACTGACTTTTGTAGATACACTAATGGAGTGTATGACTGTTAGCCTGGCATGCCAGACCTACATCAAGATGCTAGGTCTGGGAACTCATCATTGACAGGGCTCAATCCGAGGGGCGGGACAAACGGTTGTCTTTCAAATTCTCTCTGCACGCAATTGGATAGCGCTACAACCAATCAGAGCAATGAAGAAGGTGACGTAGTCAGAGCATATATGCACAACCGGCACATCTGGGAATTTAAATGTCAATTTTGTCCCCACCCCCTTTTCGGGGAAAACAAACTAGACTCCTCATAGACTTGCAGCAAAAACCAACGTCTGTACACAGCCAACAGGCGTAAATAACTTAAGAAAACACTTATATAAAACATGTCAAGTAATTATATGTCCACCCTGCCTGCCACAGAGCGTGAAAGATACATAAACAAACTTAATCTGGCCAATTTAAAAACATGTCCCTTAAATCTCCCAGTGTCAAATTGGTGTAACAACCCCATCCAGTGGCCAGAGGTGTCTTACCCGGACATTTACTTGTACCTCATCGAGTCACCAGGTAAGCCAGTGATTGATTTTATTTTGTTTTTTTAAAGTAAAAAACCATAATGTATATATTATGAATTTATGATGATGGCAGATGGCAGGTAGCCTGGGCAAGTTGATAACGGGCATTAAAAAATTTACCTTTCACGCTCTATGGCAGGCAGGGTGGACATATAATTGCTGGACATGTTTGGACATGTGGACTAGAGCCAGACCGATATATCGTCAGACCGATATTATCGGCCGATATTAGGCAAAATTTGTGACTATTGTGTCCAGTTTAAAAAAAATAAATAAAATATCGGCCGATATATCGGAATATCGGATTTTATAACCCAAAAATATTTGTATCGGTATCGGCCTTCAAAATCCTCTATCGGTCAGGCTCTAATGTGGATATGTTTTATATAAGTGATTTCTTAAATTATTTACGCCTGTTGGCTGTGTACGGACATTGGTTTTTGCCGTTATTTTGTATTGAAGTCTATGGGGAGTTTAGTTGTTTCCCCCAAAAGGTGGCTGGGACAAAATTGACAGTTAAGTTCCCAGATGTGCCCATTGTGCGTATCCAGTCAGCAAATCTCCGAAAAAGCTTAAGTTGAAGAAAAGCTTAAGTTCAAATCATCCAGAGTAGCGGTCAAAAGTCGAATCGAAAGACAGCTGTTCGCCAGCAGCAGCCATTCTTTGTTTTCAAGTAGCTGTGAACCGTTACAACTCTGTCGTCATTATGTTAAGCCCACCCGCCGACTCTATACATGATGTGATTGACCTGACCAGAGTTTGGTTATTCCAGCTAAAACGTCTATGGCGAGTTGCTAGACCACACTGGCTGCAAAATAATTTTTGCTTCCGCGACTATGAATAATATGTCACAAATATGCACTGACACTATAAGAATAGCTACATCAAACATGACTTTTGCTCATCCTGATGGTGAGCTGACAAGAATTGTGACTTCAGAAGTGTGACTTTAGGAGCTTCCGAGAAGACAGAGTGAACTATGTCACATATGTGTGATTCTGTGAAGACTAGTCACCTGCGAGTTAAAAACCGTGAAAAAGCAATGGGTGTGAAATGTGTCATATTCTTAATCACCTTAATAGAAAGCACCTCTGCAAGGTGCACAGTGTTTCTTCATGGGTTATGTGATGCCTTTTTAGGCAGCATAAATAATCAAAAAACAATACAATTATGATATTGCCTATTGCACAAGCCAAATTAATAAACAAACAAGGATCAGTGTTGCATAAAATATATTATACTATTGAATAATAAAAGGTCCCAAGACAGTGACCTAAAACAGACCTTTTTTTTGAAGACATCTCCCTTAAACGCAGGATTGAAATCCTCTCGAAAATCCAGAGACTGCCTTTACATATCAAAATGCATCAGATCATTCCAAAACAATGCCAAACGTACTTAATGGAAAAACAAATGAATTCTATATCATGCCTATGTATAATTCTATATAATATATCTATGTACATAGTAGAACAAAACTTCAACGTATCATCAAGTTACATACTGTTTCTGGGTCGTTTAGCTTTTGATATTTCAATCTATGCATTTAAAAAATACTAGGGAGTGTTTTCATTACAGCTTGTCTTAAATGAATGTATATACTGTATGTGTGTGTGTTGTAGTGTATGTTGGAATGACTTTCAGGAGATTTAAACTCTCCAGCCAGGCTGTTGTTGAAAATAAGAACTTGTTCTTAAATGCTGGTTAAATTAAGTTTAATAAGTTGTGTTTACCACAGGCTTTATTTTACCCATAACTTGAAAAACTTCATTATAAACTCTATAGGAAAATCCCAAAGGGACCAGTGGCAAATTAATATTTCATGTTTTAACGTCATCCCTGCACCAACAAAAAAATCTTCACAAAATCATGATATATTTTACTCCAATTGAAATCTGTTGTATTGTAACATACCAATGCTAAAAATAATGGTGATTTCTGCCTACATACATATAAATATGAATCCTTGCTTGACTAGAAACACAATTAGGAACTACATAATAATTCAATGTCATATAATTCACTAACACTTTATATCAATGTTTCTTTTACATTACACTACATTAAGACACTTAACAGACACTTTTATTTAATGTAATTCAAGTCTTAAAGGAGGATCAAAAATCAATTAAAAGATATCCACAAAGATATCCAATTTCACCATTAATGCATTCATGAAATATTAGACATCCCTGAGCCAAGGAGAAATTATTTGTTAGCTAGCTTTTGCTGTAAATGTAAAGAAACGGCCTGTATTAAATGACTCTGGAAAGATTTTTTAAAAGGGCACATGCTAATGTAGTCACTGACTCTAACACCTCATTTACAAAAGCACATTGTTCCACTGCAGTGAATTCAAAGCGGCGCTATGGAGAGCAAACAAAGCACTGAGCACACGAAATTCACACTGGTGTTGGTGGTAGTCTGCCATGGTCATGCAACTGGTGTGTTAAATATTTACTGAAAACATTCTGTGCTAACTAGTCATGCTTAATTGGGTGAATTTTCATCTATGTGGCAACATTCATTACACAATTTAATTCTGTTGTCAAAACATTTAACTGGATGTCTCCCTTAATTCAGAGCTATTTGTTACTAAGACCCACAATATGAATTACTGGGTATTGCTACATTGCAAAATTAATACAAAATGCAACATAATGAAAGCAGAGTGGATGTGCGTTGCTGTGAATGCCAAATGCAATGTAATGGTAGCAGATAATTTGTTCCTTCCTAGTCAAACATGATACTTTGAATCTGCTTAACACAATATTTTATTCAAGAACTTGTCAATGCACAGATATATCTTGGAGAATGTCTACATTCATAATGCATTTTAACATACATTGTGCATATCTCTAACTGGATTTATATTTCTGTATGTTTTTTTTTCTTTCCAGCATACATGGCCTAAAATCAAGGGGTCAAGGTATTGCTGGTCAGCATGACCCTGTTGAAGAACCCCAGCTGGTAGATGTGACACCATCTGGCTGCAAATATACAAGTTGCTCCATTGACAACAATTCAAAATCATCCATTTATTCTGAGGAAAATTCTTCTTGTAAGCAACATGTTTAACTATATTACGTACATATTTTACCACGTCTATTGAAAGTATGAAATGGATTTATATTTTTTCCCTGTCTGATACATTTGCCATGTGTCTGATATGCCCTAATGTCTGATATGCCCTAAATGAATACATGATTAACTAACTGTATTTTTTATGTACATTTCTGAAATGCACTTTCTGTAAAGCTGCTTAGAAACAATATGTATAGTGAAAAGCGCAATAGAAATTAACTTGAATTGAACTACATCGAGTGCTGGCTAGCCACCACCGGCAATTTTTTAAAATCATTTTCACAAAAAGTGTAATGGCACCCAGATTATTTGGTGGTATGATTATTAGAATATATATATAAACTTTTATTCTAGCTTCATGCATTCCTTTTTTATCAACACTTGGGTTGATGTTTTGTGGGTAAGTTTCAATAAAAAAAGCAAAATTGAGCAAAAAGCTGAGAAAACCACATTGTGTCAAAGACTTGTCAACACCCCCAAAGCTCACAGTCCTATAGCTCGTCCTGGGTTAATATTTCATTCAGTGACATTGTGTAGTTGTGATATATATGCTGTTTGATGTTGATGCTCGCATTAATTTACATATGCATCTGCTTACATATGATATCGCTGGTTTCGGTTTCTTCTTCACCTGTGCTTTGAATCAGGATTCAGTACTCTTTCAGAAGATGCGTAATAGAGCCCCCTACTGTGTAATAGTTAAAGCACAGAAAGCCGTACATTTCCATCAATGGTGGGCAAGCATTTTCTAAAGAACATTGTGGAAATTTCCGTCAAGGGGGATGAGGGGAGTTAAAATAGGTCATAAGATCAAAAGACTATTCAACAACGAAAATATTTGTTACCAATTTTTTTTTCTATTGTCGACACCGACTAATCTGTTCAGCCCTGAACTTAATCAATCAGGCCCATAATGAAAAGTATAATTATGCGAACGAGACTCTCTTAAATCTTGACGGCACTTCACTCATCGGAAGATGCGCTTGCTTCTGCTTTAGAATGCAAGTTATTTCTGCTGAGGCAGTAGACTTTTTTTTACTGCTGTATTAGAGTTGTTTATGAGCTGCTGTTTTATTGATATTCAAATTAGCAGGAGATGGGTTTTAGGCAAGGACTGTTGTACCGATTCAACTGATTTGCCTCTTGATGATTTAAAAAGCACACTTCTTAGCCTATCTCTGATGCTAAGCGCTAAGATTCTAACATGAAAACATTTCGCAAAATGAGGCCGACGATTAGGGGTTGTCTTGTTATGATCATAACACTGATGCCATTAAATGTCTTCATGGCATTATTAAATAAAAAATTAGACCAATCCAGGAATAAATAATAATAGATTTGTCAATTTTGGGTGAATTAATTGTTTAAATCAAAAAGAAATCTAAAGCTTTTTGCAATAACTGGACCGCTGAAGCATAATTTTGTTACTGACTCCAAATTTGGATCCATTATCCAAATGGATTCAAGTGAGCAAGAGAATGATGGGGAATAAAACATTTTAAGATTACAAAAACAGGTTTATGGCAGTGTAAAAATCATTGTCAATAACAATAAAGTGTTTATCCTCAAACCTACTCACCTTGAGTTTCCAGGTTTTCACACAGCTCCGACTTGGCTTCTCCGTTGGGCCGCAGACTGGCCTTGGGGTTGAACTTGTTAGACATGGTGGCGGCAGTGACCACAGCTTTCAGACTGCGAGTGCTGCGCTTGGCCACATTCTGCTCCGGGTGGAAGAGCACCACATAGACTTTCGGCATGTACAGCATCCCCAGAGACACGGATGCGCTCAGACTCACTGAGATGGTCAGTGTTGTTGTTTGTATGTACATCTGCAAAAATAAATAAATAAATAAATAAAAAACAGCATATGAACATGAAAAATCACTGAAAACAAAGCCATTATTACATGGCATACTGGGTTGTAATTGGTCAATCACAGCTCTCTGTGGCCAAATATTTTAGTATAATGAAACTGTATATTTGTCTGTTGCCCCAGGCAACCAATACCCTGCAGTGTGCTAGTTTTATATCACAACACAGTCTATTTCTTCTCACATAATAAAATAATTTTCACTAAAATCAATATTTGAAGACCATTTATTTGCTTATTTGGTAGGAAAGAGATAATGTAAGGGACAATACAGGTCATTATCACTAAATAAACCCCTTCAGGCTGATACAATAGCCCTCCTCTTCACAGTGGGGTCCTGTCAGGGCTGTATTTTGCAATAATGAAGACATGTTCACATGACCTGGGACCTTCTTTTCACGAGGGCTTGTTGACATAATATCCCCCTGATCTAACTGACACAGTCAATATGTCAAGCCTCAACAGAGAACCATAACCTTGTGACTCAACATGCCCAAAGCATCACCGTCACCACATTTGAATATGCGTAATTCTCTACTAAATAATATGCAAATGTCCAGCAGCCATATCCCCCTCTAGCCCAAGACTGGTTTCCCACTGAAGCTAAGCAGGGCTTAGCCTGGTTAGTACCTGGACGGGAGATCTTCTGAGAAAAACAGGTTTCTGCTGGAAGAGGTGTTAGTGAGGCCAGCAGGGGTCTGTGTGGGTCCTAACGCCCCAGTATAGATATGGGTACACTATACTGTAAAAGAGTACCGTCCTTCAGATGAGACATTAAACTGAGGTCCTGACTCTCTGTGGTCACAAAAAAATCCCAGGATGTCTTTCGAAAGAGTAAGGCATCCTGGCCAAATTTGCCCAGTGGCTTCTGTCCATCATATATATATATATATATATATATATATATATATACAAAATTGGTTTCATCACTATATCTCCTCTCCACCAGTAAGCTGGTGTGAGGTGGGCTTTTTGGTGCAATATGGCTGCCGTCACATCATGTGGATCCTGTATATTGGTGGTGGTTGTGGAGATTCCCCCTTTAATGTAAAGCGGTTTGAGTGCCGAGAAAAGCACTAAATAAATGTAATGAATTATTATTATTATTAATGACTAGAATGCCAAAATACAACGTATTCATGATATAGAGGGCAGATGACGTACTGAATTTGCTGAGATTTTCAATTGTTCAACCAACTGACACTTTGCTATCCCATGAGGCCATGAGTAATGGGAGGTGTATAGGTAGTGGTATTATGATGCTTAACAGTGCAATAGGTGCCAAAAATATATATATATATATTCCTTGAGTTTAATTGTGCAGTATTTGACTGCAGCAATCAGCTATTTATACGCTCACACTTCAAGTGTGTGACTTCATTTTGTCACATAATTATCATATAATGCTCCATGTTTCTCAACTTCTACAATTGATACCGCTTTCTCCATATTTGGTGTTTAATACACAGTGGGGAAAAAAGTACATAAAAGTAAATGTTTGTAATAAAAACTCTGAAAATAACTTGTACAGTGTGGTATACACTCACCTAGAAGATTATTACACCTGTTCAATTTCTCATTAATAAAATTATCTAATCAACCAATCACATGGCAGTTGTTTAAATGCATTTAAGGGTGTGGTCCTGGTCAAGACAATCTCCTGAACTCTAAACTGAATGTCAGAATGGGAAAGTACAATGCACAACCATTTCTAGGGTTTACAACGAATGGTGTGAAAAGGGAAAAACATCCAGTCTGCGGCAGTCCTGTTGAAAAAAATGCCTTGTTGATGCTAGAGGTCAGAGGAGAATAGGCCGACTGATTCAAGCTGATAGAAGAGCAACTTTGACTGAAATAACCACTTGTTACAACTGAAGTATGCAGCAAAGCATTTGTGAAGCCACAACACGCACAACCTTGAGGCAAATGGGTTACAACAGAAGACCCCACCGGGTCCAACTCATCTCCACTACAAAATAGGAAAAAGAGGCTGCAATTTGCAAGAGCTCACCAAAATTGGAAGCTGCTTTTAAAGGCGCTTTATAAAATAAAGGTTATTACTACTTACAATATCCCAAATGTTCCCAAAGATTTTTAATTTCAGAGAAATTACAATTTTAAATAATTGGCCTTCCCGGAATTTTCCCTGGTTTCCCCTCATGCAGTATGAGCATAGTAACCATGGCGACAGACGCAGACAACAACGTAATGTCTAATGCTGCGTTCACGTGCTATAGAAAGTAGGATATTTTCCACTTGTGAACTGGTATTTACCAGTGTGTTGCGTTCAAGTGCTTTTGTTGTCGTAATGTGGTAAAAAGATGGAGATCCAAACCTGTTATTTAGCTAAAACTATTTTAGATTGCTTAAGTCATCTGCAACAGCAAGAAAATGATTTATAAAACTCAAAAGGTAAATAATATGCTGTATATTTTCTAGATCATGAATAGTATATATATTTTATTACCATTCACGACTCTCGCAGTGTTCTCCGCCATTTTGAAATGGTCAAAGGTTATTTCATCTCGGCAACTCGTCCATCAAAATATTCTACGAGTACCCCAGTGGTAAATACCACGAGGTAGTGTTCATGTGCATTTTCCACGTCGGCTTTTGGTATTTACCATAATTACCATAGCACATGAACACAGCATAACTGCAGTTGTTTCGTTCAAACATTATGGAACATGGCAAGCAGACTTTTTCAATATCAGCGTGGTCTTTTCGAGATGCCGAGAGCTCCACATCCGTGATAAACTTCGACTTGACAGAGACACTGCTCTTACATGTAATAATAAATTCAATAATTATATATTAGTCAGTGGAGCCCACTGTATAAGTGACGAGCAGCTGTGAGTCGGATTTCTCTGCACGACGCCACAGAAGTAGAAACCAAGCGACTGTTAAAACTGTTGTTTCACTTGTCCTGGCTAGTTAGCTCAGAAACTCAGATTAACATGAAGTGATTGCTTTCATCGCTGGTCGCTTTGTCGCATCTCGCCCGGTTACGACACAGTGTAAGGCATTATTACCTAAATAATGAGAGGGTAATCATGATTATTTTTAACCAACCACTTTTGTTTATGACATGTTTTCAGTGACACACACACACACACACCAGCACTAATGGCTCCAGCCACTCCATGGAACTGCTGCGAACCCCCTGCTGTTGCTTTAGAACGCTGCTGTGTGTTTTGGCTCTGGCGGACGTGACCTCGGCTTTGGCTCCACTGTGTGCTGTGATTAAGTGTGACTCACTGCTGTGATCTCCATCCAGAGGGACTGACTGGAAAGCAGTCTCAGCACAAGTCGACAGGAAGGGTTAGGACCACATCAGCTGTGCTGGGGCTCTTCTCGAAGAAGAGACAGATGGCTACCCCTCAGCACTGGCCACTAGGCAATCCTAAAAAGAACTGTGTCGTTCAAATATAGCGCAGTGTCTTTAAAAAGGCACTTATTAGCTATTTATGACAACAATGTTTCCGTTGTTTTAACCATGTTGTTTGCAAAGCAAGTTCATTTTCATTACACAAAAGCCTAAAGAAGTGATTTAAATAATATCTGTATAATGTTTAGTTTGTATTGAACCTATAGAAAAAAAAAACATCAACTTTTCTATCGACCATTAGAGCTAGTAGATATATAAGTCTGAAGAGGAAGCCAGTTTGATACCACAGCAATTTTGTGCTAATAAACACTCCTACACTTAATAAAAAAAACATAATATTGATATTTAAAGAAATTAAATTCAAATATATTCAAAATAAATTTAAATAAGTTTATAAGTAATAATATTTAGGTTAATATCATATATAATAGAACAAAAACAATGCCATGCAATTAATTAATTCAATTATTTTAATTCAACGAATGCCAAGTTAATAGAAATAAAGCTGAAATAAAATTAAAAATAATAAGACTAGATTGAAAACTTACAAATGATACCCATGACAACTAACTGGAATAAGTTTTAAAGTACTAAGATTTAGGGATGTCCCGATCCGATCAAGTGATCGGAAATCGGGCCCGATCACGTGGTTTCAGACTCGATCGGAATCGGATGTTACCTCCCGATCAGGACTCGGATACATGTATAAATATATTCTCAGTATTTTTTAATACATCTATTTATGCGGTGGCACAGAGTGCCCCGGGTACACACTGGCTGTGTCCGTTTTTATTTCGGCTCCCATGTAAACAGGTAAGAGCTTGCAGGCTGCCTGAATGACGCGCGTCTCAGGCGCGCTCGAGCCGTGAGGAAAACGCGCGCATGCTAGAAATAGAACCGACGCCTATTTTTCACGCGACACGCAAGTTCAGTTAACTTGTTTATTAGCCAGGCACAACGTGCAAGCATTCAGAAACATAGCTTCAGAACAGCGCAACCAAAATAACAGACGAACTTCCTCAACCCGCCCCCCTCTCCCCAGGCCAACCAGCAGCGTGCCCGGGGTTTTACATCGCTGATTGACAGCCACTGACAGTCGCTACAGTATGTTATTTTGTACACGAATACATATTAATAAATTCAGGGCAACACAAGGTAAATTTGACGGTTGAATGTCTAGGTTTTGACATAATTTCAGATACAAATATAATTTGAAAATAAATAAATAAATAATTATCAATTTTCAAATATTGCACCTGTCATACAGAACAAAATATTCTGTGGTCTATTTTGCTGTCAATACTACTGACAGTGTCTTTATCAGTATATTTATGCTTAACATTATAAAGTTAATGACAACAACATTGCCATAGCAAACTAGCCGCAGGACATCACAGCCATTATAGCACAAATGATCGCAATGAGTGCTAGGCCTATTTGTTTTTATATTAGACTTTTTTTATATTTACTGTTGCACTAAAGTCCAAAAGTGAATAATTTATATTTATTACCTGATTGTTCAAGCTACCTCACAGAAGTGATCTGTTTCTTGACAGAGTTGTCAAATGTTAAAATAAGGTGAATTAAATTAAATTTAAGGAAATCCTGGAATCTGGATCTGTTTTTTCGCTCTTCTTTATTCTATTTGGTATATATTTTAAAAGTATCGGATCGGGACTCGGTATCGGCAGATACTCAAAATCAAATGACTCGGACTCGGACTCGAGGGCAAAAAAACCTGATCGGGACATCCCTACTAAGATTACTAAAATGGAAATAAAAGCTAAGTAGAAATATGTTTAAAAAGCACATAAAACGATGACTAAAGTTATAATGAAAAGGAAAATATAAAAATCTAAATTAAAATCAACATATTAGTAAATACTATAAATAATAATAATTAAAAAATAAAAAACTGTGCACAAGCTTTGGATGAAGAGATTTTGACCCAAATTATAAACTGTCACATGCCAGCTAACATCCACTAGCTTTGTTAACATTTATACCGCAAACACCCTAGCAACCACCCAGAAACCAACCAGAACACCTTAGCAATGCAATTGCAATCACTAATTTTGTCGTGGACAGTTTAAACTCCGCTCGCATTTTCTTCAGTAAAACACAGTATAGTGGAAAGAGGTCCGGAAATTTTTAGATATGTCTCTTGCCACAGTTCAAAATGTCAGAGGTCTAACCAAAAGGCCATGGCTCAGATAAAAGCTATTGTTAAATACGGTCCCTGGTCACTTCAGTCAGCAGAGCTACACTTTCAAATTTAACCAGAAAATCTATGGCAGGGCTCCAACAAATCTCCTGAAAGGACATGACTGGTCCATACATAGTGATTACACAGGCCAGAAATTATTAGCGTTAGTCTATACGTCGAAAACTCTCACTAATCTAGCTGAACCTGAAGTTGCAATTACAGTCACAAATGAGGATTTAATGGCGCACACGACAAACGATTCATAGCGGTATCTCATCAATGCCTCCGCCTCAGGCCCTGTATGTGCAGACAGCACACCTGCAATCTAATGAGGCTTATGAGAAATACTGAAACGACAACTAGACAGTGAATCAGTGTTAGTCCTCCGAGACGTTCTCTGTTGTCTCTACACATACAAAGTGTTCCACTTTTTTGCCCTCGAATTGAAACCACAAGTTAAAAAAAGCGGCTGTTATTGCACTCGCACATAAATGTATGACTTGATAAAACGTACACCGGAACACCATCAACTTTAATAATACAACAACCGTTTCAGCCACTTCTTCACCTGCTGCTGCCAAATTATCTCTTGGGATAAAGAAGAAAAAAAAAGGAACTGTCATTTTTTAAAAGGAAGTAGGTCTTATGTCAACATCAAAAGCTTTTTAAGAAAGAAGTAGGTCTCATGTTAACAGCAGCGCTGTGGAAAACATCATTAAAAGGATGTGAATGTTTGCCATTCAAATGAACAATGAATTATGCACATTTAAAATCATTGAATATGCTGCACGCACACAAAAAACAAAACCTCATTCTCTTAGATTCCATGCTGCTCTGAAAAAAAAAAAAATAATAATAATTTTTCCAGTGCAGGGATGGGCAACGTTGGTCCTGGAGTGCCGCTGTCCTGCTGAGTTTAGCTCCAACACTGATAAAAAACGAACATCAAAACTAACAGAATTTCATGGCCTCAGCAAAGCCACTTGAAGGCAGTCCTGCAACCTTAGCCTGAAAAAGGCGTTACGCCACCTATCGCAGCGGTGCACAGGGATAGCTTATCGTTTAAAGGGTACATATCATGCTTTTAAATCATTCATTTTTACTTATAAATCATACATTTGTGGTCTATATAAAGCATAACTGCAATGCTTGGGTCTGAATTCCTCATTATTATAGCTCAACAGGCCCCTTTTCTACCCCTTTTCTGATGTGCTTCTGTGAGCAACCCGTTTCGAAGCGTCCCCTTTAAATAAAAAGGAGTTGCGTCTTTCCCCGCCCGCTCTCCAGGTCGCTGAGTTCACGGTCGGTTCAACTCCCCGCGTTCAGCCATTATTGTAGTTTGATAAGAGATATACGATTACTATAGTTTCAAAGAACATTTTTATTCACACGTTAACAAAATGTCAACAAAAGACTTGTCCATCAAGCGTTACGTATTCGAGCCAGAGCGAGCGATTTGAAAAAGACGTCGACAAACCTGCAGAACAACATCTTCATATGGATGCAGTGGTATGGAAAGTTAAGTTAACTATGTTGTGTTATTAGTGAAAGTCGACTATTTCTCTTGTTAAAACAAGCACTCTGACAAGATAAATGACTGCGGTCTGATCTTACCACTAAAAATCTGTATGATAATAATATGATAACTTGCGTTTAGAAAGCGTCAGAAAACACAGCAGCTAATGATAGAAGGAATTTACCCTTCATTCAGACGAAGTCGATCGGCAAACCCTTCTGTATACTGGCGGAGGTTGTTGGATTGGGGATCCTTGAAGTGCTTCAGGTCACTACATCCAACAACCGAACATTTTGACTAGCCCTCCCGTAACTTCTGCATCATTGAGCTTGGACTACAAAATCGGAGCGAGAAATAATAATGGCGGATTGCTCGAAGTGTTGGACCGGTAGTCAATGTCCTTATTTGTCAGTTCCGCTGCAAATACTGTGACGTAATTGTTCAAAAAACGTAATAGACAACAGGAAAATCCGAACAGGTTGAAAAATATGACCAAAACAGAATATAAAGATATAAACGAAGCACCTGAAGAGAATGATTTCATCTTTTCTGTACTTATAAACACTCCAAATATAGGGCTAAAAAAGTGGATTTTGCATGATATGTCTCCTTTAATGAATCGACAGCCCATTAGCTAATCTTCAAAATGTTTGCTCTTAAACATTATTTTGGATAGATCTGCTGTTAGTTTACACAACAAAAAAAAATATGTTTTATATATAAAAGAAGTCACGGACAATTGCGCAAAAGGTATGATTCAGTTTACAGCTCTTCTCGTTCATTTCTACTGTGGACTTATGACCAAAGGACTAATGTAGGCAATAGTGAATGAGGGTATAGGGGCAGTTTCTAACACAGACCATCTCTTGCCTGATGACACTGATTCGCTTGTTCAGGTGTGTTTGAGTAGGGTTGGAGCTAAAATGCAGCACAGCGGCACTCCATAACTGACGTTGCCCATCCCTGTTCCAGTATCTTATGCAATCAAAGCAAAGCTTGAGGGAGTGAAAATTAGAATGCTCCATATTAAAACTTGGGACTTCATCTATCATGTATCCAGGTCATCCCTGAACGCTATAATGAATTAATTCTATATGTCACAATGTTCATCTAATTTCTTCTATGTCACCTATTCTTAACCACAGGTTTAACGCTTGGGCCGTGAGCGCCACCTGGGGAGCCGCAAAAAACTTTGTTTTTCACCTGTGGGCCGCGAAGGCCGCGGGACCAAACAAGTTATCAATTAAAGACACCAGAATGACCACTGTTATCCACAAGACGTTACAATACGCTATCCCACCACTAGTGGCAGTAATGCCTCAGTTGTTTAACAAACGCCATTAAGCAGGAGACACTCAGTCATTTGTCTCAAATTGTCGTTAATGTACATTTGTTATATTTATTAAGGTATAAATGACAAACATCATTTGCACTTTATTTCAATTTTCATTTACAACTTATTTAATTTGAAAAAATATTCTTTTACATTTATTTATTTTAGCAACACATTTTATTTTATTTTATTTATTTTTACTTATATACATACTCTATTTTTTTGTATTGAATTGAATTGAATTGTTTGTTTATTTACGTGTCAAACACCTTTTATGGTGCCCAGCCCTCATGGGCTTATTAGACACAACAACATCACACATATCACCAAAATAACCACGTGATATAAGACAGAATCTTCAGCAAAATATAACTAAACCATAAAAATAAATATACATACAAATAGAAATGACATACAGGATATCATACGGGATACAAAATACTTTTGTAAGTAAAATTTGTCAAATCTAAGTGATTTTTGTGTTAATATGCCTGACTTGAGCCTTTAAATTTGTTCTTGATGCAGATTGATTTGTTCCATGAATTGGTGTGTGTGGTATCTTGTATGTGCAGGTTTACATACGCATAAATAAAAAACTGTTAAACTGCAAGTGGATTTCATTTAGTTATTGAATAAAATCAAACCAAGGGTGAGATCAACAAGCCAATACAGTGCTAATATTTGAATAGGCCCTGGGCCACTTTGTACGGTATTTTTTTTTTCTCAAACTGTAATACTATTATGAATTCCTTTATTTTAATTTAGCAGATAGTACCAGGCTTACAGTGTAAAACTTGCATTAAATTCTATCTGTGAGAAGCTGTTTAATATTTCAGAAAAAAAAAGCTCTCATGGATCTGTCTGTACAAGGTGCTCATTTAGGTGACAGCAAATGAATGACAGACTGAAGGAGTTCAATAACGGGAATGTCAAAGAAACTGACATTTAACAGGAGTCAGGGCCCCCCTCTACCACACCTGTCACACACATGTATGTAAATAAGCGATGTTGACCTCACTCAGAAACAGACAGTGATTACTCTGTCAGGAACACAAAGGAGGAAAGCCCCTGCAAGTGAACCCTAACGACATGATGGCACTCTAATGATAGCTTCCAGTTTTGGAGGTTGGAGATGCATACAAATAGCAGGTCCATGTAAGGCAAGACACTAGACTTAAGATATTATTAAGCTTCTTCAAAACCAACACGAGAAGGGATGTGATAACCTCAAGCAAAGAAAGGAAAGAAGGAATAGCATGTTTTTCTTACGACATCGACTTTAAAATTTAGCTAACAACAACCGATCAAAAAAAGTTGTCTTAGCAAAATAAATTAAGGTTTATTCTCCCTGACAAATAAAATGCAAAAAGGTCATGCCCATATTATCTCCTGAAAAGCTGTGTCATCAAAATACCATTTGTTTGGATGAGGGTTGTAAACATATCACGACGATATTCTAGATGCAAAAGTGACTTGATTTTTGTTATGCAGACGATCAAAACTACGAAAAGTTCCATAGACTTTAAATGAGGGGGATAAAATAAGTTTTTACTATAGCTAACAGAGTTACATCCACTAACTATCTACTATCGCAAACAATGCCTAGCAAACAGTTAAAGGGATTCCCCACTTTTTTAAACAGTTGAGTTTTACCGTTTTCGAATCCATTCAGACGATTTTCTGAAATGTAGAAGAATATCAGTAACCAGATGGTTTCTGGTCTCATTGACTTCCATAGTAGGAAAAATATATACTATGGAAGTCAATGAGACCAGAAACTGTCTGGTTACTGATATTCTTCTAAATATCAGAAAATCGGCTGAATGGATTCGAAAACGGTAAAACTCAACTGACTCTGGGGGAGTTGTAAAATGAGCCAATTTCCAAAAAAAAAAAAAAGTGGAGTATCCCTTTAAGGACATATTAGCAACGTGCTAAATCATGCTAGCAACTAACTAAAACATGCCAACAACTGCTAAAACATGTTAGCAATGTGCTGATTAATGCTGACAATGCACTAAAACAAGATGCCAATGTGATAATTCATGTTAACAATATGTTAATTCATGTTAGTAATGCATTCTTATATTCCAAACATTCCACTAAAATATAAAATAATGTTTGGCACATGCTTGCAACATGATAAAAAGAAATGCTTGGAAGGTTATAAAACATTTCAGGCAAGGCTTTGTCAAGCCAACATAAAAGTTTGTTCCAAAGATTTTCACCTTTTACTTAGACATGCTTTTTGATTGCTAAAATATTATTAAACCATTAAAATGGAATACAGAAAATTCGAAAGGACAATAACCCAATAGGATAAAAAGGACAATAGGATCTAGCCTATATATTTAATGTCAAAGCACACATGAACAGATCAAAATAGATTTTAACAGCTTTAATTTTGGTCAATTCCTCAAACAAAGCTATCTTTTTTTTGGATCAGTCGTGTTCTCAGTAATGACAGAATTTTTATTTTGGGTTTGAACTATTCCTTTAACAAGGACGCGCAAGGTTTCCTAATGTTTTCAGAGTGTTACAGTTTTTACCAGAACTGAATATATTAAAGATTGAAACAGCTGCTTAACCACATTAATTGTATTGCTTTTTTATCTATTATAATCCACGCGTTTGTTTTAAGTTGCAAACAATGATCATGATTCTCTTTTAGAATTTTTTTATACAGGCTTTTTTTTTCAATGACCGGATTTCGGCGTGCTTTCAATTTTACCCAACAAAGCAATCAAAAATCCATCTGGATCCTTGAAAAAATCCAGGAAGGAAGCATGCTAAAACCCTTAGACCACAATGAGACCTACCTGCCAGACTACTAGCTCATTTAAAAAAAAAATCTTTTGGTTAAACCACAATAAGATGACCTCGCGATTATTCATTTGACAGGCTGATCATATTCAGCAGAGACCAGACCAGCTGCCCACATTCAAATGCTCCAGAAAGCCTCCAAAGACATTCATTATTCACTTTGACATAAGATGACAAACAACTGATGGAGCCGGCATGCTGATGAGGAGTCTGGCAGAAATCGTGTGACAAGTGCACAGGCAGAGAGATAAGGTAAATCACAGGCCAGGAGGAAGTGAGGCATTTAATTGCTCTAAAAAGACATGTCATCTCTGACTCGCCAGGCTTTATTGTGCTTGCCAGCCTGGATGATTGTGAGGTGCTCTTGTTTTGATATGTTAATTCCCCTCTGAAAACACTGTTTGTTGAGCACACAGTGTTGGGATCGTGTCATATGACGCATCCTTTATTTTCCATGCGAAGCTAATTGCTAAAACTTTTCCTTTAGTCCTAGGATGTACAGAGCAGAATCAACATCAAACTCTGATTACACCATGAGAGGATTGGAAGGCTTTGAGTGAATAACGCTTTCAAAATTTACCAGCATTTTACAAGATTCAGAATGTCACCGTGAATTCAAAGCAGCTTCATTTTCGACGGTAACTATATTACTGCATAACAATCAGAGTGCGCCACTTTTAAACAGAATTAAAATAAACCAGAAGTAAAAAAAAGAAATTGCTGGGAAACTGAAAACCAGCAATGCTGTAATGATCTGTATAATCTGATCAGGTCTATAGTAGATTTTTTGCTCATTTGCTCATATAACAACGGGAATATCAGCCATAACATTGCAATTAGAATGTCAAAACCCATTTAAACAACTTCAACAGCACACTGAATTGCTATCTTTCGAACATAAAACTAAGTTGTAAAATTTAAGCGAGCCATCACTCAAGTGCTCAAAGGAACATGACATTTTTAATTTGACTTTTTTTTAAAGGGTTCGTTTTTTCAGAAATTAGGTCATTAATGACACCCCTCATGTCGTCCCAAGCCCGTAAGACCTCCGTTCATCTTTGGAACGCAGTTTAAGATATTTTAGATTCAGTCTGAGAGTTTTCGGTCCCTTCATTGAAAATGTATGTGTGGTATGAAGTCCTTGTCCAGAAAGGAAATAAAGACATCATTAAAGTAGTCCATGTGACAGCAGTGGGTTAGTTAGAATGTTCTGAAGTATCGAAAATACATTTTGGTCCAAAAATAACAAAAACTACGACTTTATTCAGCATTGTATTGTCTTCCAGTTCTGTTGTCAATCTGCTTTCAGCGACGCTGGTGACGTAAGACGCTGTTGACGTGTATCTGGTGCGTCCGTGTATTCAGGTTCAAATAAACATGGCTGGGCAAGTCTTGCGAGTCTTCATCCGTGTCGAAATCCTTAGCTAATAAAGAATGAATATGAATTTGTTTGCGAAGATTGTTTTGTTTACAGCATGCGTCTCCCTCAGACTGTTAAACGAAACTCGGGCGCTGATAACACGTCAGCAGCGTCATGCGTCATCAGAGTCACTGAACGCAGATTGACAACAGAATCGGAAGACAATACAATGCTGAATAAAGTCATAATTTTTGCTATTTTTGGACCAAAATGCATTTTCGATGCTTCAAGACATGGAACTGTGTTCCAAAGATGAACGGAGGTCTTACGGGCTTGTATATCAGACATACAGTATATCAGACATACATTTTCAATGGAGGGACAGAAAACTCTCGTACTAAAACTAAAATATCTTAAACTGTGTTCCGAAGACGAACGGAGGTCTGGAACGACATGAGGGTCAGTCATTAATGACATAATTTTCATTTTTGGGTGAACTAACCCTTTAACTCATCATAGCCATCCGACCGTAAAACATTCTAAATGCACTCCAAAGTACGTTTGAGACAATACATACCGAGCACTCAAATGATCAACACTAATTGTTATATAGTTCAAAGACTACGCTCAAAGAAAATTGTACTGAAAAGTTGCCAGGAATACTGTAAATTCTTAAGAAACACATTTTACGTGCAGATAAAAAAGCAGATTCTGGTAAAAAGAGAAGGGAAAAGAGACCCTGCGAAACAGGGTTACGTCATGAACAGCAGAAAGGTAGTTATTTGTTTATTTTTGATTGGTGTAGGCACACACCAGTCCAAGGCAGCATGCAATTATCAAAGTCAGTTCATACAATCTTATATCTAAATTAGTCATTCAAACGGTGGTTTAAAAGGCGCAGTGGGAAACTGAGTTTAAAGCAATAATGGCTCCCTACCAACAAGTATAACAATACGCATATTGCTGAAATTGCTTGTTCAAGCCTTTGCTAAGGGAGACACTAATTAAATAAAACTTAAATTGAAAAAGGAGAAAGCCCTTATCTTAAGCTTCAGAAACAGAAGGTTCCAGGTTTTCTAATTGAAATGAGTAATGCCAGGGTAGTTGCATATTTAATTCGGCCTCAAAATGAAGAGCAGAGCCTTTTTTTTTTCTGGTATTCCGAGTCAGTTGGTGCTTGTCAATTGATTACATCATCTACAAAAAGCTGACGCTCAATCTCCTTGCTGTTTTCAAAGTCTCTTTTATCTTTGAGAGCAGTGCTGGATGGGCAAAAGAGAGTGCCTTTGTTTTTGTGTTTTTTTTTTTCCCAGCCGCACATGTCCTTTTCAATATTCGGAAAAGGAAACCACGTGAGACCTTCGTTGTAGCGCAAAAGCTCATGATTCTCAATTTCTCTTTGAAATAAACTGTCTGTTTTACCGCTCTGCTTGATCTCAAGCCAAAATGAACATAGTCAATTTGTTCCTGCTGGTCTGTTTTTTCCTGAAAATGGACCCTGCTGAATGGCATGTTTTGTGGGAAGCTGAGGCGGTAAATGCTGTCATTACTTTAAAACGCTTGATTTGCAAGGTCTTGAGGAGTTGCGCTCACTCATGTACTCTTACCTTTTCCGTCGACTGCGATGTCCCGAAAAAAATGGGGATGAAAGCGAGCCAGATGATGCAGGTGGTGTACATGGTGAAGCCGATGGGCTTGGCCTCGTTGAAGGTCTCGGGCACACCTCTCGTCTTGATGGCGTACACGGTGCACGTCACCATCAGCAACATGCTGTATCCCAGGAGGCAGATGAGCGATAAGTCTGATATGTCACACTTTAGAACTCCACGTGCCATCTCTGGATTTACCGTGCGCTGGTCCTCATAGTCAATGAAAGCTTTGGAAGGGTCCACTGCGAACCAGATGCACACCCCAAGGAGCTGAACGGATATCAAGCTGAACGTGATTACCAACTGCGAAGCCGGGCTGATAAAGCGAGGCGCACTGACCGTCATTTTTCCCTGCTCGAAAATCCGATATATCCGATTAGTTTTGGTGAGCAGCGCCGCATAGCTGATACTCATTCCGAGCCCCAGGAAAATTCGCCGCAGTGAGCAGATCCCTACATCTGGGGTCGAGATCATCAAGAATGTGGTAGCGTAACACAAAAAGATTCCAGTAAGGAGGACGTAGCTGAGCTCACGTCCGGATGCCTTAACGATTGGCGTGTCGTTGTAGCGAATGAAGGTGACCACCACAAAAAGGGTGGCCATGATGCCAACAATAGCGATCAGGACCGGGATAACGGCCCACGGCGAGCTCCACTCCAGCTTCACAATCGGGATGGGCTGGCAGCCTGTGTGATTCTTGTTTGGTCTTAAATCATAGCGACACATCTTGCAGGAGTAGAGGTCGGCCTGATACTGGTAACCATCGCAGCGCTCGCAGTGCCAGCAGCAGGAAATGCCCTTAACAATCTTCTTGCGCCACCCGGGTTTGCAGGGCAGACTGCAGATGGAAGTCGGCACCTGCTTCCCTCCACCTGGCCACTGCATCGTCCGCATCTAAAATCACAAAAGCAAACACTATTTACCATTCATCACAGGAAACAATGTTTAACATCTCAAATTTCCTCATCCACTGACTCATTAAATTAATTTTTAGGGATCTCAAAGGGGCAATTTTAAACTGTATTCCTCAAGGGTATAATTCAATCCTTATTCATAAGTGATGTGTGCGTCACGTTCATCAAAATGTGGAAAAACTATCATCCTTATGTCTTTCCAACACCATATGCTGTTTTTATTTTTGAGAGGATTTATTGTGCAGCTATTATTGTGTAGACATAAAACGACAGTTTAAAGTGATCAGTATTTGTAAATGTCAAAAAATAGAAAGAAAAAGGTTTGCACTGTATTCTGAAGCCATGTTCGAAATTTAAGTCTTTATTTAATAATTATTATACTAATACTAACATCACTGACAGTAAAGTGTTATTTGTTTGCACATGCATACAATTTGATTTGATTTTTTAAATTCTGTGGCATAAACTTAACCTCTATGTTAAAGGGACACTCCACTTTTTTTTGGAAATAGGCTCATTTTACCACTCCCCCAGAGTTAAACAGTTGGGTTTTACCGTTTTCGAATGTATTCAGCCGATTTTCTGATATTTAGAAGAATATCAGTTTCTGGTCTCATTGATTTCCATAGTAGGAAATGTATATACAGTATTTATATCAGAATATCAGTAACCAGACAGTTTCTGGTCTCATTGACTTCCATAGTATATTTTTTCCCTACAATGGAAGTCAATGAGACCAGAAACTGTCTGGTTACTGATATTCTTCTAAATATCAGAAAATCGGCTGAATTGATTCGAAAACATTAAAACTCAACTGTTTAACTCTGGGGGAGTTGTAAAATTAGCCTATTTCCAAAAAAAGTGGAGTATCCCTTTAAGACTGTGAGTTAAGATCTAGTTTGACCAACGTGCAGTTAGGGCTAATCAGTTTATGTGACCTTTAGAGTATTATAGCATTATTTTAGTCTGTCTTTCACACAAAGCTATTCGGAAGACTGCACACACACTTTTAAAAAGAATGTTTTCCCCTGTTTGGAGCTTGAAAAAGCTATTGTCACTGTTTACTGTTGCTGTATGGCAACAACTGATAAAGATTTTGAAAAAAAAATGTGTACTTTTGTGTTCCTAGGGAGAATGTAATAACAAAATACAGGTTTGGAACGACATGAGAGTGAATAAACAAGGGGGAAACATTATTAGTATTTTTTTTTAAATATAATCTTGAATAAGCTTACATTTAGGTGAAGTTGGTCAGTCCACTGGCCAATGATTTTGTATTCAGCTGTTGTGTTCTTTATCTGGTACTGGTAGATATCGTAACGTCCTGGGGCATCTCCGTTCTCATTGAACTGCACCGGATTGCCAGCTATTCCTGTAAGATGTGAGCAGAGAAATCTGATTAAAGACATGCAAAAAGTGCTCCAACACCATTTTTCACACAATATTTTAAATAAATTTCCATGTTTTTATGCCCACCTCGGCATATACCTTCACATTAATGAGCAACCGCTCATGTATGGACACATCCAGGACAGTGTCCAAAATCCGTGAACAAAATTCAGCTGAGATTGATGGTGAGCCGGTAACTGAAATATGTTTAAGCTGCACTAAATGTGCTTGCTGTCAATTTAACACAACATTTGCAAAATACATAGATTTAGAGGACTTTAATGCTATATTGCACTATAGTGAATAGCCATGAGCTTTTCCAAACCACTTATTTATAATATAACAATGAGCACCGTATCTAAAGGAGAAATAAAGAACCTCATTTAAACCCGAAACAGAAAGAAAAATACACCTTGCATTACCACTGCTTAGTATAACATGCATGGGCATATTTATTTGGCTCTGTATACACAAGGCTGGAATTCCCTTTGCAGATATCTAACCTCAAGTACATTGAGTGCAATTTCGATTTTGCCAGAGCAATAGCTTATGGAAGGAGGCAGGCGAGGAGGACGGGATAACAATGGGGCTGCATCCCATGATGCATTTTAGATTAGGTGCCTTATTCTGTGGAAAACCCTGCTGTCTCATGCTTTAAAGTTTTGGTTAAGCTATCTGTATTCCAAGCACCTGACCGTGTCCAACTTAATTCCCTGGACCATGTGCAGCCGGATCTACCAAACAATAGCACAAGAAACTGTGTTTTCACTACTCGTGTTTGGGTTATAACTATTCTGAGGCACAATCAACATGAAATTCTCACTGAAATCTAAAGGTGATTATCAGCAATGGTGGATTTCTGTTGATGAATATCCATTCTTTGTGCAGGCTTGGAAGCTGCAAGAGGCTTATTTCAAACTCTGATGAGTCAACCGCAATGGATTAAGGGTTTAAGATTTTTTACAGCCATGCTTGGTGCCGGTGCAGCACACCATATAATGCAGACATATGTAAAGGATTATGAGAATTTCATGAGGACAAAATATTCATCAAAACATGAGAGTGCACATGAAATGACTGATATTCCTACAGTAAGCACTAAAGGTCAGATTTACTAAGTTTGCGGCACCGCAAACCCTCTTTAGCCGTTAAAAAAACTACTGCAAGGACTTGCTAAAGACATGCAGTGAAAAATTAGTCCTTAAAAGGTATGGACACGATTATTTTTGTGGCTGACCTTATTGAATATGCATTTGTAGGCGTTTCCCTTTTAGACGGAAAATGTATGGGAGGAGAGTATTTAAATTAATCACGCAAGGCGACAGATAGATAGATTTACTAAGGTTTGCCCCCTTTAATTTACTAGTATTTGCGACATTAATAACTGCAAGCGGCAACTTTCTAGTAGTATGATGGTGACACTGCAAAAATCTAGTTATTAAACACACAGAGCAAAACTAGCATTATTTTACAATGTTTCATCATGCATTATAGGGCTCTGACTCTACCAGGAAACGGCACTAAACAATGAACTGTCCCAAGACATATATCCTTATTAGAGCCGCAAGTGTACTCCACAGCATCAAAGGGTTGAGTTGAGGTTTCATCTGAGGTTCATTTGATGAGACATTGTGCAGTACTTCAAACAATGGGATCAGGGAGAAACAAAGGTTCTACCTCCACACTTCCACCTCCACAGAGAAGGCTTACAAGGAGAGATCAGTCTCCAACCATGACAGACAGACGGATGAATGAATGGATAGATAGATAGATAGATAGATAGATAGATAGATAGATAGATAGATAGATAGATAGATAGATAGATAGATAGATAGATAGATAGATAGATAGATAGATAGATAGATAGATAGATAGATAGATAGATAGATAGATAGATAGATAGATAGATAGATAGATAGATAGATAGATAGATAGATAGATAGATAGATAGATAGAACAATGGATGGATGGATGGATGGATGGATGGACAGATAGCTAGAACTACAGATATATATATAACTATAGATAGAACTACATAGATAGATAGATTTCGTCTCGCTTCGTAAACTCTGCTGTGTGCGTTCAAAGCGTGCCGCACCAGCCCTCAAAAGTGAAGCCAAAACGTCTCGATCGCCCCCCTGTGACTGGACCTAGTATAGCTCATAATCCCCGCCTCCCCATGTTATTCAATAGGACGCGAGACCAACTAAACAATTAAATTACACTTCACACATCCTTTTTCCAAAGATAGTTTCTGTCATTTACTTTAGTTTCTATCACGTTTATGTAATTTCAAGTGTTCGTTTTTAAAATAAGTTTGTTTTTAGTTAGTTATGTGATGATAAAATAACGGTGCTCTGACATCATGATTGACAGCTGTGATTGACAGGTTCTCTGTGCGAGGTAGTCACTGAAGCACCAGCGAACGTTTTTTAATAATGTTGATTATGTGGTTAGTAGTTGTATTTACCTTATTTTAACAAGGTTCTGCAATCGGCAGACATCATTGGACAGGAAAGAAGCAGACAGAGGCAACTTAATGAAAGTGCGGGGCGTGTGCTTGCGTTTTATTCAGCGAGAATGAGGGCGGGGCCTTGATTTCGCGGCTTTACTTCCTGCTCACGACTGCGCATGACTGGTCCCCAAACACGCAAGTGCGCAGACTCAAGTTCGAGATGTCAGCGCCATATCGAGACCCTGGCGGCCTCAGTTCTCTCTGATGGAAAAGAGCGAGGGGGCGTCGTCCATCTTTTTTTACAGTCTATGGTGCGTTCATGTGTTTTGAAGGAGTGGTGACTTTGGAGAGCGTTCTGAAGGGAGGGTGCGATTTTTTGCTCTCAAAGCTAGCTTGCTATTGCTAGCCTGTCTGAAATTGCCTACCCTACCTTTAATATAAATAAGCCTTAGAAAATTATGTATTATGTGATATCTAGGACTCAACGTAAATTCAAAACTTATAAAAGATTCATTTTACTGAAACTGAAAATTAAAGTGTTTTGTCGTTTTCTACCATCCATTAGCAGAACTCTAAAACCCATTTTGGCAGTAATTTATGTTGTTAAAAAAAAACAATATGGAGGAAACCTGCAATTTGAGCTTTGGGAGCAAAGCCAGCAGTTTAAAGGCCATCGCACTCAGTAGACTTACAAAGAAGAAACCATTCAGGAAGAGAGTAAAGACTGCATGGACAGAAGAGTGATGGGGCCGCCTTGTTTAATCTCAGCCAATTGAAGACTCCAACTAACCTCACTCAAAGTCGTTTCAAGAGAGGAGGACCGGGTTATGTGTGGAAAGTAGGGCTGGAAACAAGCAATGCCCAGTTACTAGACAGTTTTGTGAGATTTGAGACCTGCTGTGTGAAGCCAAAGCTGTTTCAAAGGCAAAACCACCCCTCTCATCAAGCCCATGGTTATAATATAGCAAACAAATCTCTGCCAGCTCAGCTGCTGCTAACGTCTGCCATGGCCACTTCTGAACTGGCAGGAGAAGTGTTGCAAACTGATTGCATTCTGAACACTCTTATAATTATCAACATATCTGTTCATTAACAGTAATAGGATGACACGGAGTAATACAAAAGCTGCTGATTTGTAAGATATATAGAAGTGCTTGTAGTAGAGCCTCTTTCAACTCAAGAATAACATTAGCATAATTCTAACAAAACCGAACATTAAACACTATTTATCAAGCCTCCCCCATTTCTCATCTTGCACAAAAACCCATAAAATAACATGTAATTTAAATATTTTTACTCTCCTCATTAAGACCCAAGCAAAGCTGCTAGAAACTACATTTTCAGCAAAAAAAAAAAAACATTTTCAAGTAGGCTACTTGGGTTCACATTCGCTCTAAATAATTTAATCAAGTAGCTTACACATTTTAGAGAATTGCATTAATCAAGAGTAAAGAAATCAAGTTTAGCAGAGAAATAATTTTGTTGCGTAGCTCACAGATGATAAAACAAATTGAACAAGTAAATTCGAATTCCATAAAATCCACAAACTATGGGCTAAATGCACGCATAAGTTCCGTATTTGACGCAAGGATGCTCAACAGTTTACGGTTGTGGAGATTAAAGTGGAGGAAAACGGGATTATGGCAGAGTCTTAAATTTAATTTAACTTAATTTACTGTCCTCCCGTCTTTGAAACGAAACATTCATACGTTTAGATGTAATTGTATATTTATATTTATTTGATATCATTTTAAAAAGAAGCATAAACACAAAGAGGGATGTCTATTTTGTCTGTTTTTGTGACTAACGTTTCTCTATGGAGTATAAAATTCAATATACATTCTCGGTATTGCATTGGACTCTATGATCGGCGGAAGTTATCGAGCATCCTTAAACCTTCACCGGGAATACCGCTGTGCATAGAGCCCATTCTTCTAACTTAAGCTTTTAAGTGTCCCACAATATAGACCATGTAAACAACACTGGTCCTGAAGCACTTCCTGTTTCAGTTTTTTAACACAATAAAAGCTGGGATAAAATACAACCAACAGAACATATAAAACTGAATCAAAAAGTTAAACAAACATCTTTAAGATGTTTTCTTTACATGTGAAATAAAGAAAACAGTTACAAACTGAAACAGGAAGTGTTTCTGGACCAGTGTTGTTTACATCTTGTAAAATGGTCTATATACAAAACAAATTAAATTGATTTAATCCTGCAAACAGTTTTACCTATTTGTTATTAAAATATAAGTTTATTTGTCTTAAAAAGAGCCACTAATATTTATATACACATTACCGTTCAAAAGTTTGGTGTTAATAGATTTTTAAGATTTTTTTTTTTTTAATAAATGAATCCTTCTATTCAGCCAGGACGCAATGAACAAAAGTGATAGTAAAGACTTTTAACAGACTTTGTTATAAAAATGTTTGTTTCAAATAAATGCCGTTCTGGTGAACTTTCTATTCATCATAATCCTTATTAATATGTCACGGTGCCACAAACACATTAAGCAACTGTTATAGCAACAAATCAGCATATTAGAATGATTTCAGAAGGATCATGTGACACTGAAAAGTGTAATAAATAATCTCTGCTAAAAAAAAAAAAAATCAGCTTTCATCACAGAAATAAATTACATTTGATAAGATATTAAAATTCAAACAATTGGTGAGTATAAGAGACTTCTTTCAAAAACATACAAACAGTACAGTATACAGTTCATTTTGAAAGGAAAAAGCTACTGGCTGGATTTTCCAAATTTCCGAGGTTTAGCAATCTTTTAAAGAACCATCACTTTTGATGCACTGTCAATTACCCCCATAGAAAAAATCAAAGTCTGCTTGGTGTTTTGACACGTCAGTCAGACCATTGTTTTATGAAAAAAAAGGCATAATAAGCTAGATATATAAGCTAAAGCAATCAGACCAACAACATACCAAGACTTGAATAAATGTGAACAGCACAGAATTGCCGTTACAGATTACCGACTTTGTTCGACCAAGGAGTATAATTAATTATAACATCAGTTCTTAACTGGTTCCCGAAGAACTCCCCAATCAAGTGTTTATATTCTGAGCTAACATCCAACCGCGGTAATTGTCAGGCACTTCATTAATTCAGTTAGATCTGCATGTTTTCTGCTGGAAAAAAAAAACACGTTATGGCCTATTCAAAAGCAGACGCTATTGACTCAGTAAAAAGCTCAGTAGACAATCATTTAATCAAATGCACTAATGATTGAAGGGCACTTGGTCAGAGAAGCATGTGACAGATCAATTTGCATAACAGTTGACCCAGTTGAATTTCTCTTTTTTTTTTAAATGACCCCGAAAGTCATATTCTATTAGCCGGTTACACTTCAGAACTGTAGGCCACATCCTCATGGTCCTCTGAGTAATTGTGAATACTCAGTAAATTAATTAGTCATACTGCCATTGATAGTCCAGGAAGAACATGTCCAAAGGGTGTTGTGAGCCCACTGCAAACTGCTTTAATTAACACATACATGGCTCTGGAGGAACCTTGGCTTGGGTACACTAAGCACATATCAAAATACTTTTCTGGGGAGCAGTCAGCCCTTCCTCAGGGCTTCTGTTGTTTCTCACAACTCTAATCCATTACAGCAGCTAATCTTTGTAAAACCAATTGTTGACAATTTATAACCAGGGTGGGGCTTTCGAAAAAGGACTGGTTTGGACAGCTTTCAGAAACGTCTCCTGGGAGAGAGTCTTTTTTAAATTGTTCTGCTGCGATGAAGAAACTTTAATTCACCGTCAGAAGGGATAATTATGCAAAAATCCCTTTTCTTAAGCACCCATAAACAGATGTTTGCTTTGTGCTGGTAGGTCTGTGGAAGGACAAACAGAAGAGCGGCAATGCAGAAGGTGAACCTTTTACCTGAAATCTTGACGGCGCGGATGTACTTTAGCAGGAGGGTTCCATCAACAGGGTCCATTTTGGAGCAAAGTCCCACCTTGCCAGGGCACAGGTCTTTGTGCATGTTGTGGAGGGCGTGCGCCATTGCGTACACTGCGTCAATCACGAACATCACCTTTCCTTCTTGCTCGTAGGACGAGTCTTTTCCGATCCGCTCTTGATCTGACAGATGAAAGAAAACGTTTGCATGAACATCGACTGAAGTGTCATTAGGTTTGAACTGAATTGTCACACTTACTCTAGTCTAGGAGAGTAGTCAGCTGATGTTGCAGAGCTTGATTTCTATACTGAGTTACTTGCCACCTAACAACTTTTGGTGAATCTCTGAATTTATTTATTTATTTATTAATTTATTAATTTATTTAGATGGATGGATGGATGGATGGATGGATGGATGGATGGATGGATGGATGGATGGATGGATGGATGGATGGATGGATGGATGGATGGATGGATGGATGGATGGATGGATGGATGGATGGATGGATGGATGGATAGATGGATAGATAGATAGATAGATAGATAGATAGATAGATAGATAGATAGATAGATAGATAGATAGATAGATAGATAGATAGATAGATAGATAGATAGATAGATAGATAGATAGATAGATAGATAGATAGATAGATAGATAGATAGATAGATAGATAGATAGATAGATAGATAGATAGATAGATAGATAGATGTATCGGTAATTATTTGTCAATTAAATATTATTGTCATATATTCCTTTACCGAAATACAATAATAGTAGTTCTAATGTGATGCAATCAACCTATTTAAACTGTTCCTTCCTCAAGATTGCATTTCAGTTCTGAGCCAAACACAAATGTGACTTATTTTATAAAATATTTCCAAATTAACTGAAGTATTAATCAAACCGCTTTTGAGGACAAGAAGAACATACTTGTAATATTTACCAACTGATAAAGACAATTCAGTATAATAATTTAGAGCGCATTGCTTCTTTAACAAGCAATGTGTACAGTGGTGTTAGAGTTTTATCAAGGGTAAATCTTTACACGAATTAATCAGCTTGCCAGCAACAACAACAGAAATTGTTCGGAATGCATTAAGGAAATGTTTTGTTTCAGTTGCATGAAAGTAAAAAAATAATAATTATAATAAAGAAGCAAAAATGAAAAATGTAAATTGAAATGTACATACAATTTCTTGATCAATGACAACAGAACATAATTCTGCCAAAAAAATAGAGCACATTTCCATTAAGGTAGCAGCTCAGTGTTCTATCATCCTATAATATTGATAATGGACACATAAGGAATTGTAGTAAGACTTCAGAGCTATAAATCCATTACAGGGATGTAGGAATGATCTGAAAAAGGCACATTACAAACCTCATAAACCTCATCAAGCTCTCTTCACAAGTATGACAATTTTAAATGCCTAGTTGCTACGGATACACTAATTTGAGATGCCATTAGAATATGTAAGGAAGCATCATTCCAGCATTTTTGTCATAAATCATTCATAATTAGGCCTAAAACGAAGTGACAATTATGATATAATATAAAAATGTATATTCAGGCACAGCTTGTCATGAATATTAATTATGTGATCCACCGAAAGGCGTATATATATTTTCTATTTTTCTTACATAATACCAATTAAAAGCAATGCATAAAATGCTTACAGTACAAATATTACTAGATAAATAATTGCGGAACATAAAATAGAAAGAATTAATAAATTATTTAAAATAAAAAAGGTTACAATTTTTTTTTCTTACCACACTGTGAAAAATGAAAAGATCAACATATGTTTTTAAATTGCTTTGACTCACCAACTTCAAATTTATATGTTATACAAGATTCAACTTCAAAATTCAAAGTCATTTTAAGGCTATGTTTACACGGAAACGATTTGAAGAGAAAAAGCAAAAGTGGCGTTGCGTTATCACTTATTCTGCGTTTAGACGAGCGTTATGGGTGGGAAAACCGCGTGCATATGGTGACGCAAAATGTGTGAAATTTGATGTAGTGTGCACTCCAGGCAGCTAGGTGGCGATGTGAAACACTGCCACACAACAACACCAAGTCCGCGCGCCTGCGTACAACCTCCACTGTCTAGCAGACTCTTGCGTTTTTACCTTTAGACAGGAAAAAGACGGTGGAGCATTTTTAAGATTCCCACTCTGGAGGGTGGTTTCACTTTTTTACGTTTTTAAGCCCCAAAAATGCTGTCGCCGTGTTAACGAAAGGCACATACGCTTAAATATTTTTAAACTTTCACCCGCGAGCATTCTCGTGTAAACAGGGCCTAAGTTGAAATTACTTAAACTTTAAAGTTGTTTGTACTTAAATATTGAAGGCAGCTTTTTTTTTACAGTGCATACACTTATATATTGATTCAATTAATAAATCTGCACACTTAAAAATGGCATCCCTTCCCTATTTAAAACAAAGCTAAATTATATATATATATATATATATATATATTAAATGGTAAATAATAAAATAAAAATAAAATTAAATTAAATTAAAAGGAGGGGCAACCCAACCAGTTGACTTCTTACAGTACTGTACAGTAGTGTTGTATTTGAAATAATTTCGACAGGGCTTGTTAAATGGTATTTAAATAGAAAGGGGAAGAAAATAATCAAATATACAGTATGCCACGAGTTGTCATCTCACATGTTCAGTTATCCAAGTCCCATATCTTGCTCTTTATGCCACATATAAATGAAAGAGGTCTGGTAACACACGAGGGTGGAATAATAGACATGGAGAGAGCAAGCAAGATTAATTATCTCTCAGCGCTCATATAATCATGCCAGACAGCTGTATATTCATTAGTGCTGGAGTTGCGCAGCATGTTTTTTTTGTGTGTAAGGTCTTAATTGCAAAGGAGCTGTTTCAATTATGACCCTGCCAGAACAAACCGGAGAGATAGCTGTCAGATGTCAGGTTGGCAGATTGCAGGGTACACTCTTTAGAATAAAGCCTGTGACATCGTCATTCTGAGTTAATGCCATACGTTTACAGTACTTTTACAATATTTCAAACAACTGCAAAAACTGAAAGAACAATCATTACTCCATACAATAGGATTTCCTTTCAGGTCAACGCCGCTTAGTGCAGTATTTTACTGTTGTTTGAAATTTCAAAAGGCTGGTTTTCTCTTTTACTCAATACTCTGTGCATGTTCGTCCAAGACAAACCCATCCATATCCCTTCTCTTCCTACATTTGCAAACCTTTTCTTATCTAAACAAAGCCAGAGTGTTCTTTCTTTTTTTCTTTTTTTTTCTAGAAGCTGCTGTTAGTAAAGAAATGTCTGTCCTATTCTTCTAGGGTTTCTAATCACCAGCACTTCAGCATTGCCTTAAACAGAAAGCCAACGGCAATTTAACATCCTCGACAGTCCCTTTGCATCTTGAAAACCCTAAATTAAAGAGGCAGGTTTTGCTTGTGTAATTGTTCACCACAAGCATAACTATTTGGGGGGTGGGGGAGGAATGTTCGACTTCCGCCGTGGAAAAAATCCATTGTAAATCTTTCACACTGGGGGAGGATGGCGAGCCCACACACTTCTTAATGCTCTTCGTACGCAAACACACAAACGCATTAGCACTCTCTCTGGCAGACGAACACACCCATTCATGCCGTTTGTGTGTACACAAAATCCTTCAAATGCGACTTACAAGTTAACTCCTCAGCTGAGCACATTCACATACGCTACTGTACAACTTGTTAACATTATTTATTAACATTCACTGATTTGCTGAAAAACAGTGTTTAAAAAAAAAAAAAAAAAAAAATATATATATATATATATATATATATATATATATATATATATATATATTAGGGCTGTCAAAACGATTAATCACGATTAATCGCATCCAAAATAAAAGTTTGTGTTTACATAATATATGTGGGGGCACTGTGTATAATTATTTTAGATATATAAATACACACATGCTTGTATATATTTAAGAAATATTTTCATGTATATTCTGTATATGGATTTATATATAATTTATATTATATATAAATATTTAATATATAAATAATATTTTTTTCTTAAATATACATGCATGTGTGTTTTTATATATATACAAAATAATTATAAACAGTGCCCCACATATATTATGTAAATATATATTATTTAGCATATATATATATATATATATATATATATATATATATTATATATATATATATATATATATATGTATATATATATAAAATAAAACAAAGTACTGTGAGAACACTGAAACAAAAAAAATAACTTCTATTAGAACATAAAAATTGCGGAAAATAAGATACAATTTATTGACTTAATAAAAAAATTGTAATAAAAATAATATAATTAATAAATACAATTCAAAATTAATAAAATATTTAGATTTTATCTTCATATGGGGCATTTCTTTTCACCAAATAATATGATTTAATTCAATTAAATTCATTGCATACTTAATGCATTTGACCCCATTTACAAATAATTCATAGAGATCAAATAAATAAATGCATGGAAATAATAAAAAACAAATAAAACACTGATTGTATCTTAATTTGGGGCATTTTCTCACAGAATATTGATACAAATGATTCAATTGATTGGCATAAAAAAATAAACAAGCAGAGCGAAAAAAAAAAAAAAAACCTTTAAAACACAAAAACCTACAGTTACGAGTACCAACTCCTCATCCTAGATTCTAAACGCATCCACGATGGCTGTAGAGCCGGCCGCCGTTTGAGGAATCCTTTGCAATTAAGGGAGGCATCTCAGAGAGTTTGTCGGGGGCTGAAAGGTGGCCGTGACAGAGTAGCACGCTCATAACCTTCTGTATACCTCTCGCTGCTCCAGGGCTTTAAAGACACTAGATGTCCTGCTCTGAGGGCTCATGCTCTCACTGGGAATAATGGCTCTGACTCTCCCCATTTGCCAGAAAAACCTCCAGAGTCTTTTGTCTCACTTAAGTCTCTTGTTTGTGGTTTCGGACGAGTGAATTATTTCTCAAAGGGTTTAGTGGAAACTCTGCTGTAGCCTTAACCTCAACAACGGTAAAAGAAAAGAAAATCTTGATACAAAGTGCTTTTGATTCAGACACAATGTGAGCGGTCTATAGAAATGGCTGTGGTGTGGGCCTTACTCAAGGAGTGCCAGTCTCTGAATGCACTTACTGTATAAAAGCAATCCATTAACTTCAGACAAATGAATTATAATATTCAGCATGGAGATTGCTACTATAATTGATTCAAAGGACAGAATGGCTGCTTTAGATGTTGCATGCATTAGTTTTGGAGCTCGGACCTCAAAAATCCCTCCGGCAATCAAAGAAGGGGTAATTATTTCGTTGAGACGCTTCAGGCTTTTTGTCTTAGGTCCAGACAATCTAAATATTAATAGTACATGGAAAACTGTTCAGAAAACAATCTAAATATTAATAGTACATGGAAAACTGTTCTGAAAACAGTGTAAACAGAGCAAGTCATTCTTTAGCTTTTATGCCAACTGTTACACTTACTACTCAAAGGCACATTTTGATGACTCATATGTTGCTCTTCGTAGGGCCCACCTCTATAATCCATACACAACATTTAAGTGGGATGGTGATAATAGATGGAATCTGCCTCACCTCTGCATTATCAGTCATCTCTTCAAGATGAAAGATATGTCTTTTTGATCCACACTCCCATGCTAAGCATTTAAGACAAATGATGTCTCCTCCACCATGCCAGAGGGTGGTTTTGTTGGGAACCAAAGAACCTTATTAAAGCTTGGCAATCCAAATCCCATGAATCGCCCCTAGGAGACATCCTTCAACACTTTTTGTATACAAAGATGGGCGTCTTGTGTTTCATCTTTGTTTTTAGAAATAGCCCTATAGTGGGAAACCATACATTTATCCATAAGCAGATGCAACAAATCTTTGGTCTCAGCTTAATTTCACTGCAAGCAATTCACTAAAACCTCAACAATACAAGAAAAGTCCCCCTTTGCAAGGAACCCCAAAATTTAAACTTTGTCGGCTGAAGACACAAGTTTGGTTTGAAAATGAACAATGTACCAAGCACAATGTTCTTTCACCAATCCTGATTTCAAACACACATTTGATATTTCAGCCTTGTGGCTGTCAGAGCAGAAACGAAAGTTGCTGTTCTCTTTATGTTTTTCTGTTATCTTCGAGCACGTTCATTATGTAAATTGCGTAAGCTTATTTTGCCCCTTAGATCGAAAGATCTGCAAAAACCCCATACATTTACAATCCATACATTGCCTTGAAGAAATCAGGACAGAAGTGGTTGAAAAAGGACAAAAGATATGGATTCAAATACAGGTGTAAACGGATATGTCTCTCCCTTGTCTACTTGTGATCTGATCGAGCAAAACGCATCTTAATACCAGGTGTAATCAGGGCCAAACTTGCCTTACAATCCCGAGTGAGTACAAGTTGCAAGGAAGGAGAGATGCAAACAATGTGCTGAGGTTGTGTCCACACCACGGGTACATGCAAAATTAGCTTTGCTATATACTGCTTTGCTCAAAAAGCAATTAATGTGAAAAAGTTTGTGGAATGACCACTCTTTTCTTAGTTTTGCTTCCTGCCAACACTATACATCTCAGTATGGTGGAAAAAAAAAAGTTACATAACTGCAGGAGATTCACTTGGGTTACACATTTTTAAGTTTCTGTGCTAGGTTTTTGTGCTTCCTCTTCAGGACAGGTCGTGTTACAATGGCAAATTTTGCACACACATATTCATAAACCTATTCTCACATACTCTTGGACCTGATAATCTAAATTAGCAGGAAATTGTGCATGCAAGCTTACAACAGCTTTTCATGAAGAGCCTCATCTGCATACAACTTCCATACTGCGATCCAGACAGGTAGCAACATATTTAACTTGATATTTTACACTTAAAGCCCTGTTTTAAGATCGTTTATGATGAAACAGTACAGTTAAGATAAAAATTGACACATGCTGCTGGCCCGAGAATTTTCAGTTTCTGTGGTTGCAACCCCCCACCTCCACAATGGTTACTTTTGTAGTTTTAACTACACCAAAATGTAGTTTTTGTCCAAGTCAAATCAAGAGTTGAACAAAAACTGTGAAAAAACCTGTTGGAAAGCATCGTTTGCAGCGATTTTTGTGTGAGCTTGAACACCCCAGACCACTCGTGAGTTTCACGTCTTTGTAAACTGAAGTTTAACTCATTTTATGAAGGATTGTTCCAGTGCTCCCGAAGAAACTGAGTGTCCATGTGTCCAAATTTTAATCTTAACCATTCTATTTCATCAGAAACGATCTTAAAACAGGGCTTAAGTGCAAAATATTGAACTTGTCCTTTAATTTATAGCGTTAAGAACGTTTAGATATTTTTAGTTGAAAATGAAACAAAGACAAGTATTGTTGCATAGTAGAACAGAAACTTAGAAATGAAGTGGCACAGGGCTCCACGATACAGCTGATCTGTGTGCATCTTTACAGCGGCATCATACTTCCGACCATGAATACCACTGATCAAACTGATCCAGACAGCTGACAAAAGATGTTTCCGCAGAACAACAGTCCATTCGACTCCTGAAGTAACAACTCCATTTCAAGCTAAGTGTGCATTATACATTGATGTTTATTCTAAATAATTGTTTGGTTTGTTTGTTTTTTAAACTGAGAACGCAATTTATGCAATTAAACTTTCCATTTTAATTGTATAATTCCTGGATGACGGCATCTGATTTGAGTGCTTAACTCTATACATCCATTTATAAAAACTAGAAATGTTACTTTCTGAGGTCCATTTTGTGGTAAATATTTGGGCCACCAACCAACATATATTCTCCAACAATTAATTGAGATGCTTACACTGGAACTGCTTCTTCTGGTCATTTGGCAAATTAAAAAAAGGATCAAATTAAACTTTTTTGCCAGCAGCAACATTTCCCTCCAACATTTATACCTTTTGAAACTAGTTAAACGAGGCATTTTGTGTACAATCAATATTCAGGCTAATATATTTATCAGCATCAGTCAGTCTGATGCTACTCGGCTTCAGACAATGTGGATGTAGATAATTACTGACTATCTGGATACATATTACACACACACAAAAAAAATTTGGCAAGAATAAGAATGGTGCTATGCAATTTGATTAAGCCGCTTAGTAGCCTGTAGCAACTAGATTAGTGGTTCTCAACCAGTTCTGCTTCAGGACCCAAGTGGAGCACCAAAATGGAACCCAAATTGTAAAAAATAAGATGTTCCTTAAAAAATGCATTGGTATTTTATAAGTTGCTAAGCTTATTTATTTTCCAATCCTATCAATTCGTGATTATTTGACTATTTTCGGGTCACTACCCCACTGAAAACACTGAGTATAAGCTACAAAATGGATTCAAAAGTCAGGCTGCACGTCACCCCAACTCAAGTGAGCAGTGAAACCATGTAACTACAGCAAACAGATGTCAACAAGCTAAAGTTTGTCCTCCCATCCTCGGATATCACAGAGATCCATCTCAACATGTTCAATCCATAATCACAAGCTGCTCCCTGCATGGAAAATTTCCTGTATGTTCAACCCTGATAAAAGCAGAGCCGGGTGCTACAAACAGAGAAAGACAGAGAGAGCGAGAGATAGAGAATAGGAAGGAGGTAGAGAGGAGGAGAGGCAGAGAGAGCTGAACGCGGAGATATCCAGCCTTTTAATCCGACAGTAACCAGAGGGCTTTTGTGAGGGCTGGAAAATCGCAGCATTGATGTAGAGCACTCTTCTATCTCTGGCTGCTGGATCTTCGATAAGCGTGGGGGTCAACACAGTCTTTATATTCAAGCATTGCATTCTCTCTGATAAAACAGCAATCCCATACATTTCTGTACTCATTAACTTGCTATCGAATGCATTATCTAAATTAAATTTAATATGATACATACATGTGCTTTTGTACTAAATCTAACACACACTACCATATAAAATTTGGGGTTGGTAAGATTGCTTTAATGGTTTTAAAAGAAGTAATTCATAGCTCTGGTCTTCAGTGGTACATGATCCTTCATAAATCATTCTAATAGAGGGTATGCGTGTGACGTCACCGTCGACCGGAGTGCATGTAGTTACTCACAGTGAGTGGCAAAAAGACCGAGCGGCTGTATATGTTTTCAGCGTGAATGCCGCAAAGAACAAACACAACACATATAAAGTGGGAAAGAGCTTTGTGATTGATTGTACAACTAGATTTGACCAAAAAAAAAAAAATGGAGGCATATTTTTTTAGACTGCTATAGAAAGAGCAAATGGATCGGTGCAATTCACAGAAACAACTGGACTCCAGTCAGCGCAAGGTGGATTTGCTGTTATCATTTTGTGTCTATATGCTGAATTTAGGTGTAAAACCATAATCCATATATTTTGTATTGTTATATATATATTAACAACTCATCAATTAAATATTTATCATTGCATGTTCTGCATTATTGGATGTTTTTTTAATAAACACTGACCAAAAACTATAAAGTTTTAGGGCTTGACGATATGATGTATAGGCTATGTATATTATATATATGATATATAGGCTATATATAACACTGATATAAGTGATCACCCGGATCTACCTATATTGTATATAAAGCGTTCACAGGCAAATTTGCCTAAACATTAGCCTATGTTAGGTCTATATTGCTTTTATTTCCCCGGTGTCGAAATCAGGCAAACATAAATGTCAGGCATCACAATTCCAAGCTGCATGTCAATATCCATGGATCTTTAGTAAGTTGTAAGGAACACTATGACTATATTGAGTCCAACATTTTTTAAATTGATAAAATTGTTCGTTTTAGTCACATTTTCACAGTTTCCCCTATTAAATCTTTTGCCACTCGGTCAGGCTGAGGGGGGTTGTTCCGGTGGGAAAGTGACGTCAATGCATTCCCTCTATATGCTGATTTGCTGCTATATAAACATTTCTAGTTATCATTAATGTTAAACAGTTGTGCTGCTTTAATTTTTGTGGAAACCAAAGTTTATTTAAGGATTTTTTGACAAATAGAAAGTTCAAAAGGAAAAAGTCTTCACTGTCAGTTTTTCAATTTAAGTAGTCCTTTCTTAATGAAAGTATTTAAAAAACCTCTTACTGACCCCCCAAAAATGGCATTTTAAGCTTTTTAAATCAATACACCAATAAAGTCATTTGATTATGGGGTCAGATCTTGATGTCAAAACTATATAGTCAGATGGACGGCACACATTGGGACTCATTCGTTAAACATGAACCGAACAATTTATGTAGCAACTGTTTTCTGAATGATTTACACAGAAATTGGTCCTGCACGTGTTTCATGAATTAGGGTCATTGAACAAGCTGACAGCATGTCAATAAAGGTCTCAAGGTGAAAAATATATTTGCGCCATTTGTGTTTTGCTTCAACCATTGACCTTTCTACAAAAAAAGGAAGCAATATGACATCAAATGCCTTCACCATAAAGTATAGCACTCTCCAACAGTAACATCAGTGGATTAAGTTTCAGCGGGGGACTTCCCTTGAGCTCGATGTGTCCACACTAACTCCTACAGCGAATGTGAGGCGACAAATATACTGGCAAACATTGCTATGATTGGTTGATTACACTGTCAGTGCACAAATCCACATCAATGGGTCAAACTGATGGAACAGGACTGACTAATTACAGAGTAAACAATTCAATCAATTGGTCAACACTATGTTCAGGCACGTCTGAATCACAGTGAGTGAACCAGTTTTGTGAGCACTCAGCTTGGTTAAATTGAAGTATCTGTGCTTGTGACCATCATTACATCTGCAATGTTTACCAAAAAAAATAAATAATAAATTCAAAAAAATAATAATAATCACCGAAAACAGTCAGTGATAAATACTCTAAATATAGTATGCATTAAGTAAGGGTTAATGCCCGACGAGGTGTCCATTGTCAGGTTTTAATGGACGACGGCGAGGCGTAAACCGGCCGACGCGCAGCGGAGGACGGTTGCCTCCGCCGAAGTCCATTAAAACCTGACAATGGACACCTCGGAGGGCATTAACCCGCTTATACCATGGTCACTTGCCAAATAAAACATTTTTAAAGCATTAGTTTATATTTTAATTAGGCTAAATCTAGTTTTTACAAATAATAATTTGCCTGACTGTTTATTTAGCAACCAGAGATATTTATAGTCCGCTTAGCTCGTATCCCTTCAGGTTCACAATGCATTTTTTTTTCATGAAACACAAAGGTAGGATTTTTTTATTACACATAAAACAATTAATCAAACAACAATAATAATAATTAAAAAAAACAATTAGCTCTGAGCTCCAGCGATTTGCGTTTAACGTTGTAGAGGGCAATAAATTAATCAGATCAAAGAGAGGGTCATTTGCCTCAGGCTCCTTAGGCTTGAAACGCTGTAACGTTCAACCTTCTCCTGCCTTGGTTGTCTGGACAGCTGCGTAAAACTCCCGCAAGGTCTCATTCAGGGGCTCATTTCCCGAAAGCATCGTTAGCCAACTATGGTCGCAAGTTCCGTCGTTACCAATAGAGTTCAATGGAGCAGAGCAGCAGCGCCGTTTTATTTACATTTTTTCTTTCTTCAGCAGCATTCCAGTCGTCAAAGTTGCCATATTCTCCATAAATGTTAAAAGAAATAGCACGAAGTCGTTCATTGTTGTATAGGCTCTATGCACAACTGCATTACTTCCTGAACTTCAGCCAGCTCTTTATTTCCTGTATACCATTATTGGACAATTTGATTAATTCAGGTGTGCTTGACCTCAGTAGTCACGGCAACAATAATCAAACACACCTGAATTAATCAATGTGTCCAATAATGCCAGACAGGAAACAAGGAGCTGGCTGAAGTTCAGGAAGTAGTGGAGCTGTGCATAGAGCCTATTAGGCTATAATATCCAACGTTAGATGATAGAGCATGTGACTGCCTGTTGCTATGGTTACTCACAGCCGTTGTAGGCAGCGCATTTATTTATTAATTTCGAATGGTAAACAGGCAGTTTCACCGGAACTACTTTACTAGGTGTCCTATATCACTTTTTAACGGACACCCTGCACCCAATCAGAATCGAGTATTCACCCAGCCCATGGTATAAATACTAAATATATGCTTATAAAAATATTATAATTAGAGATGCACCGATATTGAAATCGCGTCCCATACAAAAAGGCAATAATTATTTTCAGGCTATGGCAATAATCTAAATTGTCAACATTATACTATCTTGACTACTCAAAAATAAAAAAGTAAAATTAGTGATTTTAATCATCACAACATTATACAGGAATTTACAGTATGTAAATGTACATTAGAAGGATTTCTGAAGGCTCATGTGACACTGACGACTAGAGTAATGATGCTGAAAATTATTTTTTTTTAACTGTTATAATAATAAACAATATTACTGATTTTTGATCAAACAAATGCAGAACATAAAAATGGTATATATATACACTCTAAAAAATGCTGGGTTGTTTTAACCCAATTTTGGGTAAAATATGGACAAACCAAGCCATTGGGTAAAAAATGTCATTTAAAAATGTAACTCAATGGCTGGGTTTTTGGGTTAAATAAAAATTGGGTTAAAATAACCCAGCATTTTTTAGAGTGTAGTATTGTGCTCCTTGACTATTGGTTTAATGGTATAATCTAAATGCGGTTTCATAGGTCTTTAATCTGAAAACAGTATCAGCATCAGATAAATAAATACTGCAAATAATACCTTGCATAGTGTAAGTAAAACCCAGCTCACAGCTAATGAAATGGATGAAAGACAGTATTGTCATAGAATCAGCTTTGATTCATACCCCAAATACGTTTCACAGATCCTCCATGACATTAGTCATTATCGAAAAAAGTCAGCTGGAATTCGGGCAAATCTGTGGGTGCCTGTTGACTCATGCATTAGCATTGTCCCTCTGAGGCTATATTTGAAGCTACACTGTAGTCTGTCTAGATGACTAAAAAAAGCAACAACAACACTGTGCTAATAACACTATGCAAAACATTTTTTTTTCTCGAATGCATGACATGCTAGGAACCATGCTAGCTAAACCTTAATGGAAAATACATGCAGATCTAGACTGTTAATCTCCATCAGTTATTACAGCACTGAAAACCCCCAGACCCTGGAGACGGTCGCTACGCAAACTCGAGAATCCACGGCGAACGATAAAGGTTTATCCAGCCACAGCCGTAGTGGCCTCCGGTTCTGAATTCATGCTTTCAGACAAATGTTACATCCTCCCTTTGAGACAAAGCTGTTAGAGGATGCGACCCAGTTAAAACTGCATTGTATTTCAACAGGAAGTCGTTTTCTTAAACTAATAAAGCTGCGCAAACAGTCTTAACACCATTTTCATTTCCCACGTGGCATTATAAGTCTGCTACAACGTGGATGGCAAATGCCAAATTGTTCTTTACATGAATAGTCAAGCATGATTTCAGCATTCAATATGTGCAATACACTCACACGCCACGTTTTTTAGATGTGCACCCTTGGGTGTAGCAAAAGCATGCAAGAATATGCCACAGGAGAAAGAAAAAGCTGTGCTCAGTGGCATGGTTTGCATCTCATTCACGCACTGAAAACAACCTACCATATTTTTTAATCAAGTGAATAGAAGCACGGCGTTTAATCACCAATGGCTATTCAAGAATGGAAGGTAACAATGATGAATTTTCTTGTGGGCACAGCAATTAGCATACAGAAAAAGTGATTTATTATGTTGTGGCGGAGCGATGGATTTAGTTTCAGGCCAGATACTTCTTGCAGCATGCTAAAGGCCAGCCATTACAAGTGAGCCCACTGACAAGGATTACGCACGGTGACATTTAGCGCGTTGAGATGTTACAGCGAGCCCCTTTGCCACAGTCGCATATAATTTGGCTTGTGCCGTCTCTAGGAGGTCACCGCGCCGATACTGAACCGAGAGGTTAATATCCTGCCCTGCTTACTGGTGCAGTGCAGTAAGCGCTGTAATGCTTGGTAGGCTACACGCTGAGAATCAGATGCGCTACCGTAGCCACCCTCGAAAAGGTCTGCCGGCGGAAACCCCTCCTCGTAAGATCGCAACCCACACTGATTGGATGAAGCCTGAAATGTGTTGCTAGGAGTCAACCTTTCTTCACAGCCGAACGGACGGGCTCTGACCGGGGCTGAACTTATAACTGACGGGGCCGCCACGGGCGGCTCTTCCCCTGAGAGAAGCCTCGAATCAATTAAAGATCATCATCTTTTTTTTTTTTCCAATTTGCTGGTTCTGTGTGCTTAGCGTAGGGAAGCTGCTGCTGCTGTGCATCAGGAAACATCAGACGTAGAACAGCTTTGCTGCGGTGTGACTAATCAGACTCTGGTGTAAACAAAGGCCCATTTCAGGCGTTCTGAGAAAAGCAGGCCTAGTCTTCTACGATAAATTTGGCTTCTCCCTTTTCTCACTTTTATGGAGCTCTGTGAAATGGAGTATTGCCAGAGGGAGAGATACTTACTTGTGCATTTCTTAATGCCAGATCCCTTCTTCAAGGCATGGCGGCTGAGCTTGCAGTTGAAATTGTTCTCCCAGAACTCTGCAAACCAGATATTCCTCCGGTTGTTCTCGAGTGTGCGGCTGGTGAAGTAGCGATCAAAGCCTGAGGGTAGATCGATGAGATCTGTGTCACTTTAATGTGCTCCGTCAGAGTCAAAGCTCTCAGCCAATGAACTTCAAAGAGCAATATGATTTGATGGAAAATTTGCATGTAACTTTTTTGTTTTGTCACACCGAGAATGTTCACAGCAGGTTTATTTTCACAGCAGTTATTTTGTAAATGGATTGGTTTATTTTCATTTGATTAAAAGTTTGATTAAAGGAGTAGCTCACTTTTCAAAAAAAAAAAACTTTTGCTAATAATTTACTCACCCACATGTCATCCAAGATGTACATGTCATTCTTTCTTCAGTCGAAAAGAAATTAAGGTTTTTGATGAAAACATTCCAGCATTTTTCTCTATGTAATGCACTTCAGAGAGAACCTGAAACTGTCTTTTGGACCTTGAACCGTTTGGTTACCAATGAAGTCCATTATATGGAGAAAAATGCTGGAATGTTTTCATCAAAAACATTAATTTCTTTTCGTCTGAAGAAAGAAAGACATGGATATCTTGGATGACATGGGGGTGAGTAAATTATCGGCAAAAGTTTTTTTTAAAAGTGAACTACTCCTTTAAATTGTTATAATTTGATGAATTCATGTCATTAGACAATTTTGAATTGGTGATTGAAGCATAAAACGAAAACAGAATTTGGGGGAAAATGGATGGTTTATAGATTTCATGGGCCCCATATTAAAAGTTAACTCTGTGGAGTTTACTTGGATGTAAACAAAAAAAAAAGTTACATGTACATTTCCTTCCTTGTTAAAGAATATTGTGATCAATATCAACATAGAAAGATGTGGTATTGTGTTGTTCTAATGTTCCATATCAGTTTTTTCCATATTGTTGAGTCCAACACACAAGATACTTAATGACATCATTAACAATTAATCAGAATGCACCATATTTAAAAGCTTTTCAGTGAATTACGACTTACAATTTGGTCCGTTATTCACACAAACCTTTAAATGGCTTTAGAAAGACTTGGAATAAAAGCACACAAGTCGATCTGACCACTTTCAGAGCATGCTGGTACTTTTTTGTATGGATGAAGATATTTCAAAGTCCTCTTTTGGTGTTTCTCAGAAGAAAGTAAGTTGCATATTTAAATAAATTTTTGTTTTTGAGTGAACTATTCCTTTAACACTATACATGCATCATAACTTGTTATGATTATTAAATGCATCACAAGTAGCTAATGTGTTGTCATAAAACATTAAGCACACGCTCTGGTTCAGAACGGCTCTCTAATGGATGAGAGCAACCACTGACAAGTGGAGGATTTAATCTGTCACTTGCCTCTGATGGACTGTCGTTTGGGTAGGATGGTGACGGCTCCCTCGGCCATTTCCTCCTGGTGAAGCACTGGCGATATTTTCGAGCCCCAGCTATCTGACCCCACCCACAGGAAGTGACCCGTCTGATTGGCTTTTTTTGCTGCCTGTAGTAGCCGCCTGTTAAAAGATGAGAGGCAGTATAAAGATGAATATAGGCTTTTCTACCCGGCTCTGAGTCACATCAACTCTAATTACTTGTTTGCAATTGTTGCCTCCTTTCTGTGGTGCTTTGGTAATTCTCCATTTACAGTAACTGCAAATCAATGTGTTATTGAAAGGTCAGTATTGACACCGCTCAGCGCAAAAAAAAATTCCAAGCATTCTCCGTCAGGCACAGTAGCAATTGATGTCAAAATTAGTCATGCACAACTGACAGCAAAAGCTTTTCCCCAAGATAATAATGGCTCAATAAAGTATGTTTCAGGCGGTGCACACAAAATCATTTTCTGTCTTTTAAACAGACACAGACTTGAAGCATCTTCGCATGCAGAGTTTTCCATAAGCCGTGGAATACATTTTCTGGGCTTATATGCTATAGTAACTTATCAACATTTTAATAACTGTATTAAATTCGCCCATATCTTTGCCGACTATGCCCTTGCTGCTATTTATTTACCTACATTAAACATGAGACACCATTCCCAACACATTTCACTTTCAAAATGAAGCATTAACTACAGGGTTTGGAGAATGAAACTGTAACCTGGTTCTAGACCAAAATAATTTATAAGTCTGGTGTAGGGCCTACTTTTGCGGCCAATACAGCATCAATTCGTCTTGGGAAATGTCCTTCACAGTGGCCAGAGGGATTTTGATCCATTCCTCTTGAAGGCAAGGTCACTACAGTATGTGTTGCTGGTGGAGGCAAACATTTTCTGATTTGCTCCTCCAAAACACCCAAAAGTAGCTTAGATCTGGTGACTCTTTCATAACTATCAAACCATTCTGTCACAAGTCTTTCTATGTGTATTGGTGCATTATCATGCTGATACACGGCACCCCCTTAAGGGTACAATGATTGACCATTGGGTGCACATGGTCCTCCAGAATGGTTTTTTAGTCCTTGGCAGGGATGTGCCAATCAAGCACAGTAGAGAAATGCCATGATATAGCAGCCCAAACCATCACTCATCCACCCCGTGCTTCACTCTGGACAGCAACAGTCGGGTGTTAAGCCTCTTTGAGGCCTCTCACACCGTAACTCCCATGGATGTGGGAAAGGCATTGAAGGTGGACTCATCAGAGAACAATACATGTTTCACATTGTCCACAGCCCAAGATTTGCGCTGTTGGCACCATTGAAAAAGTTAACATTGGCATGAGAGACCAAAGGTTTTGCTTAAGCATCCCGATCATGAATACTGACCCTGTGGGGCTCCTGATGAACAGTTTTGGTGGAAACAGGAGAGTCGAGGTGCATGCGCAATTAATTCTGCAGTGAGTCGGGCAGCTGTGGTTTTATGTTTTTTTGAATACAACCTGGCTTAATAACTGAAGACAGCTTTCTCTTGTGTCGACAGTTACTCCTGTTGGATGTGGTTGGTCCTACGTGGTGTTATGCTGACATTATTCTGGATACATTAGCTCTAAAAGTCTTGATATACCACAGAGACTTGCTGTCCTGGTCACAGATGATGAGCTAGTGAGACGTGCACCAACAATTTTTCCTCTTTTGAGCTCTGATGTCTCACACATTAAGCTGTTTGGATTGGAATGTTTTGTGTACAGCTAGGCAATTGCTCTGCTAATTCAACCTTTACACTCTGTTCTTACTGATGGTATATAAAATCAATGAAGATCGGCCACAAGGCCGCACATACACAGGCATGAAACCTCATTAGGTCGGTATTGGTCAGTGTTTCAGTTTCATTGTCTAACCCCTGTACAAGAAAAGCCTAATACAATTCCTAAATAGCCATTTGGTTATAGGTTAAAGGGATAGTTCACTTTGAAATTAACTTTTTGGTATGTTTTAGCTTACCTCAAGGGCATCCAAGATGTAGGTCTTTGTTTCTGCAGTAGTTCAAATTGATATTTTTAGGTCAAACCGTTCTTGTCTGTTAGTCAAATAATGCAGGTCCAAGTGCTCTGAGGGCACGGGCGCTTCGGTCTGCGCAAACGCCAGAAAGTGGCGAAGTGAACTCTCGTCACTCATTATTTACACCGAGATTTCGGAAGTGTTAGCTTTCACTGTGAAGATCTAAACATATTTAGATATTCATGAAATCACAATGGAAGACGATTTCGATATATCAACAGACAACGTTGAATTTTTTCACAACCATATTTAGATCACTTCCGAAGCACCCGCACCCTCAGATCACTTGGACATGGCTGTGGTTACTAGAGGTAAAAAGGATATAAATACTGTTTATTTTCTCACAAAAGCCGCTCGTTTCGTGTCTTAGGCCATCGATGTGTACTTACCTTTACGAGTCATTAAATCATGTTTAATTTGGACTTCTCTGTGCATGCTCTTTGAGGTGGTGAATATAGACTGCATTATATGACTGACAGACAAGAACGGTTTGACCTAAAAATACCAAAATTGAAACTACTGTGGAAACAACGATACCTAGATCTTGGATGCCCTTGAGGTAAGCTAAAACATACCAAAAATTAATTTCAAAGCGAACCATCCCTTTAATATTACTCAACAATCTGCATGGCCGAGGTGACACCAGCTAAAAAGGAAACTTGAAGCAAGTTAACAAGATTTTACATTCTAATGAAAGATATTTTTGGAATGTCGTGCAAAATAAAATCAAGAACATGTACAAAAGTGCAAAGGGTCCATTTTAATGTCATCATGATGTCTATAACGTTTCTTTTTTCATTAGGAAAAACATACTTTCTGAATTACAGGTGCGTCGATGTGAACATGCCATGGATAAATAAACCATTATGATCTCAAGGACAACGGCTGACAAACAATAATTAGAGAAGCACGATTAAACAGTCATCCTGAACGCTCAAGCAAGCAACAAATTGAAAAAGTTTGACCATAATTATTCCTTCAAATTAAAACGATTATTATTCAATGGATGTCTAATAGCGCATTAAAGTGAAGGCTTTTTGTCAATTTTCATGAGAACAGCTGGGTTCTAATAGTTCTGATTAGGTACTCCAGGTGCTCATTGCTGGGGTGTTGTAGACGTTCCCATGGGGCAAAATTAAACATGTTACAATAGAGGTCAGGGAAATTAGTCTTTCACCTCCATGCAGAGTCCTCGTTGTGTATTTCAAATGCTAGATTAGAACGCAATACACATGTTGGTGTTTCTTTTATCAACTTCTTAACTCTGCAGAAGCAAATCAATAGCAGAAACGAGTTTAACTGCTTCATCGTAGCTGCAATAAAGAACTTATACACTGTAAAAAATATTTTCATGATTTGTAATCACATTTTTTCTTTTGTCAAATCAACTTAGATCATTTATGTAGTTCAGAAAACATAATATTTTGAGTTTCTAGTGATTCAATTAATCTCATTCATTGTATTAACTCAATTTTTCCATTTCAATGAACTTAAAATCAAGAAAACCAGGTTACTTATCTTTTTAAGTTAAACCAACAATATTTTTTTACAGTGTACTATATCAATTCTGGAGAAATATAGTATAATCCTTTAAGATAGTTGCTCATTTAAAAAAAAAAAAAAGAAACAGAATCCACTCACCTTATATCATCCTCATTTGCAAATATAATAACAACCCTCGCATTCGGATTTTCTCCCAGTCTCTTAATTATCTTATCAAACTCTCCTGGTTTTGGCTCACGGGGGATTTTCACCGACTGTGAGATACACACACTTCCTGTGAAAAAAAAAAAGTGTCATGATTACTAGTTGCAAAATAAAGAGCAACACAACTAAAAACTCCCATCGAACAGCTTATTACTGGTAGTCCTGTCCAAACTCACTGCTCTGGTTGAGGGAGACGCTGTGATATTTGGCAGGCAGCACAAATATATTCTGTAAAAATAGGCATTTGTTTCCGTAAGGAGCTATTTCAAACTGATCTGACCTTTAAAAATGGCTTGGTAGTGCAACCTACTGCAGTCAGATCTATTCAGATATATTAAATCATAAGCACATTTAGATGTTACCACATAAAGCACATTTTAAGGTTACCTGAAAAAACATTTTTAGTGTACTCGAAAAGAACAATGTTTTAAATGCACCACAGAGCCACAGTGTTTATACGATGAAGTCAAGTGGCTTGTTTTATCCGACTGAGATCAATATCAGACCCCCTAAGACCAAGGCCAAGACCTGACCTGAAAAATAGAAGATACTGAATTTATTGCAGCATTCAATCAAAAAGATACTTTGTACAGTGGCTAAGTGGCCATTCAGAGCTGTGGAATTGTCTGTAATGGTCAAGACACCATACCTGCCTCTGCTGGAGGTATATCGGTATATTAAACTAGACTGACATTTTCAGAGAACATAAGCTGAGACCCATTCCCAAACCATGACTTACATTTTGAACCCCAGAACAAGACTGAGTTGAGTCTTTCTATATTAAAGGCACAGCTAAATGTGATTTTTATTATAATGGATTTATGGGAAGATTTTTTCAAAAGTTAAGTTATATTTTTAAAGGAGTAGTTCACTTTTAAAACAAACTTTTGCTGATAATTTACTCACCCCCCGTGTCATCCAAGATATCCATGTCATTCTTTCTTCAGTCGAAAAGAAATTAAGGTTTATGATGAAAACATTGCAAAGATTAAAAATATAACTTAACATTTGAAGAAATCTTCCCATAAATCCATTATAATAAAAATCACATTTAGATATGCCTTTAAAATAGAAAGACCCAACTCAGTCTTGTTCTGGGTTTCAAAATCAGTCTAGTTTAATATACCTATATACCTCCAGCAGAGGCAGGTATGGTGTCTTGACCATTACAGACAATTCCACAGCTCTGAATGGCCACTTAGCCACTGTACAAAGTATCTTTTTGATTGAATGCTACAATAAATTCAGTATCTTCTACTTTTCAGGTCCTTTGGACCAGCAGGTCTTGGCCTTGGTCTTAGGGGGTCTGATATTGATCTCAGTCGACTGTGCAGAAAAAAATAAGGATAAAACAAGCCACTTGACTTCATCGTATAAACACTGTAAACTGGGCTTTAAACGATTCCAGACGATGAATAAGGGTCTTATCAAGCGAAACGATCGCTCATTTTAAAAAAAAGTTTAAGTTTTATAGGCTTACTCTGTTCTGTGATGTGCGTTCGTGACTCTCCTGTTCGAACTCGTTTATCAAAATGAACAAATCTTTTTTCGTGTCATTTGGTTCATTCAATGAACATAATGAACGAGATGACACCAGAAAAGATTTGTTCATTTTGATAAACGAGTTCGAACAGGAGAGTCTCAAACGAGCATCAGAACAGAGCAAGGCGACCATTTGAGCTTATAAAACTCAAACTTTTTTTTTTTTCAAATGAGAGATTGTTTCGCTTGATAAGACCCTTATTCATCGTCTGAAATCGTTTAAAGCCCTTTGAACAGTTTGCAGTTTGCACTGAAACTGTCTCTTGGACCTTGAACCGTTTGCTTCCCATTGAAATCCATTATATGGAGAAAAAAATACTGAAATGTTTTCATCAAAAACATTAATTTCTTTTCGACCGAAGAAAGAACGACATGGATATCTTGGATGACATGGGGGTGAATAAATTATCAGCAAAAGTTTTTTTTAAAGTGAACTACTAAGTGAACTATTCTAAACAAAAATTTGAACAGTAGAAAAATCTGGATGTTCTACAGAGAATCGTCATTGTTTAGCCTTGGATCCCCAATGGGTTTTGCTCTGCTGGGTCCTTAAATTGAACCAGTTCTCATGATCATTATTGTTCTGTTATTGTGTGTACTTTACTGTGTTCAACAAATGTGCTTCCTCTTTTGTTGTAGAAAGTCTAATCTTTGCAATCTCCAACCCTCTTAGTTTCACAGATGCCTTGAATTAACCTCGTGTCATATCAGCAAATAGTCATATGCAGATTAACTGAAAAAAGAGTGCATAATAATAAGCTCATTAAACTTCTTATATACTTTCTGAGAAAACACTGAGCCCTTGTAAACTTCCACACAAAACGACAGTTGCCGTACCAAGGAGAGGGCGTTTTCAAAGCGTTTGACCTGTCCTCTCTGAGAGATGAACACTGATTTGCATTAAAGGCTTTAATTAGACAGAAAGAGAACCCTCAAAGATGCCATATGGAGAGGCTTCCTAACTGCAGGAGTCCTGCAGTCAACTTGCATCCCTCTGCTGTGTGCATATGCTACTTTGAGTCAGGAGATATTTTAAATGACTGAAGGCCTCAAGGTAAGAACTCCAAATGTCACTGAATGAGACAACACTAAAGCAGACAAAGTGACACAGTGACTTAAGGTGGATGTATATGAAACAGTTGTTTGATTATATTTTAAATAAAGCGTTTTACAGTAGACAGACAGACAGACGGAGATAACAAAGAGAATTGGCTTGGCTTCCTGAACTTCAGCCAGCTCCTTGTTTTCTCACTGCGTCAAAAGAGCTGTAATCGGGCATGTAAAACTCCTGAGTACTCCCGTGTACTCCACAAATAAACGTGTGTATACGGGAGTTTGCTGTCCCGTCACACAATCCCGAAAACTCCTGGATATGTACCAAGTTTGGGGCACAGCAGGGAGCCACTAGGGCCATCAGTTACCATGGTGAATAATCCCCAGGTAGGGGTCAATGCAAGGGAACATTAGCATTTCACACCTTTTGGGCAGTGGCCTCCTTCAATTGGTCAGAGATCCTACATAGGATTGGGTGCTCAATGCTTTGTCCCTCCTCTAAACCCCCACACTATTGGTCCAGTTTATGGCCTCATTTGGGTTTATTAATACTCAATTTTTTTTAAAAATATTACTATAATATTTATTGTCATTGGTGTTCATGGTTATAAAATCAAGACAATCAGATGGACAAAGTTGAGTTTGTTATTTTTATTATTTGTTAATGACACAAGGCACATGACATATATTTATATACATACAGTCAAAACTCTATAAATAAAAAAACATTAGCACAGAATACATTTTACTATTAGTCATACAATAAATAACCCCATATAATATACAAATCCTGTGTATAATATATGTAAAACAATATAATAACCCGAACAACCCACACCGACTTTCCATCCAATATGGCATCCTACTCTTCAGACATGTGGTCAACTGTTGCAATCTTCCAAATAGCTGCCTCTTCCTCTGTCTGAAGAACCCCAGTCCTGCAGCTCAGCAGCTGCAAAATGGGAGGGAAAAAAGTAATTAAACCACTGAAAATATCAAATGGTTGGGATGGGAGCCTCTCCCAGGCTGAGGCTTTTACTGAGATTTATATGTATTTATACTTACTCTTCGTCTTCTTTGTCTCATGAGCATAATGATCCTGCTGTCCTCCATCTTGTCTTTGTTCTCATCTTTCGCCATCCTTTAACCCCTTCTAACAGTTTCAAAATATGTCTTGCAGGATGCTAGAAACATGGAGATAGAGAGGGGGTATACATATGTATAAACATATGCATAAACATATACATATGTTTATGTATAACTAACTAATCTATACAGTTAAATAGTTGTAGCCTTGGTACATTCTCTTGTGACTTACCTTTAACAACAGCGGGATCTATGTCCGGTACAGCCATTAAAAAGAAAAGAGGTTATAACCTCGAGGTTGTGGGGGGAGGATAGACTGTGAAGCAGTAATTAAAGTAGGTTGATTAAAAATATAATTTAGAAGAAAAGACTGTTATGAAAGAATAGTTTTAAAGATATACCTTGTCTGTGGGTCATATTTGTGTATGTTGTTTTCCCCATTGTGCAATCTCCATACAGCTTCCTGTAAAAATCCAACATAGTATGAGGGCTCAATTCGAATACATTTATAAATAAAGCACACAAAGTTAAGCAGACACCGTGATGGTCAGAAAATAACTTACCGCAATAGAATTATTCCCAGCTCTCTTTAATTTTTTTGAAGCAGGCTCCTCTTTTGCCTCTTTGAGCTCATTGATGTCAGCCTCCATCTTATCCAACCTCATGTCCATCATCTCCAGCTTTTCAAATATCCTCTTCAAACTTTCATCTGCTATATACACCAGTCTGTTATCGTTCGGATTCAGAGACTTAATAGCCACATTGTCCCTATGTAAAGGAGCAACATCTCCACTCTGCTCTCCGTAACACTTGTTGAAGACTGACACAATGTAAAGCCTATCACCTTTCCTGAATACTAATGAGGGGGGCAGGGGAATAGGGGCAAACTTGAGCTGCCAGTCCCAAAACAAATTAGCATTTAAAAAGCCAAGCCATCAACTCACAGCATGTGGTCAGACAAGTTCCTGTTTTCGGGCCTTTACATGCATTTACAGGTACGCGTAACAAAGTTCCAAAGATCCCTGCCAAACAGCACATTTAGCGGGCGTTTTCATTGTCCGAATTCTCCCGTATACACACCTTTTGACGCAGTGACGACAGATCTGTCAGCCATTATTGGACAAACTGATTAATCCAGGTGTGTCTGATTATTGTTGCCGTGACTACTGAGGTCAGACACACCTGAAATAATCGGTTTGTCCAATAATGGCGGACAGGAAACAAAGGAGCTGTGCATAAAGCCATTTCCAAAAATAATGTTAGTTTCCGATCAGGTTTTCCAAACCTTCTCATCTGCCATTGGTTGTCCCACCCCAAACTCACACCATTGGTTGAACCAATGCTCACTGTCAGTCTGATGTAATTTATATTGGTACTCAAATGGTTATGCTCATGCACAGTACCTGTTGTAACAGAATTATACTTTAATCAAATTTAGCTTATTTATTTTAATCAGAATAAATGACTTCGTAAAATGAACAAATGGTGTTTTGATGCATTCAAGTATGTCTTGCATGAATTGACCAAAATATGCACTAGCATTTCCAGCAGGGTTATATTTGATGCTTAACCAAATAATAACGAACAGCAGGAGGGGTGATCTGAGAACAGATGGGTACTGACAAGATGGAGAAACTGACTGAGTTATAGGAGTTCTCTGTGTGGGTAGGTCAGTTTTCTATTTATTTATTTCCATTTTTGGAACCAACTTCCAAAACAGATTGAAAGTAGCTCTTTCTGTGTCCATGGAAACTTATGGCATGACCTATGTAAATGTCTTAATAAAAACTTTCAATAAAGTAGAAGTAACAACAATTTGATAATGCAATTGATCAAATTTTCTTTCTAGAAAGAAAGAAAGAAAGAAAGAAAGAAAGAAAGAAAGAAAGAAAGAAAGAAAGAAAGAAAGAAAGAAAGAAAGAAAGAAAGAAAGAAAGAAAGAAAGAAAGAAAGAAAGAAAGAAGATTGATTGAATGCATGCATGTCAAAACAATTCATAAGGTCTTTAGGGAAATATATAAGAAGAAAAAAAAGGCTCAACCTAATTTTGTGAGAAGGCTCTAATAATAACAATGAGACATTCAGAGTCAAGCCCAGAGTCAAAGTGACAGGATGTCAGAACTTGATCGCCTGATTGGTGGCAGAGTCAATTATCCTTTCCAGACACATTGTGAAAAAAGCTCAAGAGAAGATACTAACAAAGCATCCATATGTTTCAGAAGCCCGTCTTGGCTAACAATTAAAGGGACCGTTCGCCCAAAAATAAATCTTCTGTCATCATCACCCTCATCCCATTTCAAATATGACTGTCTATTGTCTGTGGAAAAAAAGAAAAGAGAATTCTGAACAATCTTTCCATTCAATTGCAATGGACAGAAGCTTCAAAAATTACAAGAAATCAGTTATCATAAAAAGTTTTCAAGTCTTCCTAACCCTCTGAAAACAGACGGAAATAAAAGTTCTTACTAAAGGCAAGTACATTTTAATTTCTCCATGAAACATTCACTCAAATAGCTCATTTCAAATCATTAAAATTTTGATTGAATATAAATTGTCCCAATTTATTTTTCCACAAGAGAAAAGAAAGCTGACGCATTATTTCTACATTTATAAAGTAGCACACGGAGGGAAAAAAGCTGTTTGTCTTCTTTCTTGAAGCAAAAGTTTTGGCTTAGGATTTGAGACTTTCGACTTCATGCCTCTGTCGTACCTTTGAAATCGAACACGGTAAACCCAGACAGAGTCGCATTTTCATGAGTGACTGGATGTCTGTCATGTTTTCCTCAAGAACTCCCACAGACTTCAACATGATAAAGAACCCTCGCAATCCACAACGTCGACTGGGATATCTAACTTAGATATATATATTTCAAAAATCCCTTTTAGCAGGGCACTTTTATCAACAGAATCCGTACTGCATTTGCACCTCGCCTGGAATGAGGCATGCATGGTTTCTGAGAACAGCCTGAGCAGAATCGCAGAGGAGAGTAAATGTCAGACTGAATCTCAAGCACTGTATATAATAATCTACATGTTTGTGTCAAGTAATTATGATAATTATAATTATTGATCCATTATTACAAAGCCTTAGGTAACTCACCATATGACTAACCTCCCTCTTGATTAGATTTACCAGGGCCTCGGAGGTTTCTATTTGGATCTCCACATGGAATCAATTACAGCAGGCAAATCTTATTTATCAAATATTGTAGATTTATGTATGCTGAGAGCAGCATAGGCTGTTTACTTTGTTATTGTGCCATGCTGCGGCTGAAGATTGCTCATCACTCAGCGGTGGCCCAAGTCAACTCCACAGTACCACTGGGCAACCATTTTCCATGGTGATATATGCTAGTGGGAGTCACCTTTCAAAACTCACCAAATCTATTCCTTCATTTCAGAATTCGACCCTTCAAGGTCCCTCAGCAGCAAGCGCATTATAAATTTGGCCCATTACTGGAACCCAGAAGATATTGAAAACATCGAATGAGGTTCTGCTTGAAGGAGAGTCAACAAAGAGAACCGGTGCAGTATGTTTCCCCGTCAATGCCTCGGATGATCTTGTGGGGTAGCTACTTATCGCACGCAAATGTGTTCATTTGATTAGCGTGAACTTGCTGCGGTATTAGATAAAACACTCGGCAAGCAAATAACTGATACTGACACAGGGTTAAGATGTCACAAAGCCTACCTTTGCAAACAGCATAAAAGACAAAGGAGAAAAACGGTGAGGCGTTTCACAAACATAGTGTTTTTCAGCTTTTTCCCTGGAGGCAGGACTGAAGACTGAATTGAATCATGTGCTGGTCAGGGCAGAAACAAAAAAAAATGAAGTCAGGATTGCCTTCGGGTCTGGAATTGCGCTCAAAAGGTATGATTGAGTCTATATAGGGAATGATGAACGAATCATAAGACGATCAGACATCGTGTGGCTCTTCATCGTTTAAAATGTATGGTCATCGTAATCAAACATCTATAGCCTACAGACCCTCAATGTAACAAGGTGTCTTTGCTCTGGCCGTTTTCTCTGGGGAGACAAGGGAGGCAATGCCTCCTCCAAGAGAGAGTCAAAAAGAAATTGGTTAGAAACAGGTGGCTATTGATAATCTAAATAATTTACTCAATTATTGTACTTAACCATTTTGAAGCAATGCCAACAATGTAAACAACATGTTAAATAAACATACAAAAATACGGGTTGCTTGTTGCTAGTGGGACGTAAATGGTGGTCCATATGCTTTCAATCCAGCAACTGTGCAAAAATCAAAATGGAACAATAACTCACAAAGCTGAAAAAACTATTTCCCTCTATTTCAGAAGATCAACACAAGTCAGTGCTCTTTATCCATTCAATTTGTCTCTGAATCACTGTAGCTAGCTGAGAGAATTGTGTGCACATCACATATTATATTACATTAAGTAAGCATTATTTATCAGCCTATCATGCAGAGATTACGAGGTGCAAGATTCCATGCTCAGTCCCTTTGCTCTCTGTGGTACACCACTGCTCTCTCATCTGCATTATTTATTCATCTGTTGCCATGAATTATGAATGAATTACTCCAAGCAGGCAATGCTACACAAATATACTTTCATTCATAAACACCTTCAGAATAGGGCCTAAAAATCGGAGAACGTGTTAAAAATCTGGGGCCGTATTTATTAAGATTCGAGGAATCCTTTCAGAAAATTCGTAAACTTTTTACAGACGGAACAGTTCTGGTTATTAATGGAGAATGATAATCCAAGACATTACCAATAGATGTACAGTATGATAGGTTGAAACTCTCATCAGGACTCTAGAGATTGAGAGCAGAAGGAAGATCAGAGACAGCAACAGCAGCAAAGAAGGTGTCAGCAGTTATAGATCTCAGGTTCCGATAAGATATGGTAGTTTTAGTTTTTGGCTTTACAAGAACTTTTATGGTTTTCATGATGCGAGATGCCCAGATTATGACCCAGAACGTGCACGTTGTCAATACAAACAGTAGAGAGCAAATCAAGGGTATAAGAGCGAGAATGTTTTGGAAAATCAATATGCTGAGATACTTCAAAATAATCCAAAACAGACAAAAAGTTTTTTTTGCAGCAGATACCACGCCAGGCGAAAGCAAGAGTGAGAAGTTCAGTCAGATCTGAGCAAAAGTTTGGATTATTTCTAGAAGATCTGTAAATCAACCAAATCAGACGCGGAGATGTATAGTCGAAATGTAAAATAAATTTTGAATTTGGTGCACACTTGACCAAGAAAAGAGAAAATAACTTTAGGGCGCATTTGTATGAGTTATGAACCCAATATGGGTCATATTTACGAGTTGTGTGTTTTTCTTTCTGTTTAGTTTGCAGGAGAGAGTTGGAGTGAATGACGTCATTATTGACTAGTGTGTAGTTGATGCCGGAAATTAAAAGCAGTTCCCTTAAACTGTGACGGGGCACGCTCTCCAATTCTCATGCCGTTTGTGCCTTGGAGTCCGTTGATTGTTTGCTTTCCATCTCATTTAATTATCCTTACTTTAATAAATGTTATTCTTTTAAGCAATATCCCACATGTTGTCTCCTTTGTCACGGCTTGTGACCCGGCTGTGACAGTATGCAAGACAACAACTCCCACAATGCACAGTTCCGCAAGCCACTCCCATAGCCATTCCTCCATCAGCCTCAGCTGCTCTTCACTATACAGCGGCTCGTAAAGATAGCCACGAACATCGGATTCGAGCAGCAGAATTTAAAAAAAAAACTCTTCTTCCATTTCATGTTCCATCATTGTCATACTTCCTATCTCCACAGCGCTTGCTAGCTTAGCTTCCAAACAAGATGGCTGATATTGATTTCAGTATCTGCAAGTGAAGTCCCACACCCTGGATAAACGATGACCTAGTCTTTGTAGTCTCAACGCCTTATACAAAGAAATGGGACTTCCTGCTTTTTATGACGCAAAATGACGATTTTTGCATCATAAAAAGCAGGAAGTGGAACACTTAAATCCTTATTTCTCCGATCTCAGGGGGAAATAAGGGAATAATCCATGACCACTCCAAAATATTACTTGGTTTCTAAAGATGCAAAGCGTAATGCAAATGGAAGAGAGTCCCTTTAACCGTTGACAATAAAATAAATAAAATACAATAATGGATTTTTAAACTCAATTGATATTTAATTAAAAATTCTCAGTTCAGTTGTGAATTGCACACAGCCCTATAAATTAAAGGATCATCAGGCTTTACACAAATCTGTGGATTTTATTCAGCTTGACTGCTGATGTAATTAAAGAAAAAAGAAGAAAAAAACAAATCCAAAGGTATTCTAAAAATCATGTTTTAATTCAACATTTAACTTAAATTATTTTTCATTAAGTTATCTCAGACTTTTGTCTCCCAATGCAATTGAAGATCCTAAACTTAGGGATCAATCTTTGGAACAAAGGCAACTCATATGATTGAAAATTTTGTTTGTACTTAAACTGAATTCCTAAGTCATTGAGAAAATTTTAATAGAATTATTCAGTCGGACATCCTACTCATCTGCTGTATTACTGCGATGCACAGACAGAATAGAGATATATGTGAGCAAAGCACCATGGGAGACATTCTATCGACCCGCACAGCCAAGACTTAAGCTATTAATTATCTTTGTTTGTTTGTTTCTGCCTTTCTTTCTCATTCCCTGCTGTCCCTTTTCTTTGACTCTGGCTCTTGCTCTTTCTCTAGACTCTGGACAGATGTGCAAACACTCCCATGAAGCTGTAAGGAGACGCCATGGCACTGCAGTGACGCTCATGGTTATTCATATCACGGACCTCAAGTCTCACTCCATCCGTCCAGCATCCTCTAAATACAGCTGTGGGAGGGGTCTTGATAACCAGAGTTACATAATGGAACCTTTTATATGTGTATGAATAAAAAATAAAGCTTGAATAAATGCACATAACTGTCACCATTTCTTCTGTTCATATTTAGCATCTAGCAAATGAGTTACAATAAATTTATAAGCATTTTTTTGTGTATTTTATTACAGCTAGGTTTGTCACAATACCAAAATCTGAGTAACCGGTACCCAGAGAATGAAAATGAGGGAGGGGGCATTATAAACCTGCCTCATAAATATTCATTAGGTGATATAATGTCCCCCCAGTGAGTGCTAGCCATATATGAATTACCATTTACTGATTGGGCGTTAATTCAATTGACTGCGGATGCAACCAGTGGACAGTGGATTCAGCTTGGTCTTAAAGTTACCATTGTGCAGTGCTTTTTCTTCTTTACTACAACCAAACAAAATGCTCTAAAAATTAGTATAAATGTATATTATTCAAATTGTGAATGATTATAATAACATTTTGGATTCATGACTAATCGGAATATCCTTAAAGCAGCCATTTTTTATTAAGCAGCACCAACAGCACAGTCTCATCCCATGACGTCATATAACTGACGTCTTGGGACGTCTTTTGACCATACGTCAACATCCGCCTTTTTAGGGTACCCTTAAACGTCGGTTAGATGACGTTATCAAATCCTGACCCTACCCCAGACCTAAACCTACCCCGTCACCTAACCGACGTTAAAGGTAAAGCGTCAGTTGTATGATGGCCCGGGATCATCATGTAATCGACGTTTAAGCGTACCCTAAAAAGGCGGATGTTGACGTATGGTCAAAAGACGTCCCAAGACGTCAGTTATATGACTTCTTGGGATGAGACTGTGTTGGCACCACATGTAATTGCAAGAATAAGAATAAATAAATAATATTTTTATTTAAATTATTATATATTTTTAATATTTTTCTTTTTCTTTAGTGTGTAATGTTGCTGTTTGAGCATGATAACAGACTACAAAGCACAAATTCTCTCCAAAGGGAGTTATTCTCTATATCAGTAAACACTGGTTCTGAAGTCCCTGAAACACCTCTATTGTAGTCTTGAGTTCTCTTCCAGGAAACTATGTCACAATATCCCTCATTTAAATAATTCCCGCCCAAGGCATTAAAAAATAAAACTAAAAAAGTGCCAAGGACTGGACTATTTGAAGCTTTTAAGAACTCTCAAAAAATATATATATAAATAAATAAAAATGATTATGCAAGTATGATTCATTTTCAATTTATATGTCAATAAACACTTTTATCTGGACTTGGTTTGGATAAATGGGTAGTCCGTTCTTAAAATCACACCTTGTCTGCACAATAAGCTGAAAATACGGGAAACTATTTTAACATAAATTACACACATCAGCTTTAACTAAGTCATGATAAGAATTACTTGTGACTTTTTACAAGTGAAAGTAAATATGACCTTTGGGAAACTTTTCCTAGCTCTTTTGGACAAATATGACTTTCACAGTTACATTCCAAACAGAGCAGTTTCTTATTAATTCAACTCTCAATAAATGCAAGCCCATTTTTCATTTCATGGTTTTTAAATGTTTCCTCTCATTTAAATTGATTGTCTTTCCTATAGGCGAATCAAATGAAACTTGCTCTCCATTCTCGAGCACCAGAGCGGCTCTAAGAACAAAAATTTCCCGGAACACGTTATTTAACTAACAAACGCATTAATGTGTTAATCCATTTGACACCGCTCATCTACAGTCATGAGATGCTTTATTTGGCCACACGTTTTAAAGTCAGGGCGTATGACAGAGCATATCACCACCCGTTGTCCCCATTAGAAGGAGGGAAGCGTGATTTTTCCACAACGAAAAGAAACACTTTCAGCAGTAAGTGTGACTGGAAGCATGCGAAGGTGCAATTATGCGTCATCAACCAGTAGTTCGCTTCCGCAGTTCTGGGAGTTCGCAAGAATGCACTTTTTCACACCAAGAAAATGAACTATAGCTTTTGGGGTGGAGTGTGAAAGCACCCAGATTCTTCCTTCACGAGGAAGGGCCAGATCTCTGAGTAGAATATTGGAAGGAACAGATGTTAGGAGAAACCATAGACAGCGAGGAGGACACTGTTACCCTTGAGACAGGAGAGCAGTATGACTCCATGTCCCCCAGAACTTCCTCAAGGCGGTTTTGAGTATTCTCACGAAGACTATTCATAGAACTTGACTCGAGCAATTTTAGCTTCCATCTGTTTGCATCCACCATTGCTTGAGGTTTATGACATTTTAAGATAACTGTATAATGTAATGACTGACAAGTTCAATATTAAAATTTTATGTAGCATCTAAATTTGTAACATTTAGACTGGTTTCGGGTTTTCCTAATTTACAGCATGAGCAATGCAAAAGTAGATATTTACTGATAAAATAGGGTATGACGTTTGTCAGCTAAGCTTAACCTGAAGCACTCGTGAGAGTAACAGACATGGGAACTCTGGAAGAAGTTTTGAAGAAAATCAATGGTTGAACTCAGTATTCTTCGCACAAATTGCAAGACTACTTTCCCCCTGGGGTGCACTTGAAGTTTCATTTCTCAGAAAGGAAATGCAGTTGGGAAGGAAAATGTTTGGAAAATATCACTGCTTCATATAAGCTTAAAGTATGGGATTCGTTTCACAAAACAACTAGACTTGCATTTCCAGAAACAAATATCAATTCTTTCAAGGCAAATGTATAGTGTTAAAGTTCTATGAAAATGAAATAAACCAGTATTTAATAGAAGAAGAGAGATCGATAGAAATAGGCCTATGCAATATAGACGCATAAATAGATGCCAGAAAGAAAAGTCCATTGCAAGTTAGTATGCAAAGTTGGGTGGCTGTACACTTCAGCATAAACTTAAAAAGAGTTATCATTATAGCAGAAAATTACGAAAAGTTTATACTTTGGTGTATACTGAATGTTTTCAGAAACTTAATTCCTTGATAATTGCAATTAAATGAATATGTATTTAAGTTAAAATTTGTATTAAATGCAATTAGTTGAACTTTAGAGTGCTTTTTTGTGCTGCTTAAGTAAAGGGGTCATGAACTGCTTTTTATCTGTTTAAGTAGGTTCACTTATAATGTTATCAAGATTTTTACAAACAGAAGTAATAAGCTATAATCTATCCTGTTTTTGACCCTCTCTTCCAAACACCCAAGCATATGCATATTAAAATAATGTTTTTTGTTCACAGCCAGGAACAGCACATCTGCATGCCATTGCAATCTTCTTGTAAACGGACCGAAATGAGAAAATGAGGTGTCTTGCACTGGAGGGGGTTATATGCAAACGATTGGTATATCACTTTGTACTGTGACGTCACATACCATGGATGAACAATGAGCGGTATTTAAAGCTTGATTAAATAAATTGTTTGTATAATGGGGAGGGCGTCTTAAGCTATGAAACTTCCAGGAGGTTTTAATGGTACTAAGATCTCTTATATACCAAAAGACCAAGGGAAATTTGGTTTCACATGTCATGACCCCTTTAAGAAAGTGTTAAGTACACATAAGTGCCAATAAGTGGCCGTATTATGGAAGTACATTAAAAAATATTTTTAAGAACTTAAAGTACACTGTACAATACACACCTCTTTTCCACAAGGGAATACCAGTGTGGTTGGTCATTTTTAGGGCTGGGTATTGTTGGGCATTTCACAATTCGATTCGATTTCGATTCTTGAGGCTTCGATTCGATTTCGATTCGATTCAATATTGATTTATTAGCTTCGATATCGATTCAATAATAAGTAAATTCACAAGTAATTAAGTGCCTGAGTATATTTTTAAATAATGTGCGCAGTACCAATGTTAAAGAACAAATTGACCCCAGCATGTTTGTTTCCTGTCATTGTTTATTCATCAGAATAAACTGTACAATATTGTATGTGTTGAATACAAACACAACTGTGACAAGCACTGAACAGTGCTTTAACAACACCTCTAAAGTGCATGTAACTAAGTAGTAGAAAGTAATTTCTTTCTTCCTATACATTCAAGTTATAAAAAAAAAAATGTAAACAGAAGCACAAAATGTGCATACTCCAAAAAAGTCTAATTATTATAATTATAATTTTGTAAACAATAACACTTAACAGCTGATCACTCTTAACAGCAATTGCGAGTTATCAGGGGGGAAAAAGACTAACTTAACCTTATTCCCTCTCAGAATAGTTTATATCTCACAATTCTGAGTTTATATCATGCAATTCTGACTTTATATCCCGCAATTGTGACTTTATATCGTGCAATTCTGACTTTATAACTCGCAATTCTGAGAAATAAAGTCAGAATTGCGAGATGGAAACTCCCAATTGTGAGGAAAAAAGTCAGAATTGTGAGATAAAAAGTCGCAATTACCTTTTTTTATTTTACATTCTGTGGCGGAAACAAGCTTCCATAGTTCCCGGCTTACAGTGGAATCCAAAATGAGCCCAAACGTCGGCTTTTAATGTTAGTGGGGCAGGCTTGAACGGAGTGCAGCTGCTGCCCGTCATCGCGCTGTTTTGCTAAAGCGCGTCTTGTACAACGCTGAACGCTCTCACTAGAGTGTAGCCCACAGCGCCGCCACTGGCCTGGATGGCTGAATCGATTCATAGGATTTGATGAATCGATATTGAATTGAGAAGCAAAGAATTGCAATGCATTGATGAATCGATATTTTTACCCAGCCCTAGTCATTTTTTATCAGTCAGACAGTCTCTTCCTGTCTGAGTGGGCAGTTCTTGGTCATATCATAAGCTACAATAAAGTCTATGCTGCAAGACAAAGTTCAAGGCTAAGGTAGACAAATTTCAAAAATATTCCTAAATTGAATGCAAACACTCTCTTACCTTCTTCCCGAGATTTTTGGATGAAGGCATCCACGCCGCTCTCTCCGTAATTCCCCTCTGACGCCACCGTGGAGACGTAATTCCAGCGCATGGCCCTGACAATATCCACCATAGCCTGTGCCTGGTAGGTGTCCGGCGGTACCACGCGGGAGAAGAAGTCATAACGGGTGTTGTCGCTCAGCTCAGGAGCCGTGGAGGCATAACTCACCTGGGGAATCTGTAGGAGGAGACAGAAACATATATCCTATTCAGAATCAGGCACTGAAGTACACAATTCCCCCAAACCCCTGCTGCTTCTGAGCTCACCTCGGACAGATTATAACACGCTCCATCATCCCAGACTACATCCCCTACCAAGCTCTCTCTTACACAGCCACAGGTGGTACACTCAAGACCCCAGGAATGAGGACAGTTCGTTCAGAAATGAGATGTGTGTGGAAAGCAACCACAAACTGGTCAACAACTACCACACTTTCACAGACTAGTTTACAGGAACCCTAAAGAGACAAGAGTCTCTAAAAGAAATAGGTCACCTCAAGTAAAATTTTCTGCTTTATTTACTCATCCTCAAGTCCTTGCCAGCTATTAGGGGTTTACTTTATGTGGAACACAAAGAGTGCATTTCTGAAGAATGTTATGGCTATAAATCCTCCAAAACTACAAAAAGCACCATAAAAGTAAGATTAAAGGGTCTTTTTTATATTGTTTGTCTGAGGTCAACTTATGACATCCGCTTGGTTTTTACATTAAAAAACATCAAAATGAATAAGTAATAGGCTATTTTCTACCCTAGTTTTGAGCCCAGCTCAAAAATGCTCGGTTTTTATGGGCGTCTCGCATTGAAGACTTGGAAGTAAATGCCTACTGCTGTGAGTGGATAACAGTTTTGCATATTATAATGAGTTTCACTCTCAATTCGGTTTGTCATCACGAGGTAGGCCTATGTTATTTAGCTATGCACGTAATGCGTGATTCGGTGGGCGGGGCTAAACCGGCCGTGTTGAAGTAGGCGTTGATCATCTTCTGCCGGGGGTGGTGTTTTATCCTCTTTGACGTCATAGTTCCCCACGAACTATGAAAAACGAGTCGTTTGCAGAGCCTGGTGTCAATAAAAGCTTTTATTGGGCTAACTAGGACATTTTCAGTTCTGAAACTTACAGGATATTATTATAATATGATGATGACCTCTTAGATGCCAACAGCTCAAGGAAAATTTGATTTCTCAAGTCATCGCCACTTTAAAGAGTGTCAAACTGATATGATATTTCTATATGATATGGCATGTTCATTTAAGGTCATGAAAGAAATTGAGGAAACATTTCGATCTGCCCCTGGTGGCTAGCTGCCGTATAGGTTATAAAACCCACCCTTTCTATGTAATTAAATGGGATGCAAGCCAAACTAACAAAATCCAAAAGTTTTTACTAAAGATGGTTTCTGTAATTTTAGGTATGTCTTATTATGCGGATGTATGTTAAAGTGTTCTTTTTTTTCAACAAAGTTTGGTTTTCGTTAGTTATTTAATGTTATAAAAATGGAATGTGTAAAGCTCCAAATGACGTAATCGCAACAAACATTTCTGGGATATTTTGGAGACACTGTCTTTTTTCCAGTTTTTGAGTCTGACTCTGACTCATGAACACGTCAATTTTTTGAGTTGGACCTTTCCATTGATCGAAATGAAAACCCTTCTCCAAGCCCTCTCAATGTTTCACGCACTATTTTGATTTTCGACCTCATGTGACTCGCTAAACCGGTGGTCCACAATGGTCCACTAAAGTAGAAGAAATCAGCTTCAGTTTCAACCTGTTTGTCACACAACAAGGCTTGCAAAACAACAAACCATACGGGTTACTTTTTAGATACTTTTATGGTGCTTTTGATTAATTCAAAATGTTGCAAAAGTCCTTCAAAATGTCATCATCTGAGTTCTGAAGAAAAACTGAGGACATGAGCATGAGTAATTTACGACAGAAAAGGGGTGAGCTAACCCCTTAAGTATCGCCCCAACTGAATCGTGTGGAGAATTCATACACGGACTACACCGAACAACAGACACACAAATCAGGCGTGATGTGAAACTTAAGCAATCACCATAAAATGGATCGCTGGTGATGCTCGGAATACATTAAGCTAATGTCACGCATAGCATAATGGATGGCTTGCACCACCAAGAATGTAATTTATACAAGTTTATTAACTTGGCTATTGTGAACATACTCTGGCTTTTAAGCCCACTCTCTGCAGACATAATACCAGCGGTATGGCTCCATTAAAAGGGATCATAAATTCATCTGCGTTGAGGACAACAAAATATGAGTCTAAACAATGACAGAACGAGAGCCTCTTTTTCAGACCCAAACAGACTGCAAGTCAGTCATCGTCCACCTTGACATAGGCTAGTACTATTTTTTTATAGATAATGTCAAAAAATGAGCATGAACTATATAATTTGCTATTCAGCATGTTTTAAATACCATTTTATTAAATATTAGAAACCTGCTTATCTACACAAACACACAAAGCTGCAATTAACTCACTGTGCAACTCATGTTTTTAACATTTGGTTTCAGATGGACATTGGAATTAGGAATTCATATCATTACATAATGCTGAATGTTGCCCATAAATTCCTAGTTTTGACATATCTACCAAGCATAAAAATGCCATCTGAAATAAATTTCAAATTACATATTTAATTATTGATGAAATCTAATTCATGAATTTAAATTTGTCAAATAAATGCGAGCATCATATGCAAGCATGTCTTAAAATTGAATGTACATAATATAGCACCTTAATGAATAGCTATAAATAGATGTAGAATATGCAAGCTACTAGTAATGCCTCTAGGTAGCAAGGGGGCTTTCTCTTCATACACGTCAGAGGAATAGCGACAGGCTGAAAAGCAGCTCTTTGCATGGTCACGCAATGCTGGCATTCAGTGAGTGAATATGATGTTGCTGTCTGTTGCACATTTAGTTCATTGGTTCAACTTCATGAGCATCTGACTGACACCAACAGCAACGCATCACCAATTTGCAAAGCGGAGAAATATTTACATTTTACATGGATGCAGATATAATGTTTATATTGGGATCCAAACATCTGACACAACATTGAAAAATCTGGGATTTAAACCTGAAAAGTTTTAGGATTTAAAAAAAAAATAAAGCAAATAATCATAACTAATAAATATTTAAAGATTCACACTATTTAGGTAATCATAAGGCAAATTTATGGCATCAAAAATGTCAAATCCATCTTTTAAATTCGAAGGTTTAAGTTTTATTTGGCAAGATATCTCAACAAGCACTGCCAACACAGCGTTGCAGAAAAACAATTGCAATCTCTAAAAATGATAACCAAATGACTGCCTCTTAGTTAGTAGGAAATTTAGTTTAAAAATTACAGTTTTTTACAGAAAATATGAATCTGCTCTTTTCTCACCATCTTGTGATTTATCTTTATCTTTCTAAAAATTGCATTGTATGGGAAATACCCACACCTGCAGAGGGAGCATGTCTTCCAAAAGGACCACACACACTCACACCTGCACAAGAAACAGAGCTGTAGTGTAGACCAAAAGAGGATTGGCACTGTACCAAAATCTCAAGTTGCCACCAAAACCAGTACAATTTTATATGATTCTTAATAGTACCACAGCCGAAACGAATATGCTCCTGACCACACCCCTTTATTTACAATAATTAAAAAATTAACGTAAATTAGGGCTGTGCAAAAATTAATCGCGATTAATGGCATCCAAAATAAAAGTCTGTGTTTACATAATATATTTGTGTGTGCTGTATATAATTATTTTGTATATATAAATACCTATGCATGCATGTATATATTTAAGAATTATTTGCGCTTAAATTCTGCATATATGTATAAATACATAATCTGTGTTATATAAATATAATTATTTTATATATGAATAACACATTTTCTCAAATATATACATGCATGTGTATGTATTTATATATACAAAATAATTACATACAGCACAGACAAATATATTATGTAAACACAGACTTTTATTTTGGATGCGATTAATCGCAATTAATTTTTGCACAGCCCTAACGTAAATACTAACAAATTCAGTTAAAACAATAGAATTTAGTCCTCAAAATTTTCTTCAATGTAGTAGCAAAGCAAACAAAGACTGAATCAGCAAACAGTGCTTTAATATTTTTTTTTCAAGAATCTAAATCTAAACACCCAAAAAAGTTAATAGTAATAAAAAGCCAAAGTAAATGTACAAAGTATTGCATGCCTTTTCTCTGCAGAACAAAAAATATATGAAGAAGTAAACATTTACATAAAAAAACGGCCCAAAAGAAGATCTGCGACGCTGATATATTTGCTGCAGAGATATGCTTAAATATATGTATACAAATTCTGTCAGGGCCAATAACTTAAAGCATTACTCAACAGAGAAGAAGCTAACTCACAAGGCATTGAATGTGACAAGCACGGATGGACGTGTGTACACAAAGTAAAGAAGACTCAAAATATTGCTGAGGTTTTCTGACTGACACTGGATGACACAAAGACATTTTCAGGGCTGTTATTTTCCACAGCTGAACCCACAGCTGTAAAACTTTAATATCTACATTAAGGTTTAAGAAAAACATTTGTCAGCGATGAAAAAAATCTTGTTTATCTGCCGGATTTGATCCTATAAACCTTGGCATTGCTGAATTATTTGTAAATGTCATTGAAATGGTTCAAGCCACCCTGCTGATTTCTCCAATAAAGATTTATTTAATATTCCATGCTAAAACATGGGGACAGAAAGAGGACTGTGATGAATCTCTTTTCGTTGTTTCCAAACCTCCGAGGAGTTCTTGAGGAGAGAACCAAAGGTTACAGCTGTTGCTTCTCCAAGCATGTGCATGTCAGATGTAATTTAAAATACGATTTATTAAACATACGTTCTAGGTGAAGGGCACCTAATCATAGGCGGCAGCTTTGTATGAAATTAATGTGACTATTCCTATGCATTGCTGCAAGCCATGTGCGTATAAACACGAGTTTGCATAATTATGTTTGACTGGTTTAAGCAAGGGTCAGAAGTAGCATTTCTCTGATAAATAGTCATTTGCGAGGTGCGTTTATTTTAGTCCTTTAAATTAAGTATATCAAAAGTAGGGCTGTCAAATGATTAATCGCGATTAATCGCATCCAAAATAAAAGTTTGTGTTTACATAATATATGTGGGCGCACTGTGTATAATTATTTTGTGTATATATAAATACACACACATGCATGTATATTGAAGAAAAAATATTATTATATATAAAATAGTTATATTTATATATAATATAAATTATATGTAAATCTATATACAGAATATACATGAAAAATATTTCTTAAATATATACAAGCATGTGTGTGTATTTATATATCTAAAATAATTACACACAGTGCGCCCACATATATTATGTAAACACAAACTTTTATTTTGGATGCGATTAATCGCGATTAATCGTTTGACAGCCCTAATCAAAAGCAATTATTTTATTGTCATTAGATAGAGTGAATAACTTCTATAAATGATAACATCTAAATACTGCTGTTTCAAGCGTCAATGAAAGAGCAAAATGCAAAGAATATGCTAATTTGCCAGAAGAGGTTTGTGGACAAACTCATTTGAAACAAATATCCTTCTTCCATATCTAACGGCTTCTCAACTGGTATCAGCTGTTGTTTACACTGATAGTCAATGTAATTTTCACATCTGTTACTGTCAGCTGAGCAGGGCAGCAAATGGCTGAGCTGTGAGAACAGAATGACAGAAAACGCTGCGTAATTATTGAACAAAACAGATTGGGACACATTCTAGCCAGGAAAATAGTGTTATAGTCTAGCCATTCAATTTTCAGTGAATATTTGCCCGAATAATTAGGTCGAGAAGCATTGGTCTAAATATACTGCATTTTGTCGAGGGGTTTTTTTGACATGAGCATGAGAGTTGTGATGTGTTCTAAGGCATCTACACCTTATTTCTCAATCACTGGATCCCAAATGTTTTACTTACTTTTTGATGACGCACAAATCAATGAATCCTTAGCCATACTGAATGACAAGCCCATTCACAATACTGCAGCATCTCTGGTGCTCACAGAGGCGTTTAGAAACTCAATCTACCCATTTTGAAGGCCGGGAGCTAATTGAGAAATCTGCTGGTGCATTGGCCAAACTTCCCTCAGTCTGACAGTGTGACAAACTGTTCTGCCATCAATGACAATGCCTCTCTACTTCCATTCACAAATGGATTACTTGGTCTACAAGCCTAGATTTTATCAGACATAAAAATAAAAAATAAAATCTTTAATAGTATATATATATATATATATATTTTTTTTTCAGACACATACGTATTTAGGAAATTAGGGAATACAAATATATTTAAATATGTTTTAGATGTTGTTAGTAGTAAGCGCATTTTGTACATTTCAGCTCATTACCAAACATACAAAATTTAGAAAAATTAATTACAAACAAATCGCTACAAATTCTTATGAGATTAGGCTGAACAAACAGCCTTTGACATCGACAACCATATAGGAAGCGTTCTCTCCACACTTAAATGCACAATTATATGGTTTGTTGCATTTAATCACTTATGTTTAGCTTTGTTTTGACCTTATCAGAACATAGCCACCATGAATCACCAGTTGAGAACCACCAATGCTTCTGTGCAATTCTGAAAAGCCTCCTGCATCAGGCATCCATATGGGCTGAAAAGCTGTATAAAACAGTAAGTGTTTGCATGAAATACCAAATGGTTAATTAATCACGAAGTGGCACAGCCTTAAAAAAAAAAAATCTGCCTTTGTCACGCATTAAGGATGAGTCGCGATCTTCGAATAGTGGAATACTCAATCTGCGTTCAAAATTCGATCATAAAATTGCTTTTTCGAATATCATATTTTCGCGCAACTCCAATGTGACATAATTGATGGCTAAATTTACAAATGAATCACTATTTTGAGTCGATTCTGTTCGAAGACACAAACAAGTTGGCATATTTGTCTAAATCGGTTTGCGAATCAGTTTGAATGATCTGTTCAGTCAGCGCAGTCTCATCCCAATTCGTCATATAACTGATATTATTAAGTCAATATACGACTTTTTAGGGCCCCCTTAAACGTCGGTAGATGACGTTATGGGATCCTAACTCTACCCCATACCTAAACCTAACCCTAAACCCAACTCGTCACCTAACTGACGTTAAAGGTAAAGCGTCAGTTGTATGACGACCCGGGATCGTCATCTACCGACGTTTAAGGGGGCCCTAAAAAGTCGTATATTGACGAATGGTCAAAAGAGGTCCCAAAACGTCAGTTATATGACGAATTGGGATGAGACTGTGTTAGTTCAGTTTCATGCATGCACTGAATCTGAAGCGCTTTATTCACACTCGATTCAGAATCGTAACAGGAAGATTTAAGAACATCAAGAGCGTTGAATGAAGTGGACGTGGACCTACAGTTTAGTCTGCAATGCATCATTGCAAGTGATTAAGATCTAGTTGAACATCTCCGTATGCTGTATGCGAATGAATGATTCTACAGGACGATACCCTCAAGTTCATTTCATTCAGGTAATACATTTTACAACCAAACAGACTTTTTACGTGATGATAGCACAACTACAAGTACGATGACATTATCCGTTTTTTGGACATGCACATGAATTTATAGGCTACATTACACAAGCTACCATTGTCCAAAGTTGAAATGAACACCTGCCATCCCGCGGTAATGTGTGTGTATTGCGCAGTGGCATCACACGAAAAGTTTTGGATTGAAAGTAATTTGTTTAAAAAGTAGGCTACTGCAGTAACAAGGCAGGTTCACATAAAACCATTATGACATGACATTATTTTTTTTATTTAACGAGCATCTGGTTTGACGATGCAAAAACGGACTGTCGTGCTTATTGTTTTTTTTTCTGTTAACTATCGGTATGCTGAAAAAACGACGAAAACATGTTACTTGTTCAATTAATAAACAGTTTGTTTAATGACAAATCACTAAAGATGAAATTGACCTTTGGCCTCCCTTTCTGTCATTGTGAGTGTGCGTTTTGTTTTGTTTTTTGGAGGGGGTTTTTGAACGATTATAGTCTTTCGCTCCTCGATTTTCGAATGGCATTTTTGGGCAGAAACCCACATCCCTATCACGCATGACGCAAAAAGTCGGTTCATTAATAAGCAGATCTTGCTCTATAGCCGAAGACACTGACTCACCGTGAATAATATTTCCCAGCATGCCTCAGATCTTTATTTAATATCTCCATCACTCAGTCCTGACCTTTGTAGATTAAGTGTTCTTTTCCACACTGGAAAATGGCATCTAGTCATGCTTATCTCTTTTAGCATCTCTGGTCTCATGGGAATTCCGTCACCATGGCGTTTCCTTATGGCATTTCCTCGCTCCATCAAATTATTATACGATTCATTTTCGGACCGAACTCCCGATGCTTGACTGAGCAGATCCTTCTATATACTGTATTTCTACAGTAATGAGGCTCTCGTGTAGCACAGCCCTAGGTAATTCAGGCGGACGAAGTGATGAATTGGAAATTGGGAATATCATTTGGAAAAGGTCAAACTTCTGATCAGAGGTAAAATGTATGCGTTAGGAAGGGCCTCTGGTTGGAAAGGTACAGCGAGGCTTTGTCAGTTCATTATCTTCTTCGAGCTGATCAACATGTCACTTGTTAAGGTTGACAGCATGAGAGGAGCTTATCGAAGTGAAGGTTTAAAGAAGGCTTTCGGATATAGGCACTGCAGGGGAGCCGAAACCAAGCAATCTAAACAGAATCGACTCATCATCTTTTTGTTTTTTTCCAAGACCTCTTAAAGATATAGGATATCTATTCCTGATGGTGCATGTAGAAGAGCTTAAGTTCCTGTCAAAGTAATCCTTATTTCCAATATTTATTATATTCTAAGCATGTTTGCTTATATTGTCTGGGTCAATTTTGGAGAAACCCCTAGTACAGCGCATTAGGCCCTAATATTGTAGAAAAGCTGCCTTGAGTTTTAATCGCCTTAAACAAATTGCCATTTTTTCACTGTTTGAACCAGTTGGGCTGGAAATTTTCCAAAATCAACTTCTTTCCAATGACACACACCCTCTGTTTAAAGAACATTAATCATGAAATGAGAGACACATTCAACAACGATATGTTAATCAGCACTGTCAGTGAGAAATGTCAAATCATCCACACAGAGTTTAGAGACCATCTATGAGTGATGGTTTTCTAGTTCGCCACACTGAAGAAATTAATAAGATCCTGGAGGAACAGTCAACATGATAGCACTCTAAAGGATCGATGGATAGCCCAACAATGGCTTACGGAAACACTTGTTAACTCTTGGTTTGTTTTCCCTGCTATCATTTAAGGAAACATCTCATTTAATTGAATTGAAAGCATAATGGAAATAAGGATGTAAAACAACAACTTGACTGTGCTACAATAAATAACACCCATAAGAATCTGGCTTCATATCTATAGCTCATCTGAATCTGCATTTTACAACTGTAGTACAATTTGTTGGTACAACCCTTTGATAAATAGGTTGCCAGTGGAGGCAATAAAAGCTGCCATTAACAATATGTGTGGGATAAACCAAGGGCCCTTTGTTTTCCGCGATGCGGAAACACGGAATCCAGTTAAAAAAGTGGAATTTACTGTATAACGCGGAATTTCACAGAATTTGTAGGGCTGTGAAACGATTAATCGCGATTAATCGCATTCAAAATAAAACTTTGTTTTAACAAAATATGTGTGTGTAGTTTGTATAATTATTTTTTTATATATAAATACACACATATGCATGTATATATTTAAGAAAAATGTGTTATTAATATATCAAATATTTATATTTATGTATAATATTAATTTTGTATAAATTTGCAAATATTTCTTAAATGTTTACATACATGTGTGTGTATTTATACATACAAAATAATTATATACACTACACACACATATATTATGTAAACACAAACTTTTATTTTGGATGCGATTATTCGTTTCCCAGCCCTAAGAATTTGTACATTTTTTTAATGAATAAATAAAAAGCAGGTCAGCACACTTCAAATCGTGATATAGACTAGTGTCTGTGATTATTAAACCGCAAAAAGACTATTTAACAATGAATCCTGCAGATTTTGTGCCTGTGTGAGAATGAATGGTGCAGATGCAAGGTTTAATAATAACACTTACGGCAATAATAACGTTGCATTGAAATTAACACAATCCTTTTTAAGGATTTTTCACAATTTTTCTTCCATGTTTTAATTTAACTGTAAAGCTCTGCTGTGCAGCACTTTGTTTGACAAAAAGTGTTTAATTTCATATGATTAGATGACCAATTAAATTAATGTTTTATGCCTTCATTATACTGCCATAATTCAATGATTAGATATGCTTTTTGATTATTAAAAAGTAATTAAACCATTAAAATGGAATCCATAAAACAGAAAAAAAATGAATTTGGTAAAAAAAAAATAAAACATATTTCATAGGGCCGTAAAGATGCAATTTTTGCTAAACCTTCAATAAATTGCAGTTAAATTCTAAAAGTTTCATGATTTCAATTAATTAGACATGCTTTTTGATTTCTAAAATGTAATTAAACCAATAAAATGGAGTAAAAAAAACAGAATCCAGAAAAAAACCCCGAAATATATGGTATTTTTAATTTGGAAAAAAATTGACTGAATTTGGGCATATAAACCCAAAGTTAGAGAATTCCTCAATGACACTGCATTGCTATCTTTCTCAGATGGATAAAGGCATAAATTATAAATGCTCACAAGCGGCATCAATTATTCAGTTGCCTCGATGCTAGAGCTCTCAGTGGTTGGTGTCGGTGAAATATTGGCAAGAGAAAATACCACCTGCTTAATTATGGTGATTAGCTTTGGGGGCCATCTCAGCCTGTCTAAACCATATATTCTAACTTATCTATTTGACTGCAAATTGAACCACTCTAGATGACGCATTAATAGCATGATTGTTGCTGATCTATTTGTTGCTGGGTCAAATCTTCCCTTGAAAATGACTTAATGTTGGTGTAATAGCATGTCACCACTGCCATTTAAAAAAAAAATACACAGCAAAATCTAATGAAATAAATATCCCAGCTGCAGTGTGGTTTAACCAATTATAATGGAAATTTTAACATACAATGCATTAAGCAATATTTAATGCACAAAGAAAACTTTAATGCACAAAGGCTAGGAAGCTACTATTACCATACTACTGCTAGACAGTACAATTCCAGCAGGATACAATATCCCACAATGCAATGCACTCAACTTGACCTTTCATTTTCATTGCAATTGTCAGTGGAGAGTTTTAAGCATCTTTTATAATTTGATTGTACTGACAAAATTTAAGAAGTTTTAATCCAAGATTTGGATTGAAAAATTAAACATACTACTTTATGAGGTCACATAAGGTTCCAACAATGTACCGTTCTACTAGCAAACTAAAATTTGAGCCACAAATCAGCATATAAGAATGATTTCGGACGCATCAATGGAAAACGTGACTGGAAAATGAGTCCAATATACAGGGATATTTTAAATATATTTATATAAATTGTAAATATATTTCACAATATTACTATTTTTACCATATGTATGATACAATAAATGCAGCCTTGTTTTTTTCCTTAAAAACCCATTAAAAAATGTTTCAAACTTTTGACCGGTATAGTATACAGTATATCTTGGCTTTACTAGCTTACTGCTATATACAAACATTGTGATGTAGCTATAAATGAACAATTTCTTTGGATGTAGCTACTCGTATTATTAAGGCACTCTCCCTCATTAGCACAAATCATTTGAGAGAGTTGAATGTCTCTGCTGAAACACTGCAGCCACTAGATTGCCCTCCAGAGTCCAGTAGTCATATTTTCTTTACAGTTGTTTCAGGCCACCTTCACATTCTTGACCTCTGGACGGGTAATTAAATCTGTGCCTCCACAGCTAGCCATTTCCTCTGGTTTCTGCACTTTGGTACAGAACAGTTATTATCATTCATAGAAGGTCACGCCACCCCAGACATTTCCCCAGCGAAAAGCAAAAGACTGACCAATGTGCTGAATTCATCATTGTTTTTATTGTGTTCCTGTCACAGACCTTTACATACAGTAATATGCCTTTATGCCTTTATCTCTCAGTGAGTCCTCCATCCATTTATCCCACAGTGATTTTTGCCGTCTTTACAAACATATGCAAAATGTGGAGCCCACAACAAAATGAAGTCTGTTAATTTAACACCTTAATTTAATCCAAGAACTGATAATAATGTAAATGTGTACCTTGAATAGCAATTTGAATAAAAGCATCTGCCAAATGCTAAAAGTAAATGTAAATTAAAGGGATAGTTCACTTTGAAATTAATTTTTGGTATGTTTTAGCTTACCTCAAGGGCATCCAAGATGTAGGTCTTTGTATCCACAGTTTTTTCGATTTTGATATTTTTAGGTCAAACCGTTCTTGTCTGTCAGTCATATAATGCAGTCTATAGTCACCACCTCAAAGAGCATGCACAGAGAAGTCCAAATTAAACATGATTTAAGTACACATTGGTATTTACTCCACTTTTTTGTGAGAAAACAAACAGTATTTATATCGTTTTTACCTCTAAAAACGAATAAATGATAAAAACGAAAAACGATAAAAAAATAACGAAAAAATAAAAAAGTTGTTGGTTTAACTTAAAAAAAATAAGTAACCTGGTTGCCTTAAAATTTTAAGTTCATTGAAATGGAAAAACTGAGTTAATACAATGAAGGAGATTAATTTAATCACCAGAAACTCAAAATATGATGTTATCTGAACTACATAAATTATCTAAGTTGATTTGACAAAAGAAAAAATGTTGTGATTACAAATCATGAAAGTATTTTTTTTATAGTGAATACTGTTCGTTTTCTCACACAAACCGCTCGTTTCGTGTCTTAGGCCATCAATGTGAAGGCCTAAGACATTTACAAGTCATTAAATCATGTTTAATTTGGACTTCTCTGTGCATGCTCTTTGAGGTGAACCCATGGGTGGACCCCATATACCTCCATTGTATGATTGACAGACAAGAACGGTTTGACCTAAAAATATCAAAATTGAAAATACTGTGGAAACAAAGACACCTACATCTTGGATGCCCTTGAGGTAAGCTAAAACATATCATAAAGTGAATATATATATATATATATATATATATATATATATATCACTTTATCACCTGACCTGTACGGTGTGTGAATTCCAAAGATGTTTTCATCCGCACGATACTATAATATCAATATTTTGCAAGCCTCCAAATGAAGAAAACTCAAAAAAATGCACATGCAATTAACTTGATTGGAAATTATAATTGATCAGCAGCCCTAGTAAAAACAATACATATCATAAGGAAATCATAAATGAACTCAAGATGAAAAAGAAATTCACAAAAGCCCTTTTGCTCTGCCAAACTGAGACACGTTTATATCTCAGCATGGCACTAAGTGCTAAAATGCCCCTCTAAATGTCAACAGCAGCATAAATACACGCGCATTTGCAAACACAGGCACATTGTTTTCGGTTTTGTCAGGCATTTCTGGAGCGCCGCTTTTCTCTACGTGTTTGTCCAGCTAAAAAACTGTGTGTGTCCTTCCTGCAAATCTATACGGAGCCGGATGGCGATCGACTCCGAGTCAGCAGATCAGCGTTGACTTTATCACTAGAGAGAGGGCAGCTGGCCCATCAGGAAGAATGACAGTTCACAAGTCGCCGGAGGGGGTAAGCGCCTGCTCTTAACAGTCAGCCTGCGAGGCTTCGACACAGTGTCACAGATCACTCCGAGCTCCTCTTCCTCATGAAACTGCCCCTGATTCATCGGCACTCAAACAACCACACAACAAGTAATGATAGATGGCAGTTGTTGAAAGGGAGCTAAACTGTTGGCTTGTTTGCTCTTGTGACAGCGGAAATGAATATAGGTGCTCGGAAAAGTCACGGCTCTTAAGTAATTCATAACAATCAAGAGTACGGTGAAGCAGGATCTGTAATTTGTCATGCATTAACAGCGCTCCTTTGTCACAGTGAAAGCGGTGCGTTGTCGCTGGCTTATCACTGTTATCACAAAAACTACAGTATTTACGGTTGGCTCTAGTTGGCGGGTGCAATGTTCAGATGCTGGAGCTGATAAATGGTCTTTGTTATGCCAATATTCCAAGCACTGCTAACTGCACACAGGGGAAAGGGACTGCATGGGCAAGCAGCTACTTTACTGAGTTTATCAACTGCAGAGGAATATATGGCAGTGCTTTTTATAAATTCAAAATCATAATTCAGCCCTCGGTATATTCATTAAGAGCTGAAAGCACTTTTTTACTCGGAACTTTAGATTTCCATAAGCTCATTAGTGATCATGTTCCTGCTACGGATCAGCAGGGTTGGGGCAAGTCGTTATTATGTAACAGCAAGGCTACGCTGTTTAAATAGGAATATTTTAATTAATAATGCCTTTGTGCGCAAACTCATTCAAATTCGAGGAGTGAATGAATTCTCTAAATCTTGTTACACCCAGAATGAGAGTAGAAATATATGTAGGTTACGGTCCAACTTTTCCTTTCCCTTAAATAACTTGAATATTTTAATATTCCATTGCTTATGGTCGGCGTTCTACCTACCCGATGAATATTTTATGTAAAAATGCATTTAAACGTGAAAGACCGAGGTGTCCGGGCCCAAGGTATTTATTAATAAATAAAATCACACTGCATTATATAAAATGATCAAAAATGGAACAAAAGTGATTTCACGTGTTGATACGGTAATGGATTTCACCGTGTTTGAAATATTTTAAGCATCAGGTCTTTGACTTGCTTTTAAAGATTTAGTTTTCTTAGTCTCAAGAAAGGAAGGAAAAAAAAACAGAGCATTTCACACTTTTATTTATGCATTATCCCACGAGACAAGATGCAATGTCTTAGCAATTCTGTTGTCATGGCATTGCTTCTGTACTGATCAGAAGTTTATTCTTGATTTAAAGAGATACTTCACCCTGACGTGACAATCCCGTCATCATTTCATTCCAAAAATATAACTCTTCCATCAAACACAAAAGGAGAAATTGCGAGGACTGGAGCTTGCCAGTCTAAAGCCATACAATACGAGACGATTATTTGTGTCATAGCTTCAAATCACAAATGAGACTAATCTGATTCTCAGGTTCAACTCACAGACGCAATGATTAATTTGCAGCAGCCAGCAGCTAAAGAAAGATCATCAGTCTGCTCTTCATGCAAAGCTATCATAATTAAATGTGTAATAAATGTGCCATCACATGTTTTAGTGCACATGCACTAAAATGATGAATCCATAAATTTAGCCTGAACTGTTTCTTCAGACTCAGGCCTCTTGATAGCCATACTATCAATCATCAAAATTGTTAGACAAGTAAAAGCAAGAATGAGACTGCTTCCAATTTCAGATGCAATTCAAGGGTCAACTGCAGTTCAAATTCATCCAGCGATAGACCTTCCCAGGAATGGGAACCATCGTTGGTTTAAATGACTAAAATCGACATTTGGAATTGGAGCTTTCTATTGGCACGTCCCAATCTCCTAAATGGCACATCAGAATTGTTGAGCCTAAAGCCATTATGTTGCAATGTTTATATAATACATTGACAATAGGTTCAACAACACAAGCATGCATGCATCAAGTGTGCCGCACAAGTCCTGAAAAGGGATGCCAAAATGTTTAGATCCCTCCAAGGTTGCTAGATGCAGAATAGCCCATAAACCACACCCTCTCCATATAATCTAAAGGACTTGAGACAAAGTAAAACAAATTAAACCTCAAATAATTTTTTTTCCAAAGACGGTTTCAATCATTTTAGGTAGTTTTTCTCACGCTGATGTAAGTCCAAGTGTTTGTTCTTAAAAATAAATTTGGTTTTAGTAAATTATTTGTTGATACTATAAAAGCAGTAGTAGGACGTGATGATTGACAGCTTCTCTGAACAAAGTAGTCACTAGGGCACTGACTTTTCAGGATTTTCGGGAGGACATTGGTGCTTCAACTTTAATTTCTATATCCAATAACTGTTTATTTCACACTGACATAATGAGATGTTCTGCAGTAAACTGTACTTGCGACTGAACACCGAGTAACACCGGTAACACAGACTACCGTAGCAAGCCTACCAACAATGCGCATGAACACAACTCGTTATCAGACCAGCGTTGCCCATGGGCGCACAAATGGGCACAAATGCATTTGCTATTTAAACAACGTAGAGCAGGATGTGAAAATGATAACTGCGTCGGGCTGAAACTAGCAAAAAACACTCTACAATGGAAAAAAGTGAAGGTGCGTTGTTCATATTTTTGTACAGTCCTTGGTATGCATTCACACCAGCAAATAACATAATTGGAACAAATAAACCTGGATTCAATGTGAATTGACTCCCATTTGCAGAGGAGTCTAATTGAATTGGCAATAAACTTAACTTTAAAATTTAATTTGAGATGAACAACTGATATACAAAATTGCAAAGACATGACACTGGCCCAAATCTCTCTCTGGAAATAGTGAGTGCAGTCAGTCAGTCAGTCCAGAGGGAACACAGACCTTATTGTGCAGTAATGCACTCCAACTAATTCACTCTTTTGCTTAAAGGCCCACAAAGACGGTCCAGACACAACAAGACGACAAACCCATAGGGCTCCAAAGTGAAGGTCTGAAAACATAAAAGCATATTTTAAATATAAAACATAACATCCAAATTGTAGCTCTTGTAACTCAGCAGAAAAAAAAACCCTTTCAAGTTTAGACAAAAATGTAAAAAAAAAAAAAAAAATTGGTTTGTTTCCATGAGCTCTTTCAAGACCTTTATTTGTGTCGGTGATGCTAGTCCGATACTCCATTAGTGTAAAGTTGTTTTTTTCAATACACGCTCCAATGCGAAATCTCCGTACACTCTAAAATCTTGCCTCCAGCGTGAAGTGGCTTTAAAGGCAAATAGAACAGTCAAAAAAGCAAGAGGTTATCAGATTGTGATGTAACTTAATAATAAACTCAACACCCAGTGGCCGGCATTTCCTGTTACACTGCCTGAAACCATTGATTTGTCTCTCAGGTTGCCATTTCAATTAGATACTGTATAGACTCCCCTCTCCCAGGGCAGTGGATTCAGTATTGCTCTCATTGTGTCTTACTCATTCAACTGAAATATGCTGGTCTGTGCAGAAAATTGTTTGTGTCTACATCTAGAAGTCCTAAAGCACGGCTGATAGCAACATAACTGTCTTCAAGGTGATTAAGGCTAAAATATGGGGCAAACACAATCGTGTTCGGTTGCCTCGCAGCCTATACCGGAATAATTGCGCTTAATATATATTTATATCAATATTGATCCTACACTATAGAGGGAAAATAATTGGTCACACTTGTTAAACACCAGCAAGACAATTTCTTGTCACAGCTTTCACTCTCACAGTCGATCAATATCATGTTTGAACTTCATGAAGCTGTTACAGCTGTCATCTGAATCTGGCAGGTGACTTGATGTGTATATATAATCCATATTAAATTTGGCTTCACTCTCAGCTGATCAGTCCCAACTGGCTACTTCTAATGTCTCTGATCTTTGCATGCATGGGATATCTTGAATGGATAATGATTCGCATTGCTTGTGCTTGTTTTGTTACATCTGACCTCTTTCCTTGCTGAGTTTCGGTATTTGTGCTAATTACAGTATTTACCTAAACAAATCAGAGATGAATGTGCAAACTCAAAAATGTGAATAAAACAGATCAATGCGCCAAAATAAGAAAAACTGATTTACATAACCCTGTTGGCCTCGTTAAACACTTTCAAAATCTTTCTCCTCCCTCTACAACACATACACATTTCTGTGTATGTGCAACACATATTAATAACTGAGAAACAAATCAGCATATTAGACAGTGACGACTGGAATAATGCTGAAAATATTATTATTAGGGTCGTGTATCGTTTGAATTTGAACGATTCTGATTCCGATTCCGATTCCTTGTTTCAATTCCGGTTCCCAACGATTCTCGATTCCGATTCGTTTAAGAGGCAGGGTCAAAAAAGTTTAGCTAACCTTGCTAACCAACGGTCTTTCTGAAGGAAATACTCCTTTCTAAAGGGAAATACTCTGCATTTTGCTGAGATTTCGTTATTTTTTAGAAAAGTGAAGCCACACTTTGGACCGCCGACGTAAGCTACTCATGTTCGACTCGCGTGGTTATGTCAACACTTCCGGTAGACGCTTCTTCGTTGGTGTTGTTCAGCGGTTTCTTCTTCTGGTTGGCGGACTGTGAATATCGAAACTAGGAATCGAAATTTTAACTTTTGAACGATTCCGGGAAAAACGAAAAGTTAGTCCCGGTTCCAATCGATACTCGATTCTCGATACCCAACCCTAATTATTATAGAATATTACTATAGAATATAATGTAAATTATATTATTACAATATAAAAGACAATTCAATTAACAAAAAAAACTAATAATTACGATGTGTGTAGATCACGAAGCCCTACAGTAACTTTGGTGCAGCTGAAATACTATAAAACCATGACTTCAATCAGTCGTGACATAAGATGGGGGGGGGAATGAAATGTGGTCATCAAAAGTTGGAGTAATTCACCAAGGGTAACATTACACAGCAGTAATCCTGTGCAGTGGGAATACTAGAGACATGGAGATTGCTATTATTAATGCTGGTCTATCTGACAAGGCACATTAGCACACTGGTGTGTGTCTGCGTGTGTGAATTAGGGTTCTGTAAAATGAATTCTACGTTTGACTGCCCTGCTGAGTCCCAGAGCAGGTCCCTACAATTATTAAGGGACCCAGGTCACATTAAAGGGAACATAGATCTTTTAATCCTTTGTTAAGCCTATTTCCAAGCTCAATTAGTAATCGACGTTAGAAAGTAACACTGGCATGGTGAGACTGCAAGTGGTAAGTGTATCAAATACGACTGTATCAACATTTACAGGACAGAAAGTACATCAATTAATGAGAGTTTTGGCAAAGCTCCTTGAGAACGACAACCTCCCATCTGCACTAATTAGCCCATCACAATCTACTTTGTTCAGAAAAAAAAGTACGTCATCTGCTTCCTCGCCCTCCATTTCGGTTACTCCCATTGCCATTTTAGCAATTGTCCGTGTCATCTACTTCAATCTTCTTGTCACCATTTCAGTGGCCCAACTAATCAAATTTTTCCCATTTTCCTTGCCACCGCCTGCCATTTTTCCGGGGGCAGGTCAGATCCACCTCTAATCCGCGCTGTCTACTTGAAGGTCATGAAACACTAAAACCTGTTTTCAAGACGTTAACTGACGCGTACGTGCTACGCATGGTAAAAGACAATGGCAGCCTGCATTATTTTTTTTTAACTACCTCAGTTTTCAAAGTGACTCATTCGTTCAAGTGACCATCGTGTACACTTCACTAATGGCCCTTCAAATAGCATCCACTTCCCACAATGCCCTTCAAGGGAGGGAAAAAATGTCATTTGGAATTCGTCCTTGATGACTTGAGGATTCGATCCCCTTGGGACGTTGGGACTTTGTGTGTAAGATTAGAAGACACTGTCACATCTTCCAGTTGTATCCAATCACATAATTGTCATAATTAAGCACTTCAATGTGGCTATTAATATAGTATAATACAATAGATGTCTTGTAGTTGAAAAGGTTATTGAATCTTTGTTATCTAAGATTAATTTAAATTAATTTTTAATTCAAATAAATGTGAATATATACAAATAAATTAAAAACAATAATTTTAAAAAATTCACATTGCCACTTAAACTTCATTTTTAGCCTTGTATATAGAACTAGAATATACATTTTACCATATAACACGCAATTTAAAGTGTAACTTCTGATGGATATGATAGCTTAGAGGCTAACTAATTAGCATGTTAGTCATCGGAAAGGTTGAGCTGGTTAGAATTCGGGATGCTCCGATCTGATATTTGTATCAGGGTCGATAATAAATAAAATTCTAGTTCGGGTATCGGTGACAATTGCGCCAATCTGCTAAGCGATATAAAAGTTTATGAAGATGCCATCGTTTAAAAGCTTTCGCGCCACCGCTGTGCTGTGCGCAGTGTGTGACATCATACACTAGCAACATGCATGGAGCAAGCCAAAACATCTGTGATTTGGAGGTATTTCACAATAGTAATGCCAACGAGTTCCAACGCAGTTTGCAGTATTCATAGATGCCACCTACGTTACTCCAAATTGAACGCGTCATATTTACAACCGATCTCGCCCGGTATGGCCGCCCAAACTGCCCATTTGAATGAGAGAGAGAGAAAGAGATAACTGGAGAAAAATTAAATTTTAGGCTCCAATCCTTATTTGCTATATCCAGTTTTCTTTTATCCATTATCTGCCCCAGACTTGCCCCAATTTGCCTTCCATGATATATACTGTATCTATATATTTACACACTAACCACCAGAGATTTACATTTAATCATGGGAAATGTGAAATGTAATAGGTATTATTAAAAAAAAAATCAAACATATGATTTTGGTGGTTATTTGCTCTGACTAGGTAGCGTTGTTAGCTAGTTAAGTGGCTAACAGCTAGTAGCCCCTCCATTCGCATGCTTGTTTGTTTTCCTCGTCTCGGGTCGTTATTTTTGCTTGTTTTTCCGCACAAAAAGTGTTCTCGTCGCTTGATAAAGTTAAGTTTGAGCCACTGAAGTCACTTGGACTATTTTAACAACGTCATCAATAACTTTGAGGCCGGCAAGTTTCAATTCCTCAAGAAGCCGATGGACTAGTATGGAGGAGTGATCAGCTCTCAGATTTCATCATAAATATCTTAATTTGTGTTCCGAAGATGAACGAAGGTCTTGCGGGGTTAGAACAACATGAGGGTGAGCAAATACTGACAGAATTTTCATTTTTGGGTGAACTAACCCTTTAAAAGAAATATCTGGCAAGTCTCCATAATGTGGTCGCTATATACATCTCATTGACCTTGTTCACACCATCTTTGGTTGTACTGTTGTTTTATGCGTTTTGGATTGTTCTGCTGACGGAACACTGCAAACATATCTTTCCGAGAAATTTCACAACAGGAGTTGTGTAAAATAAGAGAGCTAGGAGCTTTATGTAGCTTTTTAAAGTGGATGTCATTGAAAACACAGTAAGTCTATCCCTCATAGCCTCGCTTTCATACTCGTCATGGCTCTGCTCTGAGGTATTTATTATCTGCAAACTCTTGTGATACCAAGGCAACAAATGACACATTTGTATTAAATTCAAAAGAGCTCTTATCAGCCCCACCACAGTGGAAAATGAAACCATATCCGTACCGGCTAAACCGGATCGGCACGGAATGGAATCGTTAAGCAATGAGAATGGTTTGGCCAGGCTAAATGGAATGGAAAAGCGGCTAAAGATCGTTTCCATGCCGACACTAAGCACTTTCATGACATTTGAAATGTCTGGCAAAGTTGTACGAAACTATAACATATATCATAAATCACTTCCTGTCTCTGCCTGTAGTTGCCCTGGCAGACATGAGATTCAAGCCGATATGCACTTGAGAAGAATATGAAAGCTAAGCCGTAGACATTAGAGAAGTGTTGTGCAAACGTAATGTAAACGGAGTTCAATTTCTAACTAATCTGGGGATCAGATGGACAGCAAAGTGGACAGGCGCCTTGTTATGGGACGGTCTTTTTATCCTGAAACATAATCTGCCTCGATACGTGGAAAAGCTTTGGTTGAACATTTCCCTTGAGATCTATGAAAGCAAACAAACCTCTATTCCAAAAAAGCAAGGCATTGACAGTAGATAGCAACATGCTTTTCCGATAGATTCAAGTCGATTGAAGAGCTTTCAGAGATTCTTATAGACCCCTCAAGGATACAGGAAGAAGACGGATGAGTTTCTGCATTACATGAACAGAGTTGAGCGGAAACCATCTTTAATCCTGCTCTCAATAGCATTGTCTGACAGATTCCTCCATCTCTAAGCACAGGGCAACTATGTGCGACTGAGTTCCATTTCAGCAGCTCGAGATGGAGGAGGAGGAAGCAACAAGACCAAGTTCAGCCGAGTGCCTCCCTATGGAAGCCTCATGCATTTTTCATGCAGACGCATGCCTTTGAAAAACCCAACACAATAATTTCCATCACTCCTCTGTTCTTCTGTAGTGATGTATATGTTCTTTGGCTCAGAGCGAGATTGCATTCCCTCTCTCGAAAGAGCCATGGATGAACCCAGATGGCTGAATGGGAGAACAAAATGAGGTTCCTGTATTAAAACGCAATTCATTTACTTTACGAGTTACCTAGTGCGGATGAACAACGATAAAACTGATAAATATCTATAGCTCATAAATAAACCTAAATAGTCAAGGATTGACGGAACTAAATAAATACCTGTAAATCTATCTATCTATATCAATCTATCTATATCCATCTATATCTATCTATCTATCTATATATATCTATATCTATATCTATCTATCTATGTATATATATATAAATTCTCAAGAATTGGCCCCATTTAGTTCCATAGTAAGTACCACACTGTAATGTTGATTTTTTTTTTTTTTAGAGGGGAAAAAAATAATAATAATTATGTCACAATCTTAACTTTTAAATGTTCCACTTATTGATGAATCTTGTCAAATCTGTGAATAGTTTGACAAACTGTTAAAATCTCTTGACAAATGGCAAATTAGCCTACAAATTGCAACATTTATTCTCAGCAACACTTAGCAACACTCAGAAAATAAGGATTACAGGGTCAAAGACAAATTTATTTAACAAACTATAAGGAATATTAGATACAAGAATGAACATACAGTAGTAAAGGCATGACTTGATCAGTGTTGATAACTGGAAGCTACTATCAGGAGGAGATCTGGTAAAATCATACTTATATAGTAAAAAGCATCTCAAACATATGCATGGATTTTTAAAACATACACCATCCAACTAATCCTTCAAAAGCCCAATTACATGCCCCCCTCGCAGACATTTAATAATTCTTAAACACAGTCATAACTCAAAACATCCCATTACAGGGCTCCAGACTGTGACTAAATTCACGCATTTTGAAACTTTTTTTTGTGCCAGTGTGATTAAAAATGTTTGAGTTTGCACTTGGGCCACTACAAAGTTGCCCAACTCTCTTAGATTATGCCCTGCCATTACTGTTGCGTATGAAAAACATCCAATGGCAGAGAAAATATAATTTATCAGCTCAGCCCAATGGAACCTTTTCACAGACTGTCATGACGCATTTCCACAGTTATCAACATCGCAACTCCAGTAAAGTTTTTCATAATTTTATTTTTAAATATGTAATATAACACTAGGTATTACCTTGGCAGCATTATAACGACTGTGCTGCGTGAGTATTTCTAATACGAATAAGGGAGTGACAGCAAATTTCATCTCTTTTCTGACTGCTGTAATTAATCTCTCTTTTTTTCCTCTTTTAGATAATGGTGGAAAAGCTATCCTGCTATTTGCTATTGGAGCAAATGGGAATACAAAAATGTTATTTGCTGTCTTAGACAGCACAGCGTATAAGCTCAGGGAAGGTGTGTTTACTCACAGACCAATCTCGAACACACAAGCATTATTAAACTGCGCAGAATCCACAAATGTCTCCATGAGTTAAACTATTTTAAATCTTGATGAAACGCCACTAACATGGAAAACTGACATGAATGATCCAGGCTTTTCAATTCCCAAAATTATCTAAATTTACCTTGGATTTACTGTAACCCTTGTATTTTGGCAGAAATGTGGCATATTCACAATGAGTACCATTCATTATTTAATAAATGTATTGCAGGTTTAGTGGAATATTCCAGCATTTTTTATTATTAACAATGGCAGTTGTTTTGCATTTAAATGTATACTAAATGTGCTAAACTACTCTTTTCAGCAAATATAGAAACCATATAATTATTTTAAACTATGATGGAAACAGTATGATAGTATGAAAAAACAATGGTGAATTTTAATTGGCAAATACAAAGCAGAATCAAGGGCTGCAGAGAGTGAGAAGAACATTTACATTTTTCACTATTATTTTGAGGTTTCATTTTTAGATTTACTGTCGTTATGTGTATCTGCATCCAAGTGCTTTACTGTCAAATATCCATTTCCTTGAGACAAATTATATAATATCATTACTGCACTTATTTGTGAAATACAATAGCAATATTATAGTTTTATTAATTTCTGTCCTCGCCCCCGGTGTTACCAAATCGGAAGCTGGTGTAGAGTTTGGTTGCAGCAGTCCTATTGCTCTCATGAGTTAGTAGAACCCTACATTATATGAGTCAGATTCTCACCTGTGAAAAAGAAAAAAAATCTTTGTGCCATATACACACTCTCTGCAACTTGATTTGTTATTATAGAGTCTGTGTGGGTTATAACACATGCGGTGAGTCCTACAGATAGCCTTGACAGTCAGAGGATAGATAAGCCTGGAATATCACTCAGTGGTGCTGTTGGCCGTCCTGAGAGCTGTGATCACACAGCGAGTGAAAATGAGCGATTGATGTTTACACCACATCAATAGGCATCGCCTGCTTTCGCGGTTATTTCCAACTATTGCGAAGCAGTCTCGCCAAGCTTACATGCAATCCCATATGCTAGGGAATTTCTTAATGAATATTTACATTACAGAGAAGCATCCTTAAAACAGAAGCCATAATAATTATACCTTTACACAGCCACTCGGCTCCATTAGCTTAGTGTGGGGGGGTTGGATGAAGCTCTGTGGATGGTTGGGAGCAAAAGCTGGTGGAGAGAATGAGACACAGGAGAATCATTTACAAGCTCCTCATCACTCACACTGCTCCAGACCCGTGTGAAATGTTCCCCCCTCTCCCACCTCCAATGGCCTGCTCAGGATTCAGCGCTGGGATAACTCCACACAAAATGAGGCAGCGCTCTAAAGGGAACGGCTAGCACCGTGGCTATGTCTCCCCACAGGCCCGACGAGCTCTCGTTGTATACAGTGTGCATTTGCACAGATTTCCCATAAGACACTGTGCTTTACTTTATGATGCAGTTTTTGTTTATCAGTGCTGACAGCGCTAACCCTCTGTGGACAATGGCCACACAGAGAACTGCTGTTATGACCATAAAGTCAAGCAATATTTCACCATATCTGTATAGTACTATATATATATAAGGGTCATTCCTTAAAGGGATAGTTCACCCCCCAAAAAAATCTGTCAGTAATTACTCACCCTCATGTCGTTCCAAACCCGTAAGACTTTTGTTCATCTTCAGAACACAAATGAAGATCTTTTTTAATGAAATCTGAGAGCTTTCTGTTCCTCCATTGACAGTTGTTAATAAAGAGATCATAAATTAATTGAGCCATATGAACTGAGCGCGGTTTTAGTTCAAATTTTCTGAAGACCCGAGCGCTTTATATGATGAACAGATTGAATTTAGGCTTTTATCCACATTAAAACATTGATCAGCAAACATAAACAAGACGCTCAACCGAACCTGCTTGACACGCAGAATAAAAACCACATTGGTTCTTGCTGAAGCTCAAACGTGCTGCGTAACACGAGAATGAACCTCATTGGTTATTGCCATACCTGCCATTTCCTGGGTTTCTCTTGTGTTTTTTTTAGCCCTATCTCCGAGACAGGTATGGCAAGAATACCTGTTTGTTATTTCTCCCAGGAAACTCCCGTAATTTGCATGGCCCAAACTCTTTTATTAATAATCAGACCAATATGTTTGCCTAATAATGTTGACCAGTTGCCAGATCTTCGCAATGGCCAATCAGAAGCATTTAAGATCGACTCAGCTCCTCGATCAAAACAGACTTTTTGTTCAGTGCTGAATTCTGTATGCTGGCAAATCCTCTAATTATAACAAAGTGTACATTTTATGAAAGAGTCATTGTGCTATATTGATAATAAAAGAGATGTGTGAAAGAGAAAGCGAGTGTTGTGTTTCGACAATGAACAAATGTCTTATGGGTTTAGAACAAGGTGAGGATGAGTAAATAGCCTAATGACAGAATTTTAGGTGAACTATCCCTTTAAATGCAAGATGTAAAACGAATTTGCATTTGTTGCACTTTACGGAAGTACGACTTTTAGAAATATGCTTCGATCAATTTGGGCACTTCAAAAGTTTAACTTCACTATTAATAAAACTTTGATTGAACTTAGCAGAATGGAAAAGATCTGAGGATCTCAGATGCAAATAAGGGTGTAAATTTGTTCTGAATTCTGATATTATTAATTTGCTCAATAAGGAAGTTTTGTAGAGTGACACAAACCAAATAATCCCACAAAACATTGCATATTTTATCAAATCCATTGCTTTTACAAACTGATGTTTGTGTTTTGTTTTCTCTCCAAAGTGATGATGTAATTGAGATGATGACAGTAAGAAAGTGGCTTTTGTAAAGGGATTTCCCCCTCTTTCTGCAATATCACTGTCTAATGAAGAAAATATGGAATATATTAAATAAACTCTGTTATTTATTTTAAAATGAAACTTAACATCAAAAATTAAACCATGAAAACCTGAGACTATTAATTCATATTATTTAATCATATTGTTTATTATTATTAATTATTTTTTTACTATTCCAATGACTGAAATAGGAAGTGAATTCCAATGACTGAAATAGGAACTTTTAAATGTATAATCAATATGAAGGGATAGTTCACCCAAAAATAACTACCTTTCTTCTGTGGAACACAAAAGAAGATTGTAAAGAAAACTTCTATTGTAAAATGTTCAGATTTTTCTACATATTTTTATTGTGTTTCAAAGAAGAAATAAAAATAAACTGGTTTATAGACTTGGAATAAATAAATGAACCACTGACCTATCTCTTTAATACATGTATGATTGAGACATGTGTTTGGATGTCCCTTATATTATTAGTACTGTTATTATGAAAACTTTGTATGAGCTAATCATACACCCATATCACGGCAATTGGTTTGGTCAAAGCACAAGGCTAAAAATGTTGTATTTCTTGTGATTCAATTTCACCAAGACTCACAGATGGCTTAGCTCACCTTAAAGCACCTAAGCTGATTTTATGAGCATTGAAGGTGTGATCAAAAAATAAATAAAAATAAAAAAGGTGTGTTTGGGGGTGTAAAATATTGATTTGGTGTTGAAATGCTGCTTTATTTCAAAGAGCGGTAGAAACGTTAAGAATATCATACAAGTGAGAATTTTTGGAAAACAATGTTATCGGCACCTCAACATCTGTTTCTAGGTTATCCTCTTTTATGGTTAAATCTGAACTCAGTTCTCCACACACCCACTCTCAGATCCATTAAGGCTCCGTCTTGTGCACAGCAACCTCATCCTTCTGAGCCATTGGCCTAAAGAGTGAGCAGCTCGGAAACCGTCTCCAAGTGCAATCGATCCATGCATTTCAGTGTCTCATTTACCCTAAATGCATTTCTAACGTCCACCTCGTCTAAGAATGAAGGTGCCCTAGGTTCAATGATGCATATAGAAAATGCTGAACATCAGCAAGAGAGAAACATAACAGTTTAGACAAAACTCATTGTGTAAATAATCAAAATGCTCTACTTTGTATGCGTCACCCAAAACACTCAAAAATGCAAAATGTGGTACACCAAAGGTAAAAAGACTAATACTAATGGACTAAAACTACAGTGTTTCATTTACAAACAGTGTGAAGCTATTTAAACAGCTTAAGCATGACTCATAATGATGGAGTATGATCTAATACAAACAACAACAAAAATTGCAATGTCACACTTTTGTTCTAACGGTCTTTTCTTACTGTAAAAGCCCTGGGATTAATCTATGTTTGTTTCGCGTCCATAATTTAACCAACCTTTTTATGTTAACATATATCAGAGGGAATATGAATAATTAAAACAACACGAAAAAAAGCAACAGCCTGGAGAGACTGCACTCTATTCTGCATTCCATTGTATTCCATTACTCCAGACTCATAAATCCAAGGAAACACGTCGTGCAGGCTTGGATTAAGGCATCTACTACATTAGAGCAGTGAAATGCAATAATGTAGCAACTGTCTATTTAACCACACTTTATAGCTCATTGAAGCTGATACATCAATACAGACACAGTCACATTTACATGTGACTTCCAAACCACATAATCTTGGACCTACTGTATGAAATTTAACATTCAGTGGATTAATATGAAGGTAACTAACTAACACAAATAGAGTACATTCAATAATGTAAAAATGGACTGGAATACATAAAAAATAACAATCATTTTAATTAAATAATAAAGAAGAATTAACATGATAAAGCCAGATGATCCATGACATGATTCAAATAAAATCGGGAAGGAACTATTTAGTAATGGAATTAAAAATATACAGAATATAAATATAGCTCATTCATTTTATTTCTTTTTTTCTGCCCACTGTCCCCATTCCACCCCAAATCCTAAAGCATTGTTACATTGTTTATTTCCTTGTCTAAATCATATTAGACTTTCAATGCAGACCCCCAGTTTTATTTAGCCTTATTTATTCAGCTGATTTGGGCCGTACATAAAGCATGTCTCAAATAATGCCACTGCCTTTGTCCTTATTCCGAGTTTTGAAGCAATGAGAAACTACACTCATAATTTACCCTCGCTGCCCACCTGCAATGCTGCTATTATATAGTTCAATGGACCATATGCCTAACAGCAAAGTATTAAATCAGACATGACTGAGGCCAGCTGGAATCAATATCTCTCTGTTTTGCATCCTCAGACTCTGCTACGAAGACTGCACCAATACAATAATGTGTGATTATGGCCAAGGGCATTATGACGTCATTTCATTCTTATGATTTGTGGCCATAAATGTGATGTATGGCCATGATGTAGACAATATTTATTATATTCCCGTGTTGTCTTTCTGTAGCACAACATAACGATACAACACATAGGTTTAGAATCACATGCTTTAGAAGTAAAATGCTGAGTAGTGATGAAAGCAAAAGGTACGAAAGCTGTCACTGGGGCGGTACCTTTTCAAAAGGTACACTTTTGTACCTAAAGGGTGCATATTGGTACCTTCATGGTACACTATTGTACCTAAAGGGTACATATTGGTACCTTCATGGTACATATTTGTACAATTATGCTACCAATATGCACCCTTTAGGTACAAAAGTGTACCTTTTTGAAAAGGTACCGCCCCAGTGACAGCTTTCGTACCTTTTTTTCTGACAGTAATGTATATTTGTCAGTTAAGGCGAGAGATCGACATATAATCATTGAAAGGAATGAAACTACTATTTTCGGAAATTGAGCATTGTGGTTGGCAGCTTGGATTTTCATTAGGGAACTCCATAAAATCTCAGTCAATACACATCAATAGTCTCAATAACCTTTAGCCTCAATAGCCTCAGGTATATAGTGTAGAACGGAGTCTATGAGATTTCAGAGGCTTGCTGCAAGTATCGACACGCATCCACCTTTAATGGCACAACATAACTGCATCAGTGCATCCTATTTCAAGTTAGTTGATCCATATATTAAACTGACTGTACAGTGACATCCTAAAGATGTTTCGCAGAGTTCGAGTCCTACAAACAAGGATATTGCCTTCCGAAATTAGATAAATTCTTCTAAAACTATGTCTCGTCCATTACAGTAGCTTTCGACTTTGCCATCTGGGTGAATGATGGACAGCAAAGTAGCTAGAGTAAATCAAGTATGTCCGTGTTCCTAGAAAATCACATCTTAAAAACACCACAAACCATTACGGCACATCCAATACCCTGAACAATTTCCAATTGATGCCTAATTCGATTCACCCTTGCCTGCACGAGGTGCGCAGACCGGTGACACAGCAACATCAATGGGTTCTAAAACTCTAATTACAATGTGATCATTTCACATGCTTAATGTATTTTAGGGTGCTTATGAGGTGCATCATGTTCACTGCCCCACTCCCAGAACTCTTGACAAGCTGGACCGTCAGAACACCATGTGCACCATATCTGGGATGGAGTGGTCTGTTTGGCATCTACTATCTGTTCCCTTTCTAACTCACTTAAATAACACACTCTGCACATTATCGCATGAAAGAGCAACTACACGGAAGCTGTGGCCTATTTAATAGTAACTGAATTTCCCGGTATGGGGAGCAGAGAGCAGTATACATTACACACACACACATCCATTTATCCTACACACATGCACATACATACACACACACACTACAATATACATCTGTACACATACACATACTCTACCATTCAAAGGTTTGGGGTCAGTAACTTTTTTAAAAAGTAATTGACATTTTTATTCAGCAAGGATGCATTAATTAGATAAAAAAAGGGTCAGTAAGTTATAAACGTTCTTTCATTAATGTTAGCAGAAAGTTATCTTAAATAACAATTCAAATGTTAGCACATTGTTCATGGAACGTTTTTCTAGAACATTTTAGATGGACTTTATTTTTTAAACATTGAAAGAGTTCAGAGAATGTAATGTTCCCATAATGTTTGCAAAATTATAAAATTGAACATTCACTTAACGTTTTCTCTAGCATTCACGTTCAAAAAGTTTTTAAAACATAAAAAAATGGATGCTTTGATAGATTCCTTAATGGGAACATTATCCAAAATATTCTTTGAACATATTTTTGTTTGCTGGCTTTGCCACTAACACATAAATGTTCTTGTGGATAAATGACATTGCTGGGTCATCCATCTACTCAGAAATCAAGAAAATAGCTCCCATTGTTACATTTCTCATTTCGGTGCCCCAGTAAGTGAGAGGCACTGAGATGAGGAGACAGGTAATGCTCAAAGTGAGTCAGTGTCCGAGTCCCTTTTTTGGATGTTATTAGGGCTTTACTGCTTTGTAGTAGGGCACGCTAATGCTCAAAAACAAAAGAGTCCATTGTCAAGATCTATCTAGTAAATGAACTCTTCCGGCTCAGGGAGCACCTTTAAGAGGCACTCTACATAAAAGCAATAACACACAGTTGTTTCCTCTCTCATGGTCTGACTGCATGGTTGATGATTTTCTCCTGAGTGCACAAATACCACATTTTGGGAGCCTCTCTTTCTGCTTTACTCTTTATTTATTTGTTTTAATGGCTGTGTGATGTGCAAGTGTTCTTTTTTTCAGAAATGAACACCTTAATCAGGTATAAAATAGCATACAGTGCTTACCCTTGGATTTCTTTCAGGTGATGCAAGGGGTAGAAGACTGTGCACCCGAAATGTCGCTAAATGTCTAATGTCGCGGAGCAGGCGTTACAGATGGTGTAAAAATTTTAGTAGTAAAAAAGCATGTCTAATTAATTTAGTCATGAAATTTATACAATTAGTAAACTTAAACTTATTTTTTTTTAAACAAATGCTGTGTTTTTTTGTTAATCAAATGAAGACATAATACACTAATCACATTAAATTAAACACTTTGACCCCGTTTACACCTGGTATTAAAATGCGATCTGTATCCAGATAAGTTATCCGGATAATAAAAAACGCATGTTAATGCAAGATGTAAACGCGTTGTGATCGGATTGTGATCGGATCTGCCTGACCACATCTGGAGGTAGTCTGGCTCGCATTGTGTTCGGATCTTTACAAGGTGTAAACGCAATCCGTACAACGTGATCGCATTCGTACCTTCTAAACGTCATCCTGGTAGAATCCGTGGCATACAGTTGCTGTATTTATCCCAAAGACGAGAGATACAGACCCTGTGGCATAATAAAGCGCAGCTGCAACTATCTTCTCCTCAGACACCGGCGACAGAGTATTTCTCCGTGACAGCAGAGGCCGCAACTTCTCGCGGATGTAGTCGAACAACTTCTCATTCGCGCCGCAGGAATTTTTTACCCGTGTAACGCGTCTTTGCATTGACTTAACATTGAAATCACTCGCGCCTGACGCGCTATTCGCGTCCGTTACCTGCCTTGTTGACAAACTACAGCTGATATCCCGTCACCTCAGTGCTCACGCACAGGTGTCACTCTGAAGAACAGAGATCCGAACTCAATGTGGATAACGAGGACGCATTAAAAATACAAGGTGTAAACGCAAAGGTGAAGATCAGAACACTTATCATCCGGATAACTTATCTGGATAGAGATCGCATTTTAATACCAGGTGTAAACGGGGTCTTTTTGTCAAACAAAAACAAAATGAGATTTACTGTTAAAACTAAAACGTGGAAGAAAAATGTATTCCTTAAAAAATAAATTTTTTATGATAATTTATTTGAATAATTTATTTGCATACTTGAGACGTATGGAAATTCTACTGTACATCAGAGACATATTTCTGTCATGTTAAACCGAACTTTTATTTTGACGGGTTGCCATGAAGACCTTTGTGTTCATGACATGACCATAGTTTTTCTCAAAACTATGCGCGGTTGCTCAAGAAGTTCAGGAAGTTCATGCATTCGTCCTCATGTAGGCAAAAAACAGTGCGAGCATCACACGTGTTTTAGTGTGTGTGAAGTAAATAAAACCACGAGTCGTCAGCACCACTCATTCACACATGCATGTATATATATATATGTATGTTATATATATATATATATATATATATATATATATATATATATATATATATATATATATATTACAGTTTAATATAGTATATATCGTGATTTGATTTCAAATATACTGAACTGCTTTTTATCTAATCATCAAAAAAAATGATAAATTCGGTGAAATTCCTCATTATACAGTAAATTATAAAATGTTCTGAAAAAAATGTTATTATTTTTCAAAAATGTTATCATTATTTTTTTTTTTTTTTTGTCATTCATTTATTCAAAACAATGGTAGGGGAAACACTGGCATGCTCCCTAAAAACAGAAAATGCATGGGATAAAACCGTATGGATGTGGGTACCCATTGGTAACACCATCTTAATATAGCAGCATGCACAAACAGATGGACCGATTCTACAAGAAATAGAGATAAACCCTCAACCTTAGTAATTTGTCTCCAAAGAGATTGGAGAGAGAGAGAATGTGAGGCAAAGAGAGGCCCTCGTTGACGGACACAAAGGCGGTGGAGAAATTCTCTATAATAATCCCAATACCACCCTATTTGATGACCTCCAACAACATCAGAAGAAAAGACTTTGATGAAGTTTAGGATAAGTTCAGATGAGGCCAGATTCAAAGGAAAGAAGAGAATGAGGGTTTTGAGAGAATATACGGCTACACAAGCGGCACAATATTGAACAGAACTAAAAACTCCTAGGGTTGTCACAACATCATAATTTCAGTCATTAATACTAATAGCACCAAAATGTCACAATATTCTATATCAATTTCAACACCACAGTAATATTCAATAGAAACTGAGGTTCTATTGAATGCATGTACCACATTTATTTGTTACGTAATTATCAATATAAACGTTTCTTTTTAAGGGCTTTATCGTGATTTCTAGTAAAACAAGATGAGAATTAGTGTCAAAATAAATCCTATTTTCCTAGAGCACACCTAGAATCCGGTTTATTTTTCTTAACCTGCATATGCCTCACTAAATTATGTTTTATACTTTAAAAAGGGGAAAAAACTAATTGGGTCAGCATTTAATGTATATTCTATAAATAATAATTATTAATAGCTTATTCTATTTTCTTGCTATCCTTAAAACTTGATATCCTCTTGTTTTAAGGATGTTTAGACATTTTTTAAGTGAAAAAAAGAGCTTATAAGAATATCCTGTAAGTTTCCGAACTGAAAATGTCCTTGTTAGTCCAATAAAAGCTTATATTGATAAATAAAAGTGGGAAACTATGACGTCAAAGAGCATAAAACACCACCCAAATACGCAGAAGATGATCAACACCTAATTCAACAAATCCAAATTCAAGCTAGGCTCAAAACTAGGGTAGAAAATAGCTTATTACTTAATCATTTTGATATTTTTGATTGTAAAAACTAAGCGAACGTCAAAGGTTGACCTCAGACAACAATATAGACCATTTCAAAAGATGTAACGTAGACTCACTGTATTCCGGACACTTTGCACAATAAAACGTCCTTTAAGATATCAATCCACTGAAAGATAAACCTGCTTTGCTCGTCTGTCTCTGGGGACACGCCTTCCACACGTTTCAAAGTTTGTTTGACACATTTTGAGCTAATCATTTTAGAGAAATCCTGAAAAAACTGCCGAGAGACGCAGTGTCCGGATTACCATGAGGACTCACGGTGTTCCGGACACCTGAAAATTTTTACTCACTGTGTTTCGGACAGACAGTCATTTCTAATGTAAAACGCATACATTTTAACGACTATAAGTTGGTAAAGTAATCATATTAATCTCCATAATTTTGTTGTATAAGCGTCTATACACTCATTTAATCGACAATTGCTCGTTTGAGAATTATATTCTAAAGTTATATTTAAGAATTCTAAATATTATTTTTTTTTAATCCCTTAAAGTACAAATATTTGCAAATTGTAAGTCATAATTATTTTATAAGACCATAAGAATGTTTTTTTTTTTCGTCATTTTCTGGTGGGTAATCGTGTTTAAAGACCCGTTTTCTATTGAGGTATATTATCCCCTCGTCCATTTGTCCTGCCGGAAAACCTTCCCCTCGTCATTTTCTGAACAGTCAATGGTGTAAGTTAGAAACTCGCGTTGATTTCTTTGAAACGACTGGCTCTGGAAGCATAAAGTTGGTCGGAATCGAAAGAGGAGGAGGCAAAGATGACACGGATATATATATATGCCGTGACCTGAAAGTGTTTATTTATAAAATTTGCGAAAAAAGGTCAAGTGTCCGGAATACCGTGACGTCCGGAATACAGTGAGTCTACGTTAAACAACACTGGCCCAGAAGCACTTCCTGTTTCAGTTTTTTAACACTACATAAAAGCTGGGATAAAATACAACCAACAGAACATTTAAAACTGAATCAAAAAGTTAAACAAACATCTTTAAGAAGTTTTCTTTACATGTGAAATAAAGAAAACAGTTACAAACTGAAACAGGAAGTGCTTCTGGACCAGTGTTGTTTACATCTTTTGAAATGGTCTATAAAAAAAAAAAAATCATAAACGCTTTAATACATCTCCGAGTGGTCTCAAGTTGGGTATTTGACTGTTTATGTACTGTGCATGCAAAAAAAAAAAAAAAAAAAATGTTATATATAAGCATTTAAAAGCAGCAGCTTGTCGGTCAGTCTGAATATTTAACAAAATTGTGGAAAAACTGCCATCTTTACATTTTTTACTATAGTAAAGGTACTTCTGACATCCCTCTACCAACTTCTGCCAGTGCTTTCTGGCACAACTCCATTTGGCCCAATCACTATGGCAGACCATTAACCAATGGGCAGTTACACAAAAATACGCATGGCTATAGACACACACACACAATAGAGTATAGTGGAAAAGAAACACCCTGCATGGTTATCCATCAACGTCGCTGCAGTGAGAAAATGAAAAGCTTTCATAAGGCGGCTCATTCCTGCTGGTGCATTTGCCATTGAGTGCGCTTGACAGTGTAAACAGATTTGTCGGCCAGCTTGGCTATCACCCCTCAACTAATGGGGTTGAAGAGGAATGGGCACACCACGCAGATATTGAGCAGAGGCGTTAATCTTGATTCAGCCGTCATTCCCCCAATGAGGTGTTAAATCAATACAGATATGGCTCCCCAGTTCTAAGCTTTACTTCTCAGGTTCGCTCTCGAGAAGAAAGCTAAGACTTTAATGAGGAGCATGTAAAACATTTGCCGAGACTCTCTCAGCAAAGACAAATTCATCGGGCGCCCTAGTCTATCGGCTCAATCATGGGGAGTTGTCAAGGGAAAAATCGGATCTACCCACCACGCAAATAATGCACGCTGTCGTCTATCCTCTGCAGTGTGTGCTGCCGTTAGTGAACCAAGACAATCCTGTGAGCAAACAACACCAATCGGCTCAGAAAAATGGCTGCGCTGATAAAGGTTGACTTGTTTTGAAAATGAGTGCTGACGTGCAAAACCAACAAACAAATGAACGAGCAAACTAAACGAGAGCTACAGTATGCTCGCAATCAAATTGCATTGTCAGGAATTATGCACATATCAACAAGCAAGCCCTGCTGATAAACCTTTCATACTTTGTGGTGATCTATGGCTTTGGCATTTCTGGGGTTGTTCATTGGCCTCGAACTCTATTAGCATCACCTGCAGCCTGGACATGTGCATCAAAAGAATAACTTGTCCACTCGTACAACAATAGAGAAGACGCAAGACGGTGAGACTCATTTGAGAAATAATGAATTGATTTTTCATTCATCCTGCTTTGTATCATCTATCAATTTATTAGGGCTGGGTATTGAGACAAATTTCACAATTCGATTTCGATTCACACGCTTGCAATTCGATTCGATATCGATTATTTTGGATATCAGTTACAATAAATGGCAATTTTTCTCAAGGAAATCAAATCTCTTAACTAATGCTGTAAACTATGGGAGTCTAGCCTATAGGCTTCATTAGCCTAATATTAAGGTAATAATGAACTGTTTTGTAGCTATACAAACACTTAAATTACACTTTTATTTATTTTTATAAGAAGATTATATGAAATATAAACATTTAAATGGTGGCTGTCATAAAAACTTGCCAGATTTATTCAAATATGCATTAAATATTGAAGAACATTAAGATTATAATGCATGTAATATGGTGTATATACTTAGCAAAATGCTAAAAAAAAAATCCTCTCTGGAGTTATTTTTTTCTAGCTGACTAACGAGTTGATGTGGGTTTTCTGAGGTAAATATGACGATACATGACATTGATAACAAGCTGTTTAACTGACGTCTGTCCACGGTTAAAACGCTGATTGAGAGAATCAATGTGACATGATACGGATTTCGATAAGTTGTCCTCTATCTTTTAACACACTTTCAGGTGCTCATTCATGTTTATTTGGCGCTGTAACTGGTATTATTAAGCCGGAAGAGAGATCAGCGCTGCTGTTTCTCTAGAGCTGCGCCGGAGCGATCTCACGCCACAGCGCCAAAACGCTCTTTATGTTTTTGAATTTCTAAAGAAAATGGCCGTAATTTGAAAATTGAGACTTTGTTTCATATCAATAGTAACAAAGGACAAAAGATTATTGCGATTTTTTGTATGCGGGCAGCCGTCGATACAATGTCCCATTCATTCAAATGAAACAGGATGAGTAATCGATTCTTGAGATTTAAGAATCGATATCGGTTCGTAAAAAATGAGAACCGATTAATATCGAGAAATCGATATTTATTACCCAGCCCTACAATTTATTATTATTTTTTTAACCAAATGCCAGATAGTCTTTGCAACAGAGAATGGAAAGGACTGGTGAGCTTCACAATTTAAAGATTGGTTACTTCAAATGAAATTTAAATGAATCGCTTGAAGCCAAGTCTCTTTGTCAGCAGTGACGCCTGTACTTCTCAGCAACTGGGGGAATGCATCACACGCTCATTATATTTTCGGTTAAAGATTTTCTCCTTCTTTCATTTTCTCAGTCTTAAAAGGTTTTGTTCACATCTTGCACTGATATTAACTCTCTTTGATCTTGTCATGGTAGACGATTTGCTGGCCTGTGAAGACAAAATGTATCGCAATCTGAATAATGTGAAGTCTGAGGTTTCTGTTCTAATGTCCACACAGTATGTGTGCAGGGGTCCGAGACAAAAGGTTTATGGATGGGCCCCCTCTGCTGGCTTAATGAGACTATATCACGGGGGCCCTCCTCGGCCTCAACGTTTCTGACTACGGCCCTGGCGTGAAGTAAAAAGATCTGACGGCACACTGAAAATCTGCCATTTTTATGCAGACCTGAAAATAAACAAATTAAATTACGACAACAATATAACAAAATGCCAGATACACTTTGCAACACAGAATGGAAAGGGCTGGTGAGCTGCACGATTTAAAGGTTAGTTACTTAAAATGAAATTTAAATGAGTCTCTTAAAGTCGAGTCTCTTTGTGAGCAGTGATGCCTGTAATTCTCAGCAACTGGGGGACTGCGTCACAAGCTCATATTTTCAGCTAAAGATTTTCTCTTTCACTTGTCTTAAAAGGTTTTGTTCACATCTTGCACTGATATTAACTTTGATTTGTAATAAATAAAATATTTCTTTTAAAAAGAGCAACAAACAAATACAACAAGTAATATATACTACCATTCAAACATTTCTGCACTAAGATTTTTTCTAAAAAAAAAAAAAAAAATTAATGCTTTTAGTCCGCAAGGGGGTATTACATTGATCAAAAGTCACAGTAAAGACATTTTTATCATGACAACTCTTTGGGATGGTAATAGGTATGATAATATTGATGTGTCTGATCTTGGCAGAATAGACCTGCCAAGGTCTGCTGCTTTCAATGCTGTTGCTGTAGAGCAAGTACATGACTTGCTACTGCCAATACATACATGACACGCTATGGTGAGCAAGTCAGACATGCTGCTGCTTACATTGGCTATGTTTCCATGCAACCAAATAATCCATTAGCAATCAGATTGATGGCTCAATCGGACTGAAAAACCATCATGTAAACACCTTAATGATCTGATTGAGCTATATGTCCGAATTCAATTTCGATCGGATTGCAAGGGGTGGTTTTTATTTTACTTTTTAATCCAATTTATAGGACATGTAAACGCTTAATCGGACGGAAAACCAAAATTGAAAGGATTGCGCATGTGCAATGATGTAGAAATTAGGGGTGGTTAATCTGTCTGATTTCCCGATTTCGATTCGATTACGATTATTGAAGTCCCGATTCGATTACAAACGATTCTCGATTAGGGATTATTGATTTTCCATTTCACAACAGTAAACGAAAATACACTAGACCAACATATGATTATATTAGCAGCAACATTTTGGTATTAATTGCACTTTTTCATTGTTTGAAATTCAATAAAAATGTTTATTGAATTTTAAATTATTATTTTTTTAAAAGCAATTGTGTTGCACCTGGTTCTATTAAGTGACAGCACGGACGGTACAACAGTTCATATGTTAATTGTCTCCAAATTATGATCAGAAATGAATAAGTATTAACTGTATAAAACAAATAAAGAACCGGTGGAGGAGAATGGTTCTTATGGGCGAATCTATTCTGATTTGAAGCTTGTAACATATAAAAGCGCACATAAACTCAATCGCGTATAGCGTTCACATAAACTGCATTCAGATTCATCAATCGGAATGAATTCTGTCCGATTTAAAAAAAGGTGTGTAAAACTTTAAAAAATTGACATAAACATAGCCGTGATTACCCGTTACCACTGCTCCAAGATCCTAGCAAAGCCATCCATCAATTATTCAATGATCAAAATAGTACAATTTCCAATTCAAACTGGCATTGGTGATGTGGCTATATCAAATCACTCTAATCATATGTACATCAAAAAGATATGTTCTTTGGTTGTACTTAAATATGATTGGATGTAGGTATCTCCAAGATAAAGGAAAATATTTGATATGAGATATAGACAGCATCGTAAGCCTCTAGCCTTTGTGATATTGTTTGTGCCGCACAGTGAAGGAAAAAGCCCAAAGTAATAGGATGGGGGGAGGGCCGTATGCTTTGAGGGAATTGACCACCTTGACAAGCGAGGTGGAATGGAAGTCGAAGTCAATCTTCGAGCAGCTTCACCGGTGTGACAAGTATACTAGAGAAATCCCTGAAGGGAAGGGCACTGCAATGAGTTTTCCCAAGTTTAGTTCCAGACATTAGCAAATAGACAGAACCACACATTCAGACATTAATTCAGTTTTGATACTGTAAACTTACTCCCAACAAGAAGTTGGGGCAAGTAGCAATACATGCAGAACATTGCATACAGAGACAGTATGTGCTAGTATAGAAAAAAGCAGAATCAAAAAAATATGTGCATTATTTATGCAACAGGTAAAAAAACATGCAAGAAAAGAGCAAAGGAAAAAAAAACAGAGCATACAGCATTGAGAAGAAAAGAAGTAGCCGACCGCCATTACACGCAATCACACTTGATGTGCTCTCTACCAAACAACATGAGCACTTTCTGCACTCATTCAACATGACAGGGACTACGGGCAGATCAGTCTGTTTTGTTTTAAGAAGACATGATTCAGTCATTGAATTAGCTATATCACCCCGGGCAGATTTGCACTAATTCACTTTTACAAGGATGCACTGGAGACTTGGGAAAAGGCTGGACCGGGAGCAAAATCGTCAAGCAAAGCAGAGCAACCTGCTTCAATATCACAGCACTGCGAAAATGTACCCTGGCCTACATGATTCCACCTCATGCATTTCAATTCTCATGAATTCTACAAGTTGACTGATATAACAGGCTGATATTACATCAAAATATTACAGAATACAAAAAAAGTTTATTGCTCTGAAGCTGCTCTTTTATAGACAACAGTGGCTCAACATATCAAGAGTATAAAGCTAACTGACATGGCGTCAGATAGGCCTAATTTGGTTTCAGCCAAATTTCACATTAAAATACGTTTTCTGGCAGACTTTATAACGGTTTGTACCATTGGGTTCACATACTGTAGATTAAAATGAGGTTACCATAATTGTATTTGAACGCGTGATGACAATTTTCATAGCATTTTGGGTGTTTGTGAGACTGAAATTTCACAAACTTACAGACTATTTTGCAAACAAAACTGGTCCAGAAGCACTTCATGTTTCAGTTGTTTATAAAACAACATAAAAGCTGGGATAAAATACAACCAACAGAACACATAAACTGAATAGAAAGTTAAACAAACATCTTTAAGATTTTTTCTTTATTTGTAAAATAAAGAAAACAGTTACAAACTGAAACAGGAAGTGTTTCTGGACCAGTGTTGTTTACATCTTGCAAAATGTGTAAACGTAAACGAACCGCAAATCATAATTACAATGCAACAGGCAATTCTGACTGTTGTGTTTTCATATATCACTCCGGTAACTTTCAGATATGCCGATATTAGCTGTGTCTCACCTGAAGTTTTCGAATATCTTCCGTCTTCATCCGACGCGAATTCCATGTTTTCCAGTAACGTAAGGCCTGCACGCGCGCGACTCAATCCCCAAATAGCAGATGCCGTTGGTTCTGACGGGTGATGCAATTCTCCAGTACATGTCGCCATATTTTATATTTGCTATTTTAATCACTAGCTGTGTCTGAAACCGCTCACTTGTTCACTCATTCACCATTTGAGTGCACTAACGTTATATCTGCAAGGAGTGAACGAGATGAAGTGAGTGAATTCGGAAGCTGACGTTTACACTGTGCGTCGAAGTGTTGGAGCTGTCCTGGAGCTGTCCAGACTGTAAAAAAACAGATGGACGACGCCCCCTCGCTCTTTTCTGCGCACTTGCGTGTTTCGGGACCAGTCATGCGCAGTCGTGAGCAGGAAGTAAACCCGCGAAATCAAGGCCGCGCCCTCATTCTCGCTGAATCAAACGCAAGCACACGCTCCGCACTTTCATTAAGTTGCCTCTGTCTGCTTCGTTCCTGTCCAATGATGTCTGCAGAACCTTGTTAAATAAGGTAAATACATCTACTAACCACATAATCAACATTATTAAAAAACGTCCGCTGGTGCTTCAGTGACTACCTCGCATAGAGAACCTGTCAATCACAGCTGTCAATCATGATGTCAGAGCACCGTTATTTTATCATCACATAACTAACTAAAAACAAACTTATTTTAAAAACGAACACTTGAAATTACATAAACGTAATAGAAACTACAGTAAATGACAGAAACTATCTTTGAAAAAAGGATGTGTGAAGTGTAATTTAATTGTTTAGTTGGTCTCGCGTCCCATTGAATAACATGGGGAGGCGGGGATTATGAGCTATACTAGGTCCAGTCACAGGGGGGGGCGATCGAGACGTTTTGGCTTCACTTTTGAGGGCTGGTGCGGCCTGCTTGGAGTTTTCGCAGAAAAGGTTTCGTCACACGTACTAATAAAACTCCTCTTATGTTACTTACTTAACGTTACTTTGTAAAATAATATTAACAATAATAACACTCATAATGACTTTATTTTGTTATAGGCCTTTTTCACAAGATGGCGACCGAGACCGGAAGTAGGGTACACTTTTTTTCCAGGGAAAGCCTTAAAGGGATACTCCACTTTTTTTGGAAGTGACGTCACTTTGTATGACAACTCAGAAGCTAGCGGCGCATGGGTTCCCTCGGTCGAAAAGAAATGCATTTTCCCCATAGACTTTTGGAAAATCGCAAAAAATAAGATCTGTGTTCAACAAAGAGTTGTGACACTTACACGTTTTGTCTAGCAAGATAATCTTTACAAGTTAATCCAAAATTTATACGTTTTGAAGTCTATATAAAGATTTTAAAAAACACAATCAGACACAATAAAGTTTAAAAAAAACACAAGCAGGTTATAACTGTGTTTTTTCAACTTTATTGCGTCTGCTTGTATTTTTAAAAAACTTTATATAGGCTTCAAAATAAATTTTGGATTAACTTGTAAAGATTATCTTGATAGACAAAACGTGTAAGGGCCACAACTCTTTGTTAAACACAGATCTTATTTTTTGCGATTTTCCAAAAGTCTATGGGGAAAATGCATTGCTTTTCAACTGAGGGAACCCATGCGCCGCTAGCTTCCGAGTCGTCCTACAAAGTGACGTCATCACTTCAGCACTCTATAAGCTCATTTTACAACTCCCCCAGAGATAAACAGTTGAGTTTTACCGTTTTCGAATCCATTCAGCCGATTTTCTGATATTTGGAAGAATATCAGTAACCAGACAGTTTCTGGTCTCATTGACTTCCATAGTACTATATTTTTTTTCCTACTATGGAAGTCAATGAGACCAGAAACTGTCTGGTTACTGATATTCTTCTAAATGTCAGAAAATCGGCTGAATGCATTATCCGCTTCACAAAAGATTTGCTCTTTTTGATGAACTGTTCTTAAAATCGCTTGATTGATTCGTGAGTGTATCCATTCCGCTCAGTCCAATGTCTGAAACTAATCAAGTTAATTGAACAGACTCGGTTCAAAAGAACAATCCTGAAGTTTTAAGTCACCTATACAGCCAATGTACAATATGGCTCCTACGTTGGACAGAGTTAACGCAAACATTTCTAATATCCTCAAACATTAATGCAAAAACCAGATGAGAAACTAGTGGGAACCTCTGAATAGCAAATTACATTAAATGTGTCACTCCAATCTCTTGCAATAGAGTATTAGTTTGTGAGGTGGTAGAAACATGATCACACGCTGGGTAGGTGTAATTGAAAAATGGAGGCGCTCTTAGACGGAGAGCTATTACGATGTAACCCTCTTTGAGATGGAAGGCGATGTCAAATTGAACCTCTAAGCAAGCTACTCAAATGATGGCAAGTTTGCTTCAGAAATCAAAGAGACCTAGTGTGGTATTTTTTTTCTGCAGGTGGCGCGTAAAAGCCCCATCAGTCACACAGGAAGAGAGACTATTTTTTTTTGCCATAAACCTGTACTGAAAAAAAGCTAATTAAAGTAAATGGGGGCCTATTTAAAGCATTTAAATCTTCAAATACACGAAAGTTCATATATCACACATTAGCGTGTAAATAATTTTTACTCTAAACAAATTATTAAAAAGATATTGAGAAAAATAAAACTCATTGATATCAGTCTCTTCAGACTCACAATGTCAAGAAAAAAACTCACCTTAAACCAGAAATTTTATGAAAAGGTTCAATGCCTCGGATAACAATGTGGATCAATTGCAATTTTCCTGGTCTATAGGCCTAGCAATTGCCATTGTCTGGGTAAATTCAATGATTCATTTTAAATGTCAACATTGTGTGTGCTTGCAGCTGCTCTCTCACGAAATGTGCAAGAAAATCTAACACCACTGAGTGATTGATAAGCAATAGACTATGTCGCTTCACATTAGATTTGAGTTAATAGGAATTAATTTCCATAAATGCAGAGCAGCGCAGTGCTTTCGAGAATTAAAAATCCCTTAGATCTGTGTACTTAAAGATGAAGTGCGTCATTTATTTATTTTTCCGTTAAAAAATACTTTATCATCCCAGCCAAATATATTACAAGACACTTTGACAACATTAAAAAAAAAAAGTGTTTCCATCCTGCCGCCAAAGAAACTACATGCTTCCGCTTTTAGGTTTTAAGTGCTGAAAGTTTTCCTCACTGAAATAGTTTAAAACAAATAGGTGAACCGTGTTGATCGTACTCACTACTCTTTTCGCTTTCTCTTCCAACATCACTTCAAATATAGCCATCAGCAAGTTATTTGGTAAGAACAGTCAGGTCAGAATCCTGGTAGTAAGACATAAGAGGACAAAGCAACGATAATATGGAGGAAAAGAGAGCAATATGTCCTGACATTTGAGTGAAAACAGACAGTGAGACAACCGTGTAAACAGGCCGGTTGAAGAGTGAGTGTTAACAATTGTTGTAGCGACCCCTTGCCTGACTCTCTGAAACTCTTTATTGCTCACTGCAGCTAAAACAATCAAACATCCAGACAGACAAAACAACCACTGAGAGAGTTTATATCATGAATCGACTGTCCTCCTCAAAGTGTCTGGGCAGGAATTGAGCTTTAAAATGGCTCTCCAATTTAATAGCTAAATTGCAGGCGTAGCTACAAACCATGTGGCATACACATTCACAGCATACCAAGCACAACAACATTGATCAGTGATGTACGTGAAAACAAAACTCAATGCCAAGCAGGCAGTGATTATTGTAATTAATTGAGGCTAATTAGCACCCTGAAAATGCTTGGAAACCATTGACCTTTTTTGGATTGAAAGTAAACATCTTCTGTCAATGTCAACACGAATACGCCATTTGCAACCCATTTCGACGCATTTATCATATTCATTAAGACAAAAAAACGTCGGGTTTTACCTGTTGAACATCGATTGGATCATTAAAAGTGGTTTTGGGCATCATTGGAGTGGATGGGCTAAAAAATACGACAGCAAAAGCCAAAAAGCCATTATACTTTTTGAGATGTTTTGAATGGGTCAGTTTTGCTTTCATATTGACTTTAACACTAAAAAACAATAGGGATAAATGACACAATGTAAAAAATAAAATGCAATGTTTTGGGTTAATGATGTACATAAATTTTGACCAATCATATTAACAGTCTTTTCAGACAACAATAAAATAGACTGGTGTTGTTTATTAGCATAGCCGTGAACCCAGGGCAGTTCTATGACCCATAATAGCAATTCTGATGGTCTGCCACAACATAAATTTTGAACAGAATGTTCGCATTATACCAAGATAGTGGGGGTAGTTTTGCTTTATAGCCATGGAAGTAAGAGACTCTGTAATAGCTAGTACATTATCAGTGGTGGTAAACATCTAAAATGCTTCAGAGTTTCATTTCAAGCGTTTTGGCACTGAAAATTCGGCGATTAATCCAAAACAGGCTTCCATTTTACTTCGACAATAATCAAGAGGATGTGGCTGTAGAGTTTATGACAGCTGTTTTGAGTTTGACTGAGCAACTCTCTTGTTAGATAAATGATACTGGCAAATTTCACAAAAACTCCAAACAACTGTTAATGCTTTTTCTCTCAGATTCCAGCCTCTACTCTGAATGTGCTGTCGGATTCTTCAATACATAGATGTCGGGGAAGGGTAATTTGCTGCTTCTAGCTGCTGTTATGTAATGCTGATGTGAAATATTAATCATGAAAAGCTCAGAACTGCCAAATCTATGCTAGGGAAAGTGCTTTTTGTTAACCCCCTAAACTGCATGCAGGTGGCAGACCTTCCATCTTGAGGGTGTTCTTGCTAGAGTATGCAGTTTTCTTTCTCCCCGGTGTTTGCGTGTGTGCATGTTTGAGGCTGTGGGTGAGGGTTGTGTGTGCATTTGCGTATGCAAGTATGCATTTTTTCCTGTTCCTCACCGCTTCGGATTCTATAATTGAAAACTAGCAAAATGCAAGCAAAAGCCAATAGCTTCATCTGGCCTGAGACATGTTTAAATTCAGGGAGACTGTCTGGAGCATTAAATGCTTTTTGCTGATGCACATTTTTTTACTGCCTTGGGTAAGCATTCAGATGTGGCTGATATTTACAGGGTTTTGTTTTTACTTTTGTTTTACTCTGTAATGCATACAAGCTTTTATTGCACTAAATAAAAATGAGGCAGAGCCTGTTCTATGGTGCTATATATTCAATGTTTGGTTGAAAAAGTATAGCTGAAATTTATTTACTGTGTATTTAGTAAGAATTGTGAAAATTATGTAATATCTTTTCAATTACTTATCACATTTTATACAACTGGTCCTGAAATTGATTGGTCAATCAAATTCCAGGTGCTGGTTAACAGTACAACAACATTGTGCATTTTCATTATTTGATTTTTTCAGTGTCTTTTATGTCGTCTTTCTGTATATATTTGTATTTTTAATGCAGCTAACTTCACATCGCAAAGTTTCTGATTGACAACCGTATTTAAATGCATGCTTGAATCCGACTGTTCTGACCATATAGTAATGGACAGAACAAAAACAAATTATTTAACTGTAAAAAAATATTTTCATGATTTGTTATCACACCATTTTTTATTTTGTCAAATCAACATAATTTATGTAGTTAAGATAACATAATATTTTGAGTTTCTGGTGATTAAATGAATCTGCTTCATTGTATTAACTCATTTTTTTCGATTTCAATGAACTTAAAATTTTAAGACAACCTAATTATTATTATTATTTTTTAAGTTAAACCAACAATATTTTTCTTATAAGTTAATGTTCTTTTTCTTATAAGTTAATATGTATTTCTTAGCATAGCTGTTTCTTTGCATTTAATTTGGATTTATTGTTAGTATCACAAATCATACGGATAGGGTTAAGGTACTTTTGTACTGTGTATGACTGATCATGTTCATCTGCCACCAAATAAGACCATTTTTGAACCAAGAAAACAGATTTTTATTCATCATGAGGCGTTATTGCTATCATTGCTTTATTACTTAAGAATTTTATGGTTTATTTTCTGAAATAAGCTAGCTTTGAGCTAATAAACTAGCTTTTTAAGCTAATCTAACATCATTAACCAGCTCCATATGTTCAGTTTTACTGCCATACCAAGCTTGCTCAGTAGCTCATCTGGTACAGAATTGTACTTGTGATGCATAGGGCTCGGGTACGAATCCCATGAAAGATGAGTCACAATAAAAGAGCTCGAAGACAAGAGTTTAAAAACAAGCTAAAACACCGTTGTTACTATTGAGTTTTTTATGACATTTACTTTTGTTAACACTATCGGGTTTAAGCTTTAGTGTGGGTGTACGCTATTTTAAAATGGAGCATTAAGGTTTTGGCGCCACTCACTGGTCGTTTCAATTTCAAACAATTTCAATTCAATTTCAATTTTCAATTCAATTTCAAACTCCAACCTAATAAATCATTAACACGAGTGGCCCTAAAAGCGTGTTTAGTTTTTTCCGAAACAGATGAACGTGAACATGGCAACTTTGCAACTGTCGTGAAATGTTCACGATGCAACATGTTTTGCGTTAATCAAAAATGTTGCCACAGGTACATTTAAATAATGAGCCTGGGCTGCTAACAAGGATGCTAAAGACCACAGATGCTAGCATCAGTTGCTAATGTGCCTCTGGAGATCAGTTTAGTGAGGTTTACCTGCACAGTTCTCACTGGTCTCCGTTATAGAGCCGACAAATGTGGCCTACCTTTAAAATTAGCCACAGCAAGTGACATTATTTACTGAGCGAGTCATTGAATCAAAAATTGTCAAGTTTAGTGTAGTTTACATAGTAGTTCTTTGAACTGTTGTTGTATAAAAGCAATAGAATGTTTAAAATATCTACATATACTTCTTTATACAATCGCAATCTCACTTGTCAAAGTGTATATTTATGTAAATGTATGTAAAATATAGTTTTTAGTGCAAGTTTAGCTAAGGAAAACAATGATATGAATTCATATTTTGTTATGGCTGATTTCTAAATGTAATTTGACAGGCAGCTTTTACCATTCAAGTAGATAGTAGCATTACCTAACATGCCTGCCGAGAGACCTGACTTTGTATATACCACAGTACTGAATGATTACACACTCTGGTACTTCAAAGAAGACCATGATATTACTACAGTACATGATCAAAATTCCATAGTTATACAGCCATGATACTTTTTTTTTGTCAGTGAGGCCTCTCAGGCTAATCCAACAATTTTCAGTCAAATGAAACCATCCCTCTTACCATTTATTTTTTTACACATTGTACTTTGATGGTCAGCATGAAAAAGCTGAAGCCATTATCTAAGTGGATTATGAAAAAGATTCCATCATCTCCCCGACTGAAACCTTTTTCAGGTTTTCCGTGTTGTAGATGAGAGAAAGAAATTGCGAATGACTGGGAGAAACAAGTGCAGGACCGTGTGGTTTATGAGCGAGGTGCATCTTCATTAACTGCGACTGAGGTGGGCAAGGCTAAGATGGATGCAGTTAGTCCTTTTGAAAGAGAAGCTCTTGTAAAACAGTTGATCTGAAGATCCTAATAAGAGGGTTTGCACAAAAGCACTCAGTGAATTTATGAGCGTACGAGCTCAACCCGCAGAGAGGACTCCCCAGTTGCCCTGCCGCTGCACCTGCTGCTTCTTTTTCTCAATAACACCAGTGTTTTAGCTGTGAGCTTTAAATGCGCTTATATCCCCACTCGTGCTCGAGGCATGTCATCTCCACGCACGGCTGCTTAGTTTCCTCCGCCTGCGATCTGTCTTTGATCACAACTCTCTGGCTGATGAATGGCACTGTGTAGTCGGCATTTCAGAGGGTAAATATCCATTAAACGTTGGGCATCTGTCTCTGGGCGGCCTGGCTGAAGAATGAATGAGAATCAGCCTCGCTGATGCCAGGTCAGTACTACTCTGAGCTAAACATGGAGTCCTGCATTATTCATATTCCTCCGCTGTGAACAGATGCAAATCTGATCTCCAGATTCAAACAATTTTTTTTAAAACATAACCACAGTCCCCTGCAAAAGGGAGAGGTATTTGATCTCTAAAATAGAAGAGTGCATTAACGTATGCACGCAGAGGGTCCTAAAGAGCTTATTCAACAGTTAACCTTGGGCATAACAAACGCTTATAGTCAGGTTGATGCTCACAATTCACAAATTCAATTAACAATTCATGCATTACATATAACAGACAAGACAGAGTACATCATGTTAAACCCATAATCCACATTATCCGTATCCCATATTGTATGTTAACTGCATATGTTTGTGGGCGCAAAACTATTTCAATTTGCATATTGAGATTATCCCCCCAAGGTGATCGTCAAAGTGTGAAAGTGTGCAGTTATATTTCATCAATGAAGAATTATGCACCTCCATAACAATCTTGAAGACTGCGAGTGCAGTATCCCAATTCGGAAATCTCTCTCGACTGTTTATCTCGTGAGTTTAATGTAGTAAATATTAAGTTAACGTTTGTTTGGAATTGAGCCATGAGTGCATTATCACACACACGAGCCTTGCAATTTGCACAGAATGAGTTTAGGAATGCTACTGACTTTGTTTGGTCATGGCTAAGTGAATGTAAGAACCCTCAGATTGCTTTCTTATCAATTATACATTCACTGGGATAATGCCACTCCGCTTACCAAAGGAGAATGCCAAACAGGAAAGGAAAGATACAGACGCAGCAGCGACAAAAATCCAATCTCACACATCAATGTATTCATTTCAAACCTGTGAAAAGATCATGTCTCAAGCATATTTCGAAGCTGGTCCAGTTGTGTCCAAACCAGGCTTCATTTCCAGCAAGACCTCCAAAATACCAATTAAATTTAGTCAACAGGCCTTTTCTATCATGTCATCAACCCATTGCAACACATTCTCATCCCAAGACGTCATCTAACTGTCAACATCCGACGTTTTAGGTCACCCTTTAACGTCAGTTAGATGACGCTATCCTAGGGCGTCATCTAACTGACGTTAAGCCCTAAAGCGTCGGACGTTCACGTATGGTCAAAAGCGTCAGTTAGATGATGTCTTGAGATGATAAAGTAAAAACATTTATTATCCAATAATTAATTATTGTTTTATAAATGTATTATTTTCGTAAATAATCTGTCAAATAATTTTCTTAATTTATTTTACAATTGTATTACTTTATATCTATAATACAATAGCAGATAAGGATACTAAAGCGTTTCATCAGTAAAGAGTCAGCGCAAAACCAGCCTGAACCAGCATGGAAATTGAGTTCCACCATGACCAAGTTCAATCCACATAAACCCCAAACACTACTGTATGATAATGCATTTACCTTAAACAGTCGGAGGATATTAGCCACCATTATGGACACGGAACTGGACGACGCTCCGATGACACCCACCACCCGTTCTGGCTTGGTAATGATGGGCGATCCACCACCTTGGCACTTCACATCCGTGCCGTCCTTTTCGATGAGCGCCTGGACAAAAGTGAGAGACTGCTCCAGAGCGTGAGTGTCCCGTGAGCATGTGTCCAGAATGCGGGCCCCCAGCGTGATGTTCGGGAGCAGTTCGTGGTCATTGTTGATGCGGTCCAAAGCAAAGAGCATAGCTTCCAGACGATGGATCCCCTTTTCCTTTTTAAGCTCACCGCAGGGTTTCCCCTCATGACCCCGAGCATGAACTGGAAATAGGCCGCCCAAGGCAATGTCCCCATCAATCCGGATAGAGTTTAGATGCGTGTGGCCTGGACCTTTGGGCTTCGCAGCCAAAACGGTCAGGAAGAGGTAGAGAAGAACTAATGTTGAGGCCTGACAGTGACGGTTGGTCCATCCAACCATTTTGCCCATGGCTGAAGACATCGCACCAAGCTTGTTTCAACCCAAGCGTGTCTATTTTGGGATCTGAGATGTGTCACAACTGAATTAATGGGTCAATGGAGGCACCCTTTCACAGGGCACAATCTTTTAAAGTTCATAGTTGTCACGTTGCGATGCATTTGTAATTGAATGGAATGTTCATCGGGTTCTTTAGGCAGCGGTTCTGAGTCAATCCTCTTTATCTCCTGTCAAGGAACTTCCTCTGGGTTCCTTTGATGAGATTAAAGGTTTGCCGTACGTCTTTGGTCCCTTGCTCCCTCTAGGTTTCCAATTGCCTCGTCTCCTGGTGGAGGAGGTTGGGGGGTGTTGTGCTGCCAACACAAATCTTCACCCACCTGTGACGGCCTTCCTGGAAGAAAAAAGATCGAAAGAAAGGAGTGAGTTAGCACCAGAGAATCTGCGTCAGTATGGGCATTGCCGGACTTGTGTTCTTTTCCTTAAAATTTACTTTGCAGCGTCTCATTGAAAACCTCATTCTTACTGAAAACACCCTTGCTTTTTCTCACATGCACCCACTTTCTCGCTATAGTTTGAATTTAAAATGTTGCTATGGGCTCCCAAGGTCGAGAGAAATATGCTTTGGCTCCCACATGTCTCTTTTCAACATTCTGAATGAAGGAGCTGAATTCCAATGAAGAGCTCCTATCCTGAGAGAGGGAGAATTATCTATGTAATGTGATGTTTTAGGGTTTTCTTTTTGCCCCATCTGAAATGACAAACTCTGATAAAGGAAATGAGCTTGGTAGATGAAAATTGTTCCGCATGCTGACATAAAGCAAACCCTTTAATCCTTTCCCCAACGGTCACCGCAGGATATTCAAAGTTCTCGGGATGGATTGTTACTTTGGCAACCTCGAGGTCATGATTTAATTTCAGAACTGAGATTTAATTTGTATGACACTGATCTCGACGTGGGGACGTTGAGTTATCTCCCACAACTTTGACAGACACTGTTATCATTACTCCCTTAATCGTTGCCTAATTGGGTTAAAATTTGCATACTGGAATATTACAACAGGCTTTTTTTTCAGTATGCATGTCCGTACATTTGAATTGCAGAATCTTTTAAAATTTAGTTTTAATGGCGAGTTCCAAATACAAATTGATCTAGCCGTATTTTCAATGCCTACACAATATCGTTATCATGCGCCATCGTGATTCACTGCTTGACTTGTTCTCACCTCCTCCTGCACTTTCTTCCACTTCATGAGTATCTTTCTTTTTTTGTGAGAAAGAGTCAAGCATAGCATTAAAAGCTTCCTTTACTTACAGTACTTGATATTTTTAAACGATCATCAATTACGGTCTTGCATACTTATATACTGTGCATTTCATTAAACATTGATGCAGTTTAAACAAGCCTTGATCGCTGCAAATCTTTTTTTTTTGCACCGTTTCGTTCAAGTCACTTATTTACAAGGTGAATGAAAAAGCTCGGAAATTCTCTTTTATGCCTTTGAAAGTTCTAGCTGACCTGCTCTCATTCTATCTAGTGTTTTTTTTTTTATCTCTTTCCACCTCATCCTCTATTAGTACACTATACGCTTGCTCCACACTTCTCCAGTGCACAGGCACTTCAAAGAATTACAACAGGGCTTGTGAAGTGACTATGAAATGCTTTTTCAATGTTGGCAAATGTGCTTTGATATTAAAGAGTTGAACTGGGGAATCCTTCCTTTGGGAAAAGAAGTTCGTGAGAGAGACCACGGTGAGGCTTGAAGCACATGTTCCACTCTCCCACGCTCACAGCTAAGGGAAACATTGCCAAACACGTGAGAGATGGAACGCAGCCTAGATTCAAAGGTGTTTGTCTTGAATGGTGTTGTTAACAGTGTTGGGGAGTAACTAACTAAAAGTAGCAATTCTGCTAACTCAACTACATTTCTCAGTACTGTGTCGATAGCTCGGTTATTTTATTGTTTATAGTATAGTGTCATGGCTAATACAGCACTTTTTCAAAAGAAAATGGTACCTAGGATGACAAAATCCACATTTTGTTCCATGTGCATCCATAAAAAAAAATTCTCAGGGTTTAGCTTGACTGTAAATGCTTAAGTAAATTCTGAATAGTCATACCAAGTAACTTCCCCAACACTGGTTGATTAACTCCCTGGGATTTTTTAAGGAGAAGCCAAGCTTGTTAGGTGACTGTTGACCCATATGAAGCTGTCAGCATGATCTGCGATCATTGCTGTGATTTGCGGGGAGTGTCAGCCCTACCACAGAAGTTAATTTAATTCATTAGTTAAAGTTAATTGACAGTGCATGGCTGTCTGAGGACGTAATGGAGATATAATAAGCGCTGAGAGTTTTTTTTTATATCAGCAATAGGCTTGGAACTGATAGTGGATAACTGCAATTATAGATTGTTTGCTCTTTTTGGGGTAATGTTCAGTTACATCAGATCTGGTGTGCTGCAAACAGTTTGGTGTATTTAATTAGAAAACTCAGAATCATTGAAATGTTAAAACTTGATTGAAGTTCACCACTAGCGTAGAAGAGGTAGAATATACACCACCTTTAATGCTTGTGTTTTTAAACAAAGAAAATTTGATTTGAGCATATCGGTGCTATTTAAGAAATGCAGCAAGTGAAAAAAATCAGCCCGATCTCATCCAAAGGCGTCATAAACTGATGCTTTTGACACTTCGTCTACATCCAACGCATATATAACACCCTTTAGCGTCAATATGAGACGCAGATATATATGGGCCAGAAGGCGCCTCCTAGTGGTGTAACCCTAACCCTACCCCAGAACTAAACCTACCCATAACCGAACGAAGTTCTGTGTAATATTGACGCTAAAGGGTGCCATGTGCATTGGATTTAGACGAAATTTCAAAAGCGTCACTATACAACACATTCTCATCCCAATTCGTCATATAACTGACGTTTTGGGACGTCTTTTGACCATTCGTCAATATACGACTTTTTAGGGCCCCCTTAAACGTCGGTAGATGACGATCCCGGGTCGTCATACAACTGACGCTTTACCTTTAACGTCAGTTAGGTGACGAGTTGGGTTTAGGGTTAGGTTTAGGTCTGGGGTAGAGTTAGGTTCCCATAACGTCATCTACCGACGTTTAAGGGGGCCCTAAAAAGTCGTATATTGACGAATGGTCAAAAGACGTCCCAAAACGTCAATTATATGACGAATTGGGATGAGACTGCGCTGCACTATATGACGCCCTAGGATGAGAATGTGTTGGAAATAATAATAGTAATAACTTTTCATTTTTGCTCAAATAGCCTAAAGTGAGGGTATCTCCATAGTATACTTTGAACTATGTAGAAATGTAACCATACAGTACTGTGCATACGTGTGTGTTTGACTTTTTTAAAAGATCTACAATTTTTTAAAACAAGTGTATTAAGTGTAATTTATTTACTTTTGAACATACTCTTGTGTTAAAGACAAATTCTTTGAAAACTGTTATTAATATCGTATTCGGTGTTGATTTTCGAAAAAACTTATTTTGCTTTGAGGATTTGCGAGATATTTTAGAAAAATGCATTCTAGAAAAATGTAGATGTGGTATCAATAAAAAGTTACACTTCAAGGACTAAACTTCAAGTGTACCTGTAGAATTCTACAGGTACACTCTAGTCCTTGAAGTTTAACTTTTCATTGATACCAAATCTACATTTTTCTAGTCTCACACCAGAACCGGCCACTTCAGATCTAACGCAATCTCGGAATAACATTACACTAGACAAAGTTTTCAAAACACTACAGAGGAAAATATCTGCATGTGTCTGCTTCTCAAAATGCCTCCTACAATTGTCCGTAGCACGTAACTCGATTGCTAACCAAAACCGCATTAGAGCCAGTGAGTGAGCATTCATTCAATTCTTTTATGAAAGGGGGAAATGGCTGGAGCAGACTTTTGTAAGCCTATAAAGCAAAAAAATCCTTTAATGTAAACACTTTCGCTTTATTTGACGTTTATAGGATGGGAAGACTGTCAAAACAACATCCTCATACTGGCAAGTAAGTACTCGAGACATTGCAAAATCTCACAAATGAGCCCACAATGACCACAGGTGCATACTTTGTGCTTCACACTGGATTATGTTCATCTGTTTGTGTTTTTCCAAACACAGAGCAGCCACAATTTTAATGTGGTCAATAAACAAAAGAATCACAAAAACAACACAGCACTGTAGCGCTCCTTGCTATCTCTAGATAGCCGTTTAAAGAGTTGTTAAGTTGTTTCTACAGGAGATTCGGTAACTGCCAATAATGCGTTGCCTTTTTTAAGGGCACTTATTAAAAGTTCTTTCGATTTTCAGTAACCCAAGAGCACTGCACTTCCTAATAATCCATATGTGAGCAAGATCTAGCATGCGTACTGTAGAATACCAACCTTTAATCTGCAAGCTGCCCAAGGGAACCTCCACTTAGCAACAGGCTAATAAATCTTCGCTGGTGCAGCGTGCCGCAGAGAAATTGTATTGTTCCTCATATCTAATATCATATTCAAGTGTGTGCTCAAGGAAATATTAGTTATGGCAATTATAAATAGCGTTAATGAGATCATTATCTGTTTCTCACAACGATGCTCGTTTTAGGCTCCACCTCCAAGACTCTTAACGCTAAACCGTCGCTGCTGTAAAAGGACAATTACTTATAGTGCACTGCAAAATTAAAAGCACAAATTGCCATCTCACTGGGAGTGTTTTACAGTGTACACATTCTTGATAAAATTAACCCACCTGCACAGTCTTAGGGAAAGTCACGTGCAAAAAAAGCTGCGCACGTCGCCCACACACGCCATTCATGGGTTGCTTTTTAAAGCACCTCCTTGTCTCGGTTTCTTTAAGCGTGTTGGGCTGACACCATTCAGTCAGTTAGAGCAGTAATTGATCTTAAAGGAATAATCTCTTTCCCATCTCTTCTAGAAACAGATGAGATGTGGGCCACAATGGGAGGAGGTGCCATGGAAGACCTGGGAGCAGATCCTTTGTAAGAAGACTGAAGGTGACATGGTGAATTTAATGCACACTCTTTCGAGCGGAGTAGCTATTTGGGCCTGATCATTCACAGCAGATTCAGTTTAATCAATGTAGAGTGAGTCAGGCAGGCTAATGTCAGACCTGTTTTCCAATTCACAGCTCAACTATGGCTTCAGTTCGAGTCTCGGAATAGATAAGGGGCTTACACAAATAAAGTGACTGTGATTAGTAGAGAGGAGGGATGGAGACGTTGAAACACAGTGAAGAGACGGATTCATTTTTAATTTTGAGTTATCCACGCTGACTTATTAGTTCCCATCAGTACTAACAAAAGCCAGTCATTAAATACGTTTAATTTGCAAGGTTACTCTGACAAGACTTTCAAAATAAGAGGACCTTTTCACACTCTTACTTAGTTTGTACTTTTTTTAGTTTTGCATTGTTTCCACCATTGTTTCCAATCTCAAAATTCTGTTCGTTTGATAATTGAGCCTGTTCTCATCCTTTGAAAAATAACTTGGAAATGGCTGTTGGAATTTTGTTGGGTCTGTGTTTTAAAATAACACAGCAAAAACACCCCAAGTTGAAATGACTTTCAAACATCATCGTGCACATGTGCATGATTTGTTAATATAAGTTGAGCTGTTGTTTACTCATTGTTTCTGAGACCTAAATAATGCGATCTGGGAATTTGGAGCCACATAATCCAATGTATTTTAAACATCGGTTCCCTGTATCTCACAATCACCTGGTTGACTCGAGGCCTAAAGAGACTCCACTAAATTGAAACACCAATGAGATAAACACAACATGACAATTCACAAAGCTTTGTCAACGTTTCCATCACATTAGTGAAATAACAGCATATTATCACATCCAGATAACTGTACAGCCAACAACTGAAATTAGCTTTGGGATCAAGAGAGCGCGTAGGAAATATTGTTCGTTTGAGAGTTCCCTCGGGCTCCCTTGCTGATTTAGGCAAATACCACAAAGTTTTTGGCCCAGCCATTAAAATATTGCCACGGTAAGCATTTCCGTTGACTCACTGACCTTAAGGGCCATTATTGTTGTCTTGTGATTGGCTGACAGGTCTTTCAGCCGTGCAGATCTCTTTCTACAATACAGTGGACTCCCAAGCACACACTGTATGAAGATAAGAAGCTGAGGCACTTAATATTTTACTAGCTGCCTGCTAGGGAGTACCATGGGGCTTTCACCCCGCCAAAAGATAAAGATAGAACTCGAATGTGGGATGTCACAGTCTCCAAAAAGCTTCGAGACTGCATGGCAAGCAATAAATCAGAACACACACATCATTTTAAGGGTCAGAAACATACTCTACATATGCTACCACAGAACTTGGCAAACACATTGCAAGTTTGCAGCCCTAGTGTACACACACTATGTAATTTTTCTTACAAAAGGTCGTGTATTCAAAACAAAGATGTAGCTTGTAGGGTGCATATTGGTACCTTAATGGTACCATTAAGGTACCAAAATGCACCCTTTAGGTACAAAAGTGTACCTTTTGGAAACGTACCGTCCAGTGACAGCCCCCAGTGATAGTGTTCTTATTATTGAATCCTTAAAGGGATACTCCATTTTTTTGGAAATAGGCTCATTTTACAACTCCCCTAGAGTTAAACATTTGAGTTCTACGGTTTTCAAATCCATTCAGATTTTCTGATATTTAGAAGAATATCCGTAACCAGACAGTTTCTGGTCTCATTGACTTCCATAGTTTTTTTTTTTTCCAACTATGGAAGTCAATGAGACCAGAAACTGTCTGGTTACTGATATTCTTCGAAATATCAGAAAATCGTCTGAATGGATTTGAAAACGGCGAAACTTAACTGTTTAACTCTGGGGGAGTTGTAAAATGAGCCAATTAAAAAAAAATGGAGTATCCCTTTAAAAAAGGTTCTGTATAGATAAACTTTTAGGGGTTCCAAATAGATAGCACTGATAGAACCTTTTAAAGTTCTATATAGAACCTTTTCTCCTAGTGTATGATTTGAGGAGTACAGTATCAATTTAATTGTGTATCAATTTAAGGATACGGTTCTGTGGAAATGTATGACTAGAAAATGTATATCAAAATTATAGATCATGCTTAAAATGCAACAATACATGATGATATATTTTAAAATGTCCATCTTTCTAAACAAGGTTGGTTTAAAGAGAATCTTATTGAGTAATTGAGTTAAACCAACCTTGTTCAGACAGATGGACCATATTTGATCAAATAGATCAGGCTTAAAGCAGGAGTGTCACAGGTGGTTATAGAGACATATAAGCGCACAAGGAAAATAAAAGAAACAATAATAATAGTTCAAACAGGAACACGTAGGAGAACAACAGGCAAACACAACCAACACATTGACGAGATGGGACAAGAAACAGAGGAAAACTCAGATCCTCAATACAGAGGGACTATTAATTAATAGAACAACAGGTGAACGGAGTACACGACACACAGGGAAAACGTATGCACCCCTTGAGGAAACAGAGAATTTAATTTGAAGACCTGTACCGGGTATGTTTATAGCCACGTAAGGACCATTAGATTCATTGAGAGTTGAGAACTGTGAGGCCAAAAACACGATGACAGTATGACATTTTATAAGAAGATAGGAGCCCTACACGTGCTCTAATTGAATATTCTGATCTTTTCCCTCCAGAAAGATGCGGTCAACCCACAAAATTAAAGCTGTAAATATCTTCCAGAGCACATTTGGACTGGAGCGAATAACCAGATATCTTACAGCGGCAAAATGTCACAGACAGCTGTGGGACTTCCACACAGCACAAACACACACCGCAATATCACCACATGTTTGCTGAGGCCAGTCATGGGCGAGAATAAACAGATATCTAAAGGTTGGGTGTAAGATCCTATAGGGAACGAGATAAATGTCATTTCACATTTCCTTAACCTTTGCACTGATAACAACACCTGCCTGGATTGGAATCATCATGTAAATGCTGACTTTGAATTTTTATTTTTTTTTACTTTATTGTCTAATAGCAATTTGCCTAAGTAAAAAAAATGCTTTTGCCTAACAAATAATGTTGCTGATAACGGACAGAAAAAGAGGACATATACATATATTCTTCTTTTATACACAGCAAGAAAATTAATAAATCTTGTTTTACAGGACAAATAGTACACGTAGCGCAAGTAATTTGTCACGTCTTGCTGACAAAAACTCTGATTTCCATTAAAAGAGCTTATCATTATCATGTCAACCTGGTTTGAAATATAGTGTTGCTGTGCAAACTGTTTTGAGCTTAAATTATTTGCAAATGAATTCCAGTTGGTCTTCGTCTTCCATATATTTGCACACTAAATCATTATTGCTATTCCTTTTTCAGCATTAATTATATGTAACAGAAAACCAAAAAGCTTCAAACCTAAACTTACTTTAAATTGTAACCCTTTTCTTTGGCGGCCTTGAGAGCACTGGCTTTTCCTTCAGGAAGTGCAAATTTGTCTTTGCTTTATTACAGCAAACGCTCTTTTAACATCCTTTAAAATTTATCCATTAAAAGAGAACTAAAAAATGCTTTCAAGCTGAATTTCAAATGAGGCCAATTTTGTCGTGACGGAGGCTAGGAATTACATTCGAAGCGCATTTAGCACAGGCGGTATAGAGAAACCCCCACATTAATATTTTCGATCAGCCATGCAGCGCGTTTCCTTCCTGATGTTTTCAGACGGGAGCGGTGCATGCACACTGAGGCGCACTTTGGCGGCACTAAAAGAGGGAAACCACCAACCGTCTATTTAAACTTCAAAGGGAAGCTGTGTCGGCTCTCTGATCCCAACACATTGGCACAACATTTGGAAAAACCTAGCAAATGAGGACAAGGAACAACATCAAGCAGATGTGTTTTTCTGACATGCTCATATCTCTCTTTCTCTCTTCCACACTCTCTCTCCAACTGTTCTGCGGGGGAAAGAGGAGGAGCTCTGTAATTCTCATTGCAGAGGAGCCATGCACAGCAGGAAAGTAGTGGCGGGAGGGAGAGAGGAAGAGAGGAAGAGACCTCCAGACACACACACAAACTCATTTACTCCGCAGCTGCCTCTTCCACCGCAGGTATGCGGCAGTGAGATCACCATAGGGGTGCTCAACTCCTGGACAAGGTACCAAATATTATCGCAAAATCAGACGCTGAGTTTAATTTACACAGAACCAAAGACACAGAGAACCATTAAGGCACAGAACCAAATTTGTTACAGTAAAAATCAAACTGACTTTATGTCTAAAACTATATATCATATATTCATTGATTTTGTGACAATGATTTTGATAATGCGTCCAATATAAAATTTGTTCCTGGAGAGAGTGTGTGCGTATGTGTGTGTGTGTGTGTGTGTGTGTGTGTGTGTGTGTGTGTGTTTCTACAGGTTTGGCTATATTTGTGAGAGCCGAATGTAATCACTTATATATAGTGAAATATTATGACATCCGACTAGTGGGGATATTTTACTATCCTCGCTAATTAAAAAGGTTAATAAATCAGCCAAAAGACAGGTTTTGTCTTTAAATCTAATGTTTTGCACATGTTTGTGTAATGGGAAGGTTTATAAGTTGGGTTAGAATAGAATATTTCATTTACCCTATATAAAATCTGTGGAAGTCTATGCAATAAAGTCTATGATGGATGGATGGATGGATGGATGGATGGATGGATGGATGGATGGGTGGGTGGGTGGGTGGGTGGATGGATGGATGGATGGATGGATGGATGGATGGATGGATGGATGGATGGATGGATGGATGGATGGGTGGGTGGATGGATGGATGGATGGATGGACGGGTGGGTGGGTGGGTGGATGGATGGATGGGTGGGTGGGTGGATGGGTGGGTGGATGGGTGGGTGGGTGGGTGGGTGGGTGGATGGATGGATGGATGGATGGATGGATGGATGGATGGATGGATGGATGGATGGATGGATGGATGGACGGATGGGTGGGTGGATTGATGGATGTGTGGATGGGTGGGTGGATTGATGGATGGATGTGTGGATGGGTGGGTGGATGGATGGATATTTCACCAAAAAGCACTATAAAGGTGTCATAAAAGTAATCTTATGTGAAGACCACCTGTGGCCATAACTTCACAAAACCATTACCTGTTTAGAAATCGATGCACCAATAAACTTTTATGGATACATTTTATAGAGACAATAACAAATGCATTTGTCTGTTCTTTAAACAAAGCTATTGCGTGACTTGAGAAGACTTGGAATATAGTGCATTAGTTGTATGCACCACTTTTATGTTGTTGTTGTTACAATCATAATTTTTTCTTTAGTTTTTGGAGCTTGATACACTTGCTTGGAAAAAGCTGTATAATGCTTGAACTACAGCAGAAGCTAAATATTCATTTAAAAAGTATTAATATTAGTCATGTTTCCATATGACAGATGCATCGAAATGGAATAGAATTTGTGTCGAACCATCGGCATTTTCCCACTTTTGTTATCCTAATATGTACAAGTTGCATGTTAGTTTTTGCATTTAGCATGTTTTTTTCCCCCCCAGAACAGTTTTGTAACTCAATCTTGGGCCAGTTAAGACCTACAGTATTAGTATAAGCAGTGTTGGGGAAAGTTACTTAGAAAAGTAATGCATTACAAATGCATTGCATTACTCCCTTGAAAAATAACTAATTGCGTAACTAAAATGTTACACTTTACTTATGTGTTACTTTTTCTCACCTGGGCTGGGCTTGTTTTTTTTTATAAAAATGTTCAATTTTGGGGCAAATGTAAAGGTAGTTTCAGACCAAAATTTAAATAATAAGGCTGAAGAAAATGCATGGACAGTAGAGGGCGCCTTTCTGGATAACAGAAGAATGAGATGCAAGAGAAAAAAGTTCAACGCTTACTTCACACACACACAAAAAACCAAGTCATGTTTGCTTGTGGTTCAACTGAATCATAAAAGATCAGCAACAAGTACATTGATCAATAAAGTGAGATAAAATGCATAAAAATGTTAGTTTTATTTAACATATTTAATTTTTGGAGGTTTGCGTATTATTCTGATTCTGCATTTCACTGATTTCATTCATGTTGAGGAATACTGAATCTTTTTGTGTGCTAGCGAGATGCACGCTCACATTTAGTCTATAAATACTCATCATGTTTACACACCTGCGGTACTTATTTGAAAAAGTGACAAATATTTTCCTGCAAATTTAAAAGTAATTTTACTTTACTTGAAAAAAGTAATCTGATTGTAACTCAAGTTGCTTGTAATGAGTTACCCCCAACACTGAGTAGTACTGTACACTTAGTACTCAACACATACAATTGTACTGTGGCTTTGAATTCATTTTGGGTTTGACAATTTCCTCAATATTTACACTGAAGTGCTCCAATGCATATCTCTGAGAGCCTCTTGACAAGCCACATGCCCATTGCATAATCCAATCTCCAGTTCAGTTTAGTTCAGGATCATTTTTATTTTGATGACACAATTAGACGATTATCATTATCATCTCCAAAAGCAATGGATTGTGAATCTTTTCTGAATAATTGTATTAAAATGAGACTGATTAAATAAATAGACAAAGTAGACTCATTACGTATCGCAAACTAATATCGCCAGCTAACAAAATAGTCATTTAACAGATGATCTAGGAACTAATTGTATTTGCTATTTTTTATCGTATTCCAGTAGACTGTTGCTTAAACAAAGCTGCAATGTTTTCTCCGTGGTAATCAAAGTGCACTACTGCGGCGTTCAGAGCATATTGACTCATCTGTCAAAAGTCTCGGAGGTCTGCCATGCAGAACAATGCCCTCGCATCAATAATGCAGAATGCAAGCTGCAGAATGTATGTTGATGAACGCGATAAGACTCATCAATTATGCATTGTGTCTGACCGTTGCATTTTTCCGCCAGCTCTTTTTGTAAGTGATGGAATCCAATTGGTGTGCTGGGCACAACGTGTTTTGATTCAATTGACAGTTTTACGTCACACTGCAAGAGGAAAACACAGTTTCAAATGCTCAGTGCTCAATATTGCAGGATTTCTGTGCACACCTGCAGCAGCAGCACCAGAAGGTAGAGAGCCTTGAACGCTTGAAAGGAAGTATTTCCAATAATCACGCCTTTAAGCACCCGATAAAACAGCCCGACTTTTTCCCTCAAGAATTCGCTGCTGAGAGCCTACAGGAAAGTTTTGTGCCTTTGAACCTTTGTACGGATCCAATGCAGAAGGATGAGGAGGGCGTTGTTGTTTTTTTTTTTTTGAAGCCATTTGTTGTTGCACTGCCAACAGTAAAAATTGTGCCTTTAAGATGTGCAAATTACTGTGAGTCTCTGCATCAGAATAAAGAGAGGAATGCTCTCATTAAAGCAAAAGGCAACTAATGAATGAATGATGCAAAGAGGGAATCATCAAAGGTAATAGGATGGGTCTAATGAGAGCAAAAGAGCAAAGCAAGGTGAATATTTTACCATAACAGTCTAATTAAATGCCCAAGCGATCACCCTCTGGTTAATTAACCTCATTATGTAACAACTAGTGGACACTTGTTTTGTTTGGGTGTCTGTCTTTTGTTGTTTTATTCGGAATTAGGCCATTCATGAGCAATGACCAGCTATTCAGTGACACTCCAATCAAAGTTACTGAGAAAGATTACAACATCTTTCAAAAGAGGCCATATATAAAAGGTCATTTAATAAATAATTTCTTAATCTTTTGAAATAACAGTTACATTAGCATAAGACCGCCCTGTGGCGTGTGGTTCCCTGCATTGTTTGCTACTATGGTCGCAAGTTCTGTTGAATTGTGTTGAGAGCGAAGGAACTTTGGGAAACGCACCCCAGATTGGCACATCAACATATGAAGAGTTCAGATGCAAAAGCCTCTAAGTGCCATTTGAAATTTTCTTCTAAAATGATCATTTTTATCAAGCTTGTATATTTAAGTTCAGTAATTTCACTTAAATGACAATGAAGATTACCTATTAATTGTCATTTAAGTGAAATTACTGAACTTAAATATACAAGTTTGATAAAAAAAAATGGTCATTTTAGAAGAAAATTTCAAATGGCATTTAGAGGCTTTTGCATCTGAACTCTTCATATATTACACTCTTAGAAAAAAAGGGTTCTATATATGTAGCATAGGGTTCTTTACTCAACTCCAAAGGAGATTTTACGCTAAAAAAGATTCAATAATGACAAGAAAGAACACTTTTGGCACAAAGGTTCTTTAAAGGCTATTATTCATTCATATATTACATTATTCTGCAACATTTTGTTGTTGTTATTAAGTTATCGTTTATTAAACTGTTGTAGTGACTTAATATCACATTTTAATCATGCAGATTTTTGGAGGATAAAAACTGAAATGGCACTCTTCGTGTGATATTGATTAATTAAATTTTTTGACCACCATATCTTGAATTTTGTGAACATTCACATGCATTGCATTTTAGGGGTTCCAAATACGTAGCGCTTTAGAACCTTTTAAGGTTCTATATAGAACCCTTTCTTCTAAGAGTGTAGACCTAAATCTACCCATAACCGAAGGGTGTTATATTGACGCTAAAGGGTGCCATGTGTGTCAGATTTAGATGCAATGTCAAAAGCGTCCAATGTCAATATGACGCACTAGGATGAGAATGCGTGTTGACATGCATGTTAGTCAGTAGAATATCTATCGGATCATCACAACAAAGTGTTAGCCGATATTACGCAGGCAGATTACTCTAATGAGAGTTAGTTGACATGTATTTGCAAAGTTACATATAGTCAAGTCACATTTATTTATATAGCGCTTTTCACAATACAGATTGTATCAAAGCAGCTTCACAGTGATAACATGAAAGTAGTACAACACAGATCGATAATATTGTTAAATATTAAATATTAAATAATCCTAAATAATCCCGACTAAGCAAGCCAAAAGCAAGCCAAAAGCAAGGCGACAGTGGCAAGGAACCAAAACTCCATCAGATTGGATGGAGAAAAAAACCTTGGGAGAACCCAGGCTCATATAGTCAACATATTGTTCAAAGGGGACCATTAAAAGTGTTACCAAAAATTATAACAAAAAGAAAATGAAAATTCTATCATTGTTTAGCTTGATGGCATGCATTGTTTTTTTCCTGCTGAATACCAAATGAGCAGATTTGAGCTCTAAAAATGGCAAAAACACCACAGTAGTAGGGTAGTGTTAGGGTTGTACCACTAGGAGGCGCCTTCTGGCCCATATATATCTGCGTTTCATATTGACGCTAAATGGTGCCATATGCGTCGGATGTAGACGCAATTTCAAAAGCGTCACCTATATGACACCTTGGGATGAGACCGGGCTCGTCAACCTCTTCTAACCCGAACCCTACCAATCTACTAACTCTCAAATGAGACTTAGTAGACATACGTTACTTATAGTCAATAGAAAGTGTTAAAGGAACCCTCAAAATACAGTAAAACCTATTTTTTTTTGTTGCAAAAAAACATTATAAATGGAAAAAAGCTACAATTAATGTAGCATATCACCCCTTTAAACGGATGAGTAGTTGATGATAATAAAAGAGAAGTGTACTAAAAACAAAGCTGGCCAACTCTCTTGTCGGAGAGAATGTTTTCTGTGAATAAAGGGGACATGATATTATGCATGATCTGTCGCTCTGCAGCTGTTTGATTTCCCCTGGCTCTGAACCCAGTGAAACACTGGTGCAATTTGTCAACTGAAAATACAGCCTGAAAGACATCTACACTAGTGAGAGACTCCAAGTCACTCCACCGCCTCGCCGAGATGCCGTTCTCCCGAGGAGCTCGACGAAATGAATGCAACACTTATGAAAATAGAACTCTCAACTGGGCTACATGTCAGACAGTGAGCCGGTTTATTTTGGGGGAGATGGAGCCATTCAGTTCATCCTAGAAAGCTCCCAAGACGTACAGACGAGGCCAGCGACAAACTACCTCGGGCCCTGTATGCTAATTAGACCCTCCTGTGAAAAAGAATAAGCTCTCTTCACGCGGCTAACTTTTATTTTAGTGGCGCGCTTCAAAACCCCAGATACTGAGAGAATCAATTAAGACAGTGCGCAGTACAGAGGACATGAGATGAAACGGGAGGAGAGCCCTGACCCAGTTTCAGGTACTCTTTTGCAGAGATGAGCATCTTTACAGGCCTGAGGGAAAATGAAAGGGTGTAAATGTGAGAGGAGTTAGAAGCCAGCAGGTCCAGGGGAGGCTGCTCTCCGCGGTTGGCGCTTTTCATTATTTTTATACCAGTCGCGCAACCTTCCGGACTTCTCGACCTGCTATAGAGCGCCAATTTAGTCACCTCAGAAAAGGAAGTCACCTGGGTGTCCAGCTATTACTGAAAGACTTGATCTGCTTGCATAAGTCGTGTAGGGTCTTTAAGTGCTGTGAGAGAGCGGCTGTCTGTGAAAACGGCGACTCTCAACCTGTTATTAGGACTAAACTGAATGTTTATTCAAAGAATTCGAGTTGGGGAGGCTTTACTTGGCAACCGTAGCTTGGCGAGCTACATAAAAGTGCCACTATGCTATTTTTAAGGTTCATAATTTTGTTTTGGATGACTCCTACAACAGGTTTACTTGCATCAAAGGTCAAAAACACTTTCGTTTTCGCATATTTCCACATCACCACATTTATCAGCCTATTCTGATACCTCCAAGAGGACTAAGAACTACTATATACAGGGTCATAATTATTGTTAATAATTCATACTTTATAATTAATTATATAAAGTGAAGTTCGTGGTAATCCACTAATGATGGAATACCTAGTTGATTTCTCCAACGATGCATCGTACTATAGAAGTGAAGCAGCGAACTACACAGTTGTACGGGAAACGCTCCCCTGTCTGACTAGAATAAATATAGCCTATGTGTCTTAAATCAGTACTTTTTACTTTTAATGCTTGATTCAATTGATGGAGGGATGGGTGGGTGTGTGGGTGTGTGGGTGTGTGGATGGATGGATGGATGGATGGATGGATGGATGGATGGGTGAGTGGATGGATGGATGGATGGATGGATGGATGAGTGGATGGATGGATGGATGGATGGATGGATGGATGGATGGATGGATGGATGGATGGGTGGATGGATGGGTGGATGGATGGATGGATGGATGGATGGATGGATGGATGGATGGATGGATGGATGGATGGATGGATGGGTGAGTGGATGGATGGATGGATGGATGGATGGATGGATGGATGGATGGATGGATGGATGGATGGATGGATGGATGGATGGATGGATGGATGGATGGATGGATGGATGGATGGATGATTGGGTGGATGATTGGGTGGATGATTGGGTGGATGATTGGGTGGATGGATGGATGGATGTATGGATGGATGGATGGATGGATGGATGGATGGATGGATGGATGGATGGATGGATGGATGGATGGATGGATGGGTGGATGGATGGATGGATGGATGGGTGAGTGGATGGATGGATGGATGGATGGATGGATGGATGGATGGATGGATGGGTGGATGGATGGGTGGATGATTGGATGGATGGATGGATGGATGGATGGATGGATGGATGGAGTACTTTTTACTTTTAATGCTTGATTCAAAATCAAGTTATTTTGTGAAAAATTAAAAATAAGTACTTTTACTATATATTAATAATGTAATATATTCTTTTACTGAAGCACTAGATGTGTGCACCTTGCCCACCTTTACTATTTTGGACTTGGGTCACACTACTGAAAAGTTAATTGCCTTACCTTTAGCTTACTTACTTACTGCAAAGGATGCCCTTACCAAAGCATACAGAATCCCAGAGCTGAATTGTCTAAAGTAGACGGGTCACGAACCATTCTAGCCGATTAGACTACTGTAAGTGGCTTAGCATGAAACGCATCTCCTAAATGGCAAGTGAATGATTTGCATGACAATATCTTCATTCTGAGTAATAGAGCTCAGCTAAAGGACGTAATGACAACAGATTCAATAATGAGGCTTCTTACAAACACAATCTCAATTTGTTAGTAGCGTCCAAATGAAGGGTATCCATGGTCATCCATTTTCTGAAAATACGGATACGGATGACATTCAGACAGGCAGTTCAGAGCATATGATTCAAAACATTAATCCCTTCTATTCACTGGAATACCAAGTAACAATATTTTACAGCTGTCTAACTCCCTGCATATTGCTCAAAAGTCCTCGCAGTGTCTTACCATATTAAGATGAAGTGGCTTTATGTGATTGAAAGCTGTTGGTTAATGAGCCTGTGAGAGGATGGAGCGATCACAGCAGTGCATCTATGCTGCTGGTTTCTCGATAATGGCATCGACACCAGCCGCTCTGGTAATGATCCAGGACAAGGTGAATGAAAGAGAGTCTCGCTTAGCCACTCAAAGTCCAGCTGAATCAGAATGACTCAGATGTTTGTCTTTAAATATATATAGATTTATTTCATTTTCCTCATTTGATTCAATATGCAACCCAGACACAATCATTGTGAAGGGAAAGAGTAAACAACAATGTGGCAAGGGGGCTGAAACAAGCGTTTGGAGTTATTGGAACTGGTGGGTTATAAAAATGAAATGGGATGGAAGGGTTGTGCACTATTCAACATCAATGATAATAAAAACTGTTTCTCGAGCACCAAATCAGCATAACGAATTCTGAAGTATCATGTGACTGGAATAAATGGCATTTTAAAATATATTAAAATAGAAAATAGTTATTTTAAATTGTAATGATATTTCACAATAATACTGTTTTTACATCAATTAAAAGCAGCCTTGGTAAGAATAATACAAAACATTTAAAAATCCTAAGGATCCCAGTCTTTTGATTTGGCTAAATTAATGTAAGTCTATGAATATGAGTTAGGCTCACATGATATGACTCATTCATTCAGCTCGTTCAGAAACCATATTTAGGGTCCCCCTTTATATTAGTGGTCCATTGTAAAAAAAAATATGTTCAAGATTTGTTATCACAACATTTTTTCTTTTGTCAAATCAATTCAATAATTTATTTAGTTGAGATAACTTATTATTTTGAGTTTCTGATGATTAAATTAATCTCCATTGTATTAACTCACTTTTTCCAGTTCAATCAACTTAAAATTTTAAGGCAACCAGGTTACTTACTACTTTTTTAAGTTAAACCAACAATATGTTTTACAGTGTACGAACATTTAAAGTATTCATTTGATACAATGCTCTTATTGTGTACATATATGATTGTACAAATAATATTTTTTAAAATACCTGCATGTTATCACATGTGTAAATCCTTACCTTAACCCACCCTTAAACCTACCCATAACACCAAAGTCCCTAACCATACCCGTATCCCACTTCAAGCAAATGCGTTTTGCAATACAACATTTTTGATGTATGTACATAGTAGTTAAGGACACATAATATAAAATGTGACCAGATTTAGTGCCAAAACTGGTTCAGTGAAGAACAACATGAGTTCAGTATCAATATTATGCTTTACAATAGGGCTATCATGCTGGCAAAGCAGTGACGAGCTTTACATAAGAGGGACTTAAAGGGATAGTTCACCCAAAAATTGTAATTCTCATTACTCAATCGTTCCAAACCCTATGTTCGACTTCAGAAAAACAAATTAAGATATTTTTTATGAAATCCGAGAGTTTTCCGACCCCCCTGTAGACAGCAACTTCATAACCACTTTCAAGGCTCAGAAAGACGGCGTCAGAGACTGAGAAGAGAAGAAATAGTTGTTTTTTCCTTCATAACATTAAGGTTGAACCACTATAGTCACATGAGGGTAAGTAATTAATGACAGAAATGTCATTTTTGGGTGAACTAACCCTTTAAGGATTAGCACTAAAAGGTAGCATTATTCAATCATTAATTAAAAGAGTTTATATATAATTATTAGCTGCGAGTCACTGTTTTGGGACATTTCATCTGCATCGTGTCTGATGCTTCTGGTTATAGAAGCAGCTGTCATCTGTCATTTGCACTATCACAGCTGTGGAGACTATATATAGATGAGATTGCATTGCTTGTCAGGTTTACAGATCTTATCACACTCTAAGCGTCTACAGACTTTGTGTCTTTATTGCAAACGCTGAAAGCAAAGTGGCACGTCAAAGAGGACGAGAAATCTGGCTTTGTCAGCACACTAATCTTAACAGTTGAAATAAAATGGCTGGATCGCTACAGAACTTACAGAGCATGTCGATCCGAATCTAAAAGGGATCGTCTAGAGGTCAGCCACGATTCAGACGATCTTTCATCCGAGGTTGCTCACAACATACGGCCTACAAAAGAAAGGGACAAGAAGGCTTTCAGTGTTGTAGCAGGTCTGATTGCCTCAATCAACGTGCTTCCACAACCCAATCAGCGTCCCACTCGATCCCCCCTTCTAAAATCTTTGTTCTTATCCTCTTAACGAACCATTCCATTCGCTATAGGTCGGACTTTGATTTTGTCCCTTCTCCCGCATTAAACAACTCATTGTGGTCGTGTAATCCTGATGTAAAACCTTTGATGCGGAACCATTTTAATATCTGGATCTCGCTCCCCATCCGTAACCTGCCCTCTACCTCGCATGTCTTTCCTTATTTCCCCTCTCTAATGCCACAATTTTCTACTTAATCAGCTGCTAATTAAAATATGACTCCAGAACCCCTTATGGGGATTGTTACTCTGGAAAAAAAAACCCTCAAGGATCGGTATAACATGTCTAATGAATGGCTAATCAAGGGACTAAATTGACAGATAAACCCGTTTGGTCTAGTTTAATGTCTGGAGTGTCGCCTCTGTGGAAATGGCCTCATGTGATGAAGAACTGACAGTGCTCTCATTTTTATCAGCAGCGAAACCCTCTTACAAGCCCTGAATATTAAGTCTGTCGATGGGAAATGTACTAATTCGGAGGGATTCCTCAGCAAACAATCTTTGTTTTCTTGACGAGCGCTTGTGTTTTCTGAAGTGAAACCGGCTGCTTTGTTAATCTCTCTGTTCATTTTTCTTCCGTTTCGTGTGGGTCTTGATGCTGAAAGATACTGCATTCAGGTACGGCATTCGACTTACTGTTCATTGTATACGTTTGGTCCTTACGGTCTATTGGATGCATAATTCATTTTATGTGCGTTGCTCCATTATATGGGTCTTATATTTCAGTGAAATGAGGGGATATATCAGGGTGATTGATCACAATGCTAGGCTCAGGTCTGTGGTTGTCATGGAGATGGCTATGAATTGTAGATATGTCAGCGCTTCATGGCGGCTTGTCAGAAATGGTGCACAAACCAGGATTATGCTCTCTCATCCGCAAACATTTACAATGAAAATGATGTATGTGCTTGTGTCCTTTCTTTCGGATGTCATTTGAAACTCAATGGTTGTACTGCGGGAAAAAAGGCCAATGCGCTTTGTACTTTTCTAGAAAGCAAACTTACCGACAAACATATGCAATGTTTATTGATTTTCTATCTTATTCCACCGCTCCCAACATGTGGACTTAAAGTGTCAGTTGAAAAAAGGGCAACGCTGCCTCGGTTTAGAGGTATGTCAGGGATTTATCAACATTTAATGTGTCAACTGTCCACGGGAATACATTGATTTTTCTATCAGATATGATATATATCCAGAGTCTTCATATCATATCAATCTATTGCATTAGAGAATTGAGGAAGAGAGGAAAAATGAGCGTCTTATAAGAGCAAGATTCTCAGAAATCTTATTTACACAAAGTCCCTGAAGATATATATATATATACACACACACACACACACACACACACACACACACACACACACACTTGAGATCAGGAGAGAGATGTTTACATGCACAGCTCTTACTGGTCTACGTCTCTTACACTCACCCCCATAAACCTCACTTCCATCCGGGTCACGGCACCAAATAAAACCAGTCTTACTTGATTTGCTCCAAGCTAGATTTGAACCGGGTTCTCCGGTGTGGGAGGCGGGCACATTAAGAAGGACGCTAAATTACTGGCCTATGTCTGTTAGACTGGGATAAATAATTCGCATTCATTTTCAGAAGTATACCCGTCAAACTAATTCTCAAGTTATTATATTTTAAATTTTTGTTGTTGTTGTTGAAAAATATTACTTAAAGGAGCTGTATGCAAGATTGTGGCCAAAACTGGTACTGCAATCACTTTCAAATTAGGGTGTATCCCGGCTTTCCCCATGACTCGAGGTTGCCAGATATGCTGCACGTTCCAGCAGGAATCTAGGCTGCTACAATTAGCTTCCAATGGCAAGTGAAATGTCCTACACCCTTCATTTATTTATTTCGGACTGTGTAACAAAGTATTTCGGATTCGTATCGAGTTTTTGGGGGTTTCGCAACGTTAGAATTTTTTTTATCCAATTCCGACGCATCTGCAGCTGTTGTAACTAGAGAAGAGCTGGCAACCCGAATGCCGCAACACTACTGAGTCCGTGATTGGTAGATCGGAGGAGGGTGATGCATCAGAACAAATCACAACTTGACAACATCAACATCAGTCAAGGGCTGTGACTTCACTTTTTAAATCACAATATCCTGGCCGGACTATACTGTTGTCAGTGATATAAGTATTTGAAACGAACATGATTTCTTAATGTCTAGTGACATATCAGGGAAAATGTATAATTAATTGAAATAATTTACATACAGCACCTTTAATTTTACAAATGAACACATAAAAAATAGCCTTAGCAAGACAAATTAGTCTTTATTAAGAGTTATTAATGTAATTTCCATCACAGAATGCTAATAAACATAATACATGCTTGTGATGTATGTAGATGTGATGGTAATTGCACCTATTTGTTTTGGTTTTGTGTTTCTCCTGTGATCCATACAGTATACTGTATGGGTTTAAGGGCTAAAATTGTTCATAGAAATACCTGTATATGTTAGAATGAGCACGGTTGTAATGGAGTTGTCTGTGGAGCCATGCATTTTATCTGAACTGACAGTGAAAATCTTCCCTTGAACACTGTGCGAGAAACATACTGATGCTGTCAAATGAATAGTTTCAAATGTTCCTATTCGGACTGTAGCCTAAAACTCATAACACAGACAATACTTATACAATTTCAATGAAAAAAAAAGTGTTTTTGTCTAAAACATTAAATGGATATGAGAATTTTAAAGGTATCATCGTTTTCTATTTATTATTCCATTTATTATGTAGGATCATGGGGAGATGTACTGTATAGTGAAGGGGAAAGGGTATTTAAAGGGGAACTCAAGTTTTAAAACACTTTGAAGTCAATACATTATATAACAATAAAGAGTTTTCACTTGGCTATTGAGAACAATGAGAACAAAATCTTTAAAGAACAAGGCGAATTGAAAGGAAGATAACAATTTAGAAAGAAAAAGTAGAACAAGAAAATAATTTATAAAAGGAACAGTTTTGAGTTGTTTCCAAAATTGTGCACAGACATGACTTTCTGCATTGTCAGTGGTGGTCCATACTGTATATGCCAGTGTGAAGTAGCAAAACAAATATTCAATATGTCTTTACGGAATTGATGTATTGCTTTGTACAAATTCAAACTGATTTGAGTAAAACTTTAAAATGAAAATGTTTTTTTTTATTAATTGTCTTCTTTTAACATCATAATTTCCATTCTCAGATTTTGTTTTCATCTATATTTACACTATATTCAAAGGTTTGTGGTTTGAAAATATTAATAATTTTATTAAGCATGGATGCATTAAATCAATTTTTTAAATTTGAGACTTTGTATTGTTATAAAAAAAAAATCTATATAAAATAAAAGCTGTTCTTTTGAACTTAAAGGAGAACTCCGGCGCAAAATGAACCTTTGGTCTAACAAAACATCGGTACCTCAACCGTTCTCTGAGATTTATTTTCATGATAATCGAATGTAAAGAGTTTTATCTCTAAAAACTGTTTAGCGTATAATGCTACTGGGGGCTAAGTAAGTATTGACTAAGTAAAAAGAAATCACTAGTTTATGTATACCACTAACAAGGCTCAAAATAGCACTACTGTACCCACACTAACGCTGTAACATAATGAGGGTCGAGACTATTTTCAAAGATGGCTCCTGTCTGTATACATGAAGTGAACTGTCTTTATAAAGTATCTTCTTATTAAACGGTCTGTACACTTACAAAGTTCTCAATGCTTCGTTTGTCCTAGAGTGGGGCTATTTTGAACCTTGTTAGTGGTATAAACTAGCGATTTCTTTTTACTTACTTAATGCCCCCAGTATACTAGCATTATACGCTAAAAATTTTTAGAGATAAAACTCTTTACATTCGATTATCATGAAAACAAACCTCAGAGAACGGTTGACTGTACCGATGGTTTATTAAACCAAAGGTTCATTTTGCGCCAGACTTCTCCTTTAATATTCATCAAAGAGAGATCTCGCACACAAAAAGAGATTTTTTCTCATCAAAATAATCATTTTGACAATGTTGAAACCAGTCAACAGTTTCTCCAGCTAAGCCTTGGCAGCTCGACACCGCCATGGGTTTATTCCATACAAATTCACACCTCAGGCCTTTCCAAACACGTTCCAGGAATTGAACAGGGCTTACACAATATAAATAAGGGAACAGGACAAAGGAAAAGTCTCCCCAGCAAGAGCCTGTGTGTCAAAGCCTCGGAGCCTCGCTGCCCAATCCTGCCAGGCTTTTCAGTTGCTGTTTTTAATCTTCCAGACTCCCCAGCGCTTCATTCAGAGAACCACCCCTGAGGAAGCTGTGAGTCCAGATGAACAGTGAGAGGTGTAACTCGGAACATCATCACCTTGTCTGGGGAAATGTGACGGAGATGAGAAAGGCTTTTTTGGGGAGTGGGTGGGTGTTGGGTCAGGACAAATTGGAGTTGACCGATTGCCCCCTGACTAAGCTGGTCAAATTAAAGGGATAGCTCAGATACAGTATGGGAAAAGGACATGATGATGGGGGAAATGAGATGGGTGGAAAAATCCAATTTCAATGATTCCCCTACCTCTCCTGAGAAACTTTGCATTTGTTTTCAAAAAATGTTGACTGGAGGAACTCCCATCGTAGCACGACCGACTGAGCTCACTCACGCGAAAACTCTTCTGTTATAATCAATGAATCACTTATCTAATATGGGCCTACGCTTTGTTTGTCATAAGAGGATTAGCAAGCGTGTAGAACTCAGTAAACTTAAACCCGTTGGCCTCTGGTTGGCTTTCAAAAGACAAGTCTGTCATTGGCTACAGTACTCAACGCTGCAAAAACGTTGCAAATAAACCTTTGCCTTTTTCAATTAGAAACCAGAGCACACGCACAAATACGCACAGGAGCGTTTGAAAGCAGTTGCCTTTCAGCGGGTAAAACTTCAGTTCCTCATGACAGTCAAAGTGAAGTGCAAGAAACTTTGCGTTTGTTTGCAAAACTTGTGAAATGAAAAATATATAAGGTGGGAGGGCAAAACTATATTTCAGTGCGAGTGAATGTAAAGTTTCTTGGGGGGAAAATGCAGTAGTTTTGAGGGAAAAAAGGCAAATTAATATTTTGAAAGCAAATGCAGGCGAACAAATAGGTGTTTTGCAGTGGAACACATAGTTTTACGCATAGGAACAAAATACTTTTGCAAGAGAACGCAAATTTTATATCATGTACTCTGAGGGTTTCCTCATTTCAAATATGTATGAGTTTCTTCTGGGGAACACTGCGGAAGTATGGACAAAAACAGTTCTTCAAAATATCTTTTAATAAATAAAATATGTGTGTTCCACAGAAAAAAATAAAATCATACAGGTTTGAAACGATGGAGGGAGAGTGAATGATTCATTCTGATTCAATATACCATTAATTCAGTATCCCTCCGCGTCACTATTTTGATAGATTTCAAGGATCATTGCTGATGAATGATCACCACGGATTAAAAGTAATTTATGGAAGAATTTCAGGTAACACTTTATTTTGATGGTCGCTTTTGAACATTCTGTTGACTATTAATTAACTTTGCAACTACATGTCAACTACCAGTCATTAAAGTAGTTCACTTTTAAAAAAAAACCTTTGCTGATAATTTACTCACCCCCATGTCATCCAAGATATCCATGTCATTCTTTCTTCAGTCGAAAAGAAATTCAGGTTTTTGATGAAAACATTCCAGGATTTTTCCCCATATAATGGACTTCACTGGGAACCAAACGGTTCAAGGTCCAAATCACAGTTTCAGTGCAAACTGCAAACTGTTCAAAGTGCTTTAAACGATTCCAGACGAAGAATAAGGGTCTTATAAGCGAAACGATCGCTCATTTAAAAAATAAATAAAAAAGTTTAAGTTTTATAAGCACTAATGCTCCTCTTGCTCTGTTCTTTGATGAGCGTTTGTGACTCTCCTGTTCGAACTCGTTCATCAAAATAAACAAATCTTTTTTCGGGTCATGACTCGAAGGGTCCTAAATAAGACCCTTATTCATCGTCTGGTGTCGTTTAAAGCCCCTTGAAGCTGCACTGATACTCTTATTTGGACCTTGAACCGTTTGGTTCCCAATGAAGTCCATTATATGGAGAAAATCCTGGAATGTTTTCATCAAAAACCTTAATTTCTTTTCGACTGAAGAAAGAAACACATGGACATCTTGGATGACATGGGGGTGAGTAAATTATCAGCAAAAGTTTTTCAGAAGCGAACTGCTCCTTTAAGAGTATTAGTAGTCTGTTTAACCCGAACTCTACTAGTCTACTAATACTCTACTAACACTCTTAAAAGACAAAGGTGCAACGTTACAATCAACAGAATGTGTTAAAGGGACCGTCAAAATAAAGTAAAACTAAATTTCTTAGTTTCCAAACACATTTCATGAGCTAATATTTCAAAAGTCAATATAAGTGCATAAAAATTAAAGCTACTGCCAAGGTGAAGCGGTGGTATTATGCATCCTCGCTAAGAAATCCGAAACTTAATTAAATTTTGATGACGAGAATCAAGTCTCGCTCTGTTTCCAGTCAAAGGGACTTAGAATCTGCACCTCGCGCAGTCCAAACCTTCAACTCCCATCAGGCTTGGCGGCGCACATCATTGGTGACAGAGATTTTCCTGTACTACAGCGTGGCCGCCCACGCAGGGCCTGTTCCTCAGCCCTCTGAGGCCATCACAGGTCGGGACTTTGGAGACTCTGCTCCCTCTCGAGCTGTGCCAGTGACTGCCTCCGTTTCGCTCCAGTTCCTCGGCTGTCTTGATCCTGCAGGCCCGTATGAGGGGGTTACTATAATGCCAGCTGACATTCTGACAAGCATGTGATTGTTGGGAGTATACAGGGAAGGGGGAGGAGGGCGCACTCTCTCTCTCACGCTCTTTCGCCGGGACCTTTACAAGTCTTTTAAAAGCCCGGAGAAATGTCTGGTGATGAATGCAAGCCTCAGAAATGGCCAAAAGTGCTGACATGGCAGGGCTGGAACAATGGGAGCATGGCTGGATTCCTGGAATGTGACGGCTTCCGCAGTTACACCTGGGGATTCTTCGTTTAAACTGGCATCCGCGTTAAATACGGGAGTAATCGATAGATATTCAATCATCTTTAATGATCATTTTGCGCATCGGTTTAGTATTCTCTGCAGCATAACCGTCAACGTTTTTTTTAAAGCAGTGTGTCGCACATTACAGATGTGTAACTGAAAATACCATCCTTGTGAAAACATTGGGTTATTTATTTGAACACGATGCATGATTCACAGAGTTGCAAGGTCCAAGTAATTGTGCATTCCCAAAGCCTAGCATGACCACAGATTTAATTGTTTACTAGTAGCAGAAAAACCAATAAAAATTCTAGTGGACTCAAAAGCTATTTGGACCTTAAATGTATGAATGTCATTTTATAAGACACAAAATCAAGATTTCTTCTAAAGACTTACTACATAAAATAAAATTGATACATGCATTTCTAAGGCCTCTAAATTATCAACATAATCAAAACATAAATAACAAGATATAAACAATAATAATAAGAAACATAATATTTTGTTAGTGATATTTCAAGATGAACATTTACTGGACTGAGGCAACTAGTAAGTTGCAAGCTTTTGAGGAGTGTTTATTTGTACATCTGTCAATCATCATTAGATGTTTTGCCCGCCACAATTAAATCTACAGCGCTTTCATCATAAAAGCATTTAAATATCTAAGACATATAGGGAGATATTGATTGACAGCTGATATGTATACATTTTATGTAAGTATAATCTCAACTGACTATCAGAATTTCATTCTACTTTTTGGCCATATAAATATTATCTGCACCAAATTGCACATTTTTGCTCAGTTTGGGGCTCTGGATAAAATTTGAAAAAATACCATGTATGAGTAAAATGTATGATTAAAATGTACGAGTCAAAAAAGCATAAACATTATTTTTATACGTCAAAAAGAACTGTTGGTGCATTCATGAATCGCCTACACAGGTAGGGTGCTTTCATTAGCACTTTTGTTGTGCACCCAGGTTCGATTGATCAGAGTTTGGTTCATTTGGATGACGTAAACAGTGTTTTCTGAACGGCATGTATCTGTGAACCACCAGGGTTCGCCAAAAAAAAAAAAAAAAAAAAAAAAAAAAGTTGGTGTGGGATACGGTTCATGTGAACTCCAGTTCGCTGCTGATATGAATGTAATCATACTGAATCCCAAAAGTGAACTGCTACTGATGGATGATTTGTTAAACAGTGTGTTTCCTCACTGTTCAGTATATCTAAATTATGTGTTCTGACTCCTGATTGATTGAATACTTTACTATACCCTTACATTTCTAACCTTGGTTTGATATTTTGTTTTAATTTTTAAGCAACGCCTATAGGTGTCCAAAAATAAGTTTACATTTGGAAGCTACTGTAGGTTTAAATGGTTAGTTTAATACTAAAATTTCTGCAAATTTGAACTTTATCTTTTACTGTCAGTGGACCTTGATACTGTGTATGAACACTGCTGATAAGTTGACATCTCCTGACCTTGTGCTACTGTTTACTGTAGTTCCTCACATCCTCTCCTGCCCGCAGGCTCTCAACTGCTCGCAGTTGCTCTTCTGCTATCGGATTGTATTGTGGCTCAGATCCTAAAAAATAAAAAATAAAAAGAATGAGGAGTTTAAAATATTGCTGCCGAGTTCAGGACGGATTATACTGTACTGAGCATCTCAACACCAGCCTGAGTTATTATATTCAAATGCTGGACAGAATCACAAAATTGTACAAATATTTCAGTAATCATCCATCAGGCTTGTTTAGTTTATTTTAGATGTGAATTTGAATAGAAGCGTCATCCTCATTAAGATTTATGAGCCAAGAGGATTTTTAAATACAGCTTACAAAAGAAATGTATTTGCATTTACAATTAGGCTGAATGATTAGTCTAGATAAGACGTGTTTGTTTAAAATGCATAGGCAGAAATCACACATTTTCTAAATGTGAGCGATGTGAGCACCTTTCACAGCATTCAGGGTGCAAAGTGTCCTTTGCAAGGTAACAAAAACTTAACAAGACTAACACATCTTAATAATAATACAAAAAACCCTATAAAGTGTTTAAAAGGTGTTGTTAATGATCTCACCATAGGAAAATGAAAAAAATAGGTGCATGAAATCCCTGCATTTGAAGATATTTAGAAGAAGCTTTTAAAAAAGCATGATAAATTAAAAATGTGACTGCAGAAAAAAAAAACAACTAAACTGTATTCTATAGCTTCTATTCTCTGGAAAAGTGAGATAAAGAAAATGCCACCCACAGCAACTTTAGGGTGTCCACTTTATTTCCGTGTTTGCAAGAGCCAAAAATATCTAAACGGACAAAAGCACATAGTAAAAAAAAAAGAAAAATCCAAACCCCAAAGCTAAACATAGGCAAATATGGCTCTTTACAAAATAAATAAATAAAAATCAAATGACATCCATGACACATTTCCCACTGGCCTGAATAGAAAGAAGATTTTTATTTCCATGTTTTATTTTTTCCCCGGTTTTATTTGTACTCTCAGAAAGCTGATGCAGAACTTCCACTGACAGCCTCTTTGTATTTGTGCAGTATATGCACAATGTAATCCACAAGCGTGATGCAACTTCGTTAAAGCAGAATTTCTATCTTGTTTCTGCCAGGCACCAAGATAATCAGCTACAAGCAAACAACCCCAAACAGAGAAATATTGTTTAACTGAATCAATTCTCTGATAACAAACATATGACCGAGAAGGCGTTCCTAAGCCTTTGGAAAATAGCTTAAACCCTTGATAAACTCTACTCTCGTTTACTATTTCAAGAGAGTCATTTTTGTGCCACTGGTAGCATCATTTATAAACAATACCTGAGGAAAGTTATCCACCAGCATTTCCTTTGATTTCTACAGCAGATATGAAACCTGATATGAAGCTGACATCATGATTGCCTGATGATGACACCACAAAAAAGGGCACATTCAGTTCCAAGCCTCTCACTATTGACCATCCTGAGCTGCGACAGCAAATATGTAACCTGCTTTCATGCTTTTAAGAGCCCTCAAAAAAAGGCACTGGTGACATACAGTATTACGAAAAAATATTAGCTTTATGGAGGAGACTAGGGTTAGTTGCCATTGCTGTGTCTAAGTCCTATTACACAAATGTTTTTCTCTAGCTGTGATTTTACATGTTTTGCAAGATGTTTTTCAAGTACCAACATTTAAACACTATAGCCATACTGACTTTATACTGTATACCACTGTTGTTATTGCTAACTAAAATTATTAAGTGAAATAAAATAAATACAAAATTTATGAAAAACTTATAGCTTAGAAAATCTAACGCATTCTCATCCTAGGGCGTCATATAGTGACGCTTTTGACATTTCATCAAAATCAAACGCACATGGCACCCTTTTTCATTATAACGTGCACAGAGCTTTGTTCGGTTATGGGTAGGTTTGGTTCTGTTGTAGGTTTGGGGTTAAACCACTAGGAGGCGCCATCTAGCCCAAAATATATATGCGTCTCATAGTGACGCTAAAGAGTGGCATGTGCATTGGATGTAGACGAAATGTCAATAGCGTCAGTATGTGATGCCTTTGGATAAGTTGGAGTTCTAAAATGACTGAAGCTAAATCTGAAATAAAAATAAATTTAATCTATATAGAAAAAAGCAAATCTAATAAAAATTTCACTTAACAAAATTACTAAAATTAAAAGGTAAATAGAACATTTAAAAATATTAATAAATACAGGCAAGTTGTCAAATTAGTTCAATTTTAATTTATTTAAATGTATTTATTTCATAATTTTTTATTTAATGTTATTTTTTTGGAAATTGCATAATTTAAATCACATTGATTCATTATATCACTTCAAAAATATGAATAAATGTACGTATGGCACAATAATTTAATTCACATGGTTATCTACCACAATGAGCTAGAGCGTTTCCCTGACATTTGCCCGAGTAATAGTTATAAATTGCATATGCGAGAAGCGTCTGTCGCCTTGTCGACGTTTCACAGTACATAGTCAACACAGTCAGTGGTCAACCTTGTTTGGAATCCTGCTGCGTGGTGTTTATGCTTAGATATATCAGGCATGCTATCCATTATATTGTCCCTTTTCTTTTCTATAGCGCAACAAGTGCTGCCGAATCCGTTTGTCAGTGACAAATGTGAAAGGCTTCCTCAGAGCAGGAGGAAGCAAAGTGCCTGCAGCCATTTTAAGCTTCTCCAAAAGGGAATCAAGACAGTGACTCTGTACACACGATGGCTCAGAAGCCAAAGACACTGGCAAGCCACTGCTCTGCATATCCTGACGGGAGGGAAAGTGAAAGAGCTTGTTTTTTATGGACTAAGATGGTGCTTTTCAATCATCTAAGAGCCGAAGCTACCCCCGCAACACAACAAGAGCATCCCCCGTGGGAAAGACAAAGAGAAAACACCCACGTTGTGCAGCCATAAGCTTTCAAACATCACTCATTTTGCTGCCTCTCCCCCAGTATGTGTGTGTGAGTGTATGCATGTCTATCTAATATCCTTGGGGAGTTTGCCATTTTACCATTATCACTGTCAGATAGCATGCAGCTGGAGGAGCTGAATCTCAAATGAGTGAGCCATGTTCTGAAATATGACAGAAATGCATTAACATGTGAAATTACTTAAGGATTTTCCTATTTGTCAGCTCTGATTTACATTTTAGCAAATACGTGTCTTTATTTCAGACTCAGAGGGCATTGTCTTCAACAGAAATGCACTTAAACCTCACTTGCTTTGGGGAGTAAAGCACTTGTTGACTTTTAACTGTAATACAAGGGTTACAACCCCGGTTGTATACAGACAGATGAGGATAAGCGAATGACTAGCAGGATCTATTGCATTGCAGTAAACACATGCTTTCCATGGTCACATTACAAGCAGGATACATGCACGCAGGTTCATAACACTACACTCGATGTGCAATCGGAGTATCAGGCACAAAAACAACACAGATCTCAATTAGGACGACAGCTTTAAGTAATACTAGATTGATCAGCATGCAAAATGCCACCAATAACACACAAAAAAAATCATACACTCTAAAAAGTGCTGGGTTGTTTTAACCCAATTTTTGGGTAAAATATGGACAAACCCAGCCATTGGGTTGAATTGTAATTTAAAAATGTAACCCATACGGCTGGGTTTGTCCTTATTTTACCCAAAATTGAGTTAAAACAACCCAGTATTTTTTTGAGTGTAGTAAACTCAAAACATCCAAATCTAGAGCAGCATTTAGCACATTTTTTTAAAGATGGCATATATAAAATAAAATATTGCTAATAAAATACATTAAGTTAAAAAACAAAATGCTGTTGTTTTGTGTTATATATGTAGATGTTTCAACTTTAAACAGTTTTAGCAAATTATTGAATATGGCTATGTTCGGTGGTTAAAGCGGGATTTGGCGGGTGGGGGAACCCTCAGAATTCAGACTGATCTCATGAAGTAGCGTGTGTATGACACGCCAATTCGTATTTCCATTTTTGGCGTGCTATCAAGACGCATAATTGCTTTTCAGCGTGTTTATGAACGCCGTTGACTTAACGTTATTACTGTATATATAAATATATGACTTAGCTCAACCCTGTCCCTAAACCTAACCGTCACTGGGGTTAATGGCATTTATGACTGGACATTTGACGGCGTGTACAGACACGCGGAATCACTCGGACGTTAATGGCGTAGACATACACGCATACACGGGGATACACGCGGATAGCTCAAAATGCGTAGAGATAACACTCCACTTGACTCGAAAGTGGCGTGTATATTTACGCAAAAGTCATGTCATGTTGCAGAATTTGATAATAGGTGCAACAGGGAAAGATTACCCACCATGGGACAACATATTGAGTATCGAGCAATACTTTTTGGGTCAAGAGTGTCGCTGTGGAACCAAGTATCACTTATTTGCTTGATATTTTCATGGTTTTATTTTGGGACCATCTACACTGATATGATGATGATACTATGTTAAAATTGCTTAACACAAGGACAAAATTTGAGCCCGGCACTGTAGCCACGCCAGCCCACATTATCATCCACAGCCTCACCCACGGACACATGCATTAAAATCTGAGGTATTTAGGGTGGTCCAGAGGCATGCTCCCCAATTGATTTCTCTGACCTATATGTGCAATTTAAGACTTTTGAGGGCCCAAAAAAAGGATAATAAATAGCTTTAAAACCATGTCAGAGGGCATTATATCATTTTGTCAATACCTGCTCTCTCCTCGTCTACATCTTTTTCTCTCAGTCCCTTATACTGTCCTTCTTCTTCCCCTCCTAACGCTGAACTTGGACTGATAGTCTTTTCATTTTCGTCTGTGTCACTGAAGAAAGTCACAAAATCACTCCGATAAAAATAAGAAGCCTTATAGCACTTCTTTTCCTTTTATTTTGGGTTTTTCCTTTTCTCCTGGGTTTAGTTAGATAGGTAGTGAGGGAATAGCCTGTTTATTTATTTATTTTTGTTTATAGGGATTTCTAAATTCTCTCAGATCTCTTTTTGTCTTACTGCTTTTGGTTGTGCGGCTCCAGTGGTAATTTGTATTCTTATGGTTCGTTCTATTTGTGAACAGAGTGAAAGGGTGTAAATATATTGTAAGTAACGAAAGAGTTTTGACATCTCCCCTTGAGTTTTTCCTTTCCTTATGTTTCATATATTCCTCCATTGTGTGGATCTAGAACTGGCCGCATACGTGGAATAATCAGATGCCGTGAGCTTTTGTGAGGAAGGTGTGAGGACACGTTCTGTAAAATCCAACAGAAACACTATAACAAGCACTTGCTGGACAGAATGTATTCAAGGTAAGAGCACTATGCTCATCCTTGTCTCACCTACAGCGCCATGACTCCCTCAACACAGGTCTGACGTACTTCTCTAGGCCAGGAAAGATCAGACAACAGCCCCTGAAGCTGTGCTTCTGCAGAAACACTGATAAACAAAGGAAGAACTGAGTAATATATGCAGTGATGGGATGACGCCCCATGGATGCAGCAACCATCTTCATGTACTGCAGCGCCGGAGAGAGTATACAAATCATTAACAACACAGTGTTGCTGAGACATGTATGGACTCCAGCAAGCTAGCCAATCCAGAGATGTCTTCAGGCACATCTGAATCTCGAACATATCTTCATACAGAGTATGTTCTTCCTCAGAAGAATGATCTCAATAGACCTTTGATAGGGCAGACATAATATTCAATTTGAAAAGGCTCCAGCATGTTTTGTCTAATTTCTATTCTTGCTCAGCAACACCCCTTAAAAAGTAATATAAAAATATAAATCAAAGTCAGACATCCTACTCCATGTCACAAGCGCTGTGCTCAGGTGAAATTGGAATGAAATTATACAGCAAAACCACTGTCAATAAAGAAACGCTCTTTTAATTTAGTGAAATTATGTCTACTTGAGTGTACAGCATGCATTACAAAAAATCCACTTCCATAAATGTATTCACTATGCGAAACAGGACTGTAAAATAAAGTGATACTGATATAACATTAAAGACGGCATGAAACGGAAGTTTCAATAGTCTTTTTTTCCCTATTGTGACGTATATGTTTGAGTGAAATTGCTTCTCGAACAAGAAAAAATGTAGGGCGGGACTTGATTTTAGCCATGGGGAATTGATTGGATGGTTGTGGTTTGCTATTGCTGTGATGTCATGTGAGTGACAGGTTGTCCCGCCCTCACGCCAGTAAACACAACAACAAAGAAGAGAAGAGGCGTTGCTGCAATAGGAAAGGGGAGGTAATTTATATTAAAGTTTACGAGGGGGAAATAATAAAAAAATGACAATGTGCATGGATAAATCATTTAATAAATAGTGCAATATTATATTTAAAAAATCCATTTTGATTTCATGCTTCATGGTGACTTTAAAATACAACTTCCCTTACTAAAAAATATTGTTGGTTTAACTTAAAAAAATAAGTAACCTGGTTGCCTTAAAATGTTAAGGTCATTGAAATGGAAAAATTGAGTTAATACAATGAAGGAGATTAATTTAATCACCAGAAACTCAAAATAATATGTTATCGGAACTACATAAATGATATAAGTTGATTTGACAAAAGAAAAAAATGTTGTGATTACAAATCATGAAAATATTTTTTTTTTACAGTGACTTTTGTAAGCGTACATCTTAGTGTGTGAGGCACACACAATATTGTAATAATATAATATATACTATTTAGCGTGTATTTTAATGTAACGTCCCTCATAACCAGTCTATATCACTTCGTTTATGTATAATTGTAATTTTTAAATAATAACTGCTGTAATAAAAATGCTGATTTATGTATATGAGTATGTGTGTGCTGGTTGTGTGGGTATGTGCTCATCTATGGATACTGCATTCATAAAATATAAATATGAGATACTGAATTCAATGCCTGGGGTAGATAAAATGGGCCAGTGACTAAACAGCCTTTTTCATAGAATAATTAGGTTATTTTCCAAATCTCATCTCTGTTTCTAATAGAAACCATCACAACATCAATTCCTAAACAGTTTCTTCTAAATATATAAAGCTTGTGTTATAAATAAACCGTAAAAGAAAAGCTACAATTAGAATGTCGATACGTTCTATTTCATGGCAATAATGCATAACCTCTTTGGGCTTCTGAATGTGCCACACTGCCACTATGAATTTCTCGCACTGTTTGTGGATACAGAAATTCTCACAGCTCCGGTTTCAGTGAGAAAAAAAGAAAGGAAAATCAATGGACATTCGGATGTGCTCCAATTGAAATGTTGCCCGTTCAGTTAGGTCTGATTCAAGAAATCTCTTCCTTTTTCCCACATGTTTTTTGAGCCTGCCTTCTGCGGATTTGCAACATGCAAGCAGTTTAGAGGGAATATTGATGTTCAACGGGTTGTACTCTTGTAGTGCTGAATGCTCAACCGGCGCTACATGGAAAATAAATCTTTCCAAAAAATGTACCTTAGAATCTTAATACAGTAGTACCTAAAGGGACTTTACATCTATGTATACCTCAAAGCATTGATTTGTATTGTGTGAAATAAAAAAATGCCGTCTACCGTCTGCAGAATGAAAATGTACTCGGTTACTAACGTAGTTCTCTCTAGACGAGGGAACAGTGTACTGCGTAATATCTTACGCTGGGGTAAAACCTCTTTTCCACGAGATATTGAAGCCAAAAATTATCCTTAATTTTGAATTAATGTAAAACGTGTTGCGCAGCATGCAGACATAGGCTCACGTGCCCATTGGCTGTCCTGCGGCAACTGCAGCAGCCTATCGGTGCTGGGCAGGGACAGTTCCGTCAGCCTGTAAAGGTTTCGGGACCTGACACCACGCTGGTGATTTATGTAGGCCACCACTGTCATGTTGTCCAAGCAGACCAAGACGTGGTGACCTTTCATTAGGGGACAAAAACGCCTCAGTGCGTTGTCGACTGCCATCATTTCTAGACAGTTTATGTGTAGGAGTTTCTCCCGTCCTGACCACTGGCCAAAGAAGGGTCTGCCCTCGAGCAGCGCTCCCCATCCAGAGGTGGAGGCGTCTGTGGACACCACTCTCATACTCGAGGAAGTCCTCTGGTTTATTCCTGACTGGTACCAGTCGATTGCTCTCCAAGGTTTCAGAGCTGTGACGCGTTTCTGATCAACCTTGAGGCGAAAACAAACCGTAGGACCATGCCCGAGGTGGTATTCACGCTATTAGCCATAACTGCAGGGAGCGCATGCGAAGCAGACCAAACTGGAGTACTGATGATGCCGAGGCCATGAGACCCAGCATTTCCTGAAACCTTCTGAGCGAGACTATAGTGCCGCAGCGGACGGATTTCGCGATACGCTGAATGTTCAGTCTGTGCTTTGGTGACAGTCGCGCTGTCGTAGACAGCGAGTCCAGTTCTGTGCCAAGAAAAGATATTTTCTGACGGAGACAGCGAAATTTTCGCCCAATTGACTTTGAGACCTAGTTTCTCGAGATGTTCGAGTAATAAAGTCCTGTGTTCTATGAGCTCTGAGTGAGATCGAGCTGGAATCAGCCCAAGTAGTTCAAGACTCGCACGGCCCGAAGTTTCAGGGGTGCAAGAGCCGCGTCCATGCACATCGTAAATGTACGGAAGTCGATTTTATTTGTGCGAACCTTGTACTGTGGCGGGCTGTGTTTGGGTGTAGAAATGAACACTGGGCTGTGGGCATTTTTTTTACACTCATAACACCATCGGCTGTGTCCCGAATATCAGAAATTACACTGTTTACGTATGTGAGTTATTTGGGTTGCCGTGGAAACGGCATTTGTGTGCAGGCAAGCGGGCTGTGGTACCGGCTTGTTTACTGCAAAATACACTGGAACAGTGGCATTTTCTGGAACTGAAAGAGCGAAACGTTTCGGTGGAAGTCTGGCTGCGGCGAAACTAAGAGGGCTAGGAAGACTTTGAGGTCTCTGGCTTTATCTCAATCTTTTGCCGGTCCCATGCAGAGGGGGGCGGTGGCCGGCAGAGCGAGAGCGTGGTCTCTGGTCCCGGGCTTGATGATGCTGTGAAGCGGCGGCGGGCAGAGACTGTGGCTGGGAGCATCGAGCAGACGGCTGTTTTGGCCGATTTGCTGCGAGGCTAGAGTGCTTTGGTAAGAAATGCTTCAAAACCTGTGACGTCTTCTGAACCTCAGCAAATCTATATGCAAAATCTTTAACGGATGATCCAAAGAGGCCAGCTGGTGAGATGGACGTGCCGAGAAAAGAGAAGTCCTCCGAGTCCGGCATCTCGGATAACGTCAGCAGTAGGTGTCTCCCAGCAATGGTTAGAGAAGCAATGTTCCCGCCCAATGGCCTGTGCAGTGGATATCGCGGTGTGAAAAGAAGCAGTGCGGCAAGCTTTGGAATGTAGCGCCGTCTTAGCTCGCCGTCCAACAGAGGGCAGGCAAAGATGGGCAGCTACAGCTTCTTCTACTGGATGAAGAAAGTGCACTCTAAAAAATGATGGGTTGTTTTAACCCAATTTTGGGTCAAATATGGACAAACCCAAGCTTTGGGTTAAAAATGTAATTAAAAAAATTGAACCCAAAGGCTGGGTTTGTCCATATTTGACCCAAATTTGGGTTAAAACAACCCAGCATTTTTTAATGTGTGTCATCATCTGTCTTTAGCACCGTCCACAACAGAGAAAGCTGCTGAGACAGAGTTACACAGTCCTTTTGTAAGAAACATCCATCCAGACGGTTGACGGTATAAACGCCGGAAAGCTTAATAGGTGTGGCGACTGAAGGCGGCGAGATGAAGGCCAGCAAAGCCTCATCCTGCAGAAAGCTTTTTCTAAGACGGCGTGGCTTCTTCGATCTGGATGTCACAGGCTATGTGTTTTACTTTGTGGTTTTAATTATTGTTTTGTTGTTGTGTATCTATGTTGATTGTTTGAGACAAATAATAAAGAAGAAGAAGATCCAGCGATGAGTAAGCTTAGCTGAAGAGATGAAAAATCAGATTATATCAGCCCATCGAGCTATATTTACAGGCCCAGGCCACACTCGCTTTGGCATTCAATCTGATGTCACCAAGGACCTCTCTCGATAGGCTGGACAGCCAATAGGCACAAGAGATGCCTTGCCTATGTCTGCATGCTGCCGCAACGCATTTTACATTAATTCAAAATTAAGGATAATTTTTGGCTTTAATATCTCGTAGAAAAGAGGTTTTCCCCTATGCGTAAGATATCACACAGTACGAGAGAACCTCTCGTAAGAGAACTACCCGATTCATTAACATCGGAGAAGCCTTTTTCCTCTAGTACACTCATGACAATTACCAGGCTTCATAATACAGCTCTGGTGGAGAATTATAGCGCAACCCTTCTCTCTAGGTTGCAGACCATGCATTATTAATTGGGGCTGCTCAAAGTAAATAATTACATCTCATTATCAAAGCTTGGGTTTAGAGTATTGAGGCATGTCCTCTATATTTCCTTAATGAGCATTGTTAGAGTTGTTAGGTTTGAAAGAGGCAACTCCTCCCCAACTGTGGGTTTGTATTGCGAAATCAGAAGGCGAAAGAGAGCAAACTGTCGCTATCAGTTCACCGGCTCCAGTTCGCCATCAGGGCTGGGCTTACATTCAAGGGCTTCTTTCATTATTTCTGCCCTAACGGCTGCCATTCTGTTACATCTAGTGAATTTGAGAGATTGAGTGAGCTTTTTTTGCTCACTTCAAGAAGATAAAGGAAACGCAAAGAAAATTTGATGTAGGTCAGGAGCATGACTAGACTCAACATGAGGAGCTGAGACCATGCTCAATTTTAGACATCAGAGCATGACTCAACTATTGAAAATGTTCTTAGTATAAAACATTAAATTAGCCTGACAGGCTTGTAAAAAACAAAACACCAAAAAAAGTGTCTGGTAATTCTAAAATCGGAATCACGTGGCATAAACCAATACTGATATAACAAAAGGGATTTCCGTATTACATTCAGCAGTTTCTGCAACATGCACATACCAGAATAATGTGCCATTCAGAACCGAGTCGAGAATGCTTTTGATTTCATTTGAATTTCATTTGAACTAGGGTAGAATTGCAATGACGTGAGCGTAAACCAGGGCCAACACCAAGTTACAAACAAGTTACTGTGTCCAAAAATCAGCATGACTCTCACACAACCCTAATTTCAAAAATATCTAAATTATTAAGTGAATTAACACAACAATATTGACAATGGAAAGAAAAAAAAAACTCCACCCTAAAATGAAAATGTTGTCATCATTACCCTCAAGTTGTTCCAAACCTGCATGAGAACACAAAAGCAGATTGAAAAAACGATTGCTGTTAAAGGGATACTCCACTTTTTTGGAAATAGGCTCATTTTGCAACTCCCCCAGAGTTAAACAGTTGAGTTTTACCGTTTTCGAACCCATTCAGCCGATTTTCTGATATTTAGAAGAATATCAGTAACCAGACAGTTTCTGGTCTCGTTGACTTCCATAGTAGGAAAAAATATATACTATGGAAGTCAATGAGACCAGAAACTGTCTGGTTACTGATATTCTTCTAAATATCAGAAAATCGGCTGAATACATTTGAAAACGGTAAAACTCAACTATTTAACTCTGGGAGAGTGGTAAAATAAGCCTATTTCCAAAAAAAGTGGAGTATCCCTTTAATCACAGTTGATAGTCCCTATTGACTTCCATAATAGGAAAAAAAGATACTATGGATGTCAATGTCTACAGTCAGCTTTTTGATAACCAACATTCTTCAAAATATCTTCTTTTGTGTCCAACAGAAGAAAAAGACGTACACAGGTTTGGAACAATTTGAGGGATTATTTTTATTTTGGGTGAACTGTTTCTTTAATTATCACTTTGACAAATTAGAAAGGGTATCAAAACACAGCAATGGATATTAAATTAACTGCAATTAAAATAGCTGCAGAGCATGTACATGCAATTATAAAAAGCCAAGGCTAGTCACGTTACTATAGGTCAGTGATTTCAAAACAGTCACACTTTGTTGCGAGACACCTTTTTTCCCATTTAAGGAAGACACATCTAGTGATTTGTGTGAAAAAGGAAAAAAAAGGGTGGTGAAAAAAATCACTTATCGCAACGGTTCATTTGATGCACTGAAAGCGCAAGTGTGAATGATGCTCGCTCGCTCGCTCTATAAAGCGCATGGTGATGTCCGTGTTCCCAGTCACCGTGGATTCGCTTTAGATGGTGGGCGAGGAGCTGATCATTTTCATTTAACCTCTACATGAGGCCCCTCACCCCTGGAGTCAGAGACAAAAGGGAAATACATAATCTGGCAGCATGAGATAGGCAGGAGAATATGATCCAATTGGCAGTGTCAGGACAGCAAGTCTTTGGCTGTAAGTCTGCCCCAGCCCAGGAATGAGCATGATGCTGGTGGGCTAGTTAAATGTGCTCATTTCACACACCATTTCACATGAGGCGCTCATACGGGGGTCCGCCGCTCAACCTGACATAAGGGACCGTTCGACAGACACGAAGTCTCCGCAGGACGCAGGCACTGTTGCATTGCTTTCTTGGATATCTGGGAATATATAGCTGAAATCACACTGCAGGATTCGTGTGGGCTGGGCTAATAAAGATCTTTGCTCAGGGTAATTCATGCTATGTGGGTAGCAAGGGCAAAGATCAATACAACAACACAGAATCTCCTCAGGTGGGTTAATGCTGCGTTTTACTCCAGAGGCAAAATTACAGAGTCAATCAGATGATGGTAAACTGTTGTATAAAACTGATATTTTGATTGAGTGTATCTTATATTTTTAGCATTATTTTCTGATGAAAATTCAATTTTGTGTTTGTAACCACGCGGTCTACTTGACCTGCTTTCATAATCAGCATATGAGTTTACTTGAATAGTTTTTCATGCTTAAAAAACATTACTTTTCACATATTTTACATTATTATTTTTTTTAAATTATTTTTCACATATTTCACCTCTCTTCCTAAGCTTTCAGTAATGCTCTGTTTAGTTTCGGTCTCTATGAAGACCCTTTTTCCGAAAAGTCCAATGTGGCCTGATTGGTCGGCTGGACTAGTGTGTTGTGATTGGTCAAATGCTTCGAGTGTGTTTCGGAAATGTTACGCCCCTTAACCTAACCATGAGTTTCAACACACTACTGACTAACTCTTTTTTTTCTTGTATGTGACTAGTGGGAATTAATTATTTAATTAAAGAATATTGTGATGTTGAAGAAGACTGAAGACTACAATCAAAGTGTTTCAGGGAGTGCTTACTGATATAGTCAAGTCACCTTTATTTATAGCCCTTTTTACAATACAAATGGTTTCAAAGTAGCTTTAAAGAGGTAACAAGAATTTAAAGGGATAGTTCACTAAATGAATGAAATGAATTTTTGATATGTTTTAGCTTACCTCAAGGACATCCAAGATGTAGGTGTCTTTGTTTCCACAACATTTTCAATTTTGATATTTTTCAGTCAAACCGTTGCATTTACGAGTCATTTATTCATGTTTAATTTGGACTTTTCTGTGTATGCTCTTTTTGGTGGACCCCCTAAACCTGCATTATATGACTGATAGACAACAACGGTTTAAACGAAAAATATCAAACTTGAAAATACTGTGGAAACAAGACACCTACATCTTGGATGCCCTTGAGGTAAGCTAAAACATATCAAAAATTCATTTCAAAGTGAACTATCCCTTTAACGCAACAAAGATTGTTTTGACTGTAGCTCTAAAAGAAAGCCCCGTGAGGTTTGGTTTAAGTGAGTTCATCATTGATTCATTTTCATTGTAAAAAACATTAGTTATTAATTTAGTTTAGGGGCTGTTTACATGAATAACTAGAATAAGTCCCTTTTGGGGTCACTTTGTGCTCTGTAACTTTGCAGATCTTTTTTTATGCTCAAACCTCAACATTACACACTAAAGAAAGTTGTAAAGAAACGTATAAAAAAGCATAATAAGTCCTCTTTAACAACAGCAGAACTCAAGCTGACATGAAACCTACAGGTTTGTGCAAAACATAATGATCCAAACAGTTTATCATAATCTGAGAATGTTCTGGAAGCAATCTAGAGCATTGTGAGCGTTTTATACAAAATACCAAGAAGTGATCAAGAAAAATCCGAATGTCCTCATTTTACTTGTTAAAAGATTTTCAATGTCTTTCGGAGCCCACTGTATTCTCGTTCATTTTGACATTTAAAAAAGATTTTGATTATACCGATACCATTTCTATGCAGACGATCTCAAATTTTTAAAGTGTAACATGATTTATTGCCTCTTCTTAATTTGCCTGTCATTGTTTTTTTTTTGTCACTGTTCTGCCATATGACTAATGACCATTTACACACCATTTATCACTGTGGGTAGCAAAAATATCTTTTTTTGCTTTTCAAGCAAGTCCTAAATCAAGCTCCGAGTGCAGTCGAGCAAACAAAGATGATTTAACAGAAAATTTGGAGAAAGAGGAGCACTTCTGAAGAGACGTGCGTGCCTTGCATCCCGACGGCCATGCAGAAAGGGGCCTAATGAGTTGGCTCTCACTAGAGAGGTGGACAATACCCTGCAACCATCGCTCTGAAATGAACCGATGCAGAGCGCAAGCCAGACTACCGAGTTCTCTGTTTTATACAGTCCATTGAGTTCTTCTGGGGGGTGGGGGGGTGGTACGATCTTGTGCCACAGATCCTCTTACCCAAAACACTACACGGCCCATTTGCGGTAATAGAGCACATAGGAACATTTTTGCTGTGCATGCTGTGGACTGAGAAACACTGTCGGGGACGGCGACGGCGCTAGTGCTGCGCTCCCCCTAGTCTTCGAGCAGTTGGCCAGGGTCGCCTAAAGCAGATGGTCTGGAATGAAGACACTCAATATGACCCAATATGTCTCATTACACACTTACGCAATCATATACCGAAGCACTGAACATCTCTCTTTTAATGAATATCTAGGTCTTGTTGATGAGTAAAGGTACCTAAACATCATTACACTAAGATGAATCTAACTGAGAAGAAAATTGCTTTTTTTAAACTCAATATGAAAAGGCATTCACTCGCAAAGCCATTTTGCGTCCATAATGTCACATATTTACGATGAAACGGGATATTCAAAACAAAATATATGTAAGACGGGACATGATTTTAGCCACCGGGAAATGATTGCATTGTGAAAAGTGAGCATTTCATACCACAATGGTGCAAAAACAATGCCTTAACAGCTATTTGGCTATCAGTTCATGTAAAGCAACAGCCAGGACACCCTATGTGACAGTAAGTTTAAAGTTTAAATATTATTTTAATTATAGATTACAAAAGACACACTTTTTCTATCTGGCCAATAGAGTTAGTTCACCCAAAAATGAAAATTCTGTCATCAGTTACAAGGCAATGAGGTTTATGCTAGTGTCACTTTAGCCATTGAAAACCATTGAGGTTTGTACTCACATGTCAAACAAGTACGGTCTTAGAAAAAAAGGGTTCATTGGGGTTCTATACAGAACCATAGGGTTCTTTACTCAACTCCAAAGAACCTTTTATGCTAAAAAGGTTCTATAATCACAAGAAAGAACCCTTTTGGCACAAAGGTTCTTTATAGGCTATTATTCATTCATATATTACATTATCGTGCAACATTTGGTAGTGGTAATTAAATTAGTGTTCATTAAACTGTTTAATCAAGCTGATTTTTGGAGGAGAAAACTGAAATTGCACTCTTCGAGTGATATTGATTAACTGCATGAAATTATATAAATATACATTTTTTTAACCCCCACATCTTGAATTTTGTGTTCATTCACATGCATTCATAAATACATTTTAGGGTCTTGATGTTTGTCAATAATATGAAATATTTGATCCGGAAAAGACAAAACAAAATGATAATGAATGAACCCAAAAGATTCCATATAGAACCTTTTTCCTGGTTACAAAGAACCCTAAAGGGTTCTTATTATTGAACCCTTAAAAAGGGATCTGTATAGAACCTTTTACAATCTTTTAATGAACGTTTTGAAGCGTCAGAGTTTTGGGTGAGAATAGACTTTTAATAAGTTGAAAGAAATCTCTTGTTCCCAAGATGAACGATAGTCATGGGTTTGGAACGACAGAATGACATAAATTGACAACAGAATTAAAAAATGTCGGTGAACTAGCCCTTTAAGAGGGCTACTTTTTATTTTCCCACCATTGACAGAATTTTCCATCATTCATGAGACCCCACAAGGGTATACTGTAGGGGACGCTATTACAAATCTTACAGGATCTCAGACCAAAACACATGCAAAACGCAGAAAAAGAGATAGCAGATGCATATGTAAGTTAACACAATAATTAAACATTAAACAGCATATAAATCAAAACTACCCAATGTTACTGAATGAAAGGTTGACCCAGATACATGGCTGCGTTTAAATAAAAGATTCTATGCCCCTCTCTCGCTAGCGTCTCATTCACACAGATGTGCCTCACTGCTCAGTGCCCACTACTGGTGGAACCCTTGCAATGTGTTTAAATGGAAAACCCTAAGCTCTTGATCACTTGGAATCCCCAATGGAGCGGATTTATTATTGACCGTTTTTTTTAATGAATTTCGTGTTGCATTGTTGTCTATGGGTCCGACTGAAGTGTACATATTCACTGTCAGAAAAAAAGGTACAAAACTGTCACTGGGGCGGTACCTTTTCAAAAAGGTACACTTTTGTACCTAAAGGGCGCATATTGGTACCATAATTGTACAAATATGTACCATGAAGGTACCAATATGCACCCTTTAGGTACAAAAGTGTACCATGAAGGTACCAGTATGCGCCCTTTAGGTACAAAAGTGTACCTTTTGAAAAGGTACTGCTCCAGTGACAGCTTTCGTACCTTTTTTCTAAGAGTGAATTGAGTAGACTCGCTCAGACCTCAGTCTGTCCTAATAAACTTCCCTCGTGCACTTGACGAAGTCAAAATCACTTCAAAATGGCGGCGGGGATTAGTGCTTAGGGAAGTTTGCGAGTGTTTGTCTAAAAGTGGAGTTAAACGCAGCCCGTATATGCTGTGATCATCGTTCTGAATCCTATCTGGACGATTATCTCAGCCTTTTGTTTAATATGTTGCTTTTTTAACACAGTCTCATCCCAAAAAGTCAAATAAGTGACGTCTTGGTACGTCTTTTGACCATACGTCAATATTCGCCTTTTTAGGGCCCCCTTAAACGTCGGTAGATGGCGAGCCCGGGCCGTCATACAACTGACGCTTTACCTTTAACGTCAGTTAGGTGACGGGGTAGGTTTAGGGGTAGGTTTAGGTCTGGGGTAGAGTTAGGATCCCATAACCTCATCTACCGACGTTTAAGGGGGGCCTAAAAAGCCGAATATTGACGTATGGTCAAAAGACGTCCCAAAACGTCTGCTATATGACGTCTTGGGATGAGACTGCGCTGCTTTTTTAATGAAATTTCCCACATTCAACTGTAGAATGAAAAAAAATTACAAGGGTGTTTTGTTTTGTTTTTTTTAAGAAGAGGCTTTGTTTTTACCTTCAGCATATTGTTCAGATATACAACAAAATATTCGGAAGTTTAGTTTAAAGTTTTAGTTTGAAAGTTTAGTGAAAATACTCCACTGGCTGGCTTTTTTTAAAACGCTGGAAAGAGTTAATAAAGCATAAGTCTGACTAATTTTAATATTTCATTTTCCTGACAGCCATTTTTTTTCCGTGAATCTTCACAGCTAACACTTCTGACTTGAGCTGTCATGTTGCAGCTTGCATCGCTTTAAATATGCAAGACCTGTTAATATTTGGCCAATGATCTTAATTTAAATTATCTCATGTCACAAGTCTGCAGCAGACACCGAATTTCCCCAGCCTGTGAAGGCGAGGGCAAGAAATAGAGGCGAGAGATAGCGCAAGAAAGGGAGATGGGGAGTCTGCATCTGATAAAGCCATGCCACTCTGAACTGTGCTGATGTGAAAAACAGATGTAGGCGATGACCCGCTAAAGGCTATCACACTACACTCAATACACAGTCTCCTCTCCTAGCCCTCAGTGCCAGAGGGTGTCATCAGATAATGTGGGCAGAAAATCCATAAGCAGGAGCCTCAGAAACAGGGCTAAATTGAGTCCGAATGTGTTTTTATGCTTAGTCAGTTGGTTTAAGTAATTAAGTTGCGATATCAGTCGAACCTCCTCAAGCAAAGGTTTTTGATCTTAAAGAAGGACGCTCATTCCCTGGCCAGCGATAGCGACTTCAACACGTGCGCAGAAGCTGAAAAAGAGACGTCTTATCCACACGTTCAAACTGTGATATTCTAGCTCTGGCCCTGAACAGCAGGCAACAGATTTAAAAATACAACATTCATAGCAACAGAGAAAACACAAAGACTGAGTTCCCACATCATATCATATCACAGTGTGATCCCCTGACTGTTGCATTGGAATAAAGTAGGCCTGCCATTATCCACCCTCAGCGATGTTCAAAATATACTCATTATCACTTCAAATAAAATCGAAAATCCTCAGTTTCTTTTTCAAGCAAGAGATCCGATCCAAAAAAGAAGCATCATTATAATCATTTCTGGTTGGGTTATGCCAATCCTCCAACATCAGTAGTCAATCTGAATTACGTTTAATCTGAATCTAATTGCAGCTCCATTATCGGTTGCAGCTCATGACCATTACTCATAAGTAAACTTTATGGATCTCTGCCAATCTACTTCACACCACAGAAATATCACGAGTTGTTCCTAATACAAGGACTTTAGAAAATGGAAGCTGTTGATAGAGTTATTTAGCTGCTAACAAACAGCTTTTGGCCATCTGTCAGCAGTTGGTAACTATATTCAGTAACAAAATGATGACAAACATTGACACACTGCCATGTATGATAATTCAAAATGTATTTGGCGTGTTTGCTGCCTATAGAACAGGATGGTGACAGTAGGTGAAGGAAGAGCGTTATGACTTATTTAGTTTATTCAGTCCGCCTGTGTTGTGAGATGTAGATAAACAACATTAAACGATACAGACTCCCAACCAGGAGGAAACTCAGGGTCAGGTGGCATTTACAGAGCTACAGTCCTAAGAAAACTAATGAATAATGTATAAAACATAGTATTCTTTTTTTTACCTTGCAGAACGTACATGGCGGTGCGTGATCAGACTCGTAAGGAGTGCGAACGCACACTTCAGCAATTGAAGTGCAAAAATATTTGTCACAGGACAAAACTTTCGGGTTGGCACCGCACCAGTTTTCCTGACTTCCCTATATCGGCGTGATGGAAAAGTTCATTAGCTCATTCAATTATGTAATAGAGCCATCTTGGCGGACTCTGAAACCGCCAGACCTTAGCGTTCCAAGCTAAAGCTCTTTCCATTGCTTTAAAAGCTTCTCTGGACTAATGAAGTCTGAAGAAGTGACTTCATACTGCTCTAGGCTATACATACAGAGAGACATGCTTCTCTATTATACACCCTTTTTCTACAGCAGGTCCTGATGCCCAACCAGAGGTCCTAGAAAACTCTTTTTGCAGTGGCAAAACAGGGAAATGCAGTGCTCGGTGCTCCTTTATGATCAATGGGATTGTAGCTCTCTCACAAAGACCCAGGGAGTGAGTCATTGCTGCGACAGCCTCTCCATACTACAAAAGTCAGAGCAACTCCATCACACATTGTTCAAGCACATCATGTAGGTGTATGCTTTTACATAGCTGACTCATTAGGTCTGACAATGCCATGCCATACGGTATTGTGGAACAAAGTTACAAGTCAAGGTTTCGCCACTTCCATGCAGCCCCCTCTCTCTCTGACTGACACCTCCCAACTCCTTTCTTTTACAGGTGTTTCATTTAACTTGTCTCTGGTATAATTTCCAGTAGCAATTATAGATTGCAAGAGCTTTTAATAATGCCAAAACATCCATTAATGGTATTAAGGCATTTGGAGGTTTATGCAAACCCGTCTAACATACTGTCTAAACTAGCCCATCTGGTCCAGATGGCCTCAAGGTATGACATCTGCAAGGCTGATAAAAATCTTCGCTTCCTCTAGATATCCACAGGCTAAATCTGGGTCAATGGCAGGATGTCGGCATATTAAATTGTAAAACGATATGTTAAAATGCAACCGATCCAAAAATGATTAAACATGGCTTAAATTTCTGAATTCAAGCTATTTTGATAATTGTCGTCGCGCCAAAAAAACGTATAGTTGAACAAAGATTGTAAATGAAATATGAAAAAGCATAATTAGAAAGCTAAAATTCTTTGGATGAAAGTAATGGAAGCCATTAATTATAACAATATAATAAAATAATAATAATAATAATAATTATATATATGAAGAGTTCAGATGCAAAAGCCTCTAAGTGCCATTTGAAATTTTCTTCTAGAATGATCATTTTTATCAAGCTTGTATATTTAAATTCAGTAATTTCACTTAAATTGCAATGAAGATTACCTATTAATTGTCATTCAAGTGAAATTACTGAACCTGAATATATAAGCTTGATAAAAATGATCATTTTAGAAGAAAATTTCAAATGGCATTTAGAGGCTTTTGCATCTGAACTCTTCATATATATATATATATATATATATTATTATTATTATTATTATTATGTACCAACATTTTAATATTAAAAAGGTTATTATGCATTAAAAATGTTAATACATAATTAAATTTTTGTCCTCAAATTGAAGTCAGTGTGCATATATAGTAAGAATTTTTATGTATACATATAGCAAGCATTTTTATGAATTGTCTTGGTCATGAACTTGTCACGTTGCGCCTTAAATTGCATTTTTAAAAGATCTCCTCCATATCTTGTACATCCCAATGTCAATGACCCATCTTCTTTTATGTAATTTCTCTAGCTCCAAGTGACCAAGAGATTCACTATGTCAGACAAAATTAAGTACCATTCTCCGTTCAAATATTCTCATTGCAATGAAGCCCACCTATCCGGTAAAGCTTAATAAAAACATTCAATCCTGACAGGTGATTAGCATATGAATCAGTGATATGCATTCAATCTAAGAGGCGTTGATGCACGACAGAAAACCTGTTGTTTAGAACAAAGTGATGGGCACAACTTCACACTGCCTTTTTCACAGAGCAACGCAGAAAAAAAAATCAAATTTGCAAAAGTACCGCACTACTGGCCAAAATATACTGTATTGAAACCAAACGTCTCACAAACATCGTGCCCGCGCTGTTATAATGTGTAGCTAAACCAGCAAATGCCACTATTGATTTCAACAAATCGACGAAACGATTCGAGCGATGCTTTTCCTGCGAGGAATCCGTGAGAGATGTTCAAAGTTGACCCATTTCCATGCACTCACCTTCTTCTATCTGCTGCCGCTGTTCCCAAACACCTCCCGTGTGATCACCTAAACACAGTCGACTGCAGATTTTTGGGGATCTCGTTAATCGTTTGCTGTACGATGGCCCCCGATTCGACTAACTCCATTCCACACGTATGGAAATCACACGCAAATCTCCCAAAGCACTGTACCAAGTGGGAAAAGCTGTTGCGCTGTCCAGTGAAAGTGGTGCTGAAACGCGCTCGGGGCCGAAGTACTTTCCATTTCTCCAAGTCTCCGTGTTCATTCACTCAATAGAGGCAAATATCGAGCATATTTGCTTGTGTTAGAAGCTCATACCTGAAGAGATAGTAGCCTACTGCACTGACATAACTAGAGAGCAGAGCCGTGCTGAGATGTAGGCAGTGCTCTTCAGTCGAAGCAGTGTGTTCAACGCCCACACAGCCCACTCCAGTTGATCACACACACACACACACACACACACACACACACACACACCACATTGATGAAAGAGCTTTAGTGCAGCTCACTAAGGAAGCTTTAAAAACAAAAATTCTTTAATGAAAATATGTCAAAAAATTCTAAAGGAATTCTAATTTCTAATTTTATTCATAATTTTTAAGCAACTTTAATGAGCTTCAATAAAAGATTTAATTAAAAATGCTACAGCACAAACTATGACTAGTCAACTGTACAATATAAGATTTGAATTCAGACAATAAGTCAGAAAATGTAATTTTACTGTAAAGATTTTACGGTAACAACCAGTAGGAAAAATTGCTTTTTTAGAAGTAGACGATAATACACACACTCTTAGAGGAAAAGGTTCTATATAGAACCTTAAAAGGTTCTGAAGCGCTACGTATTTGGAACCCCTAACATTTTCTATATCAAAATTCAAGATGGGTTAGAAAATGTATATATTTATATCATTTTAGTTAATCAATATACCACGAAGAGTGCCATTTAAGATTTTCTCCTCCAAAAATCAGCTTGATTAAAATGTGATCTTAAGTTTAATAAACAATAATTTAATTACAACTACAAAATATTGGAGAATAATGTAATATATGAATGAAAAATAGCCTATAAAGAACCTTTGTGCCAAACGGGTTCTTTATTGTCATTATTGAACCTTTTTTAGCATAAAATGACATTTGGAGTTGAGTAAAGAACCCTATGCTACATATATAGAACGCTTTTTTCTAAGAGTGATCTTATCAAGTTTTTAAGTATTAAGTATGGACTTTAATAGCTAAATGAATTAAATAAATTTAATATACAGAACTGTAAAATATACAATCACCAAAATGTCTCCTGTAAACATTGTCACTGTAATTTTTTTTACTGTAAATAAAAAGGCTCTTATTTCAGATTATCCAGTAGGATCTTTTTAAAGAAGTCTTGTTTGATTGCGTTAGGACTGATTCCTTAGCTTTCTTGACTTATTGTTAAGGTCTGTACTACTGTATTTCTTCACTCCGGAAAGGAAATTACTTGAATACGCTTTTAAACCCCAGTGTAAATGTCCTGGAGACAATTGTACATCTTCTTGTACATGCAGTATGTAAAATATAAAGCATAAAGATTCAGGGCATTGATAACCACAGTGCAGTGAGAAAAGGAGGAACTAAAAATACAGAATGTCCCAAAGGAGACTTTTTTGGAATGCTAAATATGCCCATTTATGTTACTGTTTTTTTTTTTTAAGGACGCATTTATTCTCAAAGCACGTCAGTACAAATCTAGGCTTGAATACAAGCAGGCAAAGTCTCCATTTGGATGGTGGTATATCTAATGTATTCACATACATGCCTTCAATGTCAGTATTTACCAAACCATTTCCCCAAGGGACTTATGATTATAAAATCATTAATCTAGAGTGCATAATATACTGTTATCATTGTATTGTTAACTTGCTGCTTTTGTTGTTTATAAAGGAAGACCGACATTTTAGGTAGCATGTATCAGTTGTTTGCAGATCATTTTTCATTTAAATTTATTCATTGAAACTCGTGCAAAGTAATTTATAAGTGTCAAACTTACATCAGTGGACATAAAGAATGAGTTGCAGACCCTTATTCTTTTAGAAACGAGCTTGATATGAACTATTGTTTGGTGTGTCAAGAAAAAAAAAATCCGATTTTCAGATATATACCTAATTGCTTATTAAATATTTTTCTTATTCATTCCAGTCCCTTTATTGCTCTTTGCATCTGCTTTTAATTCTGTGGGATTTGAATAAATGTTTTACTGAGGACATTTGGCATTACCTCTTGTCACGTTCAGCTATAACTGAATGTACTATGAGTAAAGCACACAATAAATGCTAATTCGCCAATTAAGTTTTAAACCGTCCAAAATTCTGAGCTTATTGGCGTTTTGGGAAATCTCAGAGATAGAAATAAGTGTCATTTTTTAATGGTACACTAGCACTCCCTAGTGGAGAGAAATGCTTATTTATGGCCAACATTAATTTTTTACGGCCATTTTCACATACCAAAAACAGAAAATATCGTTTGTCCTTTAATCACCTGGAAAAAAAAAAAACAATATGTAATATATAGGCCTACGTAATTTGCAAATACAATTTAAATGTGCATATAGATATGTAATACACACTCCAAAAATATGCTGGGTTGTTTTAACCCAATTTTGGGTCAAATATGGACAAACTCAAACATTGGGTTAAAAAATGTTATTTAAAAATTTAACAAAATGGCTGGATTTGTCCATATTTGACCCAAAATTGGGTTAAAACAACCCAGCATTTCTTAGAGTGTATATATATATATATAGGCTATGTAAACATATTTTTGTATATATAAAATAACCAACTTTGTCTTCAACAAACTTCTCTTATTCCTCCTAACTTAAGTATGCTAAAACTCCACCAGTAGTAAAGTATCACAAACAGAGATATATTTAGTACCGTCCTGCAGCAGTGTTTTGTCCCTGTCGGACAGAGCTCATGTCTCTTTGGTGTCTAGCCAAGAAGCTTTACTGTTCAGAAGCCAAGCTGCCAAGCCACTGTGGGAACATTGGCCAGCATGTTACAGATAAACTCCTCAAGGTGGCAAATTGCAGTGCTGCCAGAATCTCTGGCACTACATCCAGTTTTAGTTCATATCTAGTGCTTTTGGATCATTGCTTTACTTATATAGTAAGAAAATCTGCCGTTGTTCCTCCACATGCTGCCAAAACAGGACTGACCTGCTGAGACATGGACTCTTAAAGACCCCTGAAGGTGTCTTGTGGTATCTGGCACAAAGAGGTTAGCACAGATCCTTCAGGTCCAATAGGTTGTGAGGTGAGCTGGCATAGACCTTATTCAGAGCAGCGCCATGACAGGTATGAAAGTGAGGCTGTGAGGGATAGACTTACCATGGTTCCAATGGCATCCGCTGTAAAAAGCTGAATAAAGCGGCTAGATTACTTATAATTTCCCACAGTTTATATTGTCGGGAGTTTCTTGTCAACTGACATTTCTTGGAAATATATTTTTCCAGTGTTTCATGAGCAGAACAATCCGAAAACACATTAAATAACAGTACAGCCCATTGAAGAGATGCAAGTCTATCCCTCACAGCCTCGCTTTCATTCTCATTAAAAATCAAAGATGGCGCTGCCGTGAATAAGGCGTATTCAGCATCTGTTTGCTCTGACCAGGGATAGCCTTCATTGGGTGCCCAACACCCTGTCGCCAGTTTGTGGTTTGTCCCTCCCCGGACCACTGTTGTTAAATTCTCACCCTTCACTCTCAGAAAAAAGGGTACAAAAGCTGTCACTGGGGCTGTACCTTTTCAAAAGGTAAACTTTTGTCCATTTCAGGTGCTAATATGTCCATTTTAGGTGCTAATATGTACATTTCAGGAGCTAATATGTACATTTGTGGTAATATGTACATTTCAGTTGCTAATATGTCCATTTTAGGTGGTAATATGTACATTTTAGGAGTAAATATGTACATTAGGTGCTAATATGTCCATTTTAGGTGGTAATCTGTACATTTTAGGTGTAAATATGTACATTTTAGGTGCTAATATGTCCATTTCAGGAGCTAATATGTCCATTTTAGGTCCTAATATGTACATTTTAGGTGGTAATATGTACATTTCAGGTGCTAATATGTCCATTTTAGGTGGTAATATGCACATTTTAGGTGTAAATATGTACATTTCAGGTGCTAATATGTCCATTTTAGGTGGTAATATGTACATTTTAGGTGTAAATATGTACATTTTAGGTGCTAATAAGTCCATTTTAGGTGGTAATATGTACATTTTAGGTGCTAATAAGTCCATTTTAGGTGGTAATATGTACATTTTAGGTGTAAATATGTACATTTCAGGAGCTAATATGTCCATTTTAGTTGGTAATATGTACATTTTAGGTGTAAATATGTACATTTTATGTGCTAATATGTACATTTCAGGTGCTAATGTGTACATTTTAGGGGCTAATGTGTACATTTTAGGGGCTAATGTGTTCATTTTAGGTGCTAATATGTATCACTAAGGTACCAATATGCAGCCTTTGGGTACAAAACTGTACCTTTTGAAAAGGTACAGCACCAGCGACAGCTTTTGTACCTTTTTTCTGAGAGTGTTGCTGACCAGAAGCAACCCACCAGCCTTGCCGTTTCAGAGATACTCTGACCCAGTCGCCTTGCCATAACAATCTGGCCCTTGTCAAAGTCCTTCAGATCTTTATTCCTGAACCTTCTCCATTGAAACCAACACATTGATAATGAGAGCTGATTGTTTGCTTGCCATCTAATCTACAGGCCTTAACATGTGGCCTTGTTAGGCGATGATCAACAATATTTGCTTCACCTCTGACTGAACAATGTTTTGGCTCATCAGTGTGTATGAGTAATAAGACCTCTTCATATTCAGGCTTTTTATTTTACAAGGTCCTTTCCATTAAATATATTTTCTTTCCATTTCTATAGCAGCTATTATAAACTGTATGCACCCGTTGCAAAACAAAGCCCTGAAGATAAAGCAGCACAAACATGGAATGAAGAAAAACAGAATAGGAAAGATTAAAAACAGTCATATTTTGCTGCAAGTAAAACTAAAAAGAAACATCCAGACGTGACAACGTTCAGTGGTTTTAAATTTTGTGTGACATTTAAATAAGCCTTGGATTTAGGGGGCATATTTGACAGGCAGCACAGAAAGATATATACAGCCATAAGATGGCTCATAGTGAGGACCCTTCGCGAATAATTCACACTTAGCAGAGCTCATTGTGGACTACAATTATTAACTGACATTTAAATGTCCCTTGCTAATATTATGTTAAACTATACATCACCAGGTCCACGAGGAGGGAATAAATAAAACAAATGGAACAGAGAAAGGAAGGATGAGTCTAGGCCAGATTGGTTCATATAAATCACTACCAGCTATTTCTTCCTTCAACACACACACACACGCATGTCTAAATCTTTAAATTATTAATGCACAAATTACTTTCTAGCACAATAATCATCATGCAATTTAGTGGCATCGGTCTAATCCAAAAAAAAACAAAAAAAACCATTGCTAATAATATCAAACTAATTGATCACTTACATCCAAAAATTCAAACTCCTTGAGCAAATCAAGTACATTTTCTCTGAACACTGTCTATTGCAAAAGTGTAAACTGTAATTAACTACTTCTGCACCATTAAACGGACAAAAAAAGAGAACAAAGTGCAGGATGGTGGCTGTAGGAAATGACTCCATTAAATAACTTAAAGTGAGCTGGCAGGCTGATAATGTGAGCAGCTCCAAAGTAAATAGCTTTACTGTTATTTGCTATTCGCATAACCCTTGAAAAGGGTGCATCGGTTAGATAACAGCTAGAAAGTGTACTAGCCTTAGCCATACAGCAGACTATCATCAATAATCATTTAAAAAACTTTTAGATTGTTGGAAGAAATAAATGCAGTCTCATTCACTGGGTAACTACTGTGACGTTAAAAAACAATGGCATCATAAATCATAACATGCTGATTTTTAGCTACTTTCCAATCATCCTGTGCAGCAAACATTGCTGTTGGTAAGACAACGGTTTGTGTCCTAATCAATGAAAACATTTCACAATGAGTATTAAAATCTGTAATTTAGCATTATTCTTGTAGGGCAGTCAATAGCTGCATAGTTTCTAACCTGTGAGTTTTATCTTAAAAATTCTGCCACCAATCTCCTCTATGACTGCCCAAGCTTCTCGTAATAACATAGCTCGCAATGATAAACAGTCTTCAATAATTGTATTTTTATGCCCCACAGAGCACAGTTTCCACAGCAGTAACATGCGGTATGCTATGGGTTTGTCTTAATGCCTCCAGTCATGATGTCCACAGTGTAGTATGTTAGTCATATCATTTGGGCACAACAGATTGTGTGGACCACATCTAAAAAATAAATAAATAAATTCAAATATACAAATAGTACCTCCCCAGGCCAGATAAACAAACCAAATGAGTTATCACACAACATTGCTGAGATTATACAGTATCATAATCATAATATATGCTTTATTTTTATCACTTAATTATTATTTCCTGAGGTCTGCTTTTAATGTTAATAATTATTTTTGCATGAAAATTATGCAAGCAATAAGGTACAAGAGGCTGTGCTATCGTGAATAAGTAATGGCTGAAGGGCGTTGTTAGGCACGACGTGCTTTCATAAAACGGTTAACACACAATCGAAATATTCAAGTAAAAAAAAATATGTATTAGTGCAACTTTCATGACGTAAAATCACTCAAAGCCTTCCTTCCGCTAGAAACAACAACGTTCTGATGCGTAATATGCATGAAAGCTCAAATAAAAACAACATGCACTCACCTAAAGGATTAGGAACACCTGTTCAATTTCTCATTAATACAATTGTCTAATCAACCAATCACATGGCAGTTGCTTCAATGCATTTAGGGGTGTGATCCTGGTCAAGACGATCTCCTGAACTCCAAATTGAATGTCAGAATGGAAAAGTAAGGTGAATTAAGCAATTTTGAGCGTGGCATGGTTGATGGTATTCCACAATCTGCTCAGTTACTGGGAATTTTGTGCACAACCATTTCTAGGATTTACAAAGAATGGTGTGAAAAGGTAAAAACATTCAGTATGCGGCAGATCCTGTGGGCGAAAATGCCTTGTTGATGCTAGAGGTCAATGGGTCGATGGATTCAAGCTGATAGAAGAGCAACTTTGACTGAAATAACCACTCGTTACAACCGAGGTATGCAGCAAAGCATTTGTTGAAGCCACAACACGCACAAGCTTGAGGCGGATGAGCTACAACAGCAGAAGACCCCACCGGGTACCACTCATCTCCACTACAAATAGGAAAAAGAGGCTACAATTTGCAAGAGCTCGCCAAAATTGGACAGTTGAAGACTGTAAAAATGTTGCCTGGTCTGATGAGTCTCGATTTCTGTTGAGACATTCAGATGGTAGAGTCAGAATTTGGTGTAAACAGAATGAGAACATGGATCCATCATGCCTTGTTATCTCTGTGCAGGCTGGTGGTGGTGGTGTAATGTTGTAGGGGGTCTTTTCTTGGCACACTTTAGGCCCCTTAGTGCCAATTGGCCATTGTTTAAATGCCACGGCCTACCTGAGCATTGTTTCTGACCATGTCCATCCCTTTATGGCCACCATGTACCCATCCTGGCTACTTCCAGCAGGATAATGCACCATGTCACAAATGGGAGAGGGAGGGAGAGAGAGATTCTGACAACATTGGGGATCACCTTATGTAGTTATTACAAAGTGTCAAATGAGAGTATAGTTCTGAACTTCTGACTATATTCTGTGAAGGAGAACATCTGTCTTTCACGGTGTTTCAGAGACCAGCCGTGTCGACACTACCCTGCCTGATCATAACAGCTTCACCAATTAGGTCCGCATTGAATATTGATGAATTCATTCTTCAGTTTTTCACATTTCACCACAGAGGAGTTACATCATACTCAATAAGATACAAGGAGCCTACCCTTGCAGATCTGTTCTGCGCAAGTTCAGCAAAGTCATATTCGCAAGAATCTAAAGCACGAGTACATAAGACAGTTTTGCTTACACCACACCAGCACTATAATTGCTGCAGTGTCCCTGAGTTATAACTGCAACGGTGCAGATAAGCAACTGAATCGAGCTGCCGGTTCTATAACAATCACTCTCAAAGCAAGCAATATGTTCCTCTGACGTTTTCTCCATTTGGGCTAATACAAGACTCTTAGAGAACTCTTAACAGCAATTTCCTTGTTGTTACGTTTCCCATGGAAGTGCCATTAAGGCAGTCGAAGTTGATAATATCTACATAGTGACTTGGATGTGAACTAGAGAGTAGTGAATTGCTACAGAACGTTCATGAATATCCCAAGATGTCCTCTCATTTGGAAGGAAAGCTGATATGTATCTTTAATTTTGTATTAACAAATTATTTCCATCAGCCCTCGTTGAAGGTACAAGCGAGTAATTGGCAAGCATAATGAGTTAGTTGCTATACATACTTCATTTACTGGGGCTTTTTTCTATTTAAAAAAAAATAAAAAGCCACATCCTGCTCAAAGTTGTCCTACAAACAATGTTCAATTCATATTGAAGGCTAAGACAAATATAGTGAATGTATCATGGCTATGCTATATGTGGAAAAAGGGGTTAAAATTACATTATTCTAATAACATTACAATCGAAAAATAAAAGCATTTTAAAGCAGAAGTTTAAGTTAACCATTAAGTTAAAAATTTAACTAAATCAAAACAAAATCACATAGCCTACTATAGGCTGACTAGAATACACATTCACTCATCTAAGCTTAGCCTAGGCTATACGTAAATTAGTTAATAATTGTTATCATTTTCAGCTAGCCTATTTACTGATTTTTATATCCTGTGTTTTTTCACTATTTAAAATCACCAAACAACATTCTCAACTTATTTTACTTCGGGAATTTCAGAGTGAAACTGGATATTCAACAATGTAGGACTTCTGAAAAATAGAGTGATTGGTGACAAAAAGAAAAATCGTTGAGCAAAAAGAGGTGGAGCAAGTTATTACACTTTGAACGATTAGAGAGAAAAACATTTCATCCTCTTGAATATCATGCACTGATGAATTATTCACAATATGTATTCACCAATGTGCATTGAAATAGGCCCCGTGTAACCTCTAATCACACAGACTGAGAGTGTTTCTCTAGGGTACTGGACTCCACATTGCACTGTAACAGTAAATATTGTGGTAACAGTGCTTACAGACTCACAATCTGTGCTTCATATCACACGTTTAGCTATGCCTCGGGGTAAGACAGCTGATCGTGGCTAAACCTCACTCTTTAGAAGTTCCCATGGTGAATGAATGCCTATGGGCTGTAATGCATGAAATCTATTATAGTCTCTTTATTTTCATAAGCAGAAATGCAGAAGACTGCTGTATGCTCTCACATCCTCTGCTGTATTTCTAGTAATAATGTTTCGCCACATTCTGAGGTAACGTTCAAAGACGTCCAAAATAAAAAGCATTTAGCATCTAACATTTAACTCTGTTCATCATAAACAGCGATCGAGTCTCTTCAGAAAATGTGGACTAAACTGCTCAATTCATTAGTTTCGCGAACTCTTTATGAACTTTTGAAGCATCAAAGTGGTATATGTGTAACTGTGTAGGGACAGAAAGCTCGCAGATTTCAACAAAAAAGATGTTCGGAAGATGAATGAAAGACTTACGGGTTCAGAAGGACATTAGAGAGAGTAATTAATGAGAGAATTTTCATTTTTGTGTGAACTATCCCTTAGCTTTCATTTTAGTTCTTGATGTGTACAGGCCTTAAATCTTCATTTCTAAACCACAGTAGTCCGTGCTATCCAGCTAGCTTACTTTCAGGGAAAGAAAAGTTTCCTTTTATTCCGACAAATATCTTATTTTCTGTTCCACGGAAGAAAGTCGGACTGATTTGAAACAACAGGGGTGTAAATGATTACAGTTAAAGGAATAGTTCACTTAAAAAAAAAAAAAAAACCTTGCTGATAATTTGCTCACCCTCATGTCATCCAAGATATCAATGTCTTTCTTTCTTCAGTCAAAAAAATAAGGTTTTTGATGAAAACAATCCAGGATTTTCTCCATATAATGGACTTTACTGGTAACCAAACGGTTCAAGGTCCAAAAGACACTTTAAGTGCAAACTGCAAACTGTTCAAAGAGCTTTAAACGATTCCAGACGATGAATAAGGGTCTTATCAAGCGAAACGATCGCCCATTTTAAAAAAATAACAGCAAAGTTTAAGTTTTATAAGCTCAAATGGTTGCCTTGCTCTGTTCTGTGATGCGTTCGTGACTCTCCTGTTCGAACTCGTTCATCAAAATGAACGAATTTTTTGTGGTGTCATTTGGTTCATTCAACGAATGAAATGAACGAACTGACTTGGGAAAAAGATTCGTTCATTTTTATCAAGAAAGAAAGACATGGACATCTTGGATGACATGGGGGTGAGTAAATTATCAGCAAAAGTTTTTTTTTTTTTTAAAGTGAACTGCTCCTTTCACTTTAAAAGCAAGAGCAATCGTAGATCATATAAGGAATAAGCTATACTTTCTCGAAAAGAAATCACTTCAAGCTCTTTAAAATTCCATCCAATCTAAGCGAATTCCTCACATCTGCACAAGTTATGACATACTTCGTCCTCATGCCGATTTAGTTTTGATTAGATGACTTTGCTGTACCAGTATTGATTCATAACAAGCAAGAAAACAGGCACAATCATTTCACACCATCCCTTAGAGATATGACTCCCACATTATTCCAGAATCACACTGTCATTCATCTCTTCTGATTAAACCCTGCAAACATCGAATTAAAACCAGCCTCAATAGTCACAGATGGAATCTGCAATTATGAAGTATATCCAAATGGAAGAATCATGATAGCATGATGACTATGCAGAATGGCGCTCTCCATTCAGTCTGTACACTTTGATGAGTTTCTTTTGTGAGCAGTATTAGATTCGGTGTCCTATATTTCATGCACAGCTCAATGACTGGATGACGTTCCACCTGCTAATATAGCCAATATCTCGCATTTCAAGAAATTTTCTTTAAGAATAACTTTTTTTTTTTTTTTGCATTTTTAAGATGGCAGGACTTAGTTTGTCCCTTCGTGCCATATACAATACGTTGTTCCATTTTAAATAAATATATTTCTAGCTGATCATGTCTCTATTTGTGCAAAATTAGGTTGTTTTCAATGCTGCAGTCTGATAAATACTAGTACCTAAAATGCATAAAGGTACTTTAAATATGTAAACAGCAGGGGGCAGCACTTAGTTTTATTTTAGCCAATGAAAACACCCCGTGAAACAATGAAAACAAATGCTTGCTTAAAATGTAGCTACAGATACTTGCATACACAATAAAATACTAAAACCTAGATATGAACATCCTAAAATCACTAATCGTTAGTTGACTACTAAAGTCCCTTTAGTCTTTGCTATTGTTGAGAAACTTTGTTGAGTCAGTAAAGTAGGCCATGCATTAACATAAAACTAGAAACTGCAAAACACATTTGATTCTGCGGACCTACTGCCTAAAAACAGCATTATTATTTGTAATAATGCCATTTCTCATACACTTTCAGATTTAGGTTTAGGAATTATAAAAGACACACATGTTTACTAGTGCTTTACAGATTTACATACATTTAAAATGCTCAAACATCCAAACAAAACGTTTGAAAACAATGTTTTCAGTGTTATGGTACTAAAGAGATAATATATGCATTTTACAATGTTCTCAGAATGGCATCATCACAGAAAGCTAAAGTATATATATGTGCATTGATGTGGTCTCTATTCTGTCTGTACATTTCAAAAGACTTCGAATCATACAATTTGATCTCTGAATAAACACACTATACTCCATAATTACACAGCTCATGGAAATGAAGAAAAGAACAGAATCGAGTGAAAGAGAGAGGGGGGAAGGGCCACACTTGAATCTATAAGAGCACAGGCATTGGCTTTATCCCTCGTGTGACACTCTCAGTGAAACAAAACTAACCTCTCACACTCACACACACACCACATGCTGCATGACCGCTTCGTTTAGGATGGCGACACAGAGAAAATGCCATACATCATCAGATGTTGCTTTCTTAGTCTGTGTTTTTGCTGTATTTTTTCAAGGTGAGTACAAATTTACTTTACTTTTGTACTACTGCAGATGTTTGGATCTAACTTAGATGTGTAGCTTTAAGAGAAGAGTGTGTGATTATAATGTTGCTATTAAAAAAAAAAAAATCGATCTACTCCTAACTTTTAGTAACTATTAGAAAGCAGCTGTGTGTAAACGTTTCAGAGTGTGCTATCATGCATGTATTTCTTTTTTTTTCTTCCTGCGAATGTACTACACCCCTTTGCATGACAGCAATACGCTTTAAATAAAGTTGTCGAGTTCCCTCTCAAGTTAATGGCTTGAGATCAATGGAATCGCTCTCTTCCACTCAGTGTATCTGTGCATATTTTATATCACCAGGTGGCCGTGTGTGCGTCTGTATGGGAAATAAAAGTCCATCTGTTGTTTTTCCATAATGCATAAAGAGGATTTTGTTCATTTGGCGGATTATGAAGCATCCAGGTGTTTCGAGGACCCTGGGCAGCAAAAGTTGTGGGCCGTATGATGTAATATACACATTACATATTCACTCAAGACTGAGACAGAAATATACAATGATGTTTACATTACCAAAACTGCAAATTCCAGATGCAGCGGTGTAAAGTTATTTTCTGAATCTATAATTATTCATTAATTTATTAATACATCTTGTTTTCTAGTAAAATATCTAAACTTTGCTTTCAAGGAATAGGCTACATCTGTTAGAATTATTTTATTTTAATTCACTTTAAATTCATTTATTGTTTTAAGCCAATATTTAACTATATTTATATCTTCTTAAAAAGAAAAATAATTCAAGACATTATCACTATTCTCAATTGAATGTATCTTGTTTTAGGAATATAGTTTTTATTACTGGAAAAAAAGACAAATACAAAATTAAGGAACTGTTTGAGCACTGTTTTGCCAATAAATCCTGCTAAATTGCAGATATGACTCAATAGTTGTTGAATTCTATGAATATTCAGTATTTTATATACCTATATATATATATATATATATATATATATATATATATATATATATATATATATATATATATATATATATATATATATATACACCTATATATATATATATATATATATATATAGACATATTTATATACATTCATGTATATATACATGATATATCATGTATATACATGTATTCAAGTAAACTATTTTAGATGAAGAAAATTAGTAAAACAATTATATAAATTAGTAAGTCCTTGCATAAAATGATATTAAAAATGTATAAAAATACTCTTAACCATGCATTGATATGAAGAAATGTGAATTTTAAATTTCAAATCAATTAAACATCAAAATAATAATGAGCAAGCTTCTGTTTGTTTCAGTCCTCGTGTCATTTTAGTCATTCAGTATCGTGTTTATTTTCCATTTGCATGCATTCCCTTACTCACGACAACCAAGAACAGATTTTGTTCTCATTGGCATATGTCCCATAACTCGGTTATTGTAGCTTAAAGGGGGTATGAGCTCTGCTGATAATGATGCTTTGGCAGAGAGTGAAGGAGTTGGGCTGCTCAAGAAGTGTCTGATTAGAAACATAAGAGTGTCTTTCCTCCATATGGTTGCTGCCCTCCCTGTTTGGGTGGAGACGGCGTGGGCCCCACACTCCTTTACTAGGAGAGGAAGAGAGAGACTGGGGGGGTCAGAGGTCAGAGGGGGCATACTGTGTGAGAGAGATCCAAAGTTACACTGCTCCTTCCCTTTAAATGGATAGTTTGAGTCTCAAATTCCAGCATCCCTAAGGGAACGCTCAGTGGTGCAGCAGACGACCAGGAATCTTTTAGTAGAGCAGGGCAGAACTGAACAAAATGTCCTATATAGTTACATTGCATCAGAGAGAGAGAGAGAGGGATGATGAATCACGGTATGAATTACAAGTTCCATTTAAAAAAAATAAAAACATTAGTTAAGGCACTAGCTCTCATAAATTAACAATGAACAACACTTTTACAGAATTTATGGTAACATTTTACAATAAGGTTCATTTGTTTACATTAGTTAATGTGCATTGTGCATGAATTAACCATGATTAACCAATTTGTTACTGTATTTGTTGTAATCTTTGTTAATAAAAATACAGTTGTTCATTGTTAGTTCACAGTGCATTAACTAATGTCAATAAGTTTAATAAAGTATTAGTAAATGTTGAAATTAACATTAACAAAGATGAATAAATGCTGTATACAGTATGTGTAGTTCATCATTAGTTCATGCTAACTAATGTTAACTAACTAACCTTATTGTAAAGTGTTACCGAATTTATTTTACATACACGATTATAACTTTTTTTTTTTTTTTCCGTCATTTTTTTAAACTTTTGCCAATTTAAAAAGTGATTGTAAAGACATTTAGGGGCCGTTTACATGACACTGTTTTCAACTAAAAACTTTTGGTAACGGGTTTCAAAGTGCAAGTTTTTGCAAACGATACCGTTATTGTCCCAACGAAACTACAAAAACGTGAATTTGTGAAAACGGTGACGTCATGCGCGTACATATTACATGTTCAGTCTATAGGCATATACTTTTTTCGTTACAAACTGACATCGCCAACTACTGGTCTGTCAGTATAACAGCGTTTTTAGTAGGGCTGGGTATTGTTGGGCATTTCACAATTCGATTCGATTTCGATTCTTGAGGCTTCGATTCGATTTCGATTCGATTCAGTATTGATTTATTAGCTTCGATATCGATTCAATAATTGCAATGCATTGATGAATCGATATTTTTACCCAGCCCTAGTTTTTAGTCGTTTTCGTCTGTACGTGAAAAACGTGAATGTTTTAATACATCTTTGTCAGTTAAACAAAGTGAAAAACAAGCTTTTAATGTTGTTAAATGTCTATGTGGTATTTTTAATACGCTTTCAGACAAATATTGTGAAAATTCATCAGTCAGAATATTTTCTCCTTAAAACTACAGTGTACCAAAGACATTTTTACTATAAAAATATTGCCAACTACAAATGTTTAAACGGTGTAACATTTCATGTTGTCCAACAGATAATGTATCCTACATTTTTTTTTACAATTTATAAATGTTATAAGTAATACCTAAAAGATTTTTAAACTAGATTCAAACATTTCCTGAATAAAATATGCTATGTAGATGTGTAAACTTGGCTAGTGCCAAGTGTTGATTGTAGGGTGTTCTGGACAGTTGCTAGGGCGTTATGGATGATTGTTTATTCTCCCAATTTGAAAGAGCCAATCCACAAGCCTCTGACAATTCTGGTCCTCCTTCAATGTAAGTCAATGGAATTTTTGTTTTCCCACCAGGAAGTACTAAAAAAGTTCATTTATGAATGATATTTGAGGGCAATTTCTTTTGCCGTCGATAGGCACAAGTGACAGATGTACTTGAGATGGGGATTGGAGGCATATGCTCATACATCTGCTGTCGTAAAGCTGATCTCTCATAGCAGCTGACAAACTGTCAGTGTTATCAAGTGTGAAGCAGGGCGTGATGTATCGAGCGTGCTGTCGGCTCAGGGAAGCTGCGACATGGGACATCGCCAAGTAGCGTGAGCAGCCTTGAGGATCACAGTCCAGATGTAGAACTAAAACATAGCACTTTATTGACACGCCCACCCCTTCTGCCTTCCTTTCCTCGCATGATAGCTTCCTTTATTATTCCTTCTTGCCCACGGCTTAAAAGGAATCCATACGATCCTGTTATTCAAGCTTTCCTGGGGTTGGAATGTCGAAACATTCCTTGACTGGGAATTCCCAGAGGCTTTGAGGGAATGGAAGAGACAGTAAACGAATGAGGGATGTAACTTCCTCTCATGGAGGGAATGGGGTGAAGATGAGTCGAGGAATAAGGGGGATGGGGTGAATAGATATAACATCTGTGTGGAAGGGGGTTGTAGGAATGTTCCCTATGGTTGTAAGGGGTTCACTTGTAGCGCTGAAGGGACTAGTGCATGTGTGAATTGGTCTATATGGCTGCGTCCTCCAGAGGACACACTGAGGCGGTCACATTTCAGTAAAGTATCCATTACACTCCTAAGTCATAAGAAAATTACAACAATTCAGTCCACACCCCTTCTCTGAAATAAAACATCCTTGGTGACGTATGTGTGCGGGCTACAAATGCGACCTCCGGAGGACACAGCCTTCGAAATGAGACACAGCTATGTTTGTTTATGTTCGTCTGGACAACGTTTCACCTTCATCGGTCCTTTCTAAAAGAGCTGCCCTTTCTGTCCAAGAACAGTTGTAAAACTAAAATACACATTTCTCTTAAAGGGACAGTTTATCCAAAATTACAATTCTGTCAGCTCTTTCATTCTTCTTTGGAAGCATGTTTTCAATTGATAATTGCAACCTCTTTAATCGCTATTTTTCCTCGCAATTGTGAGTTTATATCCTGCAATTCTGACTTCTATTCTCAGAATTGTGAGACATAGAGTAACTCAATTGTGGGTTATAAAGTCCAATTCTAAGTGGAAAAAAAACTTTTTTACTAAGAATTGAGAGTGTCTATCTCACAATTCGGACTTTATAACTTACAATTGTGACTTTATAACATGCGGTTTTGAGAAAAGTCTGAACTGGGTGATAAAAAAAGTCGCAATTACCTTTTTGAATTTTTCAGTGACCCCAAAATATACTATATATATATATATATATATATAGTATATTTTGGGGTCCAAACATTTTTTTTCCTACTATAGAAGTCAATGAGACCAGAAACTGTCTGGTTCCTGATATTCTTCTAAATATCAGAAAATCGTCTGAAATGCATTGGAAAACGGTAAAACTCAACTGTTTAACTCTGGGGGAATTGTAAAATGAGCCTATTTCCAAAAAAAAAAAAAAGTGGAGTATCCCGTTAACCAGATATTCAATCCCTGCTGTTAACTCTCCCCTCACTCACTATGGTGCGTTTTTAGATGTGTTAGATATGTACCACCAATTCCCCATTACAAAACTTTGTAAAACCGAGTAAAAACTGCTTCACGAATGTTCTGCCAAACTGAAGCCATGCTTTCATATGATAGTTTAAGTAATGTGCTTTCTTGTGCCTCAAGCCACTGCTATTCAGAGCTCTTGATATGCTTTAATTTACTGTCAGCTACTAAACTATGTAGAGCCTTCAGAGCAAAGTTTCATTGTGTTTGTGCTGAAACTTTGAATGCTTTCAAAGTAGTTTCTACACGATTCAATCATTCAAGATATTCTCTAAACAACCATTACCAGACAAAGGTCATATGGCAGATATACAGTAGTGTTGAAAACAAGACCAAAGAGTGACAATATAGATCTTAGTCGTACATTTAAGTCCAAAAGTCACTGGTTTAGGCAAAGTGTAGCCTAGGCCTACTGCATATAAGTTGCTGTCACCTTCATATTTGCTTTTAGCACAAGAACAGCTGTGACGGGCAAGTTTGTCACAGAGAAAACCAGTGTTAGCATGCAAATCTCAATTTGATCCTTGTCCAATGGTCCTCTTTTATTAAGAAAATGTCACTGCCCCCCCTCTTTTTCTTCTTATATATATATATATGAAGAAAAACAGATTGTACTTTATCAGAAATGCCTGAAAACTATTCCTTCTGTCATATTACAGGAAGGGAGGAAGGAAGTAAGGCAGAGTGAGTGATTCCAGCCAAGTGTCAATACCTCTATGTTTTCTTTGCATACCTAATATAATATTTTAGTCCAGCAGCTACTACTGCGCAAAGCAAATCTTCAAGAAAAAACAAAACAAACAAAAACCTAACCATCATTACATCGTTGTTGGTTAAGACGTTTACACAGTTGGCCTGTTTGCAAGTGCCTCTAAATTAGGCCTAAATGAAACTATTAAAACAATACGCCTCTGAATACCAGACACAGAAACACACATGATAGCACACACACATTTGTCTGTTTAACCTAAGGAGCCCAGGGGAGTGAGTGAACGAGTGAATGTGAGGTCATGGAACAAAAGCTCAGAGAAGCAGGATGAGGAGAAAATAAGATCTGAATTTGCCCATCGGATGATTCAGCTCATGTGATGAAAGCAAACCCCTTGGTGGAAATGAATCTGTAATGCTGAAAATGTATGTCAGAACTCGGGTTGTCCTTTCATTGCTGAAAATTGTGGCTGGTTGTCAGTTTGTGTGTAAATGTATGTTTTTGAGCAACGTTCTCCACTAGCTAGAAATGTAGTAGGCTAATTAAATATTTGTTTAGTTCTCACCAAAGTTCTCGATCTATTTTGCTGTAGATACGCATTTGATACGCAGTTCATTTGCATGTAATACAAACGCTTCCCACACCACTACTAAACCTACCCTAACCAACCCATGCGTATCCTACTGTATGCACATAAAAACTAATTTCCGCGTATAAATTTCACGATAAACACACTGCATGCTATGGAGACGCATTTAGTGTGATCGGGTTGATCCCGCAGTGTAGCTCCAATTTGCCTCGACACTCCTGCCTGGAAGTTTCTAGTATGCCTAAGACCAAGCGCAGTCTCATTCCAAGACGTCATATAACTCACGTCTTTTTAAAGGTAAAGCGTCAGTTGTATGACGGCCCGGGATCGTAATGTACCCTAAAAAGGCGGATGTTGACGTATGGTCAAAAGACGTCAGTTATATGACTTCTTGGGATGAGACTGTGTTAGTAAGACCTTGATCAGCTGGTCGGTCCGGGTGTGTTTGATTGGTGTTGGAGCTGAACTCTGCAGGACAATGGCCAATCCAGTACCAGGATTGGACCATAGATATGTATATAAAGGCTAGATGTGCTACGGCGGAGTTTCTATCATCACCGGCGGACATCTTGTCACAGACAAGCTGATGTAAGATGAGTGGTCAGCACGAACACAAATACTCTTATCTCGCTGAAATCTTGACGGATTTACAATCGGTTTGGTTTCTTACAAAGATTATTATTGTGGCGATAATTATCTGAATGATTATTTATTTATACACTTTTTATTAATAAGTATGCAGTGTCGTAGCTACATCTCTGACATTTATAACAAACCAAACCGTTTGAAAATCGGTAGAAAATTGAGCAAGTTATGGTTATTTAAATAGTACATGTACCATTACCACAATGTTACGAGTGAATGAGCTGCCTGTGACAAGATGGCCGCCAGGCGCTGATGTCGACCTTCATTGGCCAGCAGCGCGGACGACATATCTAGCCTTTATATAGATATCTATGGATTGGACACCCCGGCTGTAGCCTATATCTAAAGCAAATCCTAGTTAGTTTAAAGTCCAGTTTACACTGTACATTTCCTGGTTAATTTTTTTTTTCACTAAATCAGCCAGTAACAAAATTGGAAAGTGTATTACAAAGAAGTGGAATTTATTATTCTTGGGGAGCTACTTTATCCTGCTTATCAAATCAAATTTACAAAACACTGAGGGACAAATTCACTCAACAGTGCCTCCATAAACTAACACTCAAAACCAGTTTAAAAGATGGGGAATTGCATAGCGCAAATTGGATTCAGTGATCATTTTCGGCCGCGCCTTCGCCATTACCGGAACTGCATAACTCTTTTAGTCCAAACAAACCAGACAGAAGGCAACTAAACTCAATTTATTCCTGGTGAATTTCGCCTTGAAACATTAGCATGGAAAAAATCTAGAGGCTAGCATCAGGAGACATTTTAAATAGACTTTTATAATGACATAAAAATATAACACAAGCCAAAGAAATTCATCAGTTACAGTGCTACTGTAGCGGATGCCAGTTCTACACATCTCGTAGCTTTTACTAAAGACAAACATGGGAAATCTTGTTTATTGAGTAGCAAAACATTAAAAAAAGGCCAACATTTAGTTGGTAACCAATCAAAATAATTCCCCCTGGAATTCTGAACTTGCTCAAAAGAATTATGTAAAAATGCTAAACATTCACTTTCATTATAATGGGTGGAACGGATGTCTTAAAGCGCACTAAATCATCCTGACGGCGATCTAAATGTCTCACTTTAGGTTTCACGAGTATCGTGCTGAGCATTGAGCACATGACCAAAGACAAAAACAATCTCGCTTTTAAAATAGAATCACTCTTTTATTCAAAACATCTCTAGCAGAAATGGTGTGCAAATGACAAATCCAGAAGGATCTCTGAGACATAAGAGTCTCTTTATTTCCTTTATCCATCTCCCTGCCTCCTTTTCTTTCACTATTCTTTTCTTTTTAACCTCTGACTGGCAATCTCTGCGGAGTGCAGAGGGGAGTGTGTTGAGTCAGGGTCGGGGTCAGAGGTCGGGACCTCTTGTTGCACGGGGGAGGGGAAAGGTTAAGGTTTTATTAGCTCAGTCTGCGCCGATGTATTCATGCTCGATCAGGCTAATCATTTCATACATCACCTTCAGCTCAGAAATTCATACCAGCACAGCCCTTTAGAGTCAAATAAATTAGGTCAGTATTCATTACTCTAAAAAAAATTGACTTGAAACCAGCATGTTGAGCATGTTAAGAAAATGCAAAGCATATCAAAGATTCACTTTTGTAAAGTACCACTCAATTTAATTAATTTGGATGTGGTCAACTGAAAAAAAAATGAGTTACGTTTTCATTCAGCTCTCTTCAACCAAGGCCAGCATAACCCACTTCAGCGCTAGCAAGTTAGCAACAGTTTAAAAGAAGCATAAGAGGACAGAATAAGAGCCTGATTCAAACTCACACCATGGCTCATTGTGTGGGCTGTAACACAAGTGAGTTTTTTGAATTGTAAACTACGGTGCTTGTGGGTGATAAAGACAGAAAATAACTCAATTAAATAGGGGAGGGAAAACGCACGTTCCCCTGAAATGCTAATTGGGTTTGAGTCTTTGGAACTCTGCCAAGGCCACAATATTGTGACAAGAGATTTGAAATAACACATCAACGTTCATGATTTACAACTCAGTTTAAGCCAATTCATTTTTAATCTAATTATCTATTATCTAGATGCAGTTGAGAATGAAATGTGAGTGATGCTTGCAAAATCACAAAAGTGATGCTACGCTATTAGGCTAGTATACTGCACTACAGGTTTGGGGTTAGATTTATTCACGTTTTTGAAAGAAGTCTCTTAGCTCACCAAGGCTGCATTTATTATTTATTAAAATACAAAAAAAACAACGTAATATTATGAATTATTATTGCAATATTTATGTGTAAACCTAACCCATTTTGTTCAGGATTGCTTGTTGGAAATATAGAAAGTTCAAAACAATACAATTTATTAAAAAAAACTTTGCTTTTAATTAATTGAATGTGTCCTTGCTGAATACATTTTAGAGGAAAAACATTTGAATGCTAGTGTAATGTAATATACTATATGATTTTCAGAACACTGTAAAAAAACATTTTCATGATTTGTAATCACATTTTTTCCTTTTGTCAAATCAACTTAGATCATTTATGTAGTTCAGATAACATAATATTTTGAGTTTCTGGTGATTAAATTAATCTCCTTCATTGTATTAACTCAATTTTTCCATTTCAATGAACTTAAAATTAAGGCAACCAGGTTACTTTTTTTTCAAGTTAAACCAACAATATTTTTTTTACAAGATCCCTCATTTAATGTACTTTAGTCTATGGTTGTTGTTGTGTTTTTGCTCGTTCCATCATCCGCCAAGTAAGAAATATTATTATATCATGCAGACGCTCTGACAACATTTGCCTTATATTTCAGCTGTGATTTGTCAAGAAGGTTTAGAAAGAATCATCCGAGGAGATGGTGATCCAGTCTCTCCAACCGAAAAGGCGCACGGCAAAGGTAAAAAAATATATATATATAATTACACATTAAATTCAACAAATAAATGAATGAATAATGAATTTGTAAAGGTGCAATTTCTTCATTTGACCCTTGTAATTAAAGATATGAATCTTTATATTTTCCTCCTTTTCCCTTCTTTTTTTTTTTTTTTTTTTTTTTTTTTTGGGAGCTGATTAACTTATACATCATTACCAAGCAAACAAGAAACTAACTAGGTATTTATGACCAAAACAGGTGATGACATTGATTTTAAATTACCATCCAAGTTAGGATTAGATGCAATGTAAATACATGCTATTTTAATTATATACTTTCTCATTAACTATGAAGCATACCGCGCTCCATTAACTTTCCATTTCTAATCCATTAGTACAAATGTTTGTGATCTAATTTTATGTTATACCAGTTGAAAGTCTAAAAAGTGGAACGTACCCTACCTCGCAAAACACTCAGAAAAAAACTGTCACTGGGGCTGTACCTTTTCAATACAATTTTGTACCTAAAGGGTGTATATTGGTACCTACATATTAGCACCTAAAATGTACATAGTAGCACCGACATGTACATATTAGCACCAAAAATGTCAATAATAGCACCTAAAATGTACATATTAGCACCTACATGTACATATTATCACCTAAAATGTACATAATAGCACCTAAAATGTACATAATTACACCTAAAATTTACATATTAGCACTTAAAATTAATTTATTAGCACTTAAAATGGACAAAAGTTTACTTTTTGTAAAGGTACAACCCCAGTGACAGCTTTTTTGTACCTTTTTTCTGAGAGTGTATGACCATGGTCTCACCATTTAAAATTAAACTGTATGAGAAAAACTGCTTTTTTTATGAGAAAGATTACAACAAAATGGCAAGTAACAACAAATACATTTCCCTCACAGGAGATCCTCAGATCCAGATTGTTGTTTTCCCCTCCATATCTCCTGATTCAGAGACGTCAGAGACACCAGGAGCAGAGAGTGGGACCACTATACCTAACACACAGACCCCAGATCAGACCCACTCAAACCCACCTCAAAAAAACAGCATTACTTCAAAGGTTCAGATATTGTGCCTCATTAATATTATGTCAAAACATGTTTTATATTTTTCAACGGCTATACCCTGATTGTGTGTGCCATTCAGTTAAGAAGACATCTGGTCATATATTTTTTGTTTATTTTTGCAGGGAAACGTGGTCTGTGTGGATAAAATGCCAACGAACTACAGATATGATGTGCTGCTGAAACTAAAGGCCTCCTCCACGTGTGTAAGTTCTGGGTTGTGTTTATCCTGTGAAAACTGGGTGGAAAATATATAACGGGAGAGCTGATTCTATATCAGTGGCTATTCGATTTGGAGAAGTCTTTGGTTAAATACGGTAGTGCTGTGTGCGGATTTATACACCTATCCAGACTAATACAGTTGAAACGTTTAGACTAGTTCACCAAAAAATTAATTACTCATCCTCATGTCATTCCAAACCCGTAAGAGTTTCGTTCAGCTTCAGAATGCAAATGATGATATTTTTGAGGAAATCTGAGTTTTCTGTTCCTCCGCTGACAGTTACGCAACTACCACTTTGACGCTGCAAGTTCATTCAACGAATCCATAAGAATTAAGCCGTTAAGTCCAAAATTTTTGAAGAGTCTAAATCGCTTTATATGATGAACAGATGGAATGTACACTTTTATTCCTATAAAAGTTTTTGCGGGGAGTCTATTTTCACCCACATTATTGAGATAGATTATTTATGGGGGAAAAAACTACCAGAGGCATTACGGTAAAGAGAATTATGTGTATGGTAAATGTGATCTGTGCGTGTTTTTGTGAGAATCACACTTTAGCATACACAGCAATCACTCACATGCCTTTAAAATGTTTGGAAACCCACAATAAAGAGTGATCTGCATAATCTAGAATAAAAAGACATCATTGCTGAGCCTTTAACTTGCAACACACTATAGACAAACTTCATTTTGCCAACTATGACATTATATAAGAAGTTGAAACCTTTTTATAAGTCAGCCTTTAGAGACCCTAATAAGTGTGTTATGCCATGTGCTCAAGTCTCACTGGGTGGACCATCATAGAGGCCTTGCGGCCTGCACATCAATGGCATTCCATTACACGCTATGGGCGGCGGCTGTTGGGAATTCACGCCAGGAACTCTGCCAAGATACATACAGTAGATGGGCCTCTAGGTTTAGTTTCAGAGCCAGTAGAGTACCAAACTCCAAATAGAATGAAGTATAAACAGTCAAATAGAAGAAAACACATCATGACAGTAAATAATATGCATTAATATTGTGTTTGTGTGTGACTAAAACGGACATTTTCATGAAGTCTGATGATTTAAGCTAAAATTCAGCACAAATTTGACACTTTTTAAAGGAAAAATAGATATAGATCGTAGTCAAAAAGCTTCTGTCTCAAGCAAATATGCCTTATTTATTTAATTTTTGAAAATGGGCTCAGTTTATTAGCAATATATTTATCTATTTCAGTATTTTGAGATTATATATATATATATATATAGTGTTTGTTTGTGTTCAAAATGGCATTCTAAAGCTCTTATGAATTCTTCTATTCACCAATGTTCCCTTGGAGAACTGTGATATTTAGCGGAAAGGGAGGCTGTTGCTATGAGAGAAAACCTGAACACACAGGTTTCATATTACACCACATTCCAGGAAAGAAAGAAATATGAAAGATGGAGAGAGAGAGAAGGGGGAGAAATGAGAGCATGGCATCACTCCATTTGATGTTAAATATACATGACTTTTTAAGTGTCCAACATTTATTACAAACACTACTTAAATACAAAACTCTTTCATCCAATAGGAAGAGACTAGAACCAGGATACAGAGTGTTCTAGAACATCTCTGTGGTGAAGATTGCAAACTTGAAATCTATCAGAAAGACAACACCGATGAGGTCATAATTTATGGAGACAGCATTGATGGTTTGTATCATCTTCTTTTAATTTTTTGCTTGTTTTATATTATTACAAAATATTCCACAAACCCACTATCAATATCAATGGAATCACCAAATATCAATTAATTATTAGTATACTAATCCAAATTCAGCTTAATTGACCTTCATTAGTGTGAACTGAAATGTCCCCACCCCATAAAATAACAAGTTACCAATTTATTAACCCAAAACCGTATTCTGGACAAATGTGGGCAAAAATAGTTTTGATTTATTTTTTTAAAAATACTTCCCTTGATCTGAGCTGTACAAGACTTGGCAACTTTTCCTAAGTATGCCTCCTGAACACACATTTTTTTTTTTGACTCAATTCTACAATGTTAAGTGGGTGAAAAAAACTCCTTAATCTTGTATTTGGGTCAAAAAATGGGCACCCATAGAAATGAATGGGAAAAACTGTAATTTAGAGCATTCTAAAATAAGCCAAAATATAAGATAATGACAGCAATGTAACTTCATCTTTAGGTTTTAGCACTAAGAACTTATTGGAATGATATTTTTTTAAAAAAAAAATAAAATAATAAAACATAAAAATAAGCATAATTTACATAGAAAATATGGTACTTTTTGAAGTAAATAAATTCAAAAATACCCCCAAAATAAAAAAACCCACCATAAATGGATAGACAAAACTTTATCGAAGACAGTGATATAACATTTATAATAAATAAAAAGTCCTCTGTGCCCACATTTGTCAATTACAGGATTAAGGGCTATAAAGTGAATACAGTTTGAGGGCTACATATGATGAAATCTATCTATCGATCTATCTATATGGCTTTTTAAAGCTGAATTTTATCTTTTGTTACAAGTTTAAAATGACGGTCGAATTTCTTTGAATTCTTAATTTCATTGAACTACAAAACTTCTGCTCACTGTTCGCTTCCTCAATTCAAATTCAGGACTTGAACTGGAATTATACAATTCTTATTTCAATTCTGAATGGTGCACAACTCTGCTCTACAGACTACATCTGAACAATCAGACTAAACTCTCCTCATATTTTTTTGTTTCATGAAGTTGATCCTGAAGAAATGGCTGGAAAGATCAACAATGACAACATCACAGATAAGGTCAGTAACACAAAAGTGCAATAAAATATACACGATGAAAATGAGAGAATGCACATACACATCCAAAAGAAATTACGCTTAAATGAAGTATGAAATAAGGAATGTAGCCTGGTACATCTGCTATTGGGATTTTGCATAGCAGTGGTTTAATAAAGCGTTACTCCCAGATTCCAGGACATGTGATTCAATACGCACTCTGTTCGGCCTCTGAAACAGAAACACTACATATTGCCATGTGGTTTAGTTTAGGGTTAAGTTTGGGTGAGGTAAGGCTGTAACTCATTATGAGGTACATAGCTGTGCTGACAAATCAGATAAACACACTCTATGATACACATAAACTTAATTCACGCAATACTATAAACTATACAACACCTGCCAGGTAAAAAAGAGAATGTGTTGGTAATGGTTTGTCTCTATAGGTGGACGTCGATGAGGCGGTGTCTCGCGTGGGCCAGCGCTCGAAAATTGTCCTGATCTCTCTTCTGATTACGGGTTTGCTTCTTGCTGCTTTGCTAATAGCTGGATACCTCCTAAAGACTCATCGAGGACAATCCAAAGGGCTACGATTGGTGAGTGTGACTGTCTAATCACATACCAAATGAATCAAAATTAGGCTTGGGGTAGCGACAATGCTCATTGTATTTATGACTTTTGTCTTCATCAAGGCTGAGGACTCCTTTCAAGTGGATCAAGACAACCAAGGCAACACGCTTCTGTCTGTGGCTCCTCTGCCTCAACAGGAGCCTTTGGACAAGCCCATCATTAACGGAGAGTCTCCGGACTCACCCCCTACCAATGGACACTCCGCCACCCAGACACAGGTGGCCGATACTCCGATGTAAGCGGCTCGGAGTCAACAGTCAACATCAATCCAATGACCAACAAGAGTGAATAGACTTCAAGGGTTATCGTACACAACAACATTAGGAGTGATGGAATCTACAACTGAGATGATGCCCAGGGACACAATGCTGAAAGTATGAAAACCAAACGGTAATGTGAGAGGAGTCTGCTCTTGTTGAGCCTGAAAATGTTAGCAGGATATGAATAACCCTTCAGAAACCACATCTATTACTGTACATACAAACATTTACACTTTTAAATCCGTTTAAATCTCCATTCTTCAGAGATCATCCATGCCATTATACGTTTAGATGAGCCAAAATCTCAAGTATGCATTTTCAGTATGAAAAACATTGTCAAGTTTACAACCGCTGCTACATTACTACATACAATAGTAATGGTTAACAATCAAGTATGTTTGTTTACATGCATTAAAGGAGTAGTTCACTTTTAAAAAAAAAAAAAACTTTTGCTGATAATTTACTTGAAATGCCATCCAAGATGTCCATGTCTTTCTTTCTTCAGTCGAAAAGAAATTAAGGTTTTTGATGAAAACATTCCAGGATTTTTTTCCATATAATGCACTTCACTGGGAACCAAATGGTTCAAGGTCAAAATGAGAGTTTCATTGCAAACTGCAAACTCTGCAAACTGTTCAAAGGGCTTTAAACGATTCCAGACGATGAATAAGGGTCTTATCAAGCGAAACGATCGCTCATTTAAAAAACAAATAACAAAGTTTAAGTTTTATAAGCTCAAATGGTCGCCTTGCTCTGTTCTGTGATGCGAGTTCGTGACTCTACTGTTTGAACACGTTCATCAAAATGAGCAAATCTTTTCCCGAGTCAATTCGTTCGTTGAATGAACCAAATGACACACAAAAAAAGATTCATTCATTTTGATAAATGAGTTTTGAACAGGAGAGTCACGAACGCGCATCAGAACAGAGCAAGGCGACCATTTGAGCTTAAAAAACTTAAACTTTGTTTTTTGTTTTTTTAAATGAGCGATTGTTTCGCTTGATAAGACTCTTATTCATCGTCTGAAATCGTTTAAAGCCCTTTGAACAGTTTGCAGTTTGCACTGAAACAGTTTTTTGGACCTTGAACTGTTTGGTTACCAGTGAAGTCCATTAAATGGAGAAAAATCCTGGAATGTTTTCATCAAAAACCTTTTATTTCTTTTTGACTGAAGAAAGAATGACATGGACATCTTGGATGACATGGGGGTGAGGAAATTATCAGCAAAAGTTTATTTTTAAAAGTGAACTACTCCTTTAAATTTCATGAAATAACTTGGTTACTCTTTATTTAAGGTGTCAGTGTTACAGTATAATTATATATTAAGTACTACTGACTAATATTAATGAACTACATGTAATTACTATAGGGTAAGGAATTGTAGCTAGCATACTATGTAGCAAAGACACTGTAAAATAAAGTGTTTCTAAAAACTTTTACAGCAATTATTATCTAGGTTAATGCTAATTTTTACACATACTTTCTACATATTTTAACATATCAATTTGTATATTACAAATTAAGTATAATTAACAAACAACAATAGTATATTTCTGAATCAACATTAATTTAGATAAATAAATGCTTTAAAATGTAAAAGTTGTTCATGATCCTATATTCATAAATGTTAATGAATTTTGCCTCATTCTGAAGTGTTGTCCTATTTCAGAACCATTTACTATTGTTTGCATTCAACGTTTTTTTAAGATTAGGATAGCATGCGGTTATCAATGGCCTATAAGGTTTTCCTCTTGCTACTTTTATGTGATTTATTTCAGTAATGTTCAGGATTTTTATGCATTTCAGAAGTATTTGGCAGATGCTTTTGAACATTCAAAATACGTTTATTCGGTATGTGTTTTCTGTAAAGTAAACTCAGGACCTTGCCATTTCTAGCATTACGCTCTACAAGTTGAACTATGGAAAATTGTGTATTAGTTAAAAAGCTTGAGTGGCAGAGCGGTAACTCATTAGTACTGCTAAAAATCCTTTAGGAAACTCACTAAAAACACATTTGCATGTAGATCTTGATAGTAATGACTGATGAATCACTGACCAGATAGGCCACAGAACAAATGACATTTACCTTTATGTTTTTTGTAATTGCCTATATTTTTATACAAAGTATATTTTGTTTTATACCTTTTTGGATTGGTGTGTAATCTAGACATTCAGTTACTCATGGGGGGGATTGTAGCATTGCTGTTTTGTGCATGTAGAAGTGTGAATGAGTGAATTGTTGTATTGTGTGTCTCATTTCATTTACTGTGCAAGCCAAAGTTCTAAACTGCTACAGAATAAACACAATTTTCAGAATGTTTGACCACCATATCAATAATTTCGAGTGATTAGCATAGTATGTTCATTTGCTGTAATTATTTTGACATTCTGGGGAATCCTGAAAATGTAATAAAATTCTGTTTATATCACATTTTACTATATTTAAAATTAAATAAATTCCACTTCAGAGGATTTACCTCCAAAGTCAGCGAACAAAATGGGGAATAAGTCCACAGATTACAAAACACTCAAATATACAACATCTTGCCCATTTTACAGTTCATTAACAATCAACATACATTAAGAATCAGCAGCTAAACAATATAAATCTTTGGCTTTGAATGGTTGTTTAAGTAAACGAGTAGGCATAGTGAGGTTAGAGCAAAGAAAACACTAGTATGGCAGTAATAATGTCCCCTGGGCCACATCAAACTTGCTTCATGCATTAAAATTTCAGTGGATTCACACGGTCATGGGATCAAGTGAAGTGTGTTAAACTCTCTGTGGAGCCTCACAGTGGAACATTTTTTACTATGGTATTCTCTTCTCTCTCGCTCTCTTTGTATGCGTGTGTGTTATGCGTTCAGCAATAGCAGTAAAAACTGAAGGCTGAGCGGATATTTCCCTCCAACTATAAACCAGTTAATGGGTGCCAAGAAGGGGGAATACAGAAATCATTCACATTGCGAATCATTTTACCCAATGAAAATAGCCAAATTAACAACAGCTAGAAAATAATGCCAATTTTGCTGTGGACATTAAGCAAAAACCAAGCATAAAGTGAAATTTACTCCCAGTTGCTCTTAAACTAAAGTTTTAGAAATGTAACTCATTAGCAACTAAATAAACCGTAATTGTTATGAACAGTGTTGGGGATAATGCATTACAAGTAATGCGAGTTACGTAATCAGATTACTTTTATTATTGCATTTTAAATCTACAACAAAATATATGAGACACTTTTTCTAAAAAGTAATGCAAGTGAAGTGTTTCCCCTTATACTGACTGTTGTGTGATGGTGATGGTTATTGTAGTTCTAGACTAAATGTGAACATGCATTTACTCCTCTCACTAGCAAAACTTGTTCCTCAAAATGAATAAACAGTGAAACTCAAACTCTGAATATTGCGCAAATGTATAATAATTAAATTAGACAAATATACTTATGTAGGCTATTTAATCTCATTTTATGTTTTATGTCTTTGCTTTGAAAGGTTTGTTTGAGCTACGGCCTCTACTGTAATCTGCATTTCCTTCAGCCTGAGGATTATTCATTTCACATTTAGTGAAAAGGGGCCTTTATATTTTCCGAAAATAGAAAAACAAAAATTGTTATTAAAAAACAAACTACCAATCCCAGCCCAGGTGAAAAAAGGTAACGTAAAAGTAATGTAATGCATTACTTTTTTCCAATTAATAACTTTTTTAGTTATTTTTTAGAGAGTAAAAAAGTATTACAATATTGTAAGTAATGCATTACTTTTTTAGGGCTGTAAAATGATTAATCACGATTAATCACATCCAAAATAAAAGTTTGTGTTTACATAATATTTGTGGGTGCACTATGTATAATTATTTTGTGTGTGTGTGTATATATATATATATATATATATATATACAGTATATATATATATATATATATATATATAAATCTATATACAGTATATACATGAAAATATTTATTAAATATATACAAGCATGTGTGTGTGTGTATGTATATATATATATATATATATATATATATATATATATATATATATATATATAATTATACACAGTGCATCCACATATATTAAGTAAAAACAAACTTTTATTTTGGATGCGATTAATCGCAATTAATCATTTGACAGCCCTACTTTTTTTCCAATTAGTTACTTTTTTAGACAGTAAAAAAAGTATTACAATGTTGTAATGGATTACTGGATTAATGAAGTAACTTTCTCCAGCACTCGTTTCAATAAACACCACTTCCCCCATTTTACCTTCATATGGGGGATGATATAATATATATATATATATATATATATATATATATATTCATAATATTTCAAATTACTATACAGATGTGTAACAATTTAGATGCACATTTGTTTATTAAAAGTAGATTCTTTACAGACACTCCAGAAATACCACAGAGCTAAATATAGACCTTTAGTAAGAGCCAGCTGCAAGCCTCAGAGTTTGGATAACAACGGGACACTCACTGACACACCAGATCTAGTTCTGCAACAAACAAAGGGCTTAATGAATAAACTAAATAATCAGAGATGACTTCAAGTATGCCACACATAGGCTGATGAATGTAAACACTGGTGCTATCAAGACGACTCTCATGTTTATATGAACTCAACACAGCAACACTGACTTGGGTTTAGGTGGTCCACCACCTCAAAAAGTTTGAGAAAAACGAATGCATCAAGAATGCATCAACCTCCCTAACCAGGCATAGGGATCCATCCATTCATTTCACACGCACACACACAGATAAACCTGTCAGCTATGAGAATGAACATGAGGGGTGGTTTCTTTCACCCAGATGACATGCCCTCCCCCTAACGCTGTTTTACGACCAACACATGTACACTTCATGCTCTATTCCCAGACACTTCCCTCTTTTTCACATATGTGCACTACTGTATATATAAATCACTATCCTCCATAGAGAATGACAATGAATCGGTTCATTATGTCTGTTTAAAATATGGCTTTGGAATAAAACGACCATGCCGACCTATTTTTTTATTATGAAATATAACATTACATATTACATTAGTGGGCAACCTAGAAAATAGTCCACTTTGTAAGAGTGACAACAACATCAGCGATGGGTTTAGTGAACAGTATTTTAAGTAAATATCGCCCCCTAGTGTGTATAAAGAGATCCTGCATGGCAAGGACGTTACTGGACAATAACAATCTGCTTTAAAAGCAATGACAAAACGAAGAGGTAAAACAATAAACTTTTTTATTGTCAGCAAGCGCTTATTAAAGTTGTCTCTCTATCAAGAACAAGAAATATGGAAAAACAAATTGGGGAATAAAAGTGATTTTGTTTTGTTTTTTTGACCAGTAGCTATTTTCTTATTGTTGTCTAACATTCTGATCCAAAAAAAAAGTATATAAAAAATTTATAATTATTATTATTACAATTGGTAGGCATAAATAATCAACATGCAAACTGTTCTTTCTTGGTCAAAATATGTTATATTGACATTATAAACTTTAGACTTTTAAACGTGTTATTTGAACAGCTAAAATAATTAGCAATGCAAAAACTCTTCTGTAAAATGAAAAAACGAATGCAATAACATAGCCTACTACAGAGTAGTTCATCTCATTAAACATCTTCCACTAACGTTTGACAAGCATAAAGTGATCAAATAATTTGTCATAGGCATGTGCTTTTATTTGATACTGATATACTCAATTTGATAATATGACGTAATTAATCTAAACATTTATAAACGTGTTCTATACTAAACATGGAGGACAGATTGTTAATGTTATTGCCAATTTTCCTTACTATATGATCACAAACAAGATTTAGTGCTTCGGATCTTTTTCAACACGATGGAATGCAACAACAGATGGTTTCATGTAAACTTGGGCTCCGGACCTTGTCCTTTTGTTCTCTTCTATGAGACGTTGCGACAGTGTCCCAGCGATGCGCATTAAATGGTGCCCTGTACCACGTGACCTGTACAATGTTTGTAAACATGCGTCAAGCACATGTGATCCAGAAGTGTTTTTGGAACGTGTAACGCGTTGCAGCCAATCAGACGCCGGGGGAGTGTCTGGGAGGGGGCGGGGCTTGAGAAATTTCGCACTGGAAAAATCGATAGGGATCTTGTAATGATGCGAGGAGACTATGTCTCAAGAAAAGAAACTGAGGAATTGGGTCGTACTGAAACAAGTGAAGAGTGCAGGCATCCATGGCATGCAGGTAACTAAGAAAAGATTTCACTGGAAGTCAATCGTTTGAATGTAGGCTATCCATGTAAGTACAAGAATATGTAGGCTATTTTATTTATTTGTTTGTAAACCAGGATAATAGTTATTTCATTTTAAATACCTTAATATTTTAGTTAAACACAGTTTATAAATTATCTGACAAAGAATGCTTGAAGAATTGATGTCATCACTTGAAGTCTGAGAGCGAAATATGTTGATAATTATTCCAACAGGCATTAGAATTACTGCGTCACCATAGCTATTGCGACAATATGGAGATTGGTTAGGGAATTTCGCCTGCGTAGAGATTTCGTGGAGTGCTCCTTATTTATATCAACGCGTCGCGACTGATCATGACATAATCATAAGTGAGTGTTCACCAGTCTCATCCAACTGGAGGCGTCGCATTCAAGACAACGGCAGGAAAAGGATGCTGCGCGAGCAAGAGATGCGTTGCGTACGTCAGTATTAGAAGTGCGCACTTTTTGTCGATTCAGATTAATCCGTTTCAAAGAGGGACCGTAAAGTGTTATTGTCAAGAAATAATAGTGGAACACGGATTAAAAGGGGCTTAACATACATTTGTTGCCTGTTTTAACACCACATAGACACTTCATTTCACTAAATGAATGCTTATGACGTCAAACTGCGACAATGTCGGTCTTATTCGGCGAGTTTAACAATAAACTTGCAGTAGTTATTTGTTAGTGCGCACTTGACTATACGAGGTAAACAAATCATTAGCGCAGTGCTCACTTTTTCCTCTAGGTGGCGCAGTCAGACCGCATACGCTTGTTGAATGTACTGAAACAGGTAGGCATGTCATACTAATAATCTTTTGCCCATATTTATTTACTGAAATGCAAATTTACAAAAAAGCAAATTTACAAATAAAAAAGACGTTTAGAGGTTATATGTGTGTTTTAAACCCCCCTAGCTTATTATTATCTCATATAAGAGTTAGAACAGAGATAAAGAGAGAGAGAGATAATGTTATTAGTAATGCAGAGATCACTTAAAAACAAAGTGTTATATAGTATCCTGTCTAGTCTGACTAAAAATGTATTGGCCTGTTTGCTATAAATAATAATAATAATAATAATAATTCTAGACCCAACATTACAATTAGTGATACGCCGTACAGTTTAAGATAGTCCAAAATCAACAAGTCCCTGAAGACATCTTTACAGTCGCCTCAAGAAAGAGAGATCATATTGGTAACATGTCTGTTCAATGCTGAGGTTAAATAATGTATTCCAAAATAAAAGTGTTTAATCTTCTAACATACTGCATTCAACTGTTTGCAATCTGCTGACTGTATATTTACTGTTGTATTTTCTCTTTTCCACCATTTAAATGGCAGATTCTAAGACGCCTTTCCCTTTAAGAGCTGGATCAGCATTACACAAGCGGTCAGGTGCGCAGTTGCAGCTAACCAAGAATAAACTGATGTACATGAGTGAAAATGAAACTTGTAAACAAATGCTCTCCCTCCCTCTAGGTCACTCCCTATACTTTTCTATTGTACTCATTCTATGTATTGATTCAGGTCTAAAGTAATTCAAACATTAGTTCTCTACTCTCAGGTATAGGTACACAAAATCTCACAGCTTTCTTTCAAGGTAAAGTATATGGAAATGGTTTATTTGCACTAGCAATAAATATTAAAAGCATGTATGATCCAGAGCAAATTATTCTCTTCAAAACAATCTTTGCAGAATGAGGTCTAAAAGCACCAGAATGTTTAGCATCTTTAGCATTTTGTTTTGCATTGCCATCTCCTCATTTGCTGCTCCTGGAAGCTGGGTTCAAATGGTGCAATAGAGTACTTTATGGCATCTAGCACCATTTGAAATCAGTGTTCTTGGGTCAGTCCTGACATCACATGGGACGGGAGACCTACAGTAAATGCTGTGGACTACTGAAATTCTACTGCAACATTGGTGTGATCCATGTCTTTGCATGTCTGATTTGCACAATCTTTATAAATTGAATAAAAATGATGATTCTCAAGTGCAACAAGTTCATGTAATTCCTCTACAATACTGCAGGACCAATGCAGGCAATATATCATAGGATCTCATAATAACAGTTTAAAATAGTTTGTCATTGTGTTCATCTGGAGTCGTCAGATATTTGTGGTTTGCACAATAGTTTTTAAAATATCTTTACATTATTACCTTATACATTCATCTAGTTCACCATGGACCTCCACTGCAGCACCAGAACCGTCTCAGAACCTCGCAAATACCTCCGTTTAATAAAATAAAAGGGTAAAAATGACAACTGAGTTTTTTTCTTCACCGTGGCACATGTGTGCATCTTAAATGGCATTACAACAGGTGGCGGCATTTGCCATTTAAACTGGTGACATCATCAACAAGCGCCTGACGCTCACTCGCTACGTAACCATTCACCGTTTCAATTCTTGACCACTGGATGGCACTGTGTGACCTCAAAAGTGCATTATTATTGCCTACCTACAGACAAACCGATCTAAAACCATGTCCAAAACGTGCGTGCAATCGGTTCTTCTCGATTTCTCCAGGGTCATATAAACATAAACTAATCTCCAAGTTACTCCACTCCGGGTTTGCCAACCGCCATTAAACCTTAAAGAAGAAGAAGTTACTCTGATGTAGCAAGAGCAAGACCCCTTTTTCTCCCACCATCAGACCTACTCCCGATTATTTTGTTCGATGTGATATGAGAACGGTCAACAACTAGTTTTCAAGATCGACACACATTTAACTTTTGAACTTGGGATCACTTTCCCAACATCTGTAACTGATGCCAGTTGATTGCATTTAATGATCTAACGTGAGGTTATATTAAAACTGGATGTAGCCTATTGTGCTGTCCCGAGAGAGCATGACACATCTGATTGAACAACTCAACTGAGATCCCAGCAACTGTGAGAACCCTAGCATAAGATGCTATTTTTAACTTCTGTCAAGTGAGCACCAGTACCACATTTCACTTTAAACAGACAGTCTTTTAGATATTTTATAAGTTAAAGTATTAAAATTGCTGTCCACAATATGAGGGACATTGTGCTAAATGTGTTCTCGTATGTTGGAGGCCCAGGAAATGTGCTGCATTCATCAATGTCAAATGCTAGAAGCTCATCTTTCCTTCAACAAGATAGGCTACTTCAAATAAATGAATAAAAAGGATGTGCATTTCCTTTCTGCCAGGAAGAGATCTTTTACATTGCCATACAATTTTAAGAGCAACACTATCAAAAAAGAACAGTCAACAGATAGCATAACTTAGGGTGACCAACAGTCCTGTTTTCACATACTGTCCTGGCCGTCGTAGCTGTTTTTTTTATAAAGTGATGAAAATGGCCTGGTTTTTAAAAAACTGCTGGGAAAGATCAGCTCTACAAAAGATGGGCAAACAAGGAGGATGGTGAAGAAAAACAGGATAAAGAGGAAGAAAACTAAAGATATAAATACATTAGTTCCTTTTTGTAAGTTTGTGAGAGCTATTTTTGTCCAATTTCTTTTAGTTATTTACTATTTATATACTTATTTTTCTAATACAGAAGAGAAATTATTTCTATCATTATTTCATTAATTAGTTTTGAAACCTGTCAGAATAAAACATGTTGAGTAACCTCTGAGAAGCCTGAATTTGTGTCTTGTAATATGACAATTTTCTATCCATACAGAGGAGGCATAGCCTACTTTGAATGTATTGAAACTAATAAGGCATCTTTGAGTAAACTTTGAGTATCATTTAAACATCTGTTTTCTGGGCCGAGTGTCCTGTTTTTTTTTGTAATCAAACTATGGTCACCCTAGCCTAACTCCTGAATCCCATAAAACCTGTTGTCTGTGAACAAAATGAGTAAGCGTATTAAATGTCTTGTTTTTAGATGACCCTATAAATAAAACAGCCTACTGGTTTGACTTTGAGTGGTCTGGTAAGAGCTGACGTATCTTTGTGGTTTTGTTTACCACAGCATGAGTAAATACTCCTCCATTCAATATCCCTTCATTATTCTACACCTAAACCTACACCCCAAACACTGAATCATCTGCAGTCCTACTTCATGAAGGTGAAGGTATCCTTAATTATACTACATTGATTTAATGGTTAAAGGTTTCTCTGTAATTCTTAGTCTCCTTACGACCAACTGTTATAAGATAAAAAAAACGGAGAAGTTTTAGCACTGATAAAGGGTTCATTCTTCCAAGTAAGACTGAGTATAAACCTACTGTATGTGATCAGCAATGAATTTTACTAATTCAATTTGCCTCATTCCTTTCAGTGACTCAAGATCTCAAGAAACCAGTTTGTGAAGACGCTTGTCCTGCTAACTGTTAATGCAATTAGCGTAGAAACCTTTTATTAGATTTGTAGTGGTGCTACATTCTATTCAAAATGTTTACTGGGTTTACATTCCATAGCATTCTTATATTTATGTGATGTAAAAATTTAAAACAAAATGAATGAATTAAAACTAAATCCATAAAATGGTCCCATGATGGGAACCTTTCATCATTTACTCACCCTCAAGTTCCAAACCTGTATGAATTTCTTTCACAAAAGAATGGGGACCGTCAACTGTTTGGTTATCAACATTCTTCAAAAATATATTTTTGTTGTTGTTCATGCAGGCTTGAAACAACTGGGTGAGTAAATGATGACATTTTAATTTTTGGGTGAACGTCCCCTTTAAAGGAGTAGTTCACTTTTGAAAACACTTTTGCTGAGAATTTACTCACCCCCATGTTATCCAAGATGTCCATGTCTTTCTTTCTTCAGTCGAAAAGAAATTAAGGGTTTTGATGAAAACATTCCAGGATTTTACTCCATATATTGCACTTTACTGGTAACCAAACGGTTCAAGGTCCAAACGACACTTTCGGTACAAACTGTAAACTGTTCAAAGGGCTTTAAACGATTCCAGATGATGAATAAGGGTCTTATCAAGCAAAACGATCGGTCTTTTAATAAATAAATAACAAAGTTTAAGTTTTATAAGCTCAAATGGTCACCTTGCTCTGTTCTGTGACACGTTTGTTACTCCTGTTCGAACACGTTCATCAAAGTGAACGAATCTTTTCCCGTTCCGAGTCATTTGGTTCATTCAACAAACAAAATGAACAAATTGACTCGCAAAAAAGATTTGTTCATTTTGATGACCGTTTTCTTGAACCGTTTGGTTCCCTCTGAAGTCCATTATAATGGAGAAAAAATGCTGGAATGTTTTCATTAAAAACCTTAATTTCTTTTCAACTGAAGAAAGAATGACATGGATATCTTGGATGACATGGGGGAGAGTAAATTATCAGCAAAAGTTTTTTCAAAAGTGAACTACTCCTTTAGTCTCTATATGTAACCTTTTTTTAAGAGTTACCATCACTATTATTATTGAACAAACTAAGGTTAGGTATTTAAAAACGACTAAGCCTATAGTTTTACACATACTTCGACCAAATGTTTGTGCTAGGCACAGCTTCAAGTGAGAAGATTTTCTAAGCTATCTGACTTACAATTTAAAACCAGGAAACAATCAAATGGGAGGAAACAATTAGCAACCACAAAACAACATCTCGTCCACCCAGTTTTCCCACACTTGCCAAGAAGAAAGTTTTGCTCTTCAACTGTTAAAACATAAATGACATTTTATATTTTTTCATCAAATAAAAAAGGCGTCAGAAAAACTATTACTTTAATAGTTTGAAATCAAAATCTTATTCCAGCTTTTTGAGAACAACATTGAAACTTTTTCTTTGCTTTCATGGGATTGGCCAAGGTCTCTATAGCACATTGTCTGGATGACTCTACAGTTGATGAAGTATTTGACTTGAATAGCAGCAACTATCTCTGCCATTGTCCTGGTAACCACATTGTTGTTTGGTTCTACTGCTGACGTAATAGGACACTATTGAAAAGGGAGTGCAACATTTATTATTTTCAGCTCACATCAATAACGTGTACTCATTCGGGATCAGGTTTCCTCGCCATATGGTCACGGAAATCCTGATCCAGACTGTTGGTGCACTATCAATTGGTCCAAATAAAACTGTACTTTTAAAAACCGAAAAGACATGAGTGGAAACATGTGGCTTTTGGGAGATCATTTTGGGTGGATTCTTGACTACGAGATGGGGAAATTCTGAGGTCAGGATATAATCATATACTGAGAGGGAGAACACACTCAAGTTTAAATATCTTTATTAACATACAAAAATACCATCTTATGTTTTCATCAATAACTGGAAGCACATTATATAGCAATCATAAATAAATACATTTTTTTAGTTTATAAAATACAACACTGAATTATGAAACTTCAACTTGAAGTAGTCCACTTAGCCTTAGAACAAAGGAGCCGTCCGATTGTTTGCCCTGTGGTGGAGAGTCCAGAGAAAACATTGAGGAAAATGAAACATCGCTGTTATTCAAAATAATAACACATTAAGAATAATTAATGGAGACGATTTTGCAACTAATGCCAGAAAAAACTCTCCAACTATGAGTGTATTAGTCTGAGATGATGGCATTTGATTGTGACTGTACAACAAAAGAAACCTCATATTAAGCGTATGAAGATTTTGATGGGTAAATACCTTGGGTTTACAGACTTTGATTTAGCAATAACTCCTCTTTTGTCTTCTTGCCTTCTCCAGTATTGTATGAACTATGCACCATTATCAAACGAAGAGATAGAGTCATTATAATACATTATTTATTGGACACATTCATTTCTTGTTAACATTCAATTAGCCATCCGTTCTGCGTGCTGTTTGGATGTAATTAGTATCTGGTGCAGACAGTAACTCTGCATAGTTATGTTGTCATTTTGTTAGCAGCAATCTTTCCTTTGTGACAGCAGACCTTTTAATTAAAACGTGTGGGTTTCTTTTTAACATTCTGCAGATCATTATGTGCCCAGACACACTGTAATGTCTTTTCACATGAACATTGAGGTTACTTGCCAATTAGTTAGTGAGCCAACCGACCATGTGAGCATGCAGGTAAATCCCAAGAAAATTAAGAGTGGACAGTTTAATGGACTTCCTTGAAACTTTGAACTTCTGTTAATGTACAACAGACACTAATTAATAATTGAGAATTTAAAGTGCCCCAATTATCCTATTTTTAAAGACCCTAATTTTGCTTTGGAGGTCTCCTACAAAAGGTCAAAAAACACATTATTTTTCTCATAATATACATTGCAGCCTCAACTATTTTCTCTCAGTCTCTCAAATGATTTGATAAAGGATTCAGTCTCTCTAAAAACTTTTTTTTTTTTTTTTGCAGTGAGTTTACAATTCTCTTATTGGTCAGACGGCCCAGACGGCCCGGTCTGTTGTGATTGGTCAACTGCTTACATGTGGTCAGAGACAAAGGGCCAATTACCATATCTGAATTTCCACACAGTGAAATAAACTGTAATGCTGTCAAATATCAATTCGAGCCGAGTCTTCATCTTTTGAAAGTGCGTGTAAAGTGGATTTTCATCAAGATGTCAATGGCACAAACTCTTCCAGGTCACAGCTTGCATTGTTTGAGGCTGGTTCAAAGTAGACGTTGTTCATGGGTAGCCAATAAAAGCTACAAATCCCTCAATAGTATCCCTCTGTGACTAAGGCTATTAGAAATGTCAGACTCTCCATCACCATCCAACAACCCCCACCCGTGGGAGACAATAACTCCCTTTATCCCGCACTTTGATCTTTGGGACATTGCAGCCCTTTCACATTCATAAACAGCTATATCATAGCCTACATGAAAGGTAATGTCCAAAAAACATAATAGGGGCAATTTAAAAGTGAGCTGCAAATCAACTACAAATCCAACACAAGGACCGCTAGCTTCCGGATTGATAGTGAAAGCACGCATCTAAGTGAAGCATTTTCTGTCCCCCCTTATCATAAACGAAGAGCATATGAAAAGATGGCATTCATGCAAGAGACAGCAAAAGAAAGCATCAGGTCAAGGCATGTCTACAGCAGAATGCAGGAGAAGCAGAGACACATGACTTTAGCATACGACAGATTCAAAGATATACTCACCCTCTATGTTTATATTCACGACACGAAACCAAAATGATGAAAAGACAGACTGCGGACACTAAGAAAATATTAAAATATTATATAAAATATTAAACAATGCCGTAAACAGTTAAAGGTGTACACACTTTCGCTCAAAAGTATGGGGTCAGCAAAAAAAATTTATGTTGTTGAAAGTTTCTTATGCTCACAAAGGCTGCATTTATTTGATCAAAAATGCAGTAAAAACCTTTTCTATATTTTAATATTTTCAAATAATAATGTATTCTTATGATGCTAAAGCAACATTTTCAGCACCATTTCTCCAGTTTTTAGACTCACATGATCCTTCCTTAAGTGCTGCTTAATATTTTTCAAGAAACCGTGATATTTTTTTTCAGGATTATAAGTAGATTGTTCAAAATAACAGCATTTTGAAACAAAAAACAGAACTGTTGGTCAATCTAATGTGTCCTTGTTAAATAAAAGCATTCATTTCTTTCAACAATAACAATGAAAAAATGCAATGACCCCAAACTTTTGAACACTACATATAAAAATGCACATAATTTTAGATAAAAGTCTATCATTTAATCCAAATTATTCAGATGCTTACCGAAAATTATACACATGGCTATCACAGCACCACGACCTGAAAGATCAGCCGTTGTGTTATTAGAAATACATGAACAAAAGGAAATAAATATTTCATTGACATGTGGCCTCGGTTATTAAACAGTGCCGTAAACAGCAAAAGGTGTATACACACTTTCGCACAAAAGTATGTATAATTTAATCTTACTTTTAAACTTGAACTAGACAAAATAACTCATTCTTATCATTGACTGTTATATTATATGGTGACATATGTTCCTGACTTCAGTAACCGCATTTCTTTCCCTGATGCATTCGGACATTTCATTCAGTAGCAGACGTATCATTGGTTTTAAAGGATGACTCACTTAGTAATTCAGAATTGGGCTGTTCTTCATGTGTTCCTGCAATAATAACCATTACAGCATTACATAACAAATGATCCAGAATCAGAATATGCTATGGGCTGGGCTTCTTACCATGTGAATGGGTGGTGGCTGTGGCTGTTGTGGTTTTGTTTGTGTTTGTGGTAGTGATAGCTGGTGTCTGTGTTATGATGTCTGAAAGAAAATATTAACATGTCATTATCTACTTTGCCATCTTCTTCAATACAACACTCCACATGTAAACATCTCAGCAGTTTAGTTGACGGCAACATAACATTTAACAAAAAAAAAGTATATTTCTCATTCATTTTGTTAAGTATAATTGCGTAAAGTGCAAGAATATTTTTAAGCATGCTTTATGTAGTAAGCAAGCATACAGTACTAGTATCAATGTGCTTGTATTATTTCAGCCACCTCAACCCTGACATCAGGTCAGTTTGACACATTTTTCCAGTGGAGAATGCAGCAGAGTTTCCCTTGGAATCAGCACAGGAAACGCTGCAGATTCTGTACGGGTCTACTTATCACTCATATCATGAATTCAGACCTTGGGGAAAAAAATCCCATCCATTTTAGCATTCAGAAGTTTAAGCTTACCTTGAAGACAGACAGGAAGGGCAGACCAGCCACTCTCTTCACACACTGACGTAGCAAAACCTTTCATCCTGTAACCTGGCCAGCATTCAAACGTGGCTTTACTTTTATAAGAGTATGGAGGATTTCCTTCAGTCTGGTTACCGAACCTAATTTCAGGAACTTGGCATTCAATTTCTGAGAATAGAAAGGAAACTGGATTAAGTCAGTAATTTTTTTTTCTTCTGTAAGGCAGTAAATACTTGCGGAATGTAATATGCAAAATATTGTAATGAAACCACATAGGGACACACATCAAGGCATCTGGAACACTGGAATTTCAGTAATGTTAAGTAGAGCCCAATGAAATGTCAAAACAAGATTCCAAATGGTTTTATAAACCAAGACTATAAAAGAATGTTTCTCTGGAAAGAAACATTTACAGAAAGATTTCTGTTTTAAACATTACTGAAATGTTTATCGGTTCTTCAATATTAGGAGTGCCAATAAATGGCTCGATTTGGTGGGACGCGTAAAAAACAAAAAAAAAAATCACACCCATTAAACCACAACTGTGGAAATAACAGTGTCAACTAGTGACGTGGGTTTTATTTTAATTTTTACATTCAGTCTCAAGTCATAAACAATAGCATTTTAAGTTTAATGAGTATATAGCCCCAAAATAAAAATATTTCATCTATTTAGATTTCACAACAATATTAGATATATTTGCATTTTAATGGTAATTAATAATAATTAATATTTTAGTTCATATTAATATATTGACATATTGAAAAAATAATGATAAATATGTATAAATATACAGTTTTTTTGTTAATCTAATTTAATGAGCCAAAATAAATCTAGTAAAATTAATATAAATTTGTTAAAATTTAATATTAAAATATATAAAAATGTATTAATATAAAAAATGAATATATAAAAATTCTGCATATTGGTTAGTGAACTTAAAACAAAAATGAGTGGTATTTTTCATTTAAAAAAGAAAACAAAAACAATTTTGCTCTCTTTTTTTCTTTCTTTTTCCATAGCCCTGCAACACACAGCCACCTAATATACCCCTAATGTGCCCTAGAAATATACATCTACAGATCACATCAACATACAAAAAAAAAAAAAAAATCCATAAATCATAAAAGGCCTGAAGGAACTGCTGAACAAAAAAAAAAAAAAAAGATGACCTTCCGGGATAGGTTACCTAGAGATGCATACTAAGGCAAACATAAATAAACAGATCAGGGAACCAAACAATACAACGCAATACAGAGAAAGGGCAATGAAACTGTGTTGTGCAAGAAAAGCAAGATGAGTTGGGCAGGCTACTAGAGATGTTCCACCAGTCCTAACACACTGTGACCAGATGCTTCCACATCCACAACACCAGAGTCTATATACATGCATGCTCAGACTATTTAAGGGTCAGATTGAGGAACTATGGCAGTGTTAGGAAAGTTCACTTTCTACATGAACTAGTTCAAAGTTCTGTTCATACATTTTAAAATGAACCAGGCAAAACACTGAACTATGGTAAGCCTATCATACATTTTCATATTTTAGACCTGACGGGATGGTTTCTGGGGAAATTGCGTTCATACATCACGCTTTTAATTACTCAACCGATACAGTAAGTTGCCATATGTCGCACTCTAACAGAGTTCATTGTAAAGCGTTACCCATTGTGAAGTGTCTTTTCATTATGGTTTATTGCTGGAATTTAGTTTTAAGGAAGTTCCATATCTATTAAGGCGTATACTGTAGCTACAGCAAAGTCTTCAGCTAGTCAGCATTAGGGCGTTTTCTTTTAAACTGGTTATATCTCTTAAGTCTAATAGTGAATGTTTTATGAGCAGGAGGATAATCTCACACTCTTTAATAAGTTATGAGGAAAAAACATATTCAACCGCACAGTCACGCAGAGCAGAAGCACGACTAAAACAATGTCCAATAATACATGCAGTTTTGTTTTTTAAACACTAGAGGGCCAAAAGTTGGGTTGTTTCTCATCCTACCGAGACTGCGTCCTGTCAAGTCCTTCTTAGGCTTCTAGGCTAGAGTCCGCATTATTTTTGTCCTACATTTCATTATAAACTCAGACAAGCTCAGTACCATCCTTTTATTTTTATGAATTTAAATGTGTGCAAAGGATTGTGGGTGATACATCCGATGCATCCTTCAAAACATGCATTCCCTAGGAATCGAAGCCATGACCTTCGCGTCTATCCTCTACTGCTTGAGCGACAGGAATGCAGCAGCGTTGAGCATTTGATGATTGTGTGTGATTTTGTGATTTTGTGAGTTCCAAAAACTAACCTTTGCATTCTGGAGGTGGTAAATCATATTGCCAATTTTCCCCACATTTAATGAATCTGTTTCCAGAGAGGGTGTAGTTTTCATCGCAGGAATATTCAATGACATCATCAAGTTGCGGAATCATCCTGGGCATGATGAACTTTCCATGCTCAATTGGAGCTGGCTTATCACACGTTATCACTATGAAAGACGAGATAACAGAGGCTGTAACAACATCTCTGACTTTTTGTAAAGTTGTTTTAGACAACATTGATGTTAATATTGAATGTGCATAAGGGTTATTATAGTTCACTAAAAAAAAACATTTTCGTTCCTTAAAATAAAATAAATGTTAACTGAAATATATATATATATATATATATATATATATATATATAAGAAGAAGAATGCAAATATGAGGACTCACATATACATTCAGACTTTCCACTCCAGCCAGATACAAGACATTGTCTATAACTTGATCCTTCCAGGTCATATCTGGTTTCAAGACAACAGAAATAAGTGGCTTGCTACATTTTGAGTGCAATACAGACAGCAGGGGAAGAAGCAGTTCTTACCCCCTCTCACATTTAGATTGTATGAGGGAACCAAACAACGTTCCATTTGGGATGGAGTAGGACATATGTGGTGAAACTTCAGGTACTCCACAGTCTATCTCTGAAATGGGTGTAAAAACAGAAGTTTGCAACATATACCTTTCTGGACACCATTTTGTTAAGCGGGAACGGTCCAATTCAAAAATCAAAAATGAATTACTTTTACAGATTAATTCCAGGGCACTCCAATTCCCATTCGTGCAGGTGGTTACATTTGAACCTTCCTTTCTCTCCTGTCCTTTAGGACACTCCACAAATGCTTTGGAACCCTCTGGGAAATTATTCATCTGTATGGATTCCATAGACAAGATAAATTTGCCATTCAAAACAGGAACCGGACAATCTGCTAAATAAACCACAGACACAAGAGAGATAATCAACTTACTTGATTTTAGTCATTCGATCAAAAGTTCTTATATTTATATATAAATAATATAAAAGAAATATATATATTTCTTATATTTATATATAAATTCTTATATTTAGCACACTATTTCTGTTCAATTCAAATAAAAGCTGTTCTTTTGAATCCTGACAAAAACATATCGGTTTACACACAATATTAAGCAGCAAAATTGTTTTGAACATTGATAATTAGAAGAACTGTATTTCTGAGCAGTAAATAAGCATTAGAATCATTTCTGAAGGATCCTATCATTGTGGCACTGAACACTGAAGTAATTGTGCTGAAAATTCAACTTTACACAAGAAGAAATAGCAATTTAATGATTTTAAAATGCAATATGCGTAATATTTCACAACGTTACTGTATTCATAGTATAAGAGACTTCTTTCCAAAACATAAACAATCTAAATCTTACCAACCCTAAAATTACGGTAGTAATGTATTTTAATTGTATTAAAAAGCCTGGAAGCAGGTGTATTGTGGCTCCACCTTCAGGAAACTTCCAAAAGTTTTATACCGTTATCAGAATGTTTTCCCCCCACTTTATTAATTTTAGAGATTCTGTAAAAAATAATAATAATAATTTCAATCAAATTCAAACAAAAAGATCAACCAATGACCTGGTTACCTCATGGTTTAACAGTAGCCGGATAAACAATGTAAACAATGTCAAAGTATTAGGCTAGAGTTTGTTATTATTTTTGTTCAGCTATGCTATTAAATTACATGCTACTTTAGAAACACAATCTAAACCTTAGAAACATCATACATTGCTCGGGCTATTTAAATAGCTCACACTGATAAGTTAATGTAGTTTAAACTTACATGGATTTAGAAATAATATATATATAGCCTAAGTTCATTTAAGACAACAGTGAGGAAAAGCAACTTACCTTTCACCACAGAGAGCAGTGAAAACGGCAACAGAAACAGCGGCCAAGTCTCCTCAGATGTCATCGTCTCTTAAATAGATTTTTCTTTTTAAACAGTGAACACTTGTCGTGAATCTAGCCTACAACAACTGAGAGAAAACTTAGCGGGCTGAAGGCATAAAGATGAAACAACAGGAAAGCAGTACACGGACAGAGATATCCCCCATGATAAGTTCACTGGTCACTTTCCCGGAGAATGAAATAAAACAGTTGAAATATAAAAGGAAAATCCGCTTCATAGATTCGCATGTACGACCAACCGATAGAAACCCCGCCCTCATATGACGTATGAGTCCCCCCTCCCGAATCTCCTCCCCAGAGATTAAAATATCATTCAAGTAAATGATGTGTTACTCAAACGACCACAGTGCAGTTCAGTACACACTTTTAAACAATATGTATTTTTGACACTGTGATATATTGGTTTTATTTGGCAACTATATGTAGCTCTATATGTACAGAACCGTTCAAATTAAGTTTGGGATTAAGATTTTTTATTTATTTTTTTGAAAGAAATACAAATTTTTATTCAGCAAGGACGCATTAAATTGATCAAAAGTCATAGCTGAAACAGTTATAAATTTGCTAATATATATATATTTGATATAATAAATGTGGTTTGTTTGAACTTAATATTCATCAAAGAACATTAAAAAATAAACTTGAATGTTTTACTATAGGCTATCTGGGTACAAGCAGAAAATATGCATGCACAGTACAGCCATACTGGAGAAATAGTAGTATATTTTAAACATGCACGTTTTACATTGTGGATGACTTTGAGACGGCAAGAACATCTCCAAAAGCTGTGCATGACTGCTGTTGCTATTGAATACATGTATAGGCCTACGCCTATTTAAATCACAATAGTGTAAAAAATATAATGATTCCAGTCTGCTGAGATCTTGAAGGCAGTCTCCGCTTTCAAAACAGATTTAAAAGGAATGTGTGAGTCAGTGTAAGGGTGTTCCCCAGCAAGGGCATGTTATTATGTTTGACACTGCCTAGTTACAAATTTGTTTTCCTCCTCTGTTCATTATGGTAACTACTTTTCGTATGTCTAATTGTTTACATCAGCATTGTGACTTATTTTGTGACATCTCGCTATGTTTTACATGGCTCGGTGTTTGTATCTCCATAGCAATCAAAGCCACGGGATATGTGGTTAAATATTATGTTATATATTAAACCACAAAAAAAGTTGAATGATTCAAACAAGGAACACCATGCGCAACTGAACCACTGCTGACCCTTCGAAAAAAACAAAAAAAAAAAACTCTGATCAACAATGTTAATATCTTTCCAGAAAGTCAAAGTAAATTAATAGCATGGAAAATGTGAAGCACACCCACGTATGGTCAAGGTATTCGGCAGTATTTTTTCCCTCTTTTATCAGAGAATCGGAATAACCTCCTTTACCTCAACTTCTTGAAAAGGGGTTAGACAATTGTAACAGACTCCAAATGTGCTCTCTGCTCTTATCTCAAAAACACACACTCCACCCATTTTCTCCTCATCTGAGCAAGGAGATAAAACCTCATTTGGCAAAACTTATTTATAGCAAAACCTGCTCTGTTTTTCATCAGCTTGTCCACATTAAAGGAGTAGTTCACTTTTAAAAAACTTTTGCCGATAATTTACTCACCCCCATGCCATTCGAGATGTCCATGTCTTTCTTTCTTCAGTCGAAAAGAAATTAAGGTTTTTGATGAAAACATTCCAGGATTTTTCTCCATATAATGCACTTCACTGGTAACCAAACGTCTTTTGGACCTTGAACCGTTAGGTTCCCATTGAAGTGCATTATATGGAGAAAAATCCTGGAATGTTTTCATCAAAAACCTTAATTTATTTTTGACTGAAGAAAGAATGACATGGATATCTTGGATGACATGGGGGTGAGTAGATTATTAGCAAAAGTTTCTTTTAAAGTGAACTACTCCTTTAAGGTTCAAGGTGGGTGAAGTTCAAAAATGGCTAGGGTTAGTTGTTCTTCCCATCATTTCCTGATAGTAATTTTAACAGTAAAAAAATCTACAGCAAAAGATTGTTAACGGTAAGGAAAACCTAAATATATTATCATTTTACATTACTGTTAAATATACTGTCTTGGGGATTAAAAAGAGCAAATCATCTTATAATTTAGAGTATTCAGAGTATGTAACACGGCTATTCGTTTAGACTACTTTGTATTTAAAAACAAAACAAAACAAAAAAAACTAAATCCTCTTATATATTCCTATATTTTTAAGAAATTGTATAACTGCTTTCTGTGCATCCTTTACCCCATCTCCTGTTGTGCCTAATAAACCTTTAAGATCAGCTGCTTCTCCTCGTTCGACTTGCTGGTATGTTTACATTTGCAAAGCTGTCAACATGGCCGCCACGCCCACGTCCCAGAATGCAACGCGGCGCCCAAGCCTCGGCCTGAAGGAAATGCAAAGTGAGATTAAATAAAGTAAATTTGTGTAATTATTGCAGGTTTGCATAATATTCTGAGTTTGCATTTCACTGTTTTCATTCGAGGAACACTGAATCTGTTTTTGTGTAAGTGAGATGAGTAAGTGAGATTTACTCTTGATTTCTCTCAGCATGCGGGACAGGAGAGGTGTCAGACTATAAATGGGGGGGAAAAAGGTCACTCGCCTTGTTGTTGTAACTTGCTGTTGTAGATTTAGTGAGGTAATGCATTACTTTCTAGTTAGAAAAATGTCATCTGATTACTCACGTTAGTGATGCGTTATCCCCACTGGTTACCATGATGGCATCTACTTAATGAGTCTTTCTTTTTAACCCCATTTTATGGAGATAAATGAAAATGTTTATGGAGATCAGTAGTTAAAGATAAGCCTGGCTAATTCAGATGGGGAAAAGTTTTTTTTTCAAATCACAGTTTTTTTCTATAGGCTAATGTAATACAATACAAATGCAAAACTATAGCACAGATAAACATTTCAACTTCAACAAGAATTCAGCTTTTATTATATACCATACAAGCTGTGTTTTTCTCCCATTAGTGACATGTTTCAATGGAAACGACTCGTTAGTGACACCTGGTGGCAGTTCACAGAATCCGCGAAGGACTGCGTGATAAATAATCCTAATACATTTCACCTGTCAGACATTTATTATCCATTCTCACCACTGCTCCGGTGGTTTGTGATACATTTATCTGCTCTTTTATATCTCTGCTACCGCCTAAAATACCTCCTCCAGTCTCAACGGGACTGAGTACTTTTACACATCGCTGAGCAATCATGAAATGAGACAGCAGTGTTCTGCTTAACTCAGCAGCAGAACAAATGCTGCTTAGACTGGCATATTTCTTTACTGTAAGCCATTAAAGTAGACTACACTACACTTTGTGTGTGGCAGGCCATAGGTTTTTATCATCTCTAGACAATGCTGTAGGCGTGACAGACCCGGATAAGACCTTCTGTAGACAACTTGAGCTGGGATAATAAACGTCACGGTCACAGTCATTGTGCGTTTTTTAATCGAATGGCTTCAAGTCATCTTAAAATAATTTAATTAGTTAAACATATGTCTTATCTGTGCATTCGGCTTGGTCACAGTGCCTTTGATTTTCCGAAGCTCAGCAGAAAATTATCTTAATTGAAATGTGCTGATGTTAAATATAGAAACGATAGCAATTAAGGAATATTTCATATACTTTGATAACAGCATTATTCTGAAGCGCAAGTCACAAAATGTCAATTTGTCTGAGAGTTGGACACATCTGTTTTATAGTTCAAATGAGCCCATGTGTGCTTGACTAATCATTGAAGTTCATTAGTAAAACTAGACTGTTGACCCTTAAAGGGATAGTTCACCCTAAACTGAAATGTCTGTAATTTCTCACCTTCATGTTGTTCCAAACCCGAAAGACTTTCGTTCACCGTCAAAACACAAATGAAGATCTTCTTTTGATGAAATCTGAGAGCTTTCTGTCCCTCCATTGACGTCTATGCAATAGGCTCTATGCACAGCTCCACTACTTCCTGAACTTCAGCCAGCTCCTTGTTTCCTGTCTGGCATTATTGGACACATTGATTAATTCAGGTGTGTTTGATTATTGTTGCCGTGACTACTAAGGTCAAGCGCACCTGAATTAATCAAATTGTCCAATAATGGTATACAGGAAACAAGGAGCTGGCTGAAGTTCAGGAAGTAGTGCAGTTGTGCATAGAGCCTATTACCATTTCATTGTCGTGTTACGCAGCAAGTTTGAACTTCAGCAAGAACCAATGAGGTTCATTTTCGTTCCGCACCACATTTGAGCTTCAGCAAGAACCAATGAGGTTCATTCTCAATGAATGACAATGGAGGGACAGAAAGCTCTCTGATTTCATCAAGTTTTGAGACCGTTCAAATTATATAGAAACTCGCTTGATTTTTCAAAAACACATTTGATTTGATTTCGCATAAAACTTTACATGACCAGAACACCAGGATATGATTTTATTTTCTATACACGGACTTTAAATATTTCCTCCCACTCTTAAATAATTACTTAGAAAAATAACGGCACAAATTTACATATTTCTATTCTTGGTTCTGAGAGAGCACTCAGCTATTTTTTATAAAGGTGCTGTACAATATTTAAACATTTACATGAATCAGACCACATTATATTGAGACCGTATGTATTTAGTCTAATATGAGGTGATTCTAGGCCTATAACTTTTAAATATGAACACAGATATGAGTACAGCAGATGCTAACATTGCTTTTATGACATTTCTTCACGTTGTCGGAGTTTCAAAGTCTGTCATATGCACAAAAACACAATGTAACAACTTATAGTGTACAACAATCTTGTCTTTGTAATTAGTTTGCGTTCTCATCCTTTATATCAAAGCTGTGTCACACAGCTGTTAGTTACATATCCAAACCCTGAGGTCATAGTCAATTTACACACATATGGAATGGCCACCAGTCCTTTGGTATTGATAAATCATTTCACACCGTACACATTAATCTTGGCCACATTTCAGACCTCAAAACCCCAATAAATAAGCCCTTTCAGAAACCTCCCACAACTGATCATGTGATGCAAGCATGTACAAAATTAGCTGATGATCATCTAATAGATAGTTAGAAGACATTATACCCGCAACAATCCTATTTTTAGGAGTGAAAATTATTCTCCCCTTCTTCAGACAGTGATTCTTATCACATTAGGGTGAATCTCTCTCTCTCTCACACACACACACACAAAACCTGTCTAGGTCATATTTCACCAAATCAAGAGAAAAAAAAATAAGATACCTTAATTTGCATAAAGACAATGAAGCCTAATGAAGTCTATTCTTAGGATTTTTGGCATTGTGACATTTCTTGTATAAATTGTAAGCACATTTCTCCCCTGTAAGTGTTCCATACAGTTTGATTTTGACGGCAATGATATGTTTTATATTCTCATTATTTAATGCAATATAAAATGTATTTTAATATTAATATTGATTAATTAAATTTTATATATGAATATAAAATGCTGTATATACACACATCTTTTGATATTTTAAGTGCAAGTTAAAGGTATAACAGGGCTCATTTTCTTAATGCAAAATATTTTGTATAAGTAACACTTTACTTATTGCTTTTATATAATGCATTATAAAATATATATTTTTTATTAATTAATTGTGCCTTTTAATTGCTTATTACTGCATTGCTTGGTGGAATAATTGTAACCACAGTTATTATAAATGACAATACTTATCTATCCATTAAACTCAACTTTAGAAATTTGCATTAAAACATGGCAAACAATTTCAGATGTAACATGGAATCTGCAAATATAATGCATAATGTATGTACTTTTAGAATGCATCATACATGAAGTCTTTAAGTAAAGTGTTACCATTTCCTCTTGAATTTGAGATGAAATATGACCCCTTTACATCCTTTACGAGATTCACCCATATACATTGGCTTCTGGTGGTCATAAATCAAAGGTTGACCAGCATAAAGTAAAGTATAGCTTCATAACTAAGGGCTTGAATTGCTTGCACTGCTTGTCTTCATCTTGAGTAGACTGGACAATCCATGTACAGGAAAAAAAATAAAACATAAAATAAATATTTACTATATTAAATCTGATTTCATAGAATATTTAAAAATACATTTGCATGTACCATTTGTTTTGTGACAAGTCAAAACAGTTGCTACAAGGTAAAACTACCACGGTGCTTAGCAAGAGCCTGGATCTCTACACCGAAATCAATGTCACAATCTGTTATAGCTACATGTATCTATTCATATACATATTTCGATAAATAAAACATTTGATCATCTTCTCGGTATCTTAAAGCACAAGTTTCTGGTCGTTTGCAGTGAGAATATTTGGAGATCAGGGAGTCAAAGACATGGAAGAGAAAGAGAACAGTCTGAAAAGTCCCTGGTAAAGACGGTTCTTATTTACAAGGTCCGGAAACATTAGAGACGACCTGCACGGGTCTAAAAGGCATGCAACAAAACAAGGAGTTTGCATGCAGGAAAAATAAAGATTCTTTGGGGCTAAGGACGTGCTGTTTTTAACCGAAAACAAACTTGCATTGTCGTTTTGGTGATTGATGGTGCGTGCCGTGTTCTCTTAAATTGCATAAGGAAGGATTGCATTGTGATGTCAAGAGAGTCCTGTTGCTTAATGTCAGCTGGCTTGAAGGAAATTAAAAGGGAGCTCCGTGTGTCTGACCACAAAGCCTCAGAAATTGCCTGTCCAAGATGATTAAGCAATGATCTCCATAAAGCGGTTTGGACGAAGCCTCATGTTAAATCAGTCTGTTTGTGTAACAGTGAGACTCCTGATTACAAACATTTAGAAATTATTTCAATGAGAAGCTCATGCTGACCACTGTCCAACATGGTTCACGTCAAAAGCTACTGTAAGCAGAAGTAAGCCTGGACGCGGGAGGCCACCAGGAGAAAAACAAGGTGTAAGGCCAAAAACATATTTGTGGAAAGTATGTGAACAAGCATGTGAATGCTTGGCCTATGCACTGAAGGTACAGAGCTTGTGTTATTGTGGCGGTTATAAACCTCTCTATTCAATCAGGTGATGTCTCTGCCTTTAAACCAGATTGTTTATTACTCAGATAGCTAGCTTTAAACAAGTCAAGAGCTAAAAGTTGCCATAAAATTAAAATTCACTGTTTATTGTGAACAATTGACCTATAGCTAAGCCACGGCCCCTCCATTCACTCAGTAGGAGACATTTCGCAGGAGGCAATTGGTGATTTTTGGAGACAGAACGATTACATATCATCTCGAGGTCACCTAAAGGGCCTTAACTATGCATTGGAGGGTAATATTAATAATTTTATTGTTGAGAAGGTCGATGAAAAGCTTCAGCCAAAAATGTATAGGTCACAGTGTAAAACCGCATATCGTTGCCATCACCGTTTAGTGCTACATTATTTACATGAATCATTCAGCACAACATTTGTTCTCTTGGTTATTTACAGATACGTTAATGAAGCTAAGTGACATGATGTACAATGCAGCTAGAAACTAACGATAATATTTTCTAAAGTACGTCTAACGTTAGCCTAACTTTACTTTTAAAGATAACGTTCAAATACGTTGTTGACTTCGAACACATGTAGACATCCTTGTTTAATTTATCCACGTTTAGTTGGTGTTGTGGTCTAGCTACCGCATAACTTTATCCAGAGGCGACACTTATCTCGGTTGAGATGTGGCTTGGGAAAGGGTAAAAAAATACACACCGTCGCCCAGCCTCTCGGGAACCTAGTGTCGGAGTTGCATGTATCCCATGTACACCGTTTGAACATTTTAAACTTAAAGGGATACTCCACTTTTTTTGGAAATATGCTCATTTTACAACTCCCCTAGGGTTAAACTGTTGAGTTTTACCTTTTTTGAATCCATTCAGCTGGTCTCCGGTTCTGGCGGCACCACTTTTAGCATAGCTTAGCATACATCATTGAAGTGCACAAGACCATTAGCATTTCTCCCAAAAAAAATACCAAAGTGTTTTGATATTTTTCCTATTTAAAACTTGACTCTTCTATAGTTACATCGTGCACTGAGACAGACGGAAAATGTAAAGTAGTGATTTTCTAGGCTGATATGACTAGGAACTATACTCTCATTCCTGCGTAAGCTATGCTAAAAGTGGTGCCGCCAGAACCGGAAATCGGCTGAATGGATTCAAAAAAGGTAAAACTCAACAGTTTAACTCTGGGGGAGTTGTAAAATGAGTGTACTTCCAAAAAAAAATGGAGTATCCCTTTAAAATGACAAGAAAAACAAATGAAAACTCACTAACTGCAACACATTTCAATGGGCGTGGAAGCAGAGAATGTACGAGTGTATTGGGTTAGCTGCGCACTGTGATTGGCTCATCGTGTTTGAGGGCGTGGCTTAGCCATTGGTCAATTCATTGACTGCATGCTTCCATTCAGACCTGCCTCCATCCAATCAAAATTTGATGGACAGAACCAAGTACCAAGTCAGTAATCGGATAATAATAGACATTTTCCACAACCTGAGTATACCCAAAAAAGTCCTGAAGCTCGTTGTATACGTTCTCAACTTGATTTTTTACAGTGTCGGCAACCCGTTAAGAGAAGTTACAAGTATGCAAGTTCTTGGACATTGGACATAGACTTGTAAAGAAAAATCCATTTAGTACAAGATGTTTAGTCTTGTAGTCAAGGGGCCAATAGTTTTCTTCAAATGTATGGGCCAATAAACCAGATGGGTTGTAATTCAGGTTGCTAGCTATAAACACGCAACTTGCTCAGCAAGATTCTCTTCCATGACAGCAGATAGTTTCTGCTAATGTGCCATGGATAATAATGTGTGAAATCTTAGCTAGAAGAGTTTGCATTCACGTACATGCATATGTTTCTGGTCTTAGACCTTCTATTCCCAAGCATCCTCGATCTGCTCGTGAACATCTCGCATCGCTTCCTCGTGAGTGAGAATGCGTGCATAACTAGGGATCTTCCACAGGCTGTGGTTTAAGGGTCCTGGCTGATCAAACCCTAGACTCGCTCTAGTGGTGACTGAAGCTGCATCTGTGGTGACTATGACGTCATTCGGGTGTTCACTCTCATTTCCTTTTCTTTTGTTTTCATCCTTGTCTGTAATCACTTCCTTCTTGTTTTCTTCCCTTTGATCCCTCAACAAATCCTTTGTTTTTTTGCTCATTCTGTCTCCCTCCTGTTTTTTCTTCTTTTGGGTGCTTTTGAGCTTAGCTTCCCCTATTGGCTCAACCGCTTCATCCTCTTTTTTGCTCCTCAATTTTCTCTCAGCTCTCAACCTCTCCTCCCGTTCTTGGGCCTCACTTCGCTTCCTTCCTCTCGATTCCTGTTTTTTCCTCCGTTCAGCATCACTTTTCCTCTGGTCCACGCTCAGTGTCCCCTTCGCACGGCGCTCCTCTTTCTGTCCCTGTGTTTCTCCAAATGCCACTTCCTGTCCTTCACGCTTTGACTTCTGGGGGCTGACTGAGCGACTGTGTTGGCAGGACTTTCTGTTCTTGTGGGAGTCTTGAGTGCTTTGTTTCAGATTTTCTTTGTAGCTGCGAGCTTTGTCTTTGTCTTTGGCTGGGCTTTTGGGTTTCTCTGCTTCTCCGAGATCAAGGAGATTCTCTGCGGAACGACTCTTGACGCGGCGTTGCTGCGAGACTCTGGAAGAGCTGGTGTTTCGTGGTTTGGCACTTTTCTCCCTCTTGCTGTCTTTAGTGCGAGGATCCTCGCAGGCCAGATCCAAGGAGCCAAAGGAGCTTGTCAGGTCTGGTGTTCCCTTCTTCGCTGAGGTGGATGACGGATGAAGGAGAGGAGAACTGAGAGGAACGTTGGAAGTGTTGGATTCCGGCGGATCAGGAAGGATAACATCTCCTGTAGAACCTAAGGGTGAAAAGATTTGCAACTAATTAAAGCCTTATTAAAATTTATCATGATAACCTATTTTTTTTTTTTGAGTGATTTTGCATGTGCTTAATTCCAGAATGCTAGGTTGTTGTGGTTGTCTGCACATGCATTGCTATGTAGTTGACAGAAAATTATGGGTGGTTGCTAGGTAGTTGCTAGTGAATATATTAGAACTGCACGATTCTGAATATATCACAATTTTACTGTTTTAAAGAGCGATCACGATTCTGAACAGCCAATTAAACAATATAACATGTAATTTACTAGAGGCTCTAACAAAATATGAAGTACTACAGTCAATTTAAAAATGTTTAATTAATATGAATGAATTATTGAATGATTATTCAATGACTCACTCATCATTTTTGAATTTGTTCATTGCTGTATGAATCAGCGTTTTTGAACGAATCTCTTAAATGAATGATTCAATGACAATACATTTTTCACAGTCACCTGTCGCCTGGTAATGTAATGATGTAATTGAAGCAACTATTATTTTAAGTGCTAGTATGATTTTGTCAAAAGTTTAATAGACAGGTGAATTGTTGTTGATTAGGAATAAGATCGCTTGGGTGTTTGAATTAAAATTGCAATATTTTAATGATTAATCGAGCAGTTCTAAAATATATATAAATGTCCTATTAAAGGCGTAGTTCACTTTTAAAAAAAACCTTTGCTGATAATTTACTTACCCGCATGTCTTCCAAGATGTCCATGTCTTTCTTTCTTCAGTCGAAAAGAAATTAAGGTTTTTGATGAAAACATTCCAGATTTTTCTCCATATAATGGACTTCAATGGGAACCAAACGGTTCAAGGTCCAAATGAGAGTTTCAGTGCAAACTGTTCAAACGATTCCAGACGATTTCAGACGATGAATAAGGGCCTTCTTATCTAGTGAATCGATCGGTCATTTAAAAAATAAAAAAAACTCGTTTATCAAAATGAACAAATCTTTTTTCGAGTCATAACTCGAAGGGTCCTAGATAAGACCCTTATTCATTGTCTTGACTCGTTTAAAGCCCTTTGAACAATTTGCACTGAAAATCTCATTTGGACCTTGAACTGTTTGGTTCCCAATGAAGTTCATTATATGGAGAAAATCCTGGAATGTTTTCATCAAAAACCTTAATTTCTTTTCCACTGAAGAAAGAATGACATGTACATCTTGGATGACATGGGGGTGAGTAAATTATCAGCAAAAGTTTTTTTAAAAAGTGAACTACTCCTTTACTATAAACTTGGACAATAAAACAAAAAAAGTTTAGCAATTAGAAAGCATAGAAAGTGTAGTGAAAGTCCCATTACCAAAGAAAAAAGACCTAGAGGAAAAGAGGCTGTTAGTGATGATGTTCCTGGGGGCAGTAACACATCGCAGATGAGCTTACACAACCTGCACAGACAGACAGACAGACAGACAGACAGAAAGAAAGAAAGAAAGAAAGAAAGAAAGAAAGAAAGAAAGAAAGAAAGAAAGAAAGAAAGAAAGAAAGAAAGAAAGAAAGAAAGAAAGAAAGAAAGAAAGAAAGAAAGAAAGAAAGAAAGTTAACTTGTGTGGTCTTGATGTTCTTACAGGATGTTTATATATCAGGACAGCATGATCCTGAGTTTGTGTCATTACTCACTGTTCTCTGCTAAGAGGGCTTGTGGTCGCAGTAACAGTAGCACTTTGTTTCCTCCAGCTTGGATCAGCTCAATGGCTCTAGTGTGACTAATGCCTTGTGTCTGTTCTCCATTGATCTCCACTACCTGATCTCCAACCTGCAGAGACACAATCAGCCATAAGATCATCGGTAACACTTTACTTGAAGGGGTGTGCATAAGACTAACATGACACCTTCATAATCATGACATGACAAATGTTATGAATATGAAGGAAGTTTTATGCATGTTTATGACAACTGTCATTAAGTGTCATTCACTCAGTTATGACATTTTTAATGCAAATATGACATTGTTTGAGATGTCTTTGCTATATGACACCTTGACATAAACCAATACATCAAAACCTGTCAGTGTCTTTGTCATGACAACTTGACATTAGTAAAGCAGCACAACCTGTCATAAACATGACACAGCAGATTAATTATCAAACTTAAGAAACCACCTAGCTTTATTGGTTAATATTACATTAAACTGTCAGGTTTTGACATTGGTTGTCATGAAGCCATTATAACTTTTTAATGACAAATTCAATTTTCCAAACTTCCAGAATTCAAAAAATTTTTTTAACGATTCCAGACGATGAATAAGGGTCTCATCAAGCGAAATGATTGCTCATTTAATAAATAACAAAGTTTAATTTTATAAGCTCAAATGCTCGCCTTGCTTTGTTCTGTAATGCACATTCGTGACTCTCCTGTTTGAACTCTGAAAAATGAACGAATCTTTTTTCGAGTCATTTGGTTCATTCAACGAATGAAATGATCGAATTGACTCGGAAAAATATTTGTTAATTTTGATGAACGAGTTCGAACAGGAGAGTCACAAACGCGCATCACAGAACAAAGCAAGGCGAGCATTTGAGCTTATAAAACTTAAACTTTGTTATTTATTTATTAAATGAGCGATCGTTTCGCTTGATAAGACCCTTATTCATCGTCTGGAATCGTTTAAAGCCCTTTGAACAGTTTGTAGTTTGCACTGAAACTGTCTTGGTGTAAAGTGCATTATATGGAGAAAAGTCCTGGAATGTTTTCATCAAAACTTTAATTTGTTTTCGACTGAAGAAAGAATTACATGGATATCTTGGATGACATGGTGGTGAGTAAATTATCAGCAAAAGTTTTTTTTTTTTTTTTAAAAAGTGAACTACTCCTTTAAAGAGTGGTGTTCTGTACTGACGTGTATCCTGCCATCTTGTAGAGCGGGGCCGTCCTCAGCCAGCCGCAGGATGTAGAGGCCCATGTTATACTCCGTTCCCCCTCTCAGACTAAAGCCGAAACCACGAGAACCGCGCTCCAACTCAACCGCAATACAGCCCTAGGTAGAAAATACACAGCAAATGCAATTTATTCCAGTGATGGCATGAATATATGAAGTATAACCCTGGATTAAATTACTTTAGTCTTATGTATAAAGTATGACATACTGTATATTGGGGCAGCGTGATATTAGAAAAAAACTGACATTGGAATATTTCGCTTTTTCCGCAAAGACAACAATTTCACCAGATGATTTGAATGGCTCTATTTGTTGAGAATCAATTGTTCTAGGATGATTGAGGTGATTTTGTAGCAGAGCATCTGTATAGAAAATAATAACCACATTACAAGCATAGATAATAATAATAAACGGGGCAATTTCAAGAGCGTCCTCGCACGCACCACCAGTGCTCGGGCCCAAGAGACAAATGAAATAAGCAGTGCTTGATATTTTTCAAGTAAATCTAACAGTATTCAGGTACAGAAAATCAATTATCAAATGTAAAATAACATTGCATTCTTGACTGTATAAATTAAATATAGTTCATATAATTAATTCATTAATACAATTTACCTTTGTTAAAGCTACAAAAGTAATTTTTCTTTCTCTTTTGTTGTCTGATTAACATTGGTGACACAAACAGCTGTGGGTATACTTTAAGATGAATGCACGGATCCAATATAATGATACACATTCGTTTTCTTTCTCCATTGTTTACAACAAATTATTGACTTAATTTTAACTAAATTTTGCGTGCAAGCTAAAAAAGTGGTGAAAGAGAACTGAATTCGGTGTTCACATGCTGTCTGTGTGCGTTCCAGTCTTCTTACGCTTGATAGGACTTTAAAAGCACATGCTAATGATACACTTTTCCTCTATGATGTTTAAACTTTGCAATTAATCTGCGTTCTGAACCAGTGAGCTGCTGGACTAGGATCCCTATATTGACATCGCACATCTTGTGATGTGCACACATCGCAATATCGATGTTAAAACGATATATCATGCAGCCCTACTATTTATAATATAATATAATATAATATATTTTTTATTTTGCATCATATATTACACTAGATGTGATGACTTTAGATAAAGTTTAGGTACAGTTTATGATATGCGTGTGACTCACCTGTTTTGAGTTGGCGACACACAACGTTCCCTGTTCACTCATGGGAAGAGCTTTATACTCCGTCCAGATGAGCTCATCCCTGATCTCATCCATATCCAAATTATATCTGCACATAAGTAACATTTATTATAGATCAGAAGGCAAGGTGGCTTAAAGGGATAGTTCACTTTGAAAGGAATTTTTGGTATGTTTTAGCTTACCTCAAGGGCATCCAAGATGTAGGTGTCTTTTTTCCGCAGTAGTTTCAATTTTAAAATTTTAAGGTCAAACCGTTCTTGTTTGTCAGTCATATATGCTCTTTGAGGTGGTGACCATAGATCTCCATTATATGAATGACAGACAAGAACGATTTGACCTAAAAATATCAAAATTGAAACTACTGTCGAAACAAACACACCTAAATCTTGGATGCCCTTTTGGTAAGCTAAAACATACCAAAAAATTTATTTCAAAGTGAACTATCCCTTTAAATCCTCCATATGTGATTGGAGGTTAATAATATTGGGTATATGGTTGTAGAATTTACAACAAATAGGAAATAAGCACATTTACAGTGGTCTAAATTTGTAATAATGGACTGCACCTCTCATCCTGAGTGTTTTTGAAAATCTTGTGCTGAGGTGCTGGACTTTGTTTGGCCGAGCTTGCTCCTGAGGGCGGACCTTTGTACTCTAAAGAGCCAATCAAAACAGATGGATTGTCATACGAAATGCTAAGTGTTAAAGTTCTTTTTACCTCTGTATTATGACATAATAATGATAAATAAATAAGATCAAGAACGTTTTAACTCCAAAAGCCTCTGTCAATTAATGCTTTTTTGTTGTATGATATTCATACCTGGGAGCCAACAGAAATCAAACATGACACAGAAAAATGAACTGTGTATTTTCATGCTTTGTATTTTAAATAAGCTAGTAATTGGTCTAAGTGCCCTTTTTAAAACGTTCAATTTAAATATGCATGCATAATTAATATCAAATTCTGCTGTGGATATTAGCATTTTAATTGAAGCTACATCATTGCCCTGGTGTGACAAATCAAAGCATGAGGCACAGGTTGAGAATGCAGGAATATGCACTGCGGCGGTATTTATGTGACATTTCATTATCTCACTCACCGTCCTCAGGAACCACCGTGAGCGTGACTGAGTTTCCTGCGTCTTTGATGAGCTGAACAATGTCGTTGTGGGAGAGCTCCACAATAGACTGACTGTTCACAGCGGATATGCGGTCGCCCACATTCAACAACCCGCAGCGGTCAGTTGGACTGCCCTCGATTATTCGTCCGATCTTATGAGGAATCACTGCAACACACACTTAGGCAAATCACTTAGCAGAATTAGAACGGCTTGTGTTTTATTTATAGTATGTAATGATATAATGAATTAACTGTAGGAAATCTAACAACTCTGAGTTTGTGCAAAACTGCTGGATGGAGCGGAATGGAACAGAGCGCATGGGTTCCCAGGACACTCTTTAAAAGTTAAACTACTGTATTTTTAACACGACATGCCAAATGCAATGCAGGTGACACAAAATGCTCAAAAATCAGCACAAGTGCCACGTACTTCCATTTACATGTGTATGGCTGTAGCGGTGATACAAAGGTAGAAATTAAAGAAACAACTTTGAGATGAAAAAACGATACAGATTTAAAGAACAGCACATGGTCAACATAACATTAAATCACCGCTATTAAGGTCTAATTAAATTATTAAATAAAAAAATAATATAAATACAACGTCTAAAAGTAGTAGACAGGTGAACTTTAGTAGACTTTACTAGTTGTTGTTTATATATAAAAAAATCAAACTAAATCAAATAATAAAATCAAATAAAATGTTAAAAAAATCAGGTAAAATATTTTATTGTTTTTAAAAATTAAATATCCATATTTATCCATATACGTATATATATATATATATATATATATATATATATATATATATATATCAGGTAAAATATTTTATTGTTTTTAAAAATTAAATATCCATATTTATCTATATACGTATAGATATCAGGTAAAATATTTTATTTAAAAAAAAAATTAAATATCCATATTTATCCATATATATATATATATATATATATATATATATATATATGGATATTTAATTTTTAAAAGCAATAAAATATTTTACCTGATTTTTTACATTTTATTTGTTTTTATTATTTGATTTAGTTTGATTTTATTTTATATATAATCAACAACTAGTAAAGTCAACTACTTTTAGATGTTGTATTTATATTATATATATATATATTTTATTTAATAATTTAATTTGACCTTAATAGTGGTGATTTAATGTCATGTTGACCATGTACTGTTCTTTAAATGTTCATCGTTTTTCATCTCAAAGTTGATTCATTAATATATATATATATATATATATATATAAAATTAATTAATTGACTTTTTTATTGCCCCCAAAAAACTGCTCTGAATGTGTATTCTAACAATAGTTTTTCAAAATATGTCTTTTTAAACAACTAATTAAAAACAACCAAGTGAAATTCTGGTGCTGGAAACAGTGTCATAGTATAATGTAGTAAAAAACTGAATATTACATAAATGAGAACCAGTTCTTGATTCCAAATCCCAGTGATATACAGTAAACATTTTATGTAAATAATGTCAATGAATCTGCTGTTACCTCCAGGTGGCGGTTTGCTCTTAGAGGTGAGAATGACAAATCCAAAGCCCTCGTTATCTTTACGATGGAGTGTGATATCAAATGACTCCTGGTCCTTAACACTTGGCACCTGGATACGGGGAAGCCGGGGTGAGCCATTCACAAGTGTCATTGCCCCGCTCCCAACATTCACTTGGGCATCTATAGAGCAGAAGATTACACAGACTGACCTTTAATAAAAGCTATTCAGGCAGTTAATTACACTCCAGCACTGGTTTTTATGTCTAAGACCTGTCAGTCAGCAGTGCTCACCTCTGTAAATGACCTTCCTGCGCACTGAAAGAAGCACTTGTCCGTTACGTGCTGCGTTAGTCATCAGATCCAGAACTTGTTTGTGAGATTTCCCCTTTACAATGATGCCATCGATGCCAACGAGCTCATCTCCGGCCCTCAGACGGCCTTCCTTCTCCGCCGCACCCTGGGGAATGATGGCACCGATGTAGACCTAATGGAATTAGATGGATAGGTCCATTTTAGAGATAAGACACAAAAGTCGATCTGCGAATAAATCACATAAATACAGTTCATGTATACAAATATTCAGTAATGTGGTTACAGAAGTATGAAGGACTCACTGGTTGTTCTGAGCCCTCTCCCCCAAGCACACGGAAGCCAAAGCCTGTGTCCTGATCTCGCTTAATGAACACGTCCAACTCCTTAGTGTGAGGTGCTGCATAACAATAGACAGATTTCCACAGAGGTATGATAAATAAATTGGAATAAACCACATTCATCAATACATCACAAAAAAGTAAAACCAATAGGCCTATGTCACGAAATAATTGAAGACCGGAAGTACGTCTTTAGATACCGGAGTCCGATAGATACCGCTGGACCAAATCTCTCTTGAAGAAGGTTCCTATTGGCAATACTGACCTGGTTGCCTTGAGTAAATTGTTTAAGAAAATGATTCATAAAACTTAAATATCAGTTAAGCCTATGTTTACTTTCTTCACTGACAGATGAAAACGAAGACTATCAAAGTTCATTTTATAAGGTAATTTTTCCCTATTGCACCTATTATCAAAATTTTAGGGTTCCCTCACCCGCCAAATAAAACTCTATGTATATATATAAACATGATGGTGCTGTAAAATAAAAGAGTTTCTTCCTTGCTGTCTCAGCTCAGCAGAGACTCACCTATGCTCTCCGGCAAAGCTTTGGGCTTGCTGTAGTGGAGGGAAGCGTCTTGTTTTGGAGAGCTACATGGCAGTGTGTTTGAGTGATAGGTCAAAGCCTGGGGAACCATGATGTCATGGCAACGGTCCAGAGTCTCAGTGCTGGCACTCATCCCCGGTCTCTGTTGGAATACAAGCGGAATAAAACGTGTTTTATAACCACTTCACACAGACTCGTAGAGTGAACATAGATATGGACCTGAACAAGCAACATTTAAAACGGATTGCTGGGTGTGTCTTTTTAGAGAATGCAAGCATGTGTATACAGATAGATAGACTACAGAAACCATGTTTTTGTTGGATCTTGTCTTCATGGTCTGGTTAGTGGAAAAAATATTAATTACAGTTTCCATTTCAAGAGTGACACTCAAAAACACTGTCTTTCACGAAACCCATATGAAAATAAAGCCTGATACGCCCAAACTATTAATGGTTTTGTTATTGGTCAAGTTACAGAATTTTTTAAAGCATTACATTTTAAGAAACTACATTTTTACATTTACTGCAGAAAATATTAGTGATGTTGTCCACACACAAAACTCACCATCATGATACTAAGTTGGTTGCCAAGGATTGCAATGTGGGTTCCCTGATGTTCTGTTTACTGGGGCATTACTAAGTGCTATGGGCTAGTTTTCTGGTTGGTTACCAGATGGTTACAAGAGTGTCCTGGGTGTTTGATAATTGATTTCTAAGATTTTCCTTCTGGTCACTAGATGTTATTAGGTTGTTTCTAGTGTGTTATGCGTGGTTGCCAGGGTATTTCTATGGTGTTTGGGTGAAATTTAGGTGTTTTTTGTTAGTGTTTTATTGTTGTGGTTACTACAAATAGTGTCATGAGTGTTTGCTAACTGCTTTTTCTGGTTTCTAAGGTATTTTAGGTGGTTGTTAGGGTGTTTCTAAGGTGTTCTGTGTGGTTGCCAGGGTATTTCTATGGTGTTTGGGTGGTAGTTAGGTGTTTTTTGTTAGTGTTTTATTGTTGTGGTTACTACAAATAGTGTCATGAGTGTTTGATAACTGTTTTTTATGGTTTCTAACGTATGTTAGGTGGTTGCTAGGGTTTTTCTAAGGTGTTCTGTGTGGTTGCCAGGGTATTTCTATGGTGTTTGGGTGATAGGTGTTTTTTTTGTTAGGGTTTTATTGTTGTGGTTACTACAAATAGTGTCATGAGTGTTTGATAACTGCTTTTTATGGTTTCTAAGGTATTTTAGGTGGTTTCTATGGTGTTCTGTGTGGTTGCCAGGGTATTTCTATGGTGTTTGGGTGAAATTTAGGTGTTTTTTGTTAGTGTTTTATTGTTGTGGTTATTACAAATAGTGTCATGGGTGTTTGATAACTGCTTTTTATGGTTTCTAAGGCATTTTAGGTGGTTGCTAGGGTGTTTCTAAGGAGTTCTGGGTGGTTGATGGGGCATTTCTATGGTGTTTGGGTGGTAGTTAGGTGTTTCTGTTTGTGTTTTATTGTTGTGGTTACTACAGTGTCATGAGTGTTTGATAAATGCTTTTTATGGTTTCTAAGGTATTTTAGGTGGTTGCTAGGGTGTTTCTAAGGTGTTTTGGGTGGTTGCTGGGGCATTTCTATTGTGTTCTTGGTGGTTGATAGGTGTTTTCTTTATTTTTAATATGTTTACTACAAGGTGGTTTCTATAGTGTCTTGGATGTTTGATAACTGCTTCTTATGTGTTTTATACACTCTAAAAAATGCTTGTGCTGTTTTAACCCAATTTTGGGTCAAATATGGACAAACCCAGCCATTGGGTTACATTTTTTAATTGCATTTTTAACCCACTGTTTCAGTTTGTCCATATTTGACCCAAAATTGGGTTAAAACAACCCAGCATTTTTTAAAGTGTGTGGTTGCTAGGGCGTTTCTAAATTGTTCTATGTGGTTTCTATGGTTTTCTAGGTGGTTACTAGGAATGTCTGGGCTGTTTTGGGTGATTTCCAGGTTTTTGTTTACAGGCCAGAGTCAAGTGCCCACCTACAAGTCTCTATTATATTCTGATCCCTCAAAATCCTTATTCAATGTAAGTCTATGGGACAGTTTTGCCTGTTTTATCATACTCAAGTGAAAATTGTAAATCCGATCAAAAGCCACAGGATTAATTTATGTCGCCAGTGCAGATGGTGTGGAATGTGTTAGTGTTACTACAGTATCACACTTTAGTACTTTACAGGAAGGGAAGATTGAGAATTGAGAAGATATTTCATAAGCACAAAACAAAATATTCTGCCATTTTCTCAGTTCTACACGGTCATTATCACATCTGAAAATCTGTTATCATACTCACAGGCCGTAAACTCTTCACTGGTGATGTATGACCTAGAAACAGAAAAAAAGCCAAATGAGACACATGTAGCACTGAAAGAGAAAAAAAAATGGGGGAACAGTCAGGCACTCATCAACATACGGATGAAAAAAAAAACAGGAACTCATTACTGAGAAAGTTTCTAGCCTTATTATAATGACAGCACTTCTTGGTTGTTGCCTCTCAAACATGAAAAAGGCATGAGAATACATTGTTTCAGTGCTACATTATTAATTCCCATCCATCTAACTAAAAAGCTACTCGAAGAGCAAATGTCATTCAAGTGCTTTAAAGTGGGGCGTTTCCTGAGCCAATTCCGAGCTGAGTAAATCATGACACATGCATCATCTAGGAGCCATTAAAGATGGATAAAATAAATGTACATAAGAGAAAATGATGATGGATACTACACATGAATTCTCCAGGGAGAGAGACATCGCAAATGAGAGAAGTCATGCGTAAAATAATGACGCAGCAACACTTCCATCTGTCAATTCAGAACCCACGCCGTTTATTCATTCCCTTTGTTTTCTGTCTTTCTCTTGATTGGTGTGATTTCCATTGAATTTAATGGATGAACCATAAATGACGCAACTCACTCAGCCTTTGAGGGTTAATGGAACTGATTAAAGCATCGTCTCATTTCCCCCCTCCCGGTTTCCTTCAGCAGACAATAAATCCTCTCAGAACTCTTTGCAGACACATCCTGATATTCCCCTGCCCTGTAATCTAGACTCATTTCCCAAATTCCCAGCCAACCCCACAGAGTGGGTGCAAAAATGCAAAGGGGCCTCTCCTGCCAACTGTGTCAGGAGCAACGGTCCATCATTCTTACATAATGTCTTCCTGAGAGACGCAGCCTGAGTATGATCAGTGAGCGTGGAGGAGAGGAGAACACGTGTGGCTAAAATGTTAAAATTATGAAGAGGGAAAAGAATAGAAATGATTTCTCACCTGCTGAAAAATGGAGAGATAAAAAAGAGACAAAAGGGGAAAGAGCCTTTATGCAATTCCCTGCTGAAAAGACCAGCATGCTAGAGCTGCTCACCAGTATACAGTCTGTTATGGATGCAAGTGGTTTTCTGAGAAATGTATAAATATTAAGTGAAGTGCATGTTTAAAATAAGGTGGAACAAATCTGGCAATGGGGTTAGAATTCAATTCAACTTAATTTAAAGAGAAAGCAAGTTAATTTGTTTTATATTTATTTGTTAAAAAGCATAATAATGTTCATGTATTTCTCAAAAAAAAAAAAACTGCCCATTTTAATACCAGTGTCAGGTAAGAGTAAGATATTTGTCTAGATTTCTCTGCTCATTTATGCTGTTTTGTTATAAACATCCACTGCTATAAACTTAAGAAGTTTACTAAATTGTATCAGCAAAATAATAAATTAAAAGACATACTTATACAGGATTAGAATTTATACTCAAACGTCTTTTAAAAAACTAGTCCTATGCAAATAGGGCTTAAGAAAGTGACTTTTTGCAGTGTACTCTTTCGAAATATTATAATTTTACTAAAAATACGACGTATTGAATGATGGCTTGACAGAGGCTTGTCTGAAAGTTCAAAGAATAAATAGTTTGACTGTTTTATTCATGTTCGCTTTTTATACACTTCATGCTTGTCAAAGTTAAAGTCTTTAAAGTCTTTTCAGCAGGGTTTTTACTAGGAATGCTTAAGATTCCTTTTGAGTGTGTGTGTGTGTGTGTGTGATGGAGAGCAGAAGAAAGTTTTAGTTTGAAAGTCTACAAACTACCAAAAAAGAAAAAAAGATTTCTTAAAAGATAACAAGACCCCTTTAAATTGTCATTGGTCATCATACGCCTATGGCTAGACTACCTAAACTACAGTATATAACTGCCAAAAGGCCCAAAACATACTCCACACAAGAACATTTACATTGATGCATTTGGCTGACATGTTTATCCAAAGTGACTTACATTGCAATCAAGCTATACATTTGTGATTTAATACAAGATTCCCTGGTCATTAAAGGAGTAGTTCACTTTATTTAAGGTTTTTGATGAAAACATTCCAGGATTTTCTCCATATAATGGACTTCATTGGGAACCAAACGATTCAATGTCCAAATGAGAGTTTCAGTGCAAACTGCAAACTGTGGTTACACTTTATTTCAATAGTCACTTTAGACGTTCTACTAATTATAAGTAACTTTTCAACTACATGTCGACTAACTCTCATTAAAGTACTAGTATATTATAGTAGACTGTCAGTAGACTGTTAGGTTATGGTTAGGTGTTAGGTTTTGAGTTAGGAGAATAAGTTTACTTGTAGTCGCCAAGTTACTTAAAGTCAGTTGAATGTCTATTGGTCCCCCAACAAAATAAAGTGGTAGCAGATATTAAGCAGACAGTCTACTAATACTCTAATGACAGTTAGTTGACAAGTAGTTGAAAAGTTACTTATAGTTAATAGAATGTCTAAAGTGGACTATCGAAATAAAGTGTTACAAAAACTGTTCAAAGGGCTTTAAATGACATCAGACGATGAATAAGGGTCTTATCTAGGACCTTTCGAGTCATGACTCGAAAAAAGATTTGTTAATTTAGATGAACGACTTCGAACAGGAGAGTCACGGACGCTCATCACAGAACAGAGCAAGGCGAGCATTTGTGATTATAAAACTTAAACTTTTTTATTTATTTTTTAAATGACCGATCGTTTCGCTAGATAAGACCCTTATTCATCGTCTGGTGTCGTTTAAAGCCCTTTGAACAGTTTGCAATGAAATTCTCATTTTGACCTTGAGCCATTTGGTTCCCATTGAAGTCCATTATATGGAGAAAATCCTGAAATGTTTTCATCAAAAACCATCATTTCTTTTCGACTGATGAAAGAATGACATGGATATCTTGGATGACATGGTGGTGAGTAAAAAGTTAACTACTCCTTTAAGGAGAAAGTATATTTAGTATGCATTACTTCAATGAGCTCATTGTTTCTGCCTTAAATGATTAAATTGTTTAAATTAATGCATTTTTGGCTAACTGTGATTTTGTATATGTACATTACTGAAATACATAAATTACACAGTTACCTCTGATAACAAATCGCTCTAAATTATAATGTGGATTCATGCGTTTTCTGTAAAGCTGCTTTGAAACGATATACAAGCGCTATGCAAATAAATGTGAATTGAATTAAATTTTCCGTAAAGCTGTTTCGAAACGATCTGTACAGTGAATATAAACATGGCATCAAATCTAGTGTTGCTACTGCCATGCTTTACTGTATAAGCCACAGGAACATCATGCAAAGCAGTCTAGCTGCATTTAACATCATGCTGTGTTTAGTGTTAGAATGCACGTCATAACGCAAAAGAAATGTGCATTGAATTCACAGAATCGCCCCGAGAGCCACCATCAGTGTAAACGTTCGGCTTCTTCTGTTTGTGCAGTCCATGTTTATGGCCTAAACAGATCAGTGGGATGTGCCACACACCCTCCCGCTCTCTTACCTCCTCTCAACACCAGCAGATTCACCTCGCTCCCCACAGGGAGGTCCTTCAGTATATCCACCACCTGCGCGTGGCTCAGCGTTTGCACATTTTGCCTGTTAATCTCCTTTATCACGTCTCCTTTCAGCAGTCCTCGGCACCACTGCTCATCCAGGATCATTTTCACCTTCTGCCCCAACGGACAGTCTGCGATGGCAAAGCCAAATCCTCCAGGCCCCTTCACGATTGGAACGCTCACCAGCTCCGGTTGCAGCATCCCCGTCTCCGGCCTATCGTTGGCACTGATGCCTCCGGGAAGCGCAGCGACCACCGGCCGCCCGTTGGCATCTGTGGTTACGTAGTGAAGCTCTTGGGAGGAGCCGTGGAGGGCGTCACCTTTGACCAGCAGCGGCTGGCCATTGATGAGGGGTACCGCGGTCACGATCTCTCCTGTCGGAGGGGGAGGAGGAGGAGGAGGAGGAAGGTCCTCGCTGTCCGCGTTCACGTCAGGGGGGAGCGAGTATCCGTGACAGAGGACCATGTCCACGTACTGGTTAATTGGGATGCACTGGAACATGTGGACCACATCCGCATGCGTCTTGCCCAAGACAAGTGTGCCGTTGATTTCCACAATAACATCACCTTGGAATAGAAGAGAGGAAATTTGACAGCATGGGAATGAGTAAAGAAAGAACTGAAGAAAAGAATCATTACAAAGTGGATGAACACCTTTTCTAATACGTTTGTGCTTTTGAAAGGTAATAGATAAAAGAAATAGTTCAGACAAAATTGAAAATTCTTTCATTATTTATTGAGCCTTCTGTTGTTCCAAACCTGTATATTTCTCTATGAAGCTTTAAAGATTTTTTTCAAACAGGTCTTTTTTATTTACACATCTGAAAATCTACAAAAATGACAGAAACACCGAGCAGTTTGTGTGACTTGTATGGCATATTCCAAGTTTTTTGGAATGGGATCAGTGAATGAATAATTCTTTTAAATTAGTTTCTTTTCAATGAATCGGCAGATACAGTTCATGAATAAGACTTTTTCTCACAAGCTCAATGATCCACAGCAGTTCTCTAGATAACAGTTCACTGGAATGGAGTATTATCAGTGAATAAGGACGTACATTTCGGACTTTTTTGGTTAACATGTGGAGTCAGAATACTATTTTAAAGGTTTTTGGGACCTTACCACTGTAATCACAATGAACTGTTGCTATATGCAACCGGGTGATTGTCTTTAACTAAAACTAAATTTAAAAATGTATATATTTTTTTAAATATATACATAACACATGAAAAAATGTAACAAAACAAAAGTTAGAAAAGTTGCATTAGCAACTAACTGAAATAATTTTAAGTTGAAGGAAGCACTAAAATGGCTGATTAGAAAAGAATAAACTATATAGTGATATGGAAAAAATAAAACTATTAAACTGACAAAAGCACATGGCAAAATGACCAAAAGTTACACTTAAATTAAAGAAAATGAAATTAAAAAATGAAAACACTATTAAAATACTTAAACAAAATACTAAAACAAGACTGTTATAGAAAAAAAGATTCTTCAAAATATCAAACTTTTTATCTCACAGCAAAAAACAAAAATGGTTTGGAGCAATATGAAGGTGAGTAAATAAAGGTAAACGCTGTAGCTCTTAATTGTTAACACACATCTCCTACCCCAGATTAACAATTATAATTAAAGGAGTAGTTCACTTTTAAAAAAAACTTTTGTTGATAATTTACTCACCCTCATGTCATCCAAGATGTCCATGTCTTTCTTTCTTCAGTCGAAAAGAAATTAAGGTTTTTGATGAAAACATTCCAGGATTTTCTCCATATAATGGACTTCAATGGGAACCAAACGGTTCAAGGACCAAATGAGAGTTTCAATGCAGCTTCAAAGGGCTCTAAACGACACCAGACGATGAATAAGGGTCTTATCAAGCGAAACGATCGCTCATTTAAAAAATAAACAAAAAAGTTTAAGTTTTATAAGCACAAATGCTCGCCTTGCTCTGTTCTGTGATGAGCATTCGTGACTCTCCTGTTCAAATCAAAATGAACAAATCTTTTTTTTTCCTAGATAAGACCCTTATTCATCGTTTGGTGTCGTTTAAAGCCCTTTGAAGCTGCACTGAAACTCTCATTTCGACCTTGAACTGTTTGGTTCCCAATGAAGTCAATTATATGGAGAAAATCCTGGAATGTTTTCATCAAAAACCTTAATTTCTTTTCGAGAGAACAAAGAAAGACGTGGACATTTTGGATGACATGGGGGTGAGTAAATTATCAGCAAAAGTTTTTTTAAAAAAAAGTGAACTACTCCTTTAAGTCACACATAGGTTAACTTTCTAATAATTGTGGATGTTTCACCAAACACTTTTTACCAAACTAGGCATCACTCACCAGAGGCCATCTTGTTGTCCTGTGCGGCGGGGCCATCGGAGAGAACGTTCTTCACCTGCAGGAACTCATCAGGTCGATCTCCACCAATGATGGTGAACCCAAACCCCTGCTGGCTCTTCCTGAGAGCCGTGTGATACAGCTCCCCCTTCAGCTGGGTGGCGTCCCGTGTGAATCCAGGCGTACCAGCCGCTCCACCTACAGAGACAGACGAGAAGACATCTGTGATGACTTCACATAAAATATGCACTAAGACGAAACTGTAAACAACTAGACATTGATTTAGTAGATGTGTTTGATATATACAAGCAACAAATACACCACATGAAATGCTGTTAAACATGTTTTCAAAATGTATGACAGATCCATAAATAATGTGTGAAGTCCACAAACGAGTGTATTGCATTCACTTGAAGAAACAAAATCTACTCTGTTTTTCTGAATTAAAATGTTTTTGCATTTGAATTAATGACTTGATTATCTCAAAAATTAGGAGTAACTCATTAATTCATCAAACAGAGTAAAAAAAAACTTTTTTTCAAGAAAAATGCATCACATAATTCTGAGATAATTAACACATTAATTCAGAAAAACAGAATAGATTTCGTTTCCTCAAGTGAATGCAATACGCTTCCATACAAACACACACATTTTATTTTTTCTATTATGTTCCTAATATCAGTAACCAAAGCCTATTATGGGATACTTTCACTAATATGGTCAAATAATAGACCTGAAACATAAATTAGACCATAAATTAGTCAATTGCCTAATTGACAATTAATCTCAGGAGGTTTTATTTTCTATCAATTTTATATGAGGTTTGCACTTTTGCTGTAAATAAATTGTAGATTTTGTTTAAGAAAATTAAAGACACTTATAAATGACACGTATAAATGGGTAACAGGGTTAAAAATGTAACCTTAATTAAAATGTAATTAGGTACAAGACAGCCTGTTAGATAGATAGATAGATAGATAGATAGATAGATAGATAGATAGATAGATAGATAGATAGATAGATAGATAGATAGATAGATAGATAGATAGATAGATAGATAGATAGATAGATAGATAGATAGATAGATAGATAGATAGATAGATAGATAGATAGATAGATAGATAGATAGATAGATAGATAGATAGATAGATAGAGACAGACAGACAGACAGACAGACAGACAGACAGACAGACAGACAGACAGACAGACAGATAGATGATAGATAGATAGATAGATAGACAGACAGACAGACAGACAGACAGACAGACAGATAGATGATAGATAGATAGACAGACAGACAGACAGACAGACAGACAGATAGATGATAGATAGATAGATAGATAGACAGACAGACAGACAGACAGACAGACAGACAGACAGACAGACAGACAGACAGACAGACAGACAGACAGACAGACGATAGGTAGGTAGGTAGGTAGGTAGGTAGGTAGGTAGGTAGATAGATAGATAGATAGATAGATAGATAGATAGATAGATAGATAGATAGATAGATAGATAGATAGATAGATAGATAGATAGATAGATAGATAGATAGATAGATAGATAGATAGATAGATAGATAGATAGATAGATAGATAGATAGATAGATAGATAGATAGATAGATAGATAGATAGATAGGACAAATAGATAGACAGGCAGATTCCATTAAACCATGATTTTCTTGAGCAGGATTGTCCTATGTATGACTGACATGTAATTAAAACAGCAAATCATTCCAAACATCTGGCGTAGTAAACATAACCATTAACAACTCCATCTTTGACAGAGTAGACAGGACATTTATCATTAGCGGCTCGACCTCATCCTCTTGTAATATACTGCCATCCTTTGGGTTCCCAGAAGGACTGAGGGAGTGACAACACGTACATCCTCAGTATTGGACAACCTTCATAAACTTTCATCACCAGGGTGTGGAGTTTTCCAGCTAATGTTCCATGGCTGTAAGTGAGAGTTATAAGGGCAACGGTTTGTGTTTTACTCCCATGGCTGCTCTGACTCACACTTTTTGTACTTCCTTTCAGGAAAGATGGAAACAGTTTTCCAAGTCACCAGCGGACTGGGCATCACACTGTTTTGATGAGCTATTGTACTGTATGTGCTGTAATGACAGATGAGAATCTCTATTACATGGAAGAATGCCTGTCAAAACATTGATTTTGCCATTTTCTCCAGGAGAGATTAGAGAAAAGAGAGGAAATTATGATAGTGAATGGGTTTTGAAAATTGTGCCATCAAGACTCAAAAACAAGGGAATCTTCTGTGTCCGTAACGGCTTAACATGCCATAGGATGTGCAATCACATATTGATTTTCCCTTAATTAAAAGTAAATTAAGTAGTCGGTTAGTGACACCTATTTAACTGCAACCAATTGTAAGTGTGCTTGGGTTTATCGTTATATTAATAGAATATGAAAATATATTAATATGTATTATTATGTATTAGCGCATTAAAAAAACAATCAATGTTATTACATTCATATTTTTGTTTTTAAAATTCTAAATATTGGTATAATAATTAAATAGGTTATATAAAATAAATATAAATCACAAATAATGTATATTTTTTTATTCATAAATTCGTTTTTCTATAATTTATGAAAGAAGTCTCTTCTATTCACCAAGGCTGCATTTCTTTTTCAAAAATTACAGTAAAACATTAAAATTGTGAAATATTATAATACCGGTAATTTCAAATAACTGTTTTCTATTTTAATATATTTTTAAATGTAATTTATTTAATTTTCAGGATCACTACTCCAGTCACATGATCCTTCAGAAATCATTCTAATATGCTGATTTGATGCTCAAGAAACATTTATCATTATTATCAATGTTAACAACAGATGTGCTGCTTAATATTTTTTGTGGAAACCATATTTTTAAGGATTCTTTGTTGAATAGAAACAGCATTAATTTGAAATGCAAAAATTTTCTAAAATCCTAAATTTGACCAATTTAAAGTATCCTTGCTAAATAAATCTATTAATTATTGAATAAACACTCTGACCCCAAACTTTTGAACGGTACAGTAATCTAATAAATATTAAGCTAATATTTAGAAACTATAAAAATGCAGGTAAGTACAAAGTTTGCAAAAGGTTTAAAACAGTAAAAAAATTACCGTTCAAAATTGATGAAACGCTTTTTGGATGTGAGGGGCAACCGAGTTTATACATCCACTGAAATCATGTTGGTGAACATTTTCTAAGAAAGCTCTATCATCATTGTCTGTAGATGGCACTTGATTTGTGGTTTTGTTATCTAAAGCAATAAAACTTGACTCACCACTGCCATGGTAACTGACCATTTCAGTAAAGTAAAAGAAAATGTGCTTTTTGCCCTCGTCCTTCCCTCAACCCATAATGACTGAATAGAGTCTATTTTACACTAGGCTCCATCCAATCAAAATCCTCAGTGTCATCCTTTTCCCTGCTGTTACTGTCATCTCTGCTTCGATAACCACAGTTCACTTCAGTAGAAATGGATTTACTGGCTCAAATGGACAGTAGTCACTGTTTCCAGAAATTCAGAATGAATATGAAGAAGTAAAGCCATGTTTTAGAGAGGGACTGATCAAAGAGAGGCAATGCGAATGCGTGATGGATGCTAATGTTCTCTTTTATGTTAATGCAGCCTGTGATGTGCTGCAAAGCAATCTCTATAACATTTATATCCCCATCCATTCACCCTAAAACAGCACTCTCTCTTCCTCAGGTTTTTTTTTTTTTTTTTTTTTTTTTTTTTTTGCACACATGCTCAAACACATCTATAATGCATCCAGTGTAATGGAAGAATCTTTAATTCATCATATTGAGAATGGCAGATGACTCACTGTTCTTTAATCTTATCTTTCTGTCCTCTTTCCCTCACATACACAATCATTCACACAGCGAGCAGCCCGTGTGTTTGTCTCCGGGCTGCTGTCGGGAAATTCTAACATGCTGAGTGTCTTCGCTGTTTCCTTTACACTCGTAAACTCAGTTAAAATTCACTGATGGGGAGGTGTGTGTGCTTGTACCTGGAGGAGGTGCTGCCCTCTGTTGGGTCTGGGTTGCGACTGCAGTGTCCAAACCGAGTTTCCTCTTGGCCTCCAGAACCGGATTTTCGAACTGGGTTCTCTGGTTTACGTGACTGAGGAAGGCAAGAGAAACTTTATAAGTACATCGCTAACCTATACTTTAATACGCATAAAAACAAATACAATCATGTCACAACACTTACTCAACGTAGTATGTGCCATACTGCGGGTCATCAATCTCCTCCCATCCGTACGGAAGTTCTGATGATGAAGGCGTGAGAGCATTGTGTTTATATGCAAATCCACACAAACGCACGCTTCTGGCTGCCGCTACATCATTAACAACAGCGTACAGCATTTTAAAGGGGTCATATCATGAAGAATCAGATTTCCTTGATATTTTGAATGTAAAAATACTTTCAGAGGTTAGCCAATCATGACAAAGCTACTGTGTTTAACTAAAAGTAGCCTGGTTGGTGTAAGGTTATTACAGAGGGTGTGAAATGGTAAAAAAAAGTTTTTGTTTGGTGTAAAAATGTCACGTTAACTAACATTACATATTGACTTTTGAGGGGGGAGGTCGGTATAATTAAATATCTAAAAATGATAATTTGAAAAAAAAATGTAAAAAATAATTAACAGTTTGCAACATTTAGAGAGAAAAGTATTGAAATTATAATTAAATTAGAAAATTATATTTATTATATTTACAACATTTCCACAGCATTATTTTACTGTTACATTAAATGCAATATAGCACTATTTTATTAGATGCACTTTTTCCCAAATAGAATATTTTTCTAACTTTATTTTTTTTTTCAAATATATAATTTTTGTTCCTAAAATATTTGTTTAATAATGGAGAATATCTCTAGGGTATTTAAGATGTATTTAATTTTCATAAAAATACACATTTTATATTATATTTTCAATAAATAATATTTTGTAAACAACATTAAAAACAAAACAAATTATATATATATATATATATATTTTTTTTGTTACTGTTTGTATATATATATATATATATATATATATATATATGAGACTTCAAAAGATGAAAGAGCATGTTTTGAAAGGAAATAGTTAAATAAACAGCCACTCTTTGTGTGTGTGAGTGTGTGTGTGTGTATATCCCTTCTGCTGTACGTACATTATGCCCAAATGAACTAATGAGGAGAAAAAAAAGCTGTTCACGCTACAGAGAGCTTCACACACACACTCAAAGAAAAGTATTGTGCACCAGTGCGCATATAGCACAGGACTATAAAACTCGCTTAAAAGAGCGGCTACATTTTGTTAGACATCATGTGTGCTTATGTGTGTATGTGAAAAGGCAAGAGGAAGCATGCATTCAGATGAGCTTATGCAATCATGCCCTCTGCTATGTGTGCCGGCATGTGAATGTGGAAGACTGCACACATCTGATAATTTCTATTTGCATATGCATGTATCTGTCATACGGGAGCTTCATGTATAAACGTGTAGATGCAATAATTCACCTCCATCCTCACACTTTTCAGGGGGCTTGGCTTTTTTGACCAGCCGAGGGTCCAACCACGTAGTCGACTTTGTGTTGTGGCTATGAAACAAAAAAAAATGTAATTAGATAAAACACCTGTATGTATAACTAAAATTGCAGACTACCTAACACATTTTGCAAGACTGTTTTGTTCTTATTTCATTAAAATAAACTAGGCTGCTACTTTCAGCTAATGAACCTTCATGAACTGATTAATCGCAAGCATGGAATGTTCCCTGATGCAAATGAGTTACGTTATTAAATACTTTTTGCAACCATAATTAGTTCATTTATTGTTATGAATAGATCAATTAAGTCAATGTTAGTGCTCTTTATCAATAATTGTATCATTTAGGTCTATTTTTCCCCATTGCATTAACTTTTGATTTGGGCTAATGTGATGCGTAAAAGAAAGTCGCATTACAAAGTCTTGATAGGTCAAAGAGTGTGAGATTTTTATTGGACTGTAGTTATGAGTCTTATAAACTGAACTGGAAAATGTTTGGAACCGCTAAAATATTTATGATTGCGACCCCAAACGCACACACAGAAACAGAACTTTGACTCTGTTCTTTAAAGAGCATCTAGGCCACACTGCGAGCTATATTTATTCTGTTCTGACAGCTCTGCTCTTGACTTTAAAAAGCAACACTACTTTAAGAAAAAGTGAGAAAAACATCAGATATCAGCAAGACGGGGAGAGAAAGTGATAAAGTATGCTGTTTGTGAAAATAGAAATTGGAATACTATGTTGACGAAGTTTGAGATTCAACCTGAAAAGAATCTTGACAGCAGTGCTATGGAGGGGGAAACGCACTGCCTGCTAACAAATATTGGGCAGCAAATTTAGAAACAGTAAATAGAACCTTTGTATAAATATACAACTTGCATAAAATGTCTTTGCATACTACTCCGGCATCAAAATATCCCTTTAAGAGCCTCCGGCAATAAAAAATGAAAGCACTCTGCAGTAATACTACAGCGGCATTATAAATGCAAAACAAAACACAAAAACAAACGAAAGAATATCCTGTGGTATTGTGTATAGTGCATCAAATCCCATATGCCATTCAGTGGCATGAAAACAATAATAAACACAGAAAACAATATCCTGTGATATACAGTGTTGTCAAATCAGAAGGCATTAAGCAATGCGACAACAATAAAAAAAATCATCAACAGTTCAAGGTGTGCATTCGGTTCAAGGGTAGACAGACATTTGGTTCAAAATATCAAAAACGAAGTCTATAATGGATTTTATTCATATTATTTATAGAATATATAAATAGATTTTTTCATTTTATAATTAAAAATTATTACTGAAAATTACTCACGAATAGTATCATGTAACTGAATGTTGAAATTCATCTTTCAAATACAATATTCTCTGAACAGGTCTTATTATTTATGAACGCGGGAAACCAGAAGGTGACATCAACAGACCTCACGCAGTTACTAAAGTCTCCTCTTATGGCCACACACTCACTCTATGAAGTAGACCATGCCCGTCTCGGTGTAGGCCATTTCCCAGTTGTAGGGCAGGGGCTCCAGGCTGTCGTCTCTGGGTAAAGAGCTCCAGGTGCGGAGCTCCAGTGTCCCGCTGCCTCCTGCACCGCCTCCAACACTGGACTGGGTGTAGCTGGGCACTGCTTTCCTCCACTCCTCTGTCCTCTCTAAAGACGCAAACGAGATAAAATGTATAATGCAAAACTAAGGCCGCTGATATTTTGCATGTCAAAGTAGGATGGTGTGCAAGCAAGATCTTTTCCTGTGTGAGGTAGCAGGAAAAATATTATAGCCACAATTTAATGATATAATTAAATTATTATTAGCACAAATTACATACATTTTTTTAGTTTTCATTTTTATATCATATTTGCATATATATATATATATATATATATATATATATATGAAGAGTTCAGATGCAAAAACCTCTAAATGCCATTTGAAATTTTCTTCTAAAATGACCATTTTTATCAAGCTTGTACATTTAAGTTCAGTAATTTCACTTAAATGACAATTAATAGGTAATCTTCATTGCCATTTAAGTGAAATTACTGTACTTAAATATACAAGCTTGATAAAAATGATCATTTTAGAAGAAAATTTCAAATGGCACTTAGAGGCTTTTGCATCTGAACTCTTCATATATATATATATACTGTACATATATATATACATAAATACATACATACATACACACACACATATATATATATAAACATAAACCTTTTGCTAATAATATATAGCAAATGTCAAACTGCCTGATTGTTGTATCATAAAACATAACAATATTAATATACTGAAAGTTATATAAATTGTACATCCTACTTCATCAGCATCCAGTAAACTCATGTAAAGTAATATAGACTACGGCAATATATAGCAAACAATTGGATTTGTGATTGTTTATATCTTCACACAAAAAAAGTATATATATACATTGAAAAATATTCAATTTTCGTCACTCTCTCAGCTCCTCATCTAAATTGAAAAGATTTTAAATATGAACTGCCAAAAGTCTTAAAGAGTGAGTCACTGACTCATTCAGTCAGTCAATTTGTTTAAAACGGGTCATTCATTCAGGTACAAAGCAAGTGTCTTTATGAGTGAAATTGTTGGGTCATTCATAGACATGGAGGGGCAGGGCTCTTTTTCGAGTACAAGTGGAGGCCCCTTCTGTTGCGAGTCCCGTTTCATGTGTCATATTGTGTCCAACTATATCCCCATACATACAGTACACTCACGTAAAGCAATACACTGTATAATCTCAACTGCCTTATTTTATTTTGTTGCTAAATGTAACTATTGTCTAGCTCTATTTATAACGTATGATATATAAAAAGCACGTCCAACTTTATCCGCATACACACAACAATACTCGAGTAGGGCGATATACACTACAGCATGTGTGTCTCAACTGCTTCATCACAAAATGTAAACTATTATTTCCCAGCTCTAATCTGCAAAATGTGACAATAAGGCATGAAAATATTAAGATATTACGAAACATTAACATCACGCTTTTCTGTGAAGTGGCTTTAAAACAGTATTGTAAAAACTGCACAAAAAACCCAACAACATTTGACTTGGTTATTAGCACGCAATATGATTTACGGTATCTTACCAAGCATTACTAATTTAAATCTGATTCATTACTAATCTGATGGATTCTGCATAGATTTACATATCATTCAAAATCTGAAAATTGACTAAATGTACATAATTTGATGCAGTAAAAAAAATGGCTACAGCACAAAAGAAATGCCCGTGGTAATAATCAGCTCTGTGTTTACTGTATATGTAAAAGCAGTAAGTATGTGTGTGCATGCATGATAACGAATTCACTGCCATTTTCCCTCTCTTTAAACACACTTGAAGTGGCAGAAAGCCTTTAAAGCAAATATCACACTATTCCGCAGCAAGAACACTCCCCATTAAATGACTCTTTTAACATGAGCCAAGGGACTACTTGCTTCAGCGAATATTCAACAACTATTCCCTCTTCACTGACTTATGCCATTGCTGGGGGGAGAGACCTCAACAGTTCCAGCAGTCAAACATGGCTATACAAACACAACAGCTTTTAATTAATCGCAGGAAACAACAACAACTGTGTCAAGGAAGGCAACCACATCTACAGAAAGATAAAACAAGGATACTTTAGGTCCCATTGAAATACAATAGTAATTGGAATGGTCATTATGTTGGTGAAACTCAAGCCCTGAAATTTTAAATCAGTTTATACAACTTTATGTTCCACACATTTTATATACAAACCGATATACACAACCAAAGAATAGTATAAGAACATAATTTAATACTGAGGGTATAAGCTTGGTTCCTCCTGGGGACACTTGTGGCTTATACCATATTAAGTCAAAAGCAAGGGTTAAAAGTTAAAGCCAGCTGTAAACATCTAAACAGCTCATTTATGTTTAAAGCAGATCCACAACAGGGTCATGGACATGAATCATTCACGCATTAGCCAAGCCATTATGGAGCAGTGACTCGCTTACCAAATGCAACTCTGAATTACTGCAGTACACAAATAGAGCATAAATTTCAGGCCTCGAGCCTTGAAAGCACAACCGCTGATCTCAAAAGGATTATAAGGTTATACTGTGAACTAATGAGAGCATGTGAGCGGAGGGTTTGGCTCTTTTTTAAGCAAAGCTTGCCTCTCTGTGCTGAGTTCTCCTTGAGAAAAGGACAAGGATCTTCTCTGAGAGATCAAATAAGGCCTCAGACTGATCATTTGCACATGAGTTAAGCAGACTGCCGGTTAAAGCCTCAAGCACACAGAAAGTTTGGAAAAGATTTGCTGTGGGGCAAAATCGACAGTCTTCGATCACATTTGACATGCTCCCTGATAGCCAATCGCCTGTGGGATGACTCTTCATTTCCAATGAAGTTCGGACAGTTTCACATATTATGGGTCACAATCCTGCAAATGGGGTGGTAAAATGTCATTTTCACAAGATAAAATAAATCTCTGATGTCCCCAGTGTGTGTGTGTGTGTGTGTGTTTTAACAGAAAATACCCCATAGATATTTTTATATAGCATGTTAAAATTGTCACATTTTTAGGGTTTGGAAAAACGCATTTGTGTCTGGCCCTTTAAATGCAAATGAGATGCTGCCGAGAGCGGGGTTTCAACAGCCCGTGTGTATTAGCAGCTGCGATTATGTCACGCAGACACACTAAAATGAGAGTCAGTCAAAGATGGAGAGACTCAAAAAGAAGTGACAACATGTAGAATGCAACAGGACGTCTCTGAATGGTTAGTTGATGAATTTATGTTGCTGATGTGGAGTTAACTATCTTCAATTAGCATATTCTGTCAGGATAATCTATGAATCGCTTGTATAGGAACTGTTGTGAGATGCACACGGAGTGACTTTCTATTGTATGTGAAAAGATGGATGCTAAAGTTTGAGTTGACTCACAAACTTACTCTTATACAACAACTTTTCCTCTTCTCAACATGGACTGCGTGTTCCCGGGGGCGGGGTTTATGTACATTTTAGGGTTGGTGATGTCACTAACCCGGGAGGAAGGAGCGTTGTAACTTTGATAATTTTGTGTATGTTCAAACAGCAACATTTCACACAAACTAAAGTTAGAAAAAAAAAGTGAAATCATACTTTACCACCCCTCTAAATAAAGAACTGGTAGTAAAATACAATATATTAATATTAGAGGAAAATCTCAAATAAATGTTTAAGTTGAAGCACTAAAATTATTAAAAATAAAATAAAAATGAATTAAAGCTAAATAGAATAAAAACTGAACTTAAAATAAAAACTGAACATAGAAAAAAAAGTTAATTTAAAATATTAATAAATAATATTATAGTATATAAATACTATTAAAATAACACTGGGCTGAAGTCCTAAGATGTATATTGCAAGTTTTGACGTTAAAAAAAAGGATGCACAGTCTGTATCAGTATGGGTGACTAATTTTTAGAGCGAAATCTATCTCTGCAGTCATACAGACTGTGATTAACACAAGCACACACACACACTAAAGTCCATCCACTGACCTGGGATGCCATTTGGGAGCTGTGGCCGTTCCTCATCCTCTTCCTCCTCGGGGACGACGCTGTCCTTTCGGTCCATCTTACTGACAGAGGTGGTTCGCTTTCGCTGGACTTCAGAGCCATAATCCTCCTCAAACAGAACCTGGTCCACCAGGTCCGGCTGAATCAAGTTTGGCTCCGCAGGAGGTTTGGGTGTGCCATAGAAGTTACCTGAAGAAATGAATAACTTGTTTTGATTCATGATATCTTAAAAAAAAGTCATGAAAATAAATACTTGCGAGGGTTTGTGTAACATTTTTTGCAGCATAAGCTTTGATTTCTAAAGCCACAAATAGTTTAGTTTGATGAAACAGCTGATTTGAAAACAGAAGCTTCATGCAAATCTGCTTCTTTATCGCTACCGCCGCTTTCTTCCTCAGTTCCAGCTTTCTCAAAAACGTAGATCTAGGTGTCGACTATCCAATATGCAGTGTGAAATGTTATACTTTCCATTCAGTGGCTCCTTGAAAGTAATTACACTCACCACTGGATTCAGTAATGAAACTTTTCCCACTATCTTCTCATGCAAAATTCAGTTCATTAATATGCATCAGAAACAATGGTACAGCCAATCAGTGGAGCAGCATTATGCATTTAAATTAATTACTAATTTGATGTACATGTCAATGTGTGTGTGTGCTTCATCATTCCCTCTTGATGTTAGACTAAATAAATCACTCTCAGTATGATTAGATTCAGTCAATGGAAAGGCGTCTTTTCAAATCAACCATTCAACCTTCAACAATTATACACAGATTCATTTAAATTATCCAAATTTGTTGTTTTGTTTCTTCGCTCCCTTCATCCTGAAAATAAATATGCTGCCCCAAGAAGTCATTAGCATCTGTTTAAGAAAAAGAAAAAACAGCTTTTTAAGGTCACATTTTCATCTTTTGCCAATGTAGAATATAATCCTTGTAATCAGTCGAAAGATTAATCCTCTTCTTTTTAGATTGTAAATTCTAAAGAGTTTAATTAGCAAATAGAAACTGAAACCATGAGGGAATAGGCTTTTTCACAAGCAATTAACTACTGTTGACAACTTCGCTCACCTCTCATGAATATGCAGTGATGAATATTCACTCCTTCCCTCTCTGTCTTTCTTCATTATACAAATGGATCTCCTTCTTTCCAGTGTCACAGTGTAAGGAAAGTGTTTGTGCTGCTACCACAACATTTGTTGTACATTATGTGTGCGTCATCATGCGAAAACAGCATGTTACCAAGACTATAGTCTCACTGAGAGACACATTTTAAAATCAGGATAAATTCCGGTCCAGTTTGCGGTTTATTATGGTTAAGAAAATCTGCACAATTAGACAGGAAGGTTGCCTGAACAAGATTTAAATCAACCAACAACAGTTGAACTTTGTTAAGTGGCATACAACATTAAAAAAATGATTTTATCTTACTTACCCCCAACATTTTAACAGTTTTACTCAAAAATATCAAGCAGCAAAAACAGTTTCAACATTGATAATAACAAGAAATGTTTCTTGAGCACCAACACTGTAAAAAAAATATATATTTTCAAAATGTTATCACAACATTTTTTTTGTCAAATCAACTTAAATAATTTATTTAGTTCAGATAGCTTATTATTTTGAGTTTCTGATGATTAAATCAATTTCCTTCATTGTATTAACCCACTTTTTCCATTTCAATCAACTTAAATTTTTAAGACAACCAGGTTACTTAATTTTTTAAGTGGAACCAACAATATTTTTTACAGTGAACATGTTAATGATGTCTGAAGGTAGTAGGGCTGTGCAAAAAATGTTTTTCCGATTAATCGTTTTTTTAGAATGTGGTCGATTCAAAATCAATTCTCAAAGGCCACAAATCGATTTTTTTTTCCGATATTTATTTATCCATCACCCAAAATCCAGTAAACTGTAAAAAACAATATTTTCATGATTTGTAATCACAACATTTTTTCTTTTGTCAAATCAACTTAATTTATGTGGTTCAGATATCATAATATGCTGAGTTTCTGATGATTAAATCTCTATTATAGTATTAACTCAATTTTTCCATTTCAATGAACTTAAAATTTTAAGGCAGCCAGATTACTTCATTTTTTAAGTTAAACCAACAATATTTTTGTTACAGTCTATTAGTTTTCATTCAGTGTTCATATGGCTTTCAGTGCCTCCATGTTATAGCTAATGCTGTAAAATGTTATGTTGGTTTTATCATAAACATAAAATAACCTGACCCTGCTTGATCAAGGTATTCGACTGTTCTGACTTTTCCAATTTTCAGCATCAATTTTTCATCTTGCATCAAAATCCTGTCTATTCATTGTATGCATTTGAAATATAGAGTTGTGTTAGGTTTCAATGTACCCAAGTGTAAAGAGTTTAATATACAGGTTTGTAGCTCTAATTACCACTTGGACAACTTGTAAACTAATGTTCACCGTTCTTTTTTATAAATATAGGATTTCTATTAAATCTATATTCATTGAGTCGAATCGGGAATCGAAATCGAAATTAAATCGAATTGTGAGCTTGTGAATCGAATTGGAACATCTGAATCGATCCCCAGCTCTTGTCTGAAGTAATGGCTGCAGAAAATTCAGCTTTGGCATCACAAGAAGAAATTACTTTTAAAAATGTATTCAAACAGAAAACTTGCAATATCAAATTGTAATCATATTTCACAATATTGCAGTTTTTACTGAATCTTGATCAAATCCATGCAGCCTTTGTGATGAATATAAGAGACTTCTTTTAAAAAAAACTAAAAATTCTAAACATTTCAATGCGAGAATAGATGTGATGCTAATACTGTTCAAGGCCAGTCTTGTCTCGGTCTCAAAAGCCCTGAAAGTCTTGATCTTGTTTTTGTTACCTTGTGAAATAAAAATTAAAATAGGGAAATTAGTTTGGCTGCATTTCTAAGTGCTTTGCAAAACAGTCTTAAAATCCAACATTAAAAAGAATCGTGATAAGATTGTGGATTGTGATTTTGCCAGAAAAAAATTGTGATTGCCATATCACCCACCCCTATCTGTAACCCTGATTAATCACCCCATATGCACTCAGCTAACCATGACAGAATCATAAAGGTATGTGCAACTCTCAGTATCTGAGCAGATTTACAACATCATCTGTCGCCAGTAATCTGCAGAGAGCCATATAATCTGAGAACGAGGTGAACGTTGTCCCAGCGTTCTCTTAATGATGTCAAAAATATTTTGGTGCACATAAAGTGCAGCTATAATATCAAAATAGATAGATATGGACAGATAACCGAGGTTTATAGGCTTTACACAACATAAGTGGCCCAAAGTAGCAACCATACAGCATACATTTCATGAAATGTATACTAATTTTCTGCAAATTCATTTAAAAAAAAAAAAAAAAAAACTAAATGAATATTTAATTGGGCGAATCTCACAAAAAAAAAATCAAAATCGATAAGAAAAATGTCATATTTCACACCATAAATCAAAAGAAAAAAACATACTTAGTTTGAATAAAGAAAAGGAAGAATATTTTAAGAATAAAATTTGTTTGCATTATTTACATATTTAAATGGTTTAAAATATAAAATTTTAAATGTGTCACGACAGATTTTTTATCATGTATATTCTCTCTTACAATATATATGATCTTTCAATGAGAATTACTCCATGTGAGCAGAGAACATCTATCTATTTATTGGAATAAAACGGTGTTGATGTGTGACTCAACAGGCAGTAAGTACAGTGAATTGTGCCACAGCCTATTCATGTGTACAGATCGCCTCCATTGAGATTATCTGTGTGCTTACAAGGAGCGCTAAATCTTTATTGATCAGGATCAACTCTTAATTCAACCAAGCTTGCTTAGACAGGATTACATTAAAAGCTGCCTTGAGGGTTGTAAATTTATCCACACTACTGGAATGAGGGAATCAGAAAGGCATAGAAACTCTTTGCTTTTGCTCAAACATGACCACACTGAGATGTTGTAAATCTACATAAAGCTACACCAAAGGTTAAATATAATATCATTCTTGCATGCTCTAAAGTAAATATGTTGTAAAACCTGATTGTAACTAAGGGTGAACTATTCCTTTGAGGAACAGTTAGCTGGGATTAGAGTGTGTGTTTTCATGCATGCGTGTGTTTCCTAGGATCAGAATGTGTCCCTCTTCGAAAGCAGAGCACATATGGGCATTTCTTATTGGCATGGCTCCCTTTCCCAGCAGGCTTTACCTGGCATGAGTCCCCAGTCCCACTATCGACATGGGGCCACAATGAATGCACCCGCCTGGCACGCTATCTGTCTCTCTGGACACGACAGAGACATTCAAACCAACTAGACTGCAGAAGGGAGGACAAACACGCAATTTATTCTTTAAGGAAAAAGATAAATATATAAATATAATGCCTTTCAAAAGAGTTTTAATGTCCTTTAAAAATGCCTCTTATGCTCACCAAGTCATGCATTTATTTGAATATAGTAAAAAAAAACAATGAAATATTACAATTTTAAAGAACACTTTCGATTTTAATATATTTTAAAATCGAATTTATTCCTGTGACAAATTTTCAGCATCATTACTCCAGTCTTCAGTGTCACATGATTCTAGAGAAATAATTATAATATAATGATTTGGTGCTCAAGAAACATTTCTTACTATCATCAATGTTGAAAAAATGATGAATTTTTTATGGACACTTTCATGAATGGAACATTTGAAACATAAATTTTTTGTGACATTATAAATGTCTTTATACTGTCACTTTTGATCAATTTAATGCATCCTTACTGAATAAAAGTATTAATTATATATAAAAGAAAAAATCTTTGTAGTTGGTAGTTGTGTCTACTTCTTTGAACAATGCATAATATATATATTTTTTTAAAATACTAAATTATAATATGTGTGCATATATGCACATGATGCATACACACACCTCATTTCATTGGCTATCTATTTGTGGAAAGTGTCATTACAGGGAACAGACTGTGACTTTTGTCTTCCTTATGTGTACTTTTTCAGCAGTTTGCCTTGCAGTTGCTCTGCAAAGCTTGTTTGCATGGTGTAAACCTGTGCTGTCCTGACTCTGCCTGTAAGATTTGGAGGCTAAATCCATCACACAGAACAGTTTTGAGGCTGCACTGTCATGAAATTCTTTTTGGACAAAATGAATGCCTAGAGGTTTTCGTGTCAGAGTTTACTTCAGTCAGGTAAAAAAAATAAAAAAATAAAACACAACTGTCAAATGTTAACACCAAATGTGCATTTCCAGAAATAAGTTTAGGCTTTGGTTCTTGTAAATAAAAAACTGCTTTCAATATGAATTTTTCACCCAGTATATCGTCTACCAGGTAACAACTAGCATATTTACAACAAGTCACATGATCTGAGTTATCATTCATGTCTATGGTTTGGGATGTTTGTATGAAGAATATCAGTACAGAGAGTGTGTTTTATACCATCATATGTTCCGCTCTCCAGCAGTAATCCACTCTCTTCCAGGATGCGAAAATCCCCCACGCTGATGAAATTATAGTCCACTCCTGGAACCTCCCCATCTCTGGGCATCCGAGTGGTACCTTCCAGTAAAACAAACACAATTAGTGACAGTAAACTAGTTCTGGAAAGAATATCCTACACCCACAATCCCATTTGCTGCAAACTTTGTGTCTGTCTAAACACAGCCTCAGATTGACCAAAATAAAAATTGGATTCCCTTGGTTGGATTTCAGAATTTCCTTTGAGAACAAGTGCACTCCATTCGGAAATAGAACTGATCTCAAACTCCCATAGATGAGATCTGGATACTGGGAAACTGGCTGGATGGGTTACATGGAAAACTGGTTTAAAAAATGAGGGATTGGCAATTTGTGAGGCTTTAAAGGATGAAAAATTACATGCTTTAACATAATTGCTCTGAAAACGGTTTGGAAACACACAGAGAGATGTACAGTATTAGCCAAACTGAGTAGAACAAGGACATATTACATCATATCAGAGGAAATCTCGTGTTATTTGGTATGTTATTCGAGCATAGTGTAGTCACAGATTGCTTTATTCACAAGGGAGACGGTGACACAGAGATGGAAAGTGTGCACTGACTATACAATGAGATTCGGTCTCTGAAGCATTTGACACTTTTGAAAATGTGTGTCTGCAGTGTAGTAATCTTTATATTTATAGTAATACTATATTTTCACCCTTCTGTTTCTCAGCCCAGACGATATTTACTCGTCCTAATGTTGTAGCAAACTTGTATGAATTCCTTTTTTCAACTATAGGCAAAAAATAAAATATTTTGCAGGATGTTCAAGCTGATCTATAATCATAGGCAGAGGGTGAACCAACTCCATGGTAAGGCTAAAGACAGGCAGGCCCGGATTGGGAGCACCGGAAGTTAATTTTTTTTTTTTTTAAATGCCACAGCCTACCTAAGCATTATTTCTGACCATGTCCATCCATTTATGGCCAACCATCCTCTGATGGCTACTTCCAGCAGGATAATGCACCATGTCACAAAGCTTGAATCATTTCAAATTGGTTTCTTGAACATGACAATGAGTTCACTGTACTAAAATGGCCCCCATAGTCACCAGATCTCAACCCAATAGAGCATCTCTGGGATGTGGTGAAACGGGAGCTTAAACGATTCCAGACGATGATTAAGGGTCTTATCAAGCGAAACGATCGCTCATTTAAAATAAATAACAAAGTTTAAGTTTTATAAGCTCAAATGGTCGCCTTGCTCTGTTCTGTGATGCGCGTTCGTGTCTCCTGTTCGAACTCGATCATCAAAATGAACAAATCTTTTTACGAGTCAATTCGAACCAAAGGACTTAAACACCTCTGACTGGTCATTGCATTCAAGTAAACAACAGATATGTTTGTGATTGGCTACATAGCTCAACGCGCAAACCATGCTGTTAATAGAAACCGTTGAAGTTCTCAAGCGCAAACACAGATACGAACTGGACCGTTTGCTAAATATAGTTCACCAAAATGCTATCATTACAGAGATAACTGATCCTAGACCAGCAGTTATGGGCAGCTTTTCCCTCTAAAAGTAATCAGAAGCAGCAGAGGCAGTGGTTTGAGTGAGAAAATTCCACGCTAGTCCCAAGGGGTAAGGCTAAGCCGTGCCCATGCTTAATATATATACGTAATTACGTATATATACATACACTGTATATTTCTTCATTAGTGTCAACAAACAACAGTAGCCTAATATGTAACAGGAACAATATGATGAGAATTTTTATTTTTGGGTGAACTATTTCCCCCAATCAACTCACATGCATGCATGCTTTTTTACCCCTAAACCAAGATTTAAAAAATGTTAATTCTGTGTGTTTAAGCCTGCGTGAGTGTGTTTGCTCAAAAAATATCAAACAAAAACAGTACACATTTGGACCTAATTTCAGAGGTGGGTTGTTTAGCAGCAAAATCCTCATAAGAGACATCCGAGGGTGGCATTTCTTGCGAATTAAAGGCCAAAAATAAAAGATGACATTTCTCGGCTCTGTTCGTTTGCGTGCTAGGAAATGCCACCAGGCTCTACTGTCATTTGAAGGACATTCACATTAGATGCAGCAAAGTGAAATGCCAGAGTCAAGTGTCTGAGGAGACTTGACTCTAACTTGAGAGCAAATAATATTAAAAACGGACTCCTTTACATTTTCCTTGGGGAGCAACTGTGTAAATGCCACAAGATGAGGGAATCGAAATCGAAACAGCAGCGCTGCATAGATATGTGAATATCTACTGGCGAGGTTAAAAGGGGTTACCTTGTCCAATGTCCATTACATAATGATAAAGAAGGGAGTAGAAGAGAAGAGATGTTGCGAAATGTGTTCTCTTGCCTTTCCATTTCCTTTCCAGTGTGATTTTTTTCTTGTTGTAAAAATCATATGTAAATTGAGTTGATTGTTATGACATTTAATAAAATTATACATTTAGAAATGATGCATTAAATTGATCAAATGTCACAGTAAAAGACATTTATAATGCTGCAAAATATTTATATTTCAAACAAATGCTGTTCTCATTAACATTAATATTAAGCAACAAAAAAATAAAATAATTTTTGAATATTTTTTTTACAATAATAAATGTTTCTTGAGCAGCCTGAATGTGTTTTGATTTGCGAAGGATCACTTGACACTGAAGACTGGAGCAATGATTCTGCGAATTCAGCTTTGCATCAAAGAAATAAATTAATTATTAAAATAGCAATGTTTTTTTAATCATAGTATTATTTCACAATATTACTGTTATACTGTATTTTTAAACACAAAAAATGCACCTTTGGTGAGAATAAGAGTGTTAGCATACAAAGACTTGCAATAGTGAGACTAAGTAGTAACATTTATTCAAGGTAAGTATATTGGTTGTCTTTGTAATTTGGGAAGGAGCCCAATTTGTCTAGTTTGAAAAATACAATCTGGCCATTCCTCTTTAGATAATTTCAATATCGGGAAACAAACCATTCTGCAATATTCTCCTGTACTCCAAAGCATTAAATGTCTTTTCTCAGTGATAGCTCACCAATACCAGCAGCTAGCAAGGTTCCCCACACCATGACACCTCTTCCTCTATGCTTCACTCTGGTAGAGATGCATTTATTATTATATTTCTCCGCAGATTTTCAAAAACAGTGCTCTGGAGCATCACCATTCAACTCATGTCTCATTGACATTCCTCACTCCACACAACTCAGAATCAAACTTCCCATATTCTGCCAAAAACTTCATTCTGTCTTTGATGTTTTTCTGAGACAGCAATGGCTTTTTAAGTAAAGATACTACTAGCGCTTGTGAATGAGGGCGCGAGTGCAGCCTTCTTGTTGCCAAATCCACCAAATGGAAAGGTCCAGTCATCTCCTGTGGTTATTAAAATGGAAAGTTGCATGTTAGGATTAGTGATATATTAATCTTATTTCCAAAACACAAGCTTTGAACTAATTTCGTACTATTATTATTATTTTATTTTGTTTTGCTTGTTTTTCGTAGCAATATCTGGCAACGTTTTACTGTCGGCGTTAAAAAAATAGCTTATAGAAAAACTGCAATTGCATAACGCTACCACATTCGGTAAAACAAAACGCAATGATTATCGTGATTTTCTGTTAGAAATGTAGGACAATCAAAAATAATAGCATAATATAGATATGTATGTTACAGAATGCAATTTGCCAAATTACTGGCCAGCTGGAAGATGGCTCATGCTGTTTAGTTAACATTTCACAAAGTCATAATAAATACAATGTGAATTGTAATAAATAATGAATACTGTGTGAATTACAGAAATATAAGACTTTGCTAGACCTACTTTTGTTCTACATTTCTTTGCACAAAACTCTCCAGAAAAGCCATTTAATGGTTTATTGTTTTAAAAAAAAAAAACCTAAATATAATAATATATATTAATAAAACCTATATATATATATATATATATATATATATATATGGCAAATTCCTTTAAAAAAGGGTCGCTGCCTCATTTCCATGGGGAACTGTGGGTCCAATAGCCTTACCATTATTATAGCACAATTCTTTAAACAACACCTCGGACTCATTTTCAGACCCTGGTTACGGCCTTGAAGTTTATGCATTTGGCCCCAGGCCAGTTTAAAGTGGTGAAAAATTAGAGAATTTGACTCTCTTAAAATTCAACACACACCTAAATCAGAAATTGTTCAACTATTCCAGATTTTGGTTGCATAATGCAACGCCTCTTCCGCAAACTATTGTGCATTTCCCTTTACGTCCTTGTGACATATACCGTCACAGAAGAAATTAATGCATTTCCAGTGCTCTCTGACGCAGTGGAAACTCTTGTGAGCCCATAGACTTGTAAACAATGACTGTAAGGAGGTTATGTAAGAACAGCCAGTTTCATCTTTGTTGGCCTCTGCAGTCAGTTTAATCACAGGCCGGTTCTGAAAGAGGTCCACAGATCCCTCGGGCGACCACCTGCCCCGGCACATTCTGGTGGAGGAGGGATATGAGTGGCACCTTAGGCTGCTCTTTATTCCTCTCCATCAGAGGAGCTTTTAAGAACTTTTGTTCATAGCTCCATAAAGCAGCTTTGTGACTGAAAACACCAGAGGCTCTCTCTTCCTCCAACTCCCACTTTTTTCCTAATATCTTCCCTTCTTTACTCTTTTCTTTACTTTGCCGTTTCAGGCTCTTCTCGTAATTTACTGATTAAGGTAAAGAGAGAAGAGAGTAACTAGGACAAGCACGGAGTGACCTAAGGACAAGAGAAGACGATGCTTAAAATGGCACCCAATGGAAGTTTTTTTTTTTGTCATTTTATGCTAATTTGGATTGTCTCCAATTTTCCAAAAACATCAAAGAGTAATTCTTCATTCTAATGGGGAATTATTTATAATTAATTAAACTTCAACAGATTTAGAAATAAAGCAAAAAATGCGTTAATCAAAAAGTCTGTTAGTAGACAGTTCGACAGCTGGGATATAAAAGCTGATACGGTTATTGCCAGTGTGTTCGCTGGCTGTATTTCAAGTTGTTAAAATAGGTCACCTTCCCTCAAATCCAATTACAATATCAATAAAAGTTCCTTTTTTTATAAACATTTTCTACCTTCTCTTTCAACTTTAGCTTGTTTTGTTGTTACTGTGCCTTTAAGACGTCTAGACGCCCTCTTTACATATGACATAACGGGGTTTTGCTGTACTTTTATTCGGGAGCTGTGCATTTGCTGTCAAGTCTAATATGGTTTGCACCGCCTCAGGATGCCTTCAGTAACAGCCTCTTTGCAATAGTCTTCATTAGGTTGTGACAGGTTCACAGAAATAAATCTGTACTGGAATGTGGCGTACCAAACTGGTGATGATCGTGATGATCATGGATTGTTAAAAATAAACTTTTGCTGCTCATTTCTAACACTAAAATCCTTAAGAGGAACATTTTGTGTGACAGGAGCTACAAAAAGCATAAAACAGCTGGAGGTATGGAAAAAATTATCATACTCCAAAGCATAATCTGTATCTTATGATGTAGATCTGCTAATATTATATACAACATACACTACTGTTCAAAAGTCAGAAAGAGTTTGCTTTAAAAAATTAATAAGTATTTTAATCAGCAAAGATGCATTAAATTGATCAAAAGTAACAGTAAATACATTTATAATTTCACAAATGATTCCTATTTTAAAAAAAAATGCTAAATTCGAAAAAAAAAAATTGTTTCCACATATAATATTACGCAACATTGATAATAATAAGCATTTTATAATGATTTCAAAGATGACACTGCAGACTGGAGTAATGCTAAAAAATATCTGCCATTACAAATATATGTATATTTATATGTATTAAAATATAACTGGGTTTTATTTGAATTGTAATATTTCACAAAAGTTTCCCAATGTTTTTACTCATAGTGTCTACTATGTACAGTAACTATGGGTGTAATGGTTCAAATTACTCACGGACATGGCGCATTTTATTAGAAGTTACAATTGCAAAGAAAGGTATGTTTTCCCCTAAAAAAAAAAACACTGGAATTATTTTCTAAAACAAAACCTAATTCGAATGGGACTATCCAGGGGTGTGTTTCCCAAAAGCATCGTTAGCCAACTATGGTTGCAAGTTCCGTCGTTATTAGCATAGTTCAACGAGTCAGTGTTTCCTGAAACAATCGTTCCAACGAACATTCGCAAACAGCGTCGCAAAGTTGTCTGGTTTGAACGACAGCTCTCGACCTGTGGTTAGAAGCATAGTTTCTATATTGAATCACATTTTGACGTAATAAATCGTTATCTTGAGCAAAATAAGCAAGCTGAGATTCAGTACAACCAGTGCCTTTTATTTAGAATACATACAAATGGAATTTACATCTTTTAGTTTGTCAAGAGATTTAAAGTACCGATTTTGAAGAGTGCGCATGCGCGAACGTGCTCTACTCTGGTAATAAAGCAAAATAACTGAGAACAATTAGAAATAGTCCACAGATGACAGGTCTGTAATTTATATATTAAAAAAATCTAGCATTTTTGCTCTCATTAAAAGTAGTTATAACTCCACCAAGTGCGAAACCAAAGTGGTCTTTACGAGAATGGGTTTCGGGAAACAGTCGTGACTAGCTAGTTGATTTCAAACGATGCATTGTACTATTGAAGTGAAGCAGCAAACTACATTTGTATGGGAAACACAGCCCTGACCATCCCGCAGGTACTGTATGAATAAGATGCAGAATTTCTGTGCTGAAATACCACTTGCTAAGTGTCGTTGTGAATTCGCCCCCTCAGTGTGTTTTATGACACATTTGTCACTGTCACTTATCAAATTAGACTAAATAGGGAATAACAAACTAGCTGAATGAGAAACTAATGAGCAGTGGAGAAGCTGATTGGAGAAGAAACATGCTCTCAGAAACCCACTCCACAACTCTCCAGAGAAACAGCAAACATCTCACAGGGAAAGCTGCTGGTGTTCTGCAGAGGGCCAGAGAGCCTAATACACGAATCATACACACCAGTGTGAGAAACGGCCAAATCAGAAAACACTGAGAGGTAAGATGAGATAACTAGACTGCCAGGGAAAGATGGAGAGAACATATGTTCTTCTTAAATTTAATGATACGCTTCAATGATCCAAAAATTAGAATTCTGTCCAAACAGAATTTGCATTTTTGAGTGAAGCATCCCTCTATTCTATTCTATTCTATTCTATTCTATTCTATTCTATTCTATTCTATTCTATTCTATTCTATTCTATGGTCAAACCAAAATTTACTCAGACACCTTCAACATTTCTAAAAATAAGACATGAATACATAAAAATAAAAATTAAAATAAGACAAGAAGTCAGAGTTATCAAATCAGTTGATATTTCACTGGTTTTGTCCATTCTTCTGTTAGACTGACTCACAAACGAATTAAGTTGAATATCTGTCAGCTGTAAAAATGTAACTACACAATTAGATAATATCAATTTAGGTCAACCAATTACCAGATCAGGTCAAAGTGTCTGAATAATTTTTGGTCCCAATTTCTTATAAATTTTACTGGTAGTTGCACTGGATGAAGAAGTTGTTGGGCATAATATGTCAGAGTTTACTTTATTTTGCTATCCTCACTTACATATATTAACTATAGTGCCCTGCACCCACTAGTAAAAAAATATCAAATCAAAATCAAAAATTATATCTGGTGTGTGAATAATATTTGGTTTGACTGTATGAAACAATGTTGCAAATAAGTGCATAATAAATAAATGTCTAAAAATGAATAGATGTAGTGTATGTGTGTATGTGTGTGTCTTACATGGAATGGTGCGCAGGTACAGGTTGTCTCGGATCACTTGCTGCAGTTTGTGGTCGATTGATCCTTTTTGGAACTGCAGGCTAAGATAATGCCTTAAATCAGTGTTCAGCACTTTACCTGTGGAGAGAGAGAGAGAGAGAGGCAAAGGGAAAATTATAAATCCTTTCAAAGGTTATGGAAACAGAAGTAGGTAAGCTTGGCATTATAATGTAGACTAACTCCCGAAAGAGATACATTATTGCTCTGATGATGCTCTTTCAAAGGATAAGGAGACACAATGGGGTTCTCACTTGTGTTTTTTAAGCATAAAACTTAGAAAAAAAATCAGACGACTGTCTTTAAAAATTAGACAAATGTTGACACAATATGAGCTCTGATCATTTGATGTTAGATCAAAATATGCTTACTGAAACAATGAGCAGTATCATACATTGTTGAAATCAAACCTTAAAAGATTAACAAAAACTAAAGGAGAAAAATCTAAAAATGGCATAAAAATGAAGCAATTACTCTCATTGCTGAAGAGGAAAACAAGTTAAATATGTCATACATGATTTTGCTTTCCTAAAAGTACTTGAAAAGTACTTTATATAAGTGTCCAATTGTTTTTTGTTTTCTAGGAGTAGAGTCACATCTTACTCTCCGCATACACACACACACACACACTCAATGTGAGAGCCAGCTGCACAAAAACACAGGGCGTAAGTCTCATAAGCTTTGCTAACTCAGAAAAGACTTCAAGAACAAGCTGACACAGAGTCGAAAGCAGCAACTGTGAAAAGTGAAACCTAATGAAAACACACACGGAACTTTTAAAAGCCTCGCTTTCCCTCTTTCTGCCAAACACCAAAGACGCAACTCTGGAAGAGTTCACAGAGTGTTGGGGAAAGTTGCTCAGCAGAGGAAGAAGGAGGTTGTTTGCTGATAAAAGACTGAGGGTGGAAAACAGAGAGAGACCGACAGAGGACGAGAGAGAGAGTATAACAGCACAACTTCATTAAAGAGGTCATATGAGACATCACATTTTCTTTCATCTTTTGTAAAAAATACATTTAAAAAAGTCAGATTAGTGAACATTCTTGTGAGTCGGATCTGTTTAAGTGAACAGAAAGAATCAGTCTGAATAATATTATTTGTAACAAGAAACAAAGAATTTGGGTGAGATGTAGAGATGCACTGATACTACATTTCTCAGCTGATACGTTATAGTCGATGATTCAGAATAACATCTGCTGATATCAATAATTTGATTTTCTTAAGGGAAAGAAAATCTCCCCCAAAATAATGCTGCAAACTATACAGGGAACTCTCATATGGTCAACACAGTCTCATGAAAGTGTGATAAACAATTTTTGGCATATAAATAGCATGAGAAATAACATTCGTATATACAAACTTTCATGAGATCGGTCTCCATTTGGTACATTACTATAAAATCAGTGGTTAAAATTAGGGCTGTCAGTTAAACATGCTATTAACGGCGTTAAAGCGATACATTAGACATGATTCATTTTGTTTCGTTTTACCGTATCCTTCAACATACCATTTTATGTTCATGCTTTTTTCATCGGCTGTTTTTAAACAACTGGCTGATGGCTGATAGTGAAAATAATTGCTTTTGTTGGTGCATCTAGTAAGAAGTACGATTTTTTTGCAGAAATTAGTCTTTTCATCACTAACAGAAGATGTACAAACAATTGAACCTGACAGCAAATGGCCTAGCCGAGCAGTGTTACTGATTTCATACTTTCACAGTCGAATTTTAGATTTTCATCTGTATTTTACATCTCTCTGAACAAAATCATTTTCCACTCTGGCTTTTAAGAAACCCCTGCTTTCCATAGGAAATTAAAAACAGTGCATTTCAGTGCTCACACACCAGCTTGCAGCTTTCCTGTTGTGTGAAATATAGTTTTTAATTGTGTAGACAACAGCTTGCATTACATTGCAACAAGATCACAATACAATCCACGCTGAAATGTTCCACACAAACTGTTAAGATCAGACTCATTGGGCTGGGGAAATGTTTTGGGGTTTTGAAAGCTACAATATGTTTTCATAGTTCATCAAGCTGTTTCATTTTAAAAGATCAAGGGGAAATTTGATTCCTTGTAATATAAATCCATTAAAGGAACAACCGAGAAAAAAAAAAAACAGGGACCAAGAGCAAAAAACTATAATGATAAAAAATTTATGACATGACCCCTTTAAGAAGGAAAGTGTGAACGTGTGCAGACAGATGCCATAAACCACTAAACCCCTCACATAATCTCTCGTCTTCACCCCTGTGCGATGCTGCCAGGTGCCATAAAGCACCATAATCTCCTCATAAACACAGCGTGACCCGTTATGTGTCATAACCTTTGGGTGGAAAGGCAGGTGTCCCCGTTAGAAGCCAAGAGTTAAGCAGGATTTCCAACCACGAAAAGCTGAAATATCACATCATTCTAATTTATTTTGACAGGGATAAAACAGGAATTATCATAGTGTTGACATGAGGGGCAGATATCAGCAGCATTTTAACGGCTTGATAACTTAATGTGACTTGGAGATGAATGCAGTTTTTAAGCATGGCCATTGTAATGCTTCACCAGCACATGCTATATATATATATATATATATATGAAGAGTTCAGATGCAAAAGCCTCTAAGTGCCATTTGAAATTTTCTTCTAAAATGATCATTTTTATCAAGCTTGTATATTTAAGTTCAGTAATTTCACTTAAATGTCAATGAAGATTACCTATTAATAGACATTTAAGTGAAATTAATGAACTTAAATATACAAGCTTGATAAAAATGATCATTTTAGAAGAAAATTTCAAAGGGCATTTAGAGGCTTTTGCATCTGAACCCTTCATATATATATATATATATATATATATATATATATCCAGGCTGCGTTCAGGTAAAATGCATCAAATTGATGGATGGGACAGATTCAAGATTGTATAAAATAAAATAAAATAAAATAAAATAAAATAAAATAAAATAAAATAAAATATTTAATTAAAGTAAAACATTTAATTAAAATATAACATTTAATTAAAATAAAACATTTAATTTAATTAAAATAAAACATTTAATTTAATTAAAATAAAATATTTAATTAAAATAAAATAATAAAAACTTGACAAAAATGAATTAAGTATATAAAATAAGTATGCTTGCTTATATTGATTCCGGATTATTGTAAGAAAGCATCGAGACCGCTCCAGAGTACTCAGCACACTATATTTATATAAGAATCCAAAATCGCTCATTCATTTGCATTCTTTGCTTCCCAATATGGTGCACCATGTGGCACTGACTATACAGGGAATAGTAAATGAGTGAACGAGTGACTGACTTTGACACTGCACATGTGGTCAAGGAGATTGACATGGACAAGAAACGCTACTGAAGGGTCACACCAAGTAAATATGACCCATCACTGACGCTGCTAAAGGTCCACCATCACCATGCATCTTTGTGACCTTTATCTCACTTCCCAAATGCTGATAATACAACTTTATTTACTTTTAATTGCATGTTGATTTGATAAAAGCCCATCTGAGCCACATCATCTCTATTGCCGAGTCAGACAAGACAGCATATTTAATTTGACCTGAATGAAAAGGCTTTCATTTGCATTGAGTAAAATATAGTGTCTATGCAATGTTAAGAGGGCTCCATTTAAACTAAAAGATCCAATGCACAAATCCCACATTACTTATCCAAATTGTGTTGTGCCTGTTTACATTCACTTAAAAATAATTATAAAAGCATTCTAAAATTACAAACTAATAAAAAAATGGTCTAAATAAAAACAAAAATTAGTTACACATGCAAATTCACAGTGAAATCTGTATTAAATCTGTATTAAATATCTAATATGTTCTAATTGTCTCTAACATGTGGCATTCAGCTAAAATCCTGGGGTCAAAAAGGACCTCCAGAAGAGGACTTTTACTGTCTCTTTAGTACTCTATCTCTTCCTGGCCTCAACAGAACAAAGGTCTGGACTCTCTTCATCATTTTCAGCTTAAATTCTCGGATTCTGAGTTCTGAGGCAGAGCCGTCTGAGGCTATAAAACAGATGCTCTGTACCGCTCTCTCTCTCCCTTTGCTTCACCTACTTTCTTCTTCCTCCAATAAAATGAGGTAATAACATAATAATCCTGTCAAGGGAAGACAGAGAATTTGTAAGGGGGAAGACCAGAGGTTTTAGAGAACATTATCACTATGCCACTCTATTTATTTCCCATTTTCATCTGTCAATACCTTTGGTCATTCCTCATCCCTGCATTTTTTTTCTTCTCATAACCCTTTCAACGTTGACATTTTTTCCTTTAGTTTTCTCCTTTTGCTTATCTCTGTCCTTCTCTATTAGGTATCAGGAGTGGCAGAGCAGTTTCATAATCTGCCTCAGTGCTCACAAACCACGGCAAGGACATACATATTTATTTTTTTATCAAACAAACGGAACCCAAAGAGGCATTATAGTTTGTGTTATTTGTTTTAGCATGAGAGAAGAAATCTCCATTTACTACAGATCAGCTTTGTGCCATGATTTGCATTTCCATTAAAAATACAGTTGCTGTTCACAGGGAAAAGTACTGTAACACTTTAGCTTATGTCATTATTCTTTTCAAACACCATATATATTCGACTATTCAATATAGAACATCTTGCATGAATGACAAGAATACCGCACACACTCGAATTCTATTATAAACTGCATTCTGAAACACAATGCATGAAAGAGCATCAACAATTTGGCTAAAAAAAAAAAAAAAAAAAAGATTTATTTTAATATTATCGCCAATTAAAATTATATTCTATTTAGTCTAAATAAAAGATCCCATTAAGTGTTTACAATTTTGCTATAGTAACAATAATTGTAGCAGGGACATTGGTTACCATGGTAAACTTTTATAAAGGCCATCCTACAGCCTTTCCCCCCCTCAGATGGCACATTTATCTAATTGGTTAAACTTCTATATACTGTACTGTTCAGGAGCAGATGGCACTTCCGCCTGATTTGGCTTGTTTGCCACCGACAGCTTAAATAAGGGCTCATTTTCTCAGCTGTGCTCCGATTCCCCATTGATTCTCTACACAGCACTGCTGAGGAGGCCTGTTACACATGCATCTATTACACGTCACTGATTACGTGACTCAAATTATCCGTTTTTAGCTCGAAAATATTCCTGCAAATGTCTCCTGAAGTGCTCAAAGGTGACAGCAATTCTGAAGCTAAAACTGCGCTTCACAATCATTGCAGGAACGAGAGAACAGATTGAAAACAAGAGGTTGAGGAGAGCGGTACGACAGCTGAATCACTATTTCTTGAACGCTCTCCCGACCTCTCCGAGACTGTGTCCCCGGAAGAGTCCTGATAAAGCTTCTCGCTGACGACAGTTCTGAGCTATTACGACAATCGCTAAGACAGGCACATGAACACAGCACGCCGTTATTCTTGAAAGCAGTGCGGAGAGCCATTATTCGTATGGGAATGTGAAAGCTCGGCCTGTCACAACAGTGAGGCGAGGGAGTTATGATTTCTGCCTAATGGCACAATGACCACAAAGCTGTTACTGATGAAGAGGACAAAGCTAATCAGAACAGAAAAATAGAGTTAGACAATGAGAAAATGAGGCACGTAAGGAAAAATGGGTAACAGAAAAGAATTCAAAGATTCAAACATAAAATTCAATGTTGTTTCTCACTTTGAGAACAAACTCAGGTCATTCTCTCTAAGTTTCTCAACCATTGAGTGCCATGATGTGTCTGCAATATTCTACTCCCTAGATAAAGCTAGATTTTTGCATAGTCTCGCATTGAAGGAAGGACCTAAATATTATTAAGACTTAGGGTGGTGCAACCACCATGATGTCATATTGTCGTAACATAATATATCAAAAATTAATCCGAAGCCATATATTACAGCATTTTTTTAGGCAGGATGGGAAACCTCTTGTGGCTTGTTACTTTAATATACAAGGATAAGGAGAGCTCTCTGTGTCAGAATGCAGAGAGGAAGGAGGAAAGGAGTTACAAAGGAAAAGACTGTCAAGCGTTTGATCCACTGAAGCCAAATAGGGAGCCATGTGGCAAGCCTGTTGCTGACAGAGAGAGAGATCGAGTTGTTGCAATGGTGGCAGCAGTTGCTGTCTACATGAGGATGGATTTATTGTATAACCAAGACTTTCAAAAGCCTCCACAAAAGGATTTCTAGCATAAATATGAAAGGACTTTGGGAAAGGCATCTATCAATCTGTCAGACCATCTGATTGACTAAACAAACGTCTGGCTATTTATCTGCAAGGGATGGTTAGTGGACAATTTATCTTTGAAAGCCTGTAAAGTTCTGTCTAGGTGTCCCTTTTAGATGTATTTTCATAAACCTTGCATGAACCAAACTAACCATCTTTGAGGTAAATCACAGCATTACAACAATTAATTCCAATATATCATAAAATATCTTTTATGAAACAACTTATTCTATGAAGATTTGTGTATAAGTAATTGATTGTGAGTATAAAATGTGAATTTCGGTCCTGTCCGGCAGAAATCTCATATCATAAACGTATCAAAAAATATCTCAAATGAAGTTTTTGTCATAAGAATGGCCACATCTGAGGTACTGTAGTAAGTGCATCGCATCATGTTTTCATCAACTTACAGGTTATAAAATTGGAGTTACAGTCACAAGCTCCTTTAAACTTTTCATTGGTTACATATTTGCAAACACATAAGTAAAGGGTGACCAATAGTATTGATTTATGGAAAAAATTATAATGGCGAAGACAGACAGACTGACGGACGAAAGAGAAAGATAGATAGATTATTTAGATATAATTAATAGATAGATAGTAGATAGATAGATAGATAGATAGATAGATAGATAGATAGATAGATAGATAGATAGATAGATAGATAGATAGATAGATAGATAGATAGATAGATAGATAGATAGATAGATAGATAGATAGATAGATAGATAGATAGATAGATAGATAAAATAACAGACAGACAGACAGACAGACAGACAGACAGACAGACAGACAGACAGACAGACAGACAGACAGACAGACAGACAGACAGACAGATAGATAGATAGATAGATAGATAGATAGATAGATAGATAGATAGATAGATAGATAGATAGATAGATAGATAGATAGATAGATAGATAGATAGATAGATAGATAGATAGATAGATAGATAAAATAACAGACAGACAGACAGACAGACAGACAGACAGACAGACAGACAGACAGACAGACAGACAGACAGATAGATAGATAGATAGATAGATAGATAGATAGATAGATAGATAGATAGATAGATAGATAGATAGATAGATAGATAGATAGATAGATAGATAGATAGATTATGACAATTGAATATGCATGTGTATACACAAATCATTTCAGTGTCAGACACAATTACGTCATTTGAAATGCTTTATGGGACTAGATGGACACTGCAGAACTCTTTCAATGCTCACAGAAATGTGTCTGAATATGACGCCCCTATTCAGGACATTATACTCAGCCCATTCTCACCCCCAAGGCGTCAGTTAGGTGACGCTTTCCTTTAGCGTCAGTTAGATGACGCCGTAGGATCAGTCATGTCAGTGACGCTAAAGGGCGCCTAAAACGTCAAATATTGAAGCATAGTCAAAGGTGACGCCTTGGGGTGAGAATGTGTTGTTATACTTCACTGGAAATTCAGCAATTAAACATGGTGCCTTAAAATAAGAAGTTGAAATCACACTGACTTGTGCCTTCTCTACAAACATATATCATCATCTAACAACCTTGGACCTCACATTAGGTTCATCTTAAAAGGTTTCTACAGTATCCTTAAAAATCAATTTCTCTATGGAGAAAATGAATGGGACTTTTACTTCCTGCAACCTACCGTCGCGCCTCCATACAGAGTGCTAATTTGTAAGGATGTTGCAGCAATTGTGTACGATTTTTCACCGTCGTTATTGATCCCCCCTTCTCTCTCTCTCTCTCTGTTCCTCCATCATTTAAATTCGCCAACCAATGAGCAACGAGCAAAGAGTGCAAAAAGCCTTGAAACCCTGAGAGTGAGAGGCAAGGTGAGGGGTTTATCGTGGAGAGAAGTGTGGTCGGGGTTGGAGATTTTGAACCAATCCGGTTAGCGGTCACAGTCAAAGTCAAAGTTGGTTTATCTCCTGGATAACAGGAGGAGAAACTAAATAAAATTGCCCCCAACAATATTTGCAGATAGTGAAAGTGTCTGTGTGATGAGGTAGTTACTGCTGTGCATGCAGAGGTCAGCATGTGCCAAATTGTGCAGTGCTGCGATGGATAGCATCATAAAATACAGACATAAAGTAAGTCGCAATACACAGAATAGAATGAAGAAATTCCAGTAAACTATAGAGACAAACAATCCAATAAAATACAAAACCGAGAACGCGGTAAAAACACTTACTGTAAATCTTGAAGATTAAAGGTAAATTAAAAGGAAATAAACATTTGAATCAAATCAATATAAATCACTGTTTACAATAAACTTGGTCGAGAAACTTCAGGAATCCCAGAAAAGAGCTGATCTACTGTATATTAGCACTTATGTCAAATTGAGCTGAAGATGACCAAAAAATATATAGAGAAAAAAAATAAATGACCATCAATTATCTAACAGGACCTGCATTCAGAACAGTTGTGTTTACCGGCTCTTTATTAAATTATATGTAAATAAAAATCATGAAACTTGAATAAAGAATAAATCTTTGTATACAGTAATATGCAAGTTAAGTCTATGAATTATTATTACTCATGTGGTGAAATGTGTATTTAAGCAAAGATGTATTGCTTTTTAGGTGTGAGGATGTGTATTCGGCATCCTGCTATGTCCAACCAATTTAAATATGGAATAAAGTACAAAGTAACTTTGTCTGTTGTTCAGAAAGATGCTATGATGTAATGATAATTTCATCTATATATAGAAACAATTGACCAGAAGTCCATTCAATTGAGAATTAATTGGAACCAATGTATTTTGTTACTCATAGAATGGGTTCTCTGAGCTGAGGTAAAGTTCATGTGCTATTATAGATAATCTATGAGAGAGAGTGAAGAGATAGAGAAAAAGAAGAGAGAGACAGAGGGAGGGAGAGAGAGAAAAAAAGCACTTCGCTTCTCTTGCCCTCGTTAGTGAACTTTGTGTGCATGCATATGTTTTCTAACTGCTGTGTTATTAATAATGATCCCCTATTCAGAATCTCTCACCCTCTGCAGGTACAAGTCTAAATGGGCAAGAGTGTATGTTATGTGTGCATGCTAAAAACTCCCTGACACTCAGCTTTACGAGGCAAGCTGGTGATAAATTATATAGTTAGTTAAAAAGTGTAACTGACAAAATAAATTAGCAGCACTGTGAACCTGAAGATGATGTCACATGTATTCTAACACTTCACTGGCCTGAGTTTTACTTTTATTATGTTGTCCTGGAAAATCATCCATACTTGGGTACTTACTTACTATCTATCTATCTATCTATCTATCTATCTATCTATCTATCTATCTATCTATCTATCTATCTATCTATCTATCTATCTATCTATCTATCCATCCATCCATCCATCCATCCATCCATCCATCCATCCATCCATCCATCCATCCATCCATCCATCCATCCATCCATCCATCCATCCATCCATCCATCCATCCATCCATCCATCCATCCATCCATCCATCCATCCATCTATCTCTGTTGGATTTCTGAAACAACCACTTATGTAATCAACTGAAAACTCATCTCTTCCATGAACACTTAACATAAAAAAAAATAAAATAAAAAATTGTCCTTTTACTTTAAATCATTGCTTATCTGGCTTATGCTACTCCAAGCAAAATCTGAACTTTGCATTTTGAGCACTTCTTGCGTTGTTTGTGCCCCTTCACGATGACTCGCTTTAGTCCTCAGTTGTAAGTCGATTTAAATAAAAGTGTTTGCTAAAATGACTAAATGTAAATTTATCAACCACCCTAGTAATGCCTTAGCACACATCCACAACACCCTAGCAACCACTACCAACATCCTATCAACTATCTAACCCTAAAATCCCTTTAGAACTCTCAATAAGCTGCCTAGTACCACTAAAACACCTTCACAACTGCCTAGCAACCACCCTGAAAGGAAATGCACTGCAATGTCTTAGCTTACACCCACAGCACCATATCAACTTCCTAGCATTGACCTAACAACCAGATCACCTTAGTTACCATCCTGATCGCCCAAGCAACATCCTAGCAATGCATTAGCAACCATTCAAGCACCATAGTATGCACAAATGTATGCTTTAATGTCATAATAACAACATACATTATTACATAAACACTTTCAAACTTCAAGATTTTACCGTGCAACATTCAAACTGTCTTTCTAGTTCACAACATTCCAGTTCAATGTATGTTACCTCAACTGCAGGTTAGTTCAAGTGTAAACAGCAAACAAACTCGAGTACTTTTGCTTTTAGCTGCCAAGAGAAGAGCATTGCGTATGTGCTGTCTCTGTTAAACACTAATAGTTCAAACTCACTGCACCATGTGTTACAGCAAAGCTTGTTTGTCTTCTATTCTGACAAACAACGAAACTCCATTTCAGCCTCCCATTGTGACATATAAAGTGTACTATGCTACAGAACAAACTGAGATGGGGGCGATCTGGATAGCCATCAGCTCCAACAAACCCATCTAGGGTGAGGGGTTGATGGGAGTTTGGGAAGATAGAGTTTATAATTTTGACACGTTACATAAGCAGCCTCCTCAAAAGGTGTGCGCTCGGCACAGCTGTCAAATCTGAGAGGCATTTGGGCGGAAGAGTTTGCTGAGTAAATATCTCACATCATGCGATGAATTTTAACAGCGTGTGGCTCAGACTACATGCTCCTGTGTCTTATCCATCTAGACTGCAGCTGCACGATTATTCCTCATTTAATTGACTTTTCACGCTACTAATCTGATTAAGCTCACTAATCTCGTATTAATCTCTAATTATCCTATATTTTTAGATGCTATCTGAGATTGTTTCTCATTTTCACTATCTTAACACAATGACACTGCATTTCTGGTTTAGTCTTCAAGTGTTTTGAACATTTAGTTTCTGCACAAAATAGCATTCAAAAGACTTGATGTCACAACACAAAAATGTTGGATGACAACCCATTTCAATTTTAATCAGTATGTTTTATTTATTCCAGAAGAGCATGTATTTTCCTCTCAATTGCAATGGACGCTTCTCATGGTGCATGCAATGCTGTTAAAGTGTGTTCACGCTTGGCATGTTTGGTTCGATTAAAACGAACTCTGGTGCGATTGCTCCGTTAGTGCGGTTCATTTGAATAAGTGTGAACGCTGCCATCCAAACACACGGACCGAGACGCTGAAAAGATGGGTCTCGGTCCGCTTCTAAACAAACTCTGATGCAGTTCGACTTAAATATGAATGGAACATGGAGCTAAGACAAAAAACAGGAAGTGATGTCTTAAAATGTAACCCTAAAAAGGACAGAATGCTCAACCATATCTGTTTTTCTAGTCATAGTCGCGATGTTGTCCTTCACAGTTCGGTGCAGACATTAGAACCGTATCTCCTCAGAGCAGATCTTTGTGTGTGTGACAGAGGGATTCCTGCCGCTGTTTTGACTCCTTTACACATTTCATAAGCTTTTCACGAGTTGTCAGCTTCATATCCCATCATACACACATAGAGTGAGCGCATTTAGCCCAGCACACAGCGTTGGTTTGGATGTTCGACGTCGCAAAATACCAGCCCTTTCTCATCCCAAGGCGTCATATACTGACGATTTTGACATTTCGTCTACATCCAACGCACATGGCACCCTTTAGCGTCAATACGAGACGCAGATATATATGGGCCATAAGGCGCCTCCTAGTGGTGTAACCCTAACACTACACCAGACCTAAACCTACCCATAACCGAACAAAGCTCTGTGCATGTTATATTGAGTCTAAATGGTGCATTGGATTTAGACGAAATTTCAAAAGTGTCACTATATGATGCCCTAGGATGAGAACATGTTGAAAATACTTCATAAAAGCAGTTTTTTTGGTTTTATCTTTAGGTTAAGTGTTAAAAATGACAGTGAACGCTAAGTGAACCAGGATTAAGTGTATCATTTTCTTTTTTTTTTTTGGTCTGTACCAAGAGAACCGAACTACAACACACCCTTAGAGTTTAGCTCACACAATGCATTTTAGCAAAACATCTACATTTTGGAACAGCCTTGCACTGGGAGGGTGCCTATGTCATCTTAAAACCCTGTCAATTTGCTAGGTTTTGGAACAGAGATATTGTAACTTTACCAACTAAACTCAACTGAACTTAGATTCATCTTAAAGCTACAAATTTAAGTAAAGATATTTCTGATGGCAAGAGTAAATGGCACCTCAGACAAAAAAAATCAGTAACTTTAACAAAAGTTAGCTACATATCTGAAAAAGTTTCTGGATAATGAGGTTATTGTTTGGTTTCATAACGCTCCAGCTGAGGACATCACAGTGAAAGATGATACTGTTTCACAACAGAGACACTTGGGAAGAAGAGAGAGCAGAATGAGGGACAAAACAACTCAATCTTCTAAACTAAAGGTTGAGCTCTTCTCTCGATTAGTAAAGCCTCATTACCAATGGCCATTTACACAAACACAAAGACAACTTCATCCACAAAAGGTTCTTGCAAAATTTGCATCTTTTCAGAACAACTGAGAACAACTAACACATCCATGTAAACTCATTAAAGGAATATTCCTGGTTAAATGAAACTTAAAGGAGTTTTCAACTTTCAACTCAAAAACTGTTTAGAAGTTATTATTGACATCACAAATAACACCTCTAAACTCTGGACAGCAATCCTTTTGACTCCTCCATTAGTATACAGTAGTTTAACAATGTAAGTCTAGTGTCTATTGTGAGTTTACGGTAAGCTATATTTAACCCAGAATATTCCTTTAATGAATACATTTACCACTTTCATGAGCGCTAATGTTGCAATTTTATAATTGCAGCAATGCTACCAAAATAGATCTGCATAATGCAGTATTATTTTCATTGAGGATGCAAAAGAAAAAGACAAAAACCGAGTTTGACAGCAGCCACACTTCGTCCTGAAGCTTTCGCTGACTCTTACGGCTCTCTCTGGACACAAGTGCCAAGATCCCCCTTAGCGGGGGTTGGATTAATTAAAGATTAATTAAACTGCCAGAAACCTTTATTTATTATGACAAATAGCCCAAAGAATGTTGTAGAAGAAGCGCCAGGGCTTTTTTGGGGACGACAATGATGAATTTAATCAACTGTGCTAACATTTTGGAAATTTAGACCACTTAACAATGTAATCCTCTTCCTGGAGTTCAGCACAAACATGGTTATAGCTTTCGGGGAGTCAGCGTTTGTTGTGGAACTATTATGAACCGTTAAAGACTTAATTCCTGGGATCCTTGACAACCATGTTTAAGAATAATAAAAGCATTCTTCAGTATAAATGGTGAATTCCAGGGAAGATATGAGTTGAATTGAGCCTTGCAATTTCTTTCAGTCAGTGGAGGGGAGACAAAAGGCCCCAAGGGTAACCATTGAATACAATCAAAGACATTATAAGGAGGACAAGAAAACGAGGGAAAACTGTTGGAAGTTACGCCTTTCAATTACACAAGCCAGTTGGGCATCAGTTGGTCTGTACAAATGATTGACACATGAGCTTGGTAAACTGTTTTAGAGCATTTTGGAGGTCATTTCTGTCTATTCCTCAAATAAAGCTATCACATGACCTCAACAAATGTAATAATATAGTACACAAGTCTCATAAGGAGTACTCTTGTGTCCTTTTTAAGCTATAAATCTCCAATTCACTGTAACTGCATTAAAAATGACCAGTTATGGCAAAAAAAAAAACACACACCCTACTGTATGTGTTCCACAGAAAATTAAAGTAACATGGGTTTGGAACGAAATGAAAGTGAGTAAACGATGGAGGAATTTCCATTTTTGGGTGAACTATTGCTTTAATATCAAGATATCATTAGAGCAAAGTAAAGGCTGTGGAAAAGACTTCTCTGAAATGTCATATAAGCGACACAGGTTATTACCCTCCCAGCAGAACGCTGGACGCACAGTGATGGAGAGCCATGCCTGGTTTACCGTGGTGCATCCCATTAAAAGCCTGACACTGAATAAAATAGAATGAGTTTCTGTAAAAACTGGGCATATAACCTCTGCGCTCTCAAAAGGTGGACTCATTTTCCTACCTCATTGCTCCCAATATGATTGATCCTCCCATTACATGAGGACACAGGGATCAAATGAAACATTACTAATGGAGATAGTGTATATGAGAGCTCAGGTTCGCCCCCTACTACTAAACTTTTGATGTATAACAGTATTTTAACTGCAGTGTGGATCACAGGTGTATTGAGCACAGAAGTTAGTCATGAGAGTCATGAGACTAAAATGTGCGTGTAGTAAAAATCGGCATCCACACATTTGAAGAATTACTGAAATATTTTGTACATATTAAGTACATATTGGTACATATTAAGTACCCATATATGGATATTTTAAAGAATTTTGTCTCCTACACTAAGTTTACATGCATCCAAAGTTAAAAAAAGCACTTGAATTTTCTCATACATTGCAGCATCTCCCCTTTTCTCACAGTGTCTGAAATGGTTCGATCAAGGATTCGGCCTGTCTGTTGTTCACAGGCAGCCAATGAAGACCATAGGCTGCCATTACGCAATTTTTTAACAAGCCTATCGGTTCGAGCAGGAAGTAAGACTGGAATTAGACTGGACGACTCGCAGTTCAGAATCTGTTCTTTCTTCTGGAAGACTCCATTTGTCATGCATTTTGATGTTTGAAACTTTGCAGACCTTTTATGTTCAACTATTGTTTAAAGTTTTCTATTTTAATAAATTTTAAAATGTTTTTTTTTTTTTCCAATGATGGCAAAGTTCAATTTTCAGCATCATTACTCCAGTCTTCAGTGTCACATGATACCTGTAGAAAGAATTCTAATATGCTGATTTGGTGCTCAAAAATCATTTTTTTATTATTATCAATATTGAAAACAGCTGTGCTACTTAATATTTCAGTGGGAACAAAATCAGTATTCTTTGATGATTAGAAAAAGAACAGCATTTATTTAAAATAGAAATCATTTGTAACATTATAAATGTCTTTCCTTGTCACTTTTGATCAATTTTATTTTTCATCCTTGCTGATTAAAATTATTATAAAATATCTATCACCCAGTCCAGTGGCACCATCAGCCACCTGGACCATTTTTATGGATCTCTCAGAATTTCACCCTCAACGTCCCCATTTTATTTTCTTATCTGCTCTCTCTGTACCAATCAAGCAGTAAGCGTTTCTCTCTCTTCACCCCCTTTTTATCATTCCCCTCACGACAGCACTGATGGAGTGAAATGCTCTCTCTGCTCTCGCCCGCCATCGTTGTCCTCAACATGACCGCCCATTCCTCTTGTCCCACCTCTCTTTGCTTTCATGTGTTGTTCCCTCCCTCATTTACCCTTGGGGAATGTGGAAGAGGGTATGCTAACATTTGTAGTTCAGAAAAACAAATTCAGAATATCTCAATGGTTGCAGGATGACTGTGTGAGCACATCACTGTCAAGCGTATAGCTTTTGGCCAGAGTTATGATGACTTGCGCCAAAACAGCATTGTTGTGGCTGTGTATGCCGACGACACCTGGTAGTCATCAGTCCGTGTTCAAAATCAAATTCAAAGATTGCAAAACCATTGCAATTGGGAGAGCCAATCATAAGAAACCTAGTCTCAAATGCCTAAGCAGTTCCCATGGCAATGGCAAGCCTTTGGGTGTTGATGAATGTATAAGGTTGAAGAAAGACCTCTGTAATAATGCACCTTGCAAATCTTTGATTCAGATAAGCCAAGCACACAATCGCTATTGTGTATCAGCATGGCTAAGGTCATAGCTTCTATAAATTCTGTAAGCAAGAAGTTAATATAGAGCGATTTAATATAATGAAAATAAAAGTAGTTAAAAAAAAGGGTAAAAAAAAACTGTTCCACCAATTTTGTATTAATCATTGCACTACTAAGATACAGAACCAAAAGGTCAAAAGAAAAAAGGAAAGAGAAAATCATGGGTAGGGAAGGAGGGTCAAAATTTGTCAGTGAAAATATGTTAGTGCTAGAGACTCTAATTGCAAGAGAATCAGCAGTGAAAATGGGTGTAAAGTGCATCACAATGCATTGATCATTACTATACTACACATTTAATTCGTATTCAATATAAAAATTATTATTTTCAGGTGAAAAAACATGCCCACACACTAGGGATGTGCATCTCCATAGCTGAGGCCGATGCATAGCCAACGAGACGATACATTAAAGGTGCGGTGCGATCCGATATCGATTCGATTCAATGTGATGCGATTCAATGTAATATGATGCAATAGAGAAAAATATGATGCTATGCAATTCAATATGGTATAGATGGTTAACTTTTATTTCTTTTATTCAGACATACAGCAAATCATAAAGTAGTTTAAGTGCCATCTGACACTCGCTACAGACGCTCTATTTGTGTTCGGCGTGAACACAGCAGTTAAATAATAAAATATTGGTCACAAATGATTGGTCACTTTCTAAACTTGTATCCGATGCACACTTATTTAAATCGATTAAGCTTTTATGCTGACGCACTGATGCGAATCGGTGAATCTTACCAACCCTACCACACATACACAAACACTAAATATAGATCCCCTTGGTGTGAATTGATGCAGAAGAGGCAAAAACAATATGTTAAACATTATAAAATTGAAAAATGATCATATGAAAATTATATAAAATGATAAAGTGTCCCAAATTACTTCAGATCAGATCAAATTGTGACAACATTTCTGATTTTGTGATCGACTGCATAACCTCGCAAAGAATCATAATGAAAAATATTTACATGCTGTGAAGTACTGATGTGCTTAAAGCAATTGAAACAAAAGTTTACACTATTTAAAATAAAAATACCTGTATACAACTTACAAACAAAGTAATAAAATTCATCTATGGAGTTTTATATAATTGCTTTTTATTATTATGTTAATATATATACAATATTAATGATTAATTACATTTAAAACACACACACAAAACAGAGCCAATTACTGAAAAAGCTACACAGTCACACTACTAAAAAAGTTAGTTGCTACATGTACTTAGGTTTATACTCCAGATTTATGGTGTGTGACAATTGAGACACACACATCTAATGTTTAGTAGCATACCATAATCAGTGTGTAGTGAAGGGTTGTGTGTGTGTGTGTGTGTGTTGCCAGACAGCACGGGTGCTACTGATGTCTGATGCCACTAAGGCTTGAGTGCAAACTGAGATGCCCGTCTGGGGCTCAGGGGCATGTTACACATGCACACACACACACACACGCAAGCAGGAGCTGGCATAGCTTGTCACTTCGTGTTGGATTGAAGGCTGAAAACATCTAGCTGGAAAGCAGTTTGTCATGTGTTTACAAACGCTTATAGTCATGGTGATAACACCCAGCAATGATATGAATAAATACCAGCGAATCCTCACCTTTAGTATGGCAACAAAATGTGCGTGAGGGTATGTGTGTCAAAGTGGATTGAAGAGGCGTGTGGTGAGAGCCAAACACCACAGGTACAGGTCAAAGCAATTCACCCTCAGATAATTAAAGGTAGATACACTCTCGACCTTCTTGTGCGTCTGCTTACAGGCATGTGTGTGTGCTTCTGTGATGCTTAGCGCTCTTTATGAAGAAAATGTTGCATGTTCAATAGCTAAATAAGAGAGTCAAAATACATTACAGTTATGGGATGTTGACTTCTATTATAATAACTATACTTTAACACTACCCCTATTAAAGATATCAATTCATTTACTGTTTTAAAGGTGCAGTACATGATTTCTGAAAAACGCTGTTGGAAGTGGATCGGGTCACTATATATATATATATATATATATATATATATATATATATATATATATATATATATATATATATATAAGGGCTGTCAAACGATTAATCGCGATTAATCGCATCCAAAATAAAAGTTTGTGTTTACATAATATATGTGGGCATAGTGTGTATAATTATTTTGTATATATAAATAGACACACATGCATGTATATATTTAAGAAAAATGTGTTCGTAATATATCAAATATTTATATATTAATTATGTATAAATATATATAAAGTATATACTTTCAGATTTTTCTTAAATATATGCATGCGTGTGTATTTATATATACAAAATAATTATACACACTACGCCCACATATATTACGTAAACACAAACTTTTATTTTGAATGCGATTAATCGTTTGACAGCCCTAATATATATATATATATATATATATATATATATATACACAGTATATATATATATATATATATATATATATATATATATATATATATATATATATATATATATAAATATATATGTATAAATATTCAGACACCTCCAACATTTCTCACATTATCAAAGTTTATATTATTCCCTATAGTTTAGAAAATGGTAGTAAAATATGACAAGAACTCAGAGTTATCAAATCAGTTGATATTTCAATGGTTTTGTCCATTCTTCTGTTAGACTGTCTCACAAATGAATTAAGTTGAATAGCTGTCAGCTGTAAAATTTAACTACACAATTAAATAATATCAATTTAGTTCAACCAATTACCAAGCAATGCTTAATTTTGTTCAGCTCTGTGCTGTGGTGTAAAAAGGTCACATTAGCATTTAAGAAAAAAAACTTAAGCAAAACACGGTCAGGTCAAAGTGTCTGAATAATTTTTGGTCCCAAGTTTTTATAAATTTGCTGGTAGTCCACTGTATGAAGATTTTTTTGTGTATAATATGTCACAGTTTACTTGATTTTGCAATGAACTATAGTGTCCTGCACCCACAATGCTTTTATGTACACAAACATATATATTCAAAACATGGTATTTCCATATACATACCAATGTTTTTTTTTTACATGTACCCAAGAAAAATGTTCAAAAACAGCCCCTCCAGTTTCCTTCCTTTATCTCATTTTGCTTTCCATTCCCCATATCTCCATTTCTACAGTCCTATAGAATAATAAACAAACTATTTGCACACACATTTATCACACGGTACAGCAACCTGCCCTCAAATCTCCCACTGTAGTTCTTTTAATGAGGGTCTAACACTGACTTGAAGCCCTCAGTGAGCGTGTGTGTATGTGGTGGGTGTTTGACAGGAAGACCTAATCACTGTGATACATCAAAGCACCGGGCCCGCTTTCACCGAGACAAATTCAAGCTCTGGAGAGACTAACACTACAGCGCTATACATTATACATGAGATTAGACCCGAGCCATAGAGCCCCTAATGAAGAGCAAGACGAATTTTGCAAATCATGAAGTATACAGAACAATGAGACATGGCGCTGCTACATCACATCAACTTCACACACATTTTTAAGGGGAAATCTACATTCATCATTAATTAGTGGCTCATTAAAGAGAGGCTCACCAGATAAACATGGTCAACAGCCTATTATATCCATCTCTCTCTCCTTTACACATACGCACACACATACACGACGGAGATCACAGTGAATTATAACGTGGATAAGACAGAAATAGCAAAAGAGTGTGAAACAAATGAATATGTATGATGGTAAAATGACCTTTAAGAGCCTCATATAAAGCCATAACAGTGCAGATTGCCTTAGATGGAGTATGTATGTGTGTGTGTGTGTGTCTGATTTGACAATCATTTCTTTTGAACAATATTCTGTTATGCAGGGCTCAAAAATAAGGATGGTCCGATGGCCCGGGGCCATTGTGAGAGTGTCTCCAGCCAGTTGACAGTACTGCACTGTCACTACAGTGATTTTATGTCTTGCAAACTTAAGTATTGGATTTTCTGTTTTGTAGGGTTGTCCTCATCCCATAGTCCTCTAGCAGTCATTCATTTAAGCCATTAGTAGACCAGTCGCATGTTATGCTATTAATTGAATTACTTAAATATACACTGCGGGGTGGAAAATCACTCAGTTTGAGTGAGAAAGATTATAACATTGCTAACATTGTTCTACATTACAGAGAAATACTAAACCACAACAATGAGCTATTAAAATGTAAATTAAGTGCTTAAACGTACACATAAAGCTTGCTACAGTGACCCCGGTAAAAGTAACGATTATGAATTTATAGGGATAAAACAGAAAGGGGACTCTCCGAACATTATAATAATTTAGCAATAAACGACTGTTTGCTGACGCTGATTTGTCATCTCCACTTCACTGCGCGGCAATAGAGAAAAAGGCACAAGTTAAACATCACGCATTGAGCACTGTACTAATTTAGCTTACACATAGAACATTTGGTTACGCGTCTAATAATAGCGCACACTGACGTCAGAACGAGCGGCCATTTAAAGAGGCTAACAATAGTCTACTACCATGTTTCAAATGATAAGCCATGTTTTTGTTTTCGTACAGTTTTGCATATTATAATGAGTTTCAACTCACCCGTCGATGCACTTGGGGGAAATTGTTTTGAAAACGTCCCATGTTGTGAAATGGCAACCAGAATGATTCGCCCATACATGTTCGACCCAGAATCCGTGTGTTGGACAATTCCTGTCAGATCCAATATAGAAGGCACAGCATCGTTCTTTACTCTTAATCGGTCTGCAAATCCAGTCTTGTTTACAAAACAATCCTCAGTGAAATGAAGCGAACAGACGGACAATGTTTTACCTCATCAGCTGGAACGTCATTAAAAATAAAGTTTATCCATTCAGTCCAATTGGAATCCAGAGGAAGCATATGTGGCGAATGTCTTCTTCCACAACCAGGCACTGCACGGTATTTTATATTGGTCGGTAGCTCGATTCGGTTTGTCATCACGAGGTAGGCATCTATGTTATTTAGCTATGCATATAATGCGCGAATCGGTGGGTGGGGTTAAACCAGCGGTGTTGAAGTAGGCGTTGATCTTCTTCTGCGGGGGCGGTGTTTTATCCTCTTTGACGTCATAGTTCCTTGGCTTTGAAAAACGAGTCGTTTGCTGAGCCTGGTGTCAATAAAAGCTTTTATTGGACTAACAAGGACGTTTTCAGTGTTGAAACTTATAGGATATTCTTATAATATGATGACCTCTTAGATGTCAATAGCTCGAGGAAGATTTGATATCTCAGTTCATCACCCCTTTAAACAAAACCCTATCATACCCTTAAAATATGCATTAAATACTTAAATGTATAAAAAAGGACTAATCATTCCTAGTTTAGTTTCAATTTCTGGTTACAAAAGCTTGTGGTGATGTATATAGTATGAAGCCATTGTGCTGCAGTTAGACACACAGCATTAGGCTTTTTAAAATCTATACGCGAGTCCATTTAGCACGCTGCTAAATAAATCTACTTTCTCTCAGAGGAGTCTAGCATGACCGCTAAAGAGCAAACATCAGGACATCTGCTAATGCAAGCACTCTGGGAATGATCTCTTCGGTCCACTTTTCCACTGAACGGGTTTCATTTCCCTTCTCTGGCACTAGCTACTCTAGGAGCAATCAAACCCCTTCCCATATCAAAGACAATCATTGTTACATTATTTATATATATTCAATAGTATGTTAAAAATATCAATATTTTTGGCCCACTTTTCACAGACAAGGAAATAAATGTTTAAACGATATAAAACGAATTGTATTGAGTGAAGTCACTGCCTTAAGGCTGTAGCTAAAAGATACAAACACAGGTGCACACACTTTTGTGTGCATGGAAAATTTCACATACCTTTGAACATAGAGCCATAATTGTTATTACAGCCCAGCATTATATTGACATTCACAATATTCACATTCAGGGCTGGCTATGCATATTTTTGTGCTTTTTAGTAGAATAACGTTCATCTTTCCATCTTGATAAACTCTTGTAAACTCTCTTTAGATGCATTTAAAAAACAAATAGTTTCCAAATCTATAACATGTACACATTTTATATTGGGGTCAACTTTACAAGTACATTTCAACTAACTCTCATTAGTATTAGTAGACTATGGGTTAGGGTTTGGGTTAGTAGCATGAGTTGACATGTAGTTGCAAAGTTAGTAGAATGTCTGTTTAGCAGACAGAATATTACTACTCTGAGAGTTAGTTGACATGTAGTTGCAAGGTTACTTATAGTTAGTAGAAGATCTAAAGTGCACCATTGAAATAAACTGTTACTGTATTTAAAATAAATTACATCCAGAAAAAAAGAGAAATGTTCACTAAGAAATGTTCCAATAACAAATATTAAATGTACCAAAAAATATAAATAAATAACGTCAATATTTTATATGGCCGTTTCTGTATTATATGTGCATTTTAAAATAAAAATGATTCAATTACATTCAGGAAAAAGAGTGTATAACACGTCTTAATCATTTTAAATTAGTTTAGTTTTTTTTTTTTTATCTACCTAATGTCATGGAACCGAAGAATACAGACAGAAGTAAACACACACAGGATGTAAACAGGTGAGAATCTGGTAGATTGTTTAAATGAAACTGGCAAGATAATGACTGTTCTTATCTTAATATAGAGGAGGAGATGACGGATGACTGGAAGATGAGATGATAACAGAGGACGATTGGACAGGTTAAGAGGGGACATGGTCGGATGTTTATCGGATGTAGAGGGGACATGTAGTCGGATGTTTATTAAAATGTAATGTTTTAATAATGTTAAATTATTATAGGATGAAAAATGCTGAGATGTTTTTCACTATATTGCCCAGCCCTACTTGTTGTTGAGCAGTACTAAATGTGAATCCATTTCAGCTGAGGATGTGTGACCTACTTAGGACTCTCTCTCTCTCTCTCTCTGTCTGTCTGTCTGTCTCTCTCTCTCTCCGTCTCTCTCTCAACTCTGGAAGGTAGTGCCCGTGGGTTCCACTCTGACATCAAAGGTCTGTTTGCCACCCACTCCTTTTAGTGCTCGTTGGAAACAAAAAAAAAGTCTGTAACTATAGAACGTGAGCACACCAGTGCGGTATGCCAGCTCTGCCGTCCTCTATTATTCAGTAGCTAATAAACAAGGTTTGGCTAATGTGGTCTCTTAACAGTGCTTTGATAAGCAGTGTGACAATCCCATCTGTTTCTCTCTTGTTCTCTCTCTGTTGAGAAAATTATGAATTCTAAAAAAGAAAATGTGATTGGTTCTTGCACAAAATTTGCAAGATTGATGCCAGGATGTTGTTAGAGTGGTTTCAAGGGTGTTGCTATGCAGTTGGCCAAAGTCAATAGAACCTAATCTCAAGTCTCTATGTAGCTTAGGAATCATATAGGGACCAAAATATCAGGGTTATTACATTTTTCCACCAAGTCTGATCTCTTAGAAAAGTAATACCACACCTCTGCTCAAGCTGTCCGTTGCACAAAAGGAGTGGGATGAGTTACATGTTAAAGTTTATTCTTTAAAATCATAATGAAACGAATTGGATAACACAATCTATTTCCCTCTCACAGATGGTCAGGAAACCAGGTTATTCTGACTACTTTCCCAAATGTAAATTATGTTATTATCATCACATTTTGACACAAACCCAGGGCTTGTTGCATAGTGCAGCTTAAAAACGTACTTTTAACGGTATAATAGACAACATACTAGCACACAACACTGAAGTATATGTATGTTTTGAAGTATACAGTAAGTATGTAATTTCTGTGCACAGCATGACCTACTAGATTTAAATATGTGTCCCACACTGCATTGTTTATAATCTCCTTGGAAATTTGATTGGACTGCCAAGAGTTAAGATATATCTTATAAAACCCCACAAATCCAATTTCATCATAAATCCACAATATGGATTAAAACTGCAAAATAACATTTTATTTCTTCTAAGTACACAATCCTGCATACTACATTTGAAATATTTATCATTCCGTTGAGCTTACCTTTTCACATACACTACTATTTAAGAAAAAATCTGAATAAATTCACAGTAAGGTTAAACCTGAAGGAAAGGTCTGGTTTCAAAGAAGCATTTAAACGTATTAAAATAAGGGTAACACGAAGGTGGTATGGTGCTAAAAATAAAATAAAAAACACAATTTCAATCTCTATTCAATGTAGAAAATGTACTTGTATGCCTATAATCTAGAAAAAAAATCTGCGTGAGGACATTACCAAAATGGCTGCTGAGTGAACCGATTCGCCTTAAAGGGACCTCAATGTTGCTCTACTGTTCGCCTATTGACCATCGTTAAAAGTCGACCTTCCAATGGTTTATATGTTGGTCAGATACTGTCTAGACTGTCTAGGGTAAGACTGGTAGGCCAAGCATAAAATGCCCGTAAGATGTGGCAGAGAGCCCGACCGCAGATCGGTGGCCTGTCTGGTCTCTGCCTTCAAGAGCTTGTCTGTTCCTGTCCTGATTTCAAGTCCCTTTAACCACCAGCAGGGAATGTACACTCTCGCTCTAACATGAGCAGCTACCAAGAATATCAATCGCTCTCCCTGACTTCATCTCATTCCCCTCCATATCCACGTAAATGATTAAGCTCTGCCGTTTCAGGCACTCCCATTATCAGCAGCATATCTAATTAAATCACAGTTTAATCACAGCAGTGTTTAAATCACACAGCCCATTAGTTTAAATCTTGACCAGTTATGTGTGCATAAGCTTACAGACGTACAAACATACAGAGAACATTTTTAATACATGCTTAACCACCTGAAATCCACTTATAAGCTCACAAGGTTTCAAAACTTGAAGGAAAATCATGTAGGGCCTATCCTGGTTTCCCATCACTCACACTATACCCTTCATGCACCCCATATAAATCATGTAGATCATTGCTGCTGATTCTGTATAAATATGCATCAGTATGCCAGCACAGTGCCTGGTGAGCTTTATTAGATGCCAGCTGTGCCAAGACAATGGGGCAGCATTCATATCCTGCTGTATTCATCCTAAAACACATACGCTGGTGCACGCGTGCACGCTACACACACGTCGGGTGCCAGGCTGCTGATAGAGTGTAGTTTACCCATGGCAAGTGCCAATCAGCCCTGCTGTCAAACTGGCACAATTCCCACAGCAACAAACACACAAGCTTTCCTTCGTATTCCTCTGAATCTCCCTCTGAGTGTCCCTCTTCCTCATCTCCGTCTTAATCAATTCTCTCTTTCGATGTGCCAAAGGAGATAGTTATCTCTCCTCCTATAGAGACGTCTCAGCTTAATACTCATGCTTTGAATAAGTCAAAGCAGAGAGGAGAGACACAGATAACAGGAGTTTTCAAATCCCAAACGAAATTTGCAATTCAGAACTAAGGAAAAAGGGGGGAGATCCAGAATGATGGAAAGCATCTCAAAGGAGGAATCGTGTGAATGACAAAGACTTGCTGACTTAATTAGCTCAGTGTTTCACATAAGCCTCATTTGCAGCATGCTGGAGGAAAAAAAGGCAGAGGCGCATGGATAAAATCAGCCCTTAATAATGGATATGAAACAGGTAGATGACACAAGAAAGACTCGCCTGAAAGATTACAACGCTCGCTCTGGTTTCGATGAGACACGCAAAATTTCAGAACTGAAAAACAAAACACAACTGGTGAAAACAACATTTTCAGTGTTTAAGACACAGCCTACACTATACAGTAGCTCTGGTCCAAAACCCAAAGTTCAACATTGTGTAGTAGCCATCAGTAAACAGACATCATTTCAAAATATTTCTATTATTTTTACTTTTAGAAATATATATATATATATATATATATATATATATATATATATATAATTGAATATAATATATATTTTGTTTATTTTTATAATAAACGGGTCAGTAAAATTTTTAAATGAGAACAATAAAAGCCAACTAAAAAAACTGAACCGTGCCGCGCCGAGCCAAACCGTACTGGGGTGCGTTTCCCGAAAGCATCGTTAGCCAACTATGGTCGCAAGTTCCGTCGTTACCAATAGAGTTCGTTACCAATAGAGTTCAATGGGAATTGCGACCAACTTGTGACCATAGTTGGCTAACGATGCTTTCGGGAAACGCACCCCTGAGCTGTACCAGCAGTGGAAAAGCACCATTTATTTTGAATACACAATCCTGCTATCTAGTTTTAAAGGAATATGATTCATTTTTTACCTTGTGCATGCAATGTTTACTAATAAAACAGCATGCATTCAAAATCAATTAACCAGGAACCGCTGAACTTGGATCTGTATTTGTACCAGTGTTTTGGGTATTTTTAGTCGTCTTCAACTAACACAGTGATTCTTGTAGAATGTTTTCCCTGGCCAGCCTCCTCATGAGACACAGAGGTAATAAAGACTGCTCTGAAACGGCTGTGTTTCACAGCACTTTTGTAATTATGGAGGAAATCAAACTTTCCCTTGCTCTCGGTGGACTCTAAGAAAAAAAACTCTGCAAACTAAGGGTGCATCTGGGAAGAAATGTAGGTTGAAGCCTCTTATAATATCCCAGAACTCCTTCATCTAAAAGGAGACCACGGTATGTAATGTGCAATAATTCCCAAGTGGCCCTTGGTTTAAAATTCACCCACTAATGCGTTTAAAAAGAGGAAAAGCCACAATTTTACAATCATTACACTGGCCGAGCAGAGTGAAAAAAAGTAGCCAAGTTTAATCAAATCTCTTACTGCCGTTCAATAAGTGCGCAGTGTCCTTCTGATGAAGTTGTTTTCTATTTTGTGACGTCAAAACAAGTTTGTTCACATCACTGGCAGTGTATACGCGACGTATACCTTTTGACAGAGAGAAACTGATTCAAGGTCAGCAAATGATTGCACATTCCAGTCCGTGTGAAAATGAATGTAGCTCTACATCAATCACTGACACTGAACAGCCATGAGATTTGTCACTGAAATTCACTTATTGTACCTGAAAACAAGCCACAAATAACACTAGTGGTGTCAGTGGAGGAAACAGATGGGCTGCAACACACTCTTTGATACTTTCATCTCTGCTTTATCCTTTTACACCTCCTCACATCTATAGTATAGATCGTCCTTGTCGACAGCATAAATCAAGCGTCGCCGCGTGAGCCTGGGTTATGTGCCAGAAAATGCATAAACTTAATTAACTTGTACCTTACAAGATGTGCGCGCAAGGAACTGTAATAAAAACTTAATGCAAGATCGGAATTAGCTAGATGGACTGGTGAAACAGATGTGAACTGCAATAAAGAGACTAAGGATGGAGAAATGAGGAAAGTGGAACTCTCAAGGGGGTACAGAAAGACTAAAGATAATTCATAGAGCCATAGTTCAACAATGGACCTTAGACTCAACTATGTGAGTTCACAAGCAGTATAAGCCATGTGAGTACGGTATAAGCCACGAGAGACTGTTACACATTGATTTGACCATACTTGGAGGAATAGTCTACTCAAAATTAAACCCTCTCGTCATTTACTCACTTTCATGCTGTTCCAAAACCCACGTAACTTCCATGGAACATAAAAGATAATACATTTTTTTTTAAAGGGTACATATCATGCTTTTAAATAATTCATTTTTACATATAAATCATACATTTGTGATCTATATAAAGCAAAACTGCAATGCTTGGGTCTGAATTCCTCATTATTACAGCTCCACAGGCCCCTATTCTACCCCTTTCCTGATGTGCGTCTGTGAGCAATTTGTTTTGGAGCGGTCTCTTTAAATAAAAAGGAGATGCGTCACACCCTGCCCGCTCTCCAGGTCGCTGAGTTCACACTCGCTTCAACTCCACCCCGTTCGGCCATTTTTGTAGTTTGATTAGATATATACGATTATACACTCTAGCGTCAAAGAACATTTGTATTCACATGTTAACAAAAATGTCAAAAATGGAAGACTTGTCCATCAAGCCTTACATGTTCGAGTAGTCAATGTCCTAATCTGCCAGTTCGGCTGCAAATACTGTGACGTAATTGTTCAAAAAACGTCATAGAGAACAGAAAAATCTGAACAGGTTGCAAAATATGACCAAAACAGAATGTAAAGATATAATCGAAGCACATGAAGATAATCATTTCATCTTTTCCGTACTTATAAACACTCCAAATATACAGCAAAATGCATTTAAGGGCTAAAAAAGTGGATTTAGCATGATATGTCCCCTTTAATAAAATCAAATCAAATTTAAATAGTCACACTAACATTTTTAATAGTTGTTGCACGGAAGGAGATTTAGAATGGATGACCTTCCATGGAATACAAAAGGTGATTTTTGTAGTTATTACCGGTATTCAAACTCGTTACAATATAATGAAAATGACATGCAAAAGCACCATTAGGAAAACAAATAAAACCAGGAACATAAAAAGTAAATAGTCCATTTTGATTTCATGTCGAAATTAGTTCCCCTCACTGATGGTAAAATTCACTGCAACATACAACTGGACTGATTTCGTTGCAGTGCTATCGACCTTGATTACTGTGGATTATTATATGAATATGGGAATAAATGTCAGTTTCAATAAATTATTACATGTGTTTGCCATAATGATGCCAAAAAACTATTATTCAGCTAAGTAGCAGAGTTCATTAGTTGAACCGTTAATGGGGAGCAAATGAGCATCATAAAATAGAATTTGACTGATATGCAGAGGTGTTTTCATCTTGGTTATCCGGTCATTTTAAATGCGTTTCTTAAAAATGCAATCACCCAAACTCTCACATACAAACAAATTCATATTAGATATAGATACAACAAATGATCATTCCTCCCGAGATTCAAACCCAAGTCAGTTACAGGGCTGCTTTGCTCATTTCTATTGCTTCAATTTGCTCAGTGAAAATCATGGCTTTCACAGGAAAACATTTCATTACAGTAATGATGGCACGATTCATCAAGCCCTCAACATGATCCATCACCATATTATAAACATCTGAGTTCCACAGATTTCATCCACCAGCTCACAGCTAACCGCTTTGAAAAAAATGCAACAAGACAAGGACAAATAACTGAGGGACACAAAAGGAAAGCTGGGCAATGTGCTCAAGGTCACGGGATTCTAGAAAGAGCCGGCATTCTGGGGGACAGACTCTCCACGGAAGGAATACAAAAGACAGGGCGGGAGGAAGTCAGCTGCTTCTTGCTGAGCTGACATTTCCCATTATGTCTTTCTTGGAGAAATATCGAAACGGAAGCGCTTCCACATGACACTTTCATCGTTATTCATAGCACCAATTGTGTGTTACATTAATCTCAATTCATCGTATGCTGGGTCATTAATTTAAGACATTATCTACGGCATTATGTTGGAAAATAAACCGTTTGTCCTCTGTAATCTCAGTTTGTCCTTTCAGGATGACTTCCGCTGCATTTGCCACACACCATCGGCCAGCGGTTTTGTCCTCCTGTGGATCATGAGGGAGAGCATGAGCCATGGCGTTTAGCCCTCCACGCTCAACAACGTTAAAGTACTTCCAGGTCATTTTAGCAGTTTAAATGGATGTCTGGCACACTCACGCTGCAACGGTAGCATTTTCCTAAATTCAACGGATAGAAGAGCATCAGTACTTCAACAGTGTGTCCTGTAATACCCTTCCAAATGAGATCTATTTTATGGAAAACAGCAATATAAGGTGACGTAGTTGCACGTAACTACATTATTACTATGGTAATAACAATAAATTATACATACAATTAACTAACCCTAAACCAAACCCTAACCGTAACTCTATAGTAGGTATAGTCACTTTATAATAAAGTGTAACCACCCTAAATAATGATAAATGCCATCAATGCCACATAATACTTTAGAGAGGGTGACAAATAATTCACTTTAATACACACCACTCAAACTTGCATCATCTCAAAATTTTATTTGCAATGTTTCAGACAATCAACTTACCTCAGCCTCAAGCCTTAGGAAGGCCGATTGACAGAACCATTGCAAATGAAATTTCTGATTAGGCTAAATCTTGCATCATCACAAGATTGTATTTGCAACATTTCGCTTGAGGCTGAAAAGTTGCAAATAAAATGTGATGATGCAGGTTTGAGGACTTTGCAGGATTTAGCCTATACATTGTGTGTTTATATCAGACGCACCTACTAACGCACCTACTAATGAGTTGTTTGTTTGAAACACTATATTTTCTATTTGAAAATGATTTAGTAAAACACAAGTTTTAAATGAATAAATATATTTTAGTAAGAGTACATTTGGCATAAAAATAGATCAATTATAATAAAAACCAAAGTTACAGAGTACAATTAAAATGTTATCATTCAAAAGTATGGCCAGATGGACTTATTAGCAATATATTTTATAATTATATAAAAACAATTCAGTGCAGAATTGTGTTCATTGTGGAACGCCATCTTCATTTCGTACGTGAAAAGCCATAAATCCATGAGAGGTTCATATAAATTGCAGCAGAGATCTGAAGTGGTTCACTGTGATCACCTTTCCTTAAAGCATGCAACATATCAATGTGAAGTCTCTTATGTCCCTTTTTATTGTTATTTGTTTTGAGACCAGATGGCAACTTCAGTTCCCACGCTTCCACTTTTTAAAGGTATGAGAAAACTCCCCCACTCTCGCTCAGAGACAAACATTCGCCCTGCTAGACAACATAGCATTAAAGTCACACATTAAATATTCACAATTTGTTCCAATTAACACTATTACTTGAATTCTCATTATGGCAAATGTGGAAGTGATGAGATAAATCATTTGAAGTATCATCTTCCCACACAGACAGATACTTTTCTGAAATGAATCAGTAAGATTTGGGCGGAAGATCAGGTCAGACCCGAGAGATTATAAACGTATAGTCGTCAGAGGGTGACAGACTGGCACAGAGTGGCGTTGTGTGAGTCAATGCCGCCCATCAATGTGGGGAAATATGCTTAAGCAAAACAACTAAATGTTAGTCTATTGAAAGACGGGCAACCTGTTTCATTGCATCACGCTGTTTCTTCGGCATCTCATACCACAAGCACTTCTACAATCTGTCTGTCTGTGTGAATCTATGTGGTAGAAAAATCCATACGGTTCAGTAAGCATGATTAAGGGGGCGTTTACACTACGCCATTTTCAACAAAAAACGGAAAGCTTTTTATGCGTTAGCAGGTTCATTTGCATGACGACTGCATTTTGGGGGGCAAAAAAATGCAAACTTTTGAAAACAGGATTCAAAGTGCAAGTTTTTGAAATCAATCCAGTTATCGTCTCCGTGTAAACTACAAAAACACGAATTTGTGAAAAGGGTTGCATCATGTGCATCTGTAATACGTGTTCAGTCTAGGCAAGTAGTGTTTCTTTACAAAGTGAGATCGCCAACTCCGTTCCTCGCAGTATAACACATCGTTTTTTAATCAGTTTCGCAGATCTGTGTGAACGGGGATCTTTTTGACAACATTGTCATCGTAAAATAGCAAAGGAAAAACATTTACATTTTTAGTAAGTCGTTGTCCCCAAAATGTGTTTTTTGCACATTTTTAAATTGTCCTAAATTGCTACTTTCAATTGGCAGTCCTTTAATTTGGGCTAATCATTCTAACCTTCTCAAGGTAACACCTCCAAAGAGCTTTTTCACATATTCTCCACTCTTCAGATGAATGCAGTCCACTTGATAGCAAACAAAACTAATTTGCTCAGGCCAATGGAGATGGTCTTTCAAATTGGCCAAACAAGGCAACGAAGAAGTGCTATGAATAGCCTTGGCCGTCCGTAAACGCTTTCCAGTGCCGTAATTGGTGTTTGATTTCACGCGTTCGGCCGTGCTCATATCCACAGTGACAGGTGCCCATTGGAGATGAAAAGAAATGAGAGATGAAGGAGGAGTAAACGGAAGGGGTAAGGACCAACGAGAGGCATCTCATTAACCACTGATAGCACTCAACGAGTGTGAAATTGCGTTTTGTGAGTTGTCGTGGTGTGTTATCACACTGATCTAATAACGACTCAGTGGAGACTGGCACGGTAAAACAACTCTGGCACATCGTAATGACCCGAGTGTGACTCTCCGAGAGAGGACAAAAATGGGGATGATGTATGTTAGCATACTTTGACAGCACAACACCAGTTAGAGATGAATGGAGAGTCGCAGGGGCAGTTCTGAGAAGGGATGCAGAGAAATAACACATCTGCCTATTACTGTCCTGTCAAACCATAAAAAAATGAATAATATAAGTAAAAAAAGCATGCATATTTAACTACAGCCAAAAGCATCCTTTCAAAAAAAAAAAAAATCGGATCATTGTTTTTACCAAAGAAATCCCTCACTCCAGTCCATAGTCCACAGCAGCAGACCAGGAAATATAAAATTAGCCACAACTCACTATGAAGAGAGCAATAAATCAGGTAGCACTAATTATTCCAACAAAAACTATTCCATTCCGAAGAAGCCTTCTAATACCTTTTTAAATAGACACTCCAGAATGAACAAGCCTCTTGAGTAATGAATATGCTGAAGCAGGCAGTTGACCAGCACAATCCTGTGTGTATTACTGCCTCAACAGTCATTTTGATACGGATTACACAAAAAAAGAAGTCTAAAACAGTCAAGCTTTAAGTTGGCAAGAAACAGTCTTTTTCTTCCCTATTCTGACATACCCGAGTGAAATTGCTTCTCGAACAAGAAAAAAATGTAGGGTGGGACTCGATTTTGTCCATTGGGAATTGATTGGATGTTTGTGGTTTGCTATTGCTGTGATGTCATGTGAGTGACAGGTTGCCCCGCCCTCGCATCAGTAAACACATCATAAAAGAAGAGATGTTGCCGCAAGAGGGAGAGGAAGTTATTTTAAGATTAAAGATTACAAGGGTATGTGCACTTGATTGAAAAAATGATTAAGTGCACGGATAAATCATAAATGCTGCAATATTCCAATAAAAAAAAAATAGGAAGTGTCCACTTTGATTTCATATTGACTTTAAATGGTAATTTACAAAAGAATACAAGTACCAAGATTCAAATCCAATTTCAAACAAAAATGAAAGATGTATCTTGTATGAAAGATGTTGTATCTGTACATGAACACACGAATACTAATGTTTTTAAATCATGCAGAATCTAAATGCTTCACTCATTTCTTGTATTATACTTAAAAAAATCTTTAACCAAAAGTAACTGGTCGTATGTTGCTATATAAACAAACTGTGTGGTATCATTCACAAACATCCCGAAAATAACTGTGATAGCAGACAACTAATCCACGACATTGAATTCTTGGAAAGGGCCCTTTCATTGTCTCTGGAACCATGGGATTCCAACAACAAACAGGAATGCTGGGAAGTGCTTTGGTTTCTCTGTTGTGTGTTTGCTGGGATAATAAGATTACGTGTAACTCCTGGCAAATCTACCGCCTCAGAAGATAAGGCCAATTACTCCGTTGTCTGCGATGGCAGACGAGAAACCGAGAATAAGACGGCTTCTGTGGATCTTACGTGATGATGGGAGGGAGAGTCAATCTACTCAACAATAACGACGTATTAAAGCGAAGGACGTTTGTTGTTTGTTTATGTGGTGGGTGCTGACAAAGCGTCTTAGCACAGCCAAGGTTAAGAAAGTAAAACACTCGGCTGTTTACTTTGAGAGGCTGGAGGAATAGAGAGAGAAAGACTACAAGCCGCTAAGATGATAAAAGTGACACCTGAAAAGACTCAAAGCCACATAATCACATTAAAACATTACAACAAACTTATCCACCCTGTTTGGTATGCTACAGGCGGTGGGCTGAGCCGAAGCTAAAAGGGAACAGCGGTGCTTGGGACACTAATACTTTAAAATAAATAAGTAAACACATGTTTGTAGCCTCATAAACCATGTGGCTAAACACAAGAAGATATTAACATGCCAACTGGATATTTCATGGGCATTTCAAATAACTGATCTAATATATTCCGTTCTTTACATTTGGATAGGCCGTTAAAAAATTGTTGCATTAAACTCAAAACAACAATTTACACATTGGTTTTGCTGATGTTTCTGAGGCACAAAATCCACAAAAGGGTACCTCTGTCAAGACATGACAATCAGCATACAGTTTGGATTCTCTCCCTGCACATCTTAGCATGGATATAACTCCCTTAGGGTAAACAGAACAGAACCAGCATGAACGTATTGCTGATATCATTAATTCATTCATATCATTTTAAAATACAACAGAATTCAAGAATTTATTCTGATTGAAGGGTAATAAGAATGCCTGATGCTGACTGGGCGAGAGGAGGAGCTGGGGAGGGAGGAGGGTAATTAGCTCCTGAGAAACGCGATAGCTGCTGATAATACTGAAGGAGCTTTGATATGTATACAGTGATAGGAGTCATATTCCTCGGTAGACGTGGAGTCACTGAGGCGAGCTTGACTAACATGACCTGCCAGAACTGACGCTACGCTAGATGTTTATATGACAGTGATGTACTAAAAAAAAGATACATTTTTCCTTTGCATTTCACGCATGACCTCAACCCATGCCTTGCTCTGATTGGCTGTAGCGGGGTTGAGTCGTGCGACAGCTTTGGATATCTAGCATGCTTTATATTTTTCTGGGCTCGGCGACGTGTCTGCGAGGCGTCTGCGAGCGTCTTTGATGCGTTGTTGGCTCTTTCATACTAACAGATCCCCCACGATTTGCACGCGATTACACCCTGACCTGTCGGCGAGCTCAACAATTTGCAAATCAGGCTTAAAATCATGTAGTGTGAACTATAGGCTTTAGAAAACCTAATTCCTTTGTGGATCCTCTTGTTCTGCTTTCTCAATGTTTCTTTGACTAATCTCAGTGTCTCAGTCTCACACACGTTGCACGCGAGTTCGACCATTTAACTGGGAGTGGGGCCGTCCACGCTGTTTTATTGAAGTTGTGTTTTCGGCTTTGGAAACGGAAAGAACACAACTCCTCCAGACAATCTCTCAGGGTATAGTGTCCGATTTACAAACGCGTGGCCGCTTCACCATCTTGCTAGGAGTCAATGTTTGACGGACATGCGAAAAGTCAATTCCAACAGTTGATTTCTGAAAGTATAAAACCCAAATATAAAGTTGTTATTCACCTTGAAGCTGGTTCGGTTAATCAAAGACAAAGACTTTTCAAAAATCCCTGTGGGAAGATACTTCCAGAACCAAGCAAGCTGAAAAAGGCTAACTTATGCTATCTCAGCATAATATACAGAGACAACCACGACTTTAACACACTCCAGCTTTAAGTGCACACTTTGTACAAATACCATGTGCAAATGCACATAGAAATCACATAGAAGTAGCAACATCAATCCTGTGCCTAACATTTTTGCTGTTTATCTGCAAGACAGCAGGGGGTGGCTATGCCCCTGAGATTTGTGGCCATGCTCTGTTGAGCAAAGACGACACACACGTAGTTGGCATACACGGCACTGGGTGAAGCTCTAATGTGTCTGTATCCTCCCTCTCTCTTAATCAATCCAGAACAAATATCTGATTCCATCAGATTAACAGCTTCAGTTTCGACAATTGCCACGCTGTGCCTTGGGGAGACCGAATTCACGCTTTGTGAGCCAATATCCGTGTTGCTACAACTGTGCCAATTCTATATGTCAAGCTTATTTGGTGGCATTAGAGGACACCCATGGAAGAGAAACCGAGAAAACAGGCATGGAAAGAGAAGGGGTGGAGGTCAATGATGAAAAAAAAAAATGACCCTCTCCATTTGAGTGACTTCATCATGACAAAATGCAAAAAGTAGTCTCCAAACCCAGCTGGGACTGATGACAACTCCTTTCAGTATTACAGAGACAATCAATAACCTAGTCTGAGCATGCATAATTATTACGGCAGGGGACTTGAAGAAACACACAAGTCAAAGAGGGGTCCTCAATTACCTACAGGCAATGGAGCAGGCACCATGCTGTCAAATGATTGGTTTTCTCGGCAGCCCTGGGTATTCTACTGATCAACCAGGAACAACCAGGGGTGTCTCGAAGTCGGCACTGAATAAATAAGCCATGAAGGTGACTAGCGACGCAGTCTGTATACTCTTATACGGTCTGTATAAACGCTGCGTTCTGTGAAAGCACTTCTTAATACATTCTTGACAAGATATCAATGTTAACCGTTACATCTTAAGTGAAATGAAAGTGGCAAAAATGTGATATGTCACAACTCACAACAGATCTGACAGACACACTTACACTGTGAGAGCTAACCTGTTGTCTGCCATGCCATTCATAATAAAAGCATTATTCACAAGATAAAGAGAAAAACGCTCAGCACCTTTAATAAAGCCGTACCATTACATACTTGAAAAGCACTCTTTATAACGTGATTCTTTGTTCTTTGTTTTCTAACTCACTGTTCACTTTTTTTTATTTCTGAAGCTATGTTTACATCATTGAAATATATTCAAAGGCTGCATGCCTTGTTTTAATGCATTTTTATTTATTTAATTTAAAATCCACTAAAAACCCACACACTATCTGTTAATTCGGTCCAATGAAACATTGCGCTCAATATTTTTTTATAACAAATATGATATAATTGTTAATAATGTATTGGGTTAGAGAACATTGTTCTCTGTTTTTATATAAATCTCTTAGCCTTTCTATCTTTTACCCGCAGGTTTGCAAGGTTAATTGTTCATTGATTGCATGAAACATCAATATTTAACAACCCATATTTTTAGATAATGAAATAATGAAATGCAGTGTTGATCATCGCATTTTGTTGAGAACTTGAACACGCACATATGCATGCGTGCATATCCACCCCTACACACACATCTCAAAACATATTTTCTCAAAAAAGGACTGCTTCTACAACGTTGGCTCTTAATTAGAAAAGAGATGCTAGTAGATAAATTACATAAGTAATGAAATAAGAGATTAATTTCATTTCATCCTCATAACAGAACTTAGTCACTTGAATGGAACACAAATGACATTTTAATAATGGCAGTGTTTTAAATTCATTCAATTTAATTGAGCAGGCTCTGAAATTAGTCACAGAACCACAACAACATAAGTGGTTTAAAAAGCAAAGCTTGCGGTATGAGTTTTAGCAATTTAGAAGCAATTGTGTGGCAAAAAAATAAAGACAGACAGAAAGGTAAAGAGACAGAACCAAGCTGTGTGTTTGGTTGGACTCCAACACAAACAAATGATACAGACACTTGCTAATCCAGCTTGTCACTGTAGTTAATGAAGTTGTGCAGCTGTAGTGCTGAGGATGCCAGTTTTGGATCTGTAATTTGCATCCCTTCAGAGTTATTTCTCCCAGTAACATCTTCCATGAAGCGCTGGATTTTTCGCACATTGTTTCACACAATTTGATTTAACATCACACCATATTAAGCCAGTAGAACAGAGACAAAATATTGACCATGAACTTTGCAAGGCAAACTTATCTCTTTCCTATCTGATGTCTTTGAAAGATGTTATCGGCTTTATCACAAAGGTGCCCTCCCAAGAAAAAAGTGTCATTATCAGGGAAAATCTATTTGACCAATCCACAGCCAAATCATTATTATGCATGAAACATTTGGCCAGCACCCATATCACCCAGTAGCCCAAGACTGGTTGACCATTGAAGCTAAGGAGGGCTGAGCCTGGTTAGTCCCTGAATGGGAGACTAGCAGAGCTTGCTGCTGGTAGAGGTTTTAGTGAGGCCAGTAGGGGGCACTCACCCTGTGGTCTGTGTCGGTCCTAACGCCCAAGTGTAGTGATTGGGACACTATACTGTCAAAGAGCACCGTCCTTCAGACGAGACATTAAACCGAGGTCCTGTCTTTCGAAACAAGTAGGGATGTAACTCCGGCATCCTGGCCAAATTTGCCCATTGGCCTCAGTCCATCATGGCCTCCTAATCATCCACATACTGATTGGTCTCCTTAGGAATATATAAAAGTATAAACAGTAAATGGACTGCAAGTCTTCTGATTATACATAAAAGTTATTCAGACTGGTTTTGTGAACGTAATCACCTGATTCATTGCAAAGACACCTTGATTTATATAGCGCCTTTTACAATTTCGCAAGATGTAAACAAAACTGGTCCAGAAGCACTTCCTGTTACAGTTTTTTTAACACTACATAAATGCTGGGATAAAACACAACCAACACAACATATGAAACTAAATCAAAAAGTTCAACAAACATCTTTAAGATTTTTCTTTACATGTGAAATAAAGAAAACAGTTACAAACTGAAACAGGAAGTGTTTCTGGACCAGTGTTGTTTACATCTTGCAAAATGGTCTATACAGATCGTATCAAAGCGGCTTCACAGTGATAACATGAAAAGAAATACAACAAAGTTTGTTTCTAGAAGAGAATTGTGTCATCGTCCACCTTAAGTAATGAATGATTAATAAGAAAATAATGATTAATGAATTAATCGGACATCGCTACTTTTATCCTGAATGTGCCGAGGAAAGCAACATGTCATGATTTTCATTAAACTTACAGCCTAGACTTGGAATATATTTCCATCTTGCTTTTTTTGTTAGATTGAAACTTTTGAGCCTCAGTCCATCTAATTTTTTTTTTAATAAAAAGGAAAAGAATGGCCGTTTAAAACAAAAAGTCATAAAGGTTGGGGTGAGCAAATGATGACAGAGCTAGCATTTTTGGCTAAACTGTGTCTTTCAATTATTCTCTATTCGATTTTAGCAGGAGCAGAAAAAAAATGTGTCACGCACTGTCGCACCCTATGATGATCAGCTCAAAATGCAGGCGAAAAGGACGTCGCGTCAGCCATACATCACACACATCTTACCAAGCTATGGCTAATTTCATCCCGGTTCCTCGAGTGCATGCTGACCATCTGTGAGGAATGACTGAGCTGGAATGCTCTGGTTTTAATAGTGAAAGAGAGATAGACGGATGACGCTGGAAAAGTCCAGAGGCATTACTGTGTTTGATGGGACGCAAGCGGCACCACACGCATGTCTGAAATCCAGAGCTTAAAGAGGATTTATTCCCACTTAGAGACATTCATAGAGACAAGACAGCGCCTCTAGTAACCCTCTCAAATACACACGCACAGATGTACAGTGGACGGAGATAGAAAATAACCATTTGTATTTAGGCTATTATGACTATTTCCTCGCCAGGTGAAACATGGATTTGACAGGTTTCGAGTGTTACGACTAAACTAAACTGACAAACGTGGACTTCAACAAAACAGACACGCATGCAAACGCAGCAAAGGCCCTGGGGTTTGATGTGAGAGTGATTAAATTGGGTTTTATGCATGTGTGAGGAACACAGGTGCTATTTTCCCCAACAGGAGGGGTGAGGTAGCCTACATGAAAAGAATGATAAGTTTAGAGTTCAAGGATAAAGCGGGAAAATGGATTTCCACTTATGCAGTATTCCCAATAAACATGCAAGAACAGGTGCTGGTTCACACATTATGATCTATCAGTTATACCGTACAGCACGCACATGTGTGTGTGCGTGCGTTTGCGTGAACATACACAGGTAAAAGGAACGCTATTCTGTAGAGAGTAGCGCTGGCAAGCTTGTCAGGCATTCATAATGCAAAAGGCTAAAAATACATCAGAGGTTCACCCACACACACACACACACACACACACACAGCATCTGGAATTCTCCTCATCCTATGATCAGAGCTAACGGAGAAAACCTGAGCAAACAACAAGCGTTTTATTGGCAGCACAAACTAGGGTTGTGCAGTATCAAGAATTTGCCAGGGTTCGCTAGAAGAATTTGACATATTTCAGGACCTCATCCGGATAACAATACACTGCTATATTCAACACAGTTCATTCATTAAATATGTTTAGCAAATTTCCAGTTTCTTTCTGTAATGTAAATGAAAGTCATTTGAACTCTATGGTAAATTTTAAATATCACCAAATCTCAACATGTATGAAACATCATATTTCTGTACAAACAATAATTAGAAAGCCATCAGATGACAGCAACAAAATCAATGTGGGGAAAATTTAATTCAATTATTAAAATGTTTCTGTGCATTTTGAATTTAAATTCAAAAACAAATGCATCTTACATTTAATTAGTAATAGCTGAGTTTCATATGATGTCACGCCACTGCGTTGCCATGGCGCGAAATGCAAATGGAGGGCAGGAAGTGATTTGCTGTATTTAGAAAGCACTATAACAAACTCAAAATGCCTATGTTTTCCATTGTTTATGGTTACTTAAATCGATCAAACCACAAGGAGTTTTTAATCGTTTACCAAAAGTTGTTGTTCATAAGGGGGGAAAATCCAAGAAATTTTCTAAAAAAACTCAGGAAAAATGGCTTGCAAACCTACGTCTGTGGTCGGGAGGACCCGAATGGGAAAATGCCTGTGTGTGCAGTGATCACTTCGTCAAAAGTGAGTTAACACAAACTTAAGTGGCTATGTTTGTGTAACGTACCAGTTTCCGAAATTTGTAAAGACGAGGTGGTTGCTGCATATGTACCGCCTCGATGGCAGGAAAATCTCAATTCAGTTGAAAAATCGCTCCTCTTCATAAAATAAGGATCACAACCAACATATTTTTGATTTTTTGTTTATATCTTTCTCTTGTAATAGAGTGTAAAGTAGTACAGTACGGACTTTCCTCCATCTCATCCATTGCGCTCTTCACTCCCTGCCCCCCATCTGAATTTCACGCGTCATCATAATCACGTGACTGAAACCCAGCTATTAATTGGTCTAAAGTGACATTTATAATGTTACAACAGATTTCTATTTTTTTTAAATACTGTTCTTTTGAACTTTCTTTTCATTAGATTAAAAAATGCATTACTGTTTACAATGTTGATAATAACAACGTTGATGATAATAATGACTGTTTCTTAAGCTTCAAATCGGCATATTAGAATGATTTCTGAAGGATTATGTGACACTGAAGACTGGAGTAACGAAGCTTTAACAACACTGGAATTAAATACATTTTAAAATATATTTAAAAAAAAAATTGGGGGTGGGGGGGGTCCTGTCTTGTATGTATATATTATAATTAAATATATAAACTAATTTAAATATATAAACAAATGAATAAACATGCACAAGCACATCATAAAAAGACTAAATACTGGTTTTACTGGTGTTGTCACAGGTCGAGTAGCTGGTGTAAAAACTGGTGTCACATCCCTAATTGATACTCAGATGCTGATATCGTACCGGAGACCACATTTTAGTATTGATCCAACCGTAACACAATCTGATTCTCCTAAACGTTCTATCACAACATTAAAACCTAGCTATTTGAACCAAATTAAACACTCAGCCAGCCCATGAGCCTGAATAAGTGACTTTTGTTCAATGACATGCTAATTCATTAATTACCATTCAATTGCTGTACATAAAACCGCGCTTAAACACTGTTAATCACACGACTTAATGTGTTCAGAAAGAGTAAACGTGTCAGTTTGATTACTATGCTCCAGACTGGAAACTGCTTCGCGCAACACCCACAGCCATCAAACTTCAGCTGTAAACAACTATTCCAGTTCATACGTCAACATCTTATGCGGCTTTGCTCCTATTCCGTCATTTGTATGTGTGAAGGAAAGCAACATCAAATATACGTAGAGCTTGTCAGCCGCCAGATGCCAAGCCGACGGAGACTGTGGCGCTAACGCTGAGTGCTGACGTTGATTGGGCCGCTAATACGGGCAAAACACAAGTAAATGGGACCACCGCAGGCAGCTTAAGAATTTTTCCGGCTTGTTAATGTGTTGCATCCACTTCACTGACCATCATGGATGAGTCATTTGCAACAAATAGCTGTCTCACCAGCAGGCCCGATACCTCAAGTCACAGTGAGATATTTAGACATTTACATCCTTTTTCATTTTATGGCAGCTGGTTTCTAACCGGGCTCCCAGGAGCACATGTTGAATTGAAACAGTGCTTTGCTGTCGATATGCACAAACAAATCGATCCGATTCTAAAGAACTCCGCAGGGTGGACAAGTGGGAATCCAGATATTCAAGTAGTTTGTTTTCTATTTCCATGCAAGTGAGCTTCAATATGTTGCTCGAAAAGCAAGTAAACATTCTTACACAAATTTACCAGTTTCCACATATACACACATATACATATACACACATATATATATATATATATATATATATATATATATATATATATATATATATATATATTAGGGCTGTAAAATTAATCGTGATGAATCACATCCAAAATTAAAGTTTGTGTTTACATAATATATGTGGGTGCACTATGTATAATTATTTTGTGTATATATATATATATATATATAAATACACACACATGGATGTATATTTAAGAAAAAAATATTTTTTCTATATAAAATATTTATATGTATATATATTATAAATTATATATCTATATACCGTATATACATGAAAATATTTCTTAAATATATACAAGCATGTGAGTGTATTTATATATATCAAATAATTATACACAGTGCAACTTTAGATAGATAGATAGATAGATAGATAGATAGATAGATAGATAGATAGATAGATAGATAGATAGATAGATAGATAGATAGATAGATAGATAGATAGATAGATAGATAGATAGATAGATAGATAGATAGATAGATAGATAGATAGATAGATAGATAGATAGATAGATATACTTAGGAAATAATAAAAATGGTCGACTTCTATACAAAAGAATATTGTCAACAACCGCAGTTGTCATGGCTATTTCTATTTCAGGAACACTTAAGACACGGTGTGTGTGTGTGTGTGTGTTTAATACACACCATGCTGAACTTTGCCTTTAGCATGAGAAAGAATGAGAGCGATGTGGAGCAGAAAAAAGAAGAGCGCGCTCAAAAGAGTCAAATCTGCACTCAAAGAGATGCGATCGTAAGTGAGGTGAAATCTACAGGAGAGCTTTGACAAATGTCAGTGTGGAAGACTGAAACACTTCAAACATGGGTTTATGCGAGGTAAGAGAAGGGCAAAAACGTCATAAAAGTTCAACTTTCTATACAGTACTTTTTTGCCCTACCAACTGCTGAAATACATGCCTCGAGCCAATTCATACGAGCTGTGTCATATTGGAAGAAACACCTAAAAATACCTGCTAAAAAAACGAAGGAGATCATTTTCTTTTATAGTGTTCTGTCGGTTTACACAGTTGTACCAAAACAAAGCCAAAACTCAAATGTTTCGCATGTTTTACAGAATTTGCTCAGCCGTCTCATTGTCTCTGGGTTTATGTAACTGAAAACACCCACAAAACACACATCCAGAAACAGGCCGAGCCAGTTTTCCTTAGCAGGTCTCATACATTCATGCACAGAGGTATGCAAAGCCAGTTGGCCTTGTAACATAACAAGCTATTCTCTTACTCTATAATGTCTCAGTGTACATTCACAGTCAACCTACATATCTTAATTCTGAAGTCATGAATTTTCAATCCTGCAAACAGCTGTAAAGTATGAGAAACATGCATTATGGAAAGTTTTGATTCAAGAGTGTGTGTGGTCACATTACCTCATTAAGTTGCATGTTAAATTCAGTGACATAAATACATTCATTTTACATTTCATTCCACTTTTGCATTAAAATGTCTAAGCAGTCAAATCAAAGGACAAATTAAAATATAATTAACAAGTTAATATAGTCTGAAATAGTATGAGTAGTATGGTAGTGTGCCTTTCCGAACACAGAGAGAATATATGTTTGTGCAAGAGCCACATAAGAAACTGGTGCATTTAAAGCTATTTATATGCATATTCACAAACAAACACTAGGGAACTCTGGGAAGTGCAGATTATTCTGTTTTATTAGTATTTAAGCATATAAGTAAATACTATATCAAACTACCGACATGAATGCTGTAATGAAATGCAACATTTATTTTGCATCACATCATCAAGGTTCTTATTACTATCCAGTCATATCTACATGGCATGCACAAACAATTTGGTATCACTCCACACACACACACTCTCATTATGAGTATCATGAAAAGAGACTCACATCTTTTCAGCACCACTGGCCTCTGACTCCCCCGGAGGGGACGTAACCCATAGCAACACCCACAATGTGGAGACCGCTTGACTCTGAGAAGGATGTGCTGAGCTTTTCATATGATAACGCACATGCATACATGAGAGGGGTTTAGAAATCCTGTACATCTAAAATAAAAGCAGTGACGTTTCAAATCACTTTGAAAGAAATGCGGGGAGAGAGAGAGAGAGAGCTCCTGGAGCAGAAATCTCGACTGCCTCTGTGGTCTGCCACTTTAAATCAGATGGCAGCGTCTGATGGCTCAATGTGAATGCTGCCCAATAATAGAAACAGTTTGGCGAGAAATACAGAGGAAAGAGGGCAAAGGAGAGATAGCGGGGAAATGAGGGAATAACAAGGACAAGCCAGACCTCCGTCTGAAAGCCACAGGCCTCCGGGTCTATCATTCTCTCTTCTGCTCTCTTTCTGGTTTAGAGAGTTGAAAGGTACAGGAAAACGCTATATTCTCCCACCCCAAGAATGAAGTAAGCTGCCGGGGGGGGCTGTTTAGATCAAATGTGATCTTTAAAAGCTGCTTTAAGTCAAAGTATTGGCTAAATTGTGTTGCGGTCCCTTAAAGGGTCACTCCACCTCTGGAAAGATGAATGTGTATTTAAATTGGGTCATTTATGTAGAAGAAATGTGAAATTATTTTTGAATTCGGAGCGTTCTAGACTGAGAAAAGACAGAAAAATGTATTTTTGGCTTATGTGAATGAAAGACAACAACTCCCAGAATGCACTTGCTTCACTGCACTAGGAGGCCACGCCTACCGTTAACAGCGCAGTAGTTAAACAACAAGTCTAGGCTACTAGTGATGAGTCTGCCCGAAAATGTGTTTCGAAATCGCCCAAAATGTCTGGGATTCACTTTTGCATTCTACAGACGCCATTCATAATGTTTACTGTGGCGAGTAGGACGAGTGAGGGCCGCGGGAGAACAGCGCGAGGCCGGTGGCGTGATTGCTGATGAGCGACACCTGTGAGAGGTAAGTTACCGGTCTCGTATGTCTCGGGAATTTTCTTGGCAATGTTAAAACGCACATCAACCGATCACTTTTTTAGCGTTCATGTAAACACTACATTCAGATTCACCAATCGGAATGAATTCAGTTAGACTGAAACAAAAGCTTTGCATGTAAACAATGAATGGCGACTGCAGAAAGCAAAAGCTGAATCCCGGACATTGACGGCCGGACAAGAGGACATAACCCCTAAAGTTACTACTCGGCTTTCTCCACAGAACAACAGCCTGCTAGCTTAGCTTCCAAAAAGATGGCTGACACTATGTGTAATCCCAATCGTCGATAATGCATCCGTCTGCGTATTCAGTAGCTTCATCCTTATTTTCAAAATGTTTCTGCTGGTGAAATCAGACGCACTGGCACTGATTTGTGATTGGTCTGTTAGCGCATTAGGCCCAACCCCCTATGGGCGGGTTTAAAAGGGTGGGAACTAGTGCTTGTAGTCTTTACAGAAATCCCCCCTCTTACACTTCCTCCTACAATTACGTAAAATAGCGATTTTTGCGTCATTGTAGGAGGAAGTGAAAAAGGTAAATAGCAGATTTCTCTCGTCTCAGGGGAAAATGAGAGTGTTGCACGACCGTTCAATAGTATAACTGGGTTTCTAACAATGGAAAGCTTAATGCAAATGGGTGGAGTGTCCCTTTAATAACAGCAGAGAGTCAAATGACGTAAAAAAGTCCTGCTCTAATGACATATGAAGAAACCTGAAACAACAATCAGATGTGTGAATCAATCACAATGAGATCTGAACATTGGGACTCTAGTCTCACATCACCTGGTGCTCAGGTCTAATCGAATTATATCAAGCCACCAAGAGAAACTCCATCCTTTCCATCAGTTAGATGGCCACCACAACATTTTAAGAGACATTCAAGCAGTTTGTCTTGGTTTAGTATACATTATGCTGGCATAGTGTTCCATCAAACAACAGGTTTAAGAGGAGGAGGAGCACATGGATATAATTCATGTGGACATAAATGCAGTGGGTCCAAAAAGCATTTGGATGCTTAATGGCATCGTCATGGCATTAAAGACAAAATTTCAAAGCAAGTAGCATCCGTCTACATTGTGAACCATATTTATTATCTATAATTGTATGCTTGACTGCTTGTGCATTCTTTTTTCCCTCTTTTTTTATAAATCCCCGCTGGGTTTAAAACATTATCTAATGCAATGTCATTTATACATTTTCAAAGTGTGACGTAAATGTCCAACTGCTTCTCTTAGGTCAATATGTGTACATATGCAGATGAAAAATGGCATTTACATCCTCAGATATAAAGGCAGTAGAGATCTCTTCAACGTGCCACCCATTTTTAAACATGATGACAAAAACAGATGAACCATTCATGCTTCATCATGCTTGTGTTTTCATTTAAAGGTTATGTTTAATGATGCGATTCCCTTTATGAGGATCTTAAACCGTCATTAACAAGTGTAAATGGCCAAATACAAATTTAGCTACAAATGGGTTGTTCACTGATGGGCGACATTCAGGGTCGAAATCTTATTAAAGTTCACGTTTGCATCATCGCTGTTTGCAAACAGTCTGGTAGTGTATATTATGGAAATACTTAGGTTTAGGGATTTGAACCCACTAAAAACCACTTCCCCTGTTCGCAACTCATCACGAGTCGTTTGTGCTTAAGACAATGACTGATACCCCAAATCATGTGCTTTAGTTTTAAGCAATTTTTCTTAAATGATATTCACTTTGTAGATGATAAAACTAAGAAAATCCCCCAGACTCACATTGGAGCCTGAGTCATATTTACCACCAGAGACCAGAATATCAATATCAGACCGGTTTTAAGCGAATTAATTACGGACAGCAGACATACTTGAGGAGTGTGTGAAACATACAGCAACTCTGAAACTTGGAGTGTAAAACTTTCCTGTCCTGTCTGAAGTCCACAAATCAATTTTGGTCGGTTGCCCTTACAAACAGGCAACACATTAAACTTGAAGAACCTTTATAATTAGTCTGGCTTCAGATTCATCTGACTCCAATGTATAGCACATGTCTTTGGGGGAGTTTACATAAGATGTTTTCTTGCATACAACACAATGGAATAAAACATTACAAAGGAATGCTCATGGCGGGATACTCAAAAAATCATGAAACACGACGCAACTAACGTCACCTAAAGGAACAATAACATTAGTTTTAAACACTGGTTCATAACATTAGAAGCCAAAAAAAGTGCTCGAGCATCTAAGGGACATCCATTAATGGTTTATGGATGGCATAACCCTGTCATCCACAAACTAAATTAAATATTAAGATCCATATAAAACAACAATGTGATGCATCATTTAGCACACATAAGGGCAATTTCTGCTGAGCTCCGTAATTGTTTGGGACAACATTAAGGACGTTTTGATTGAATGTGTACCGATGGTGTAGACCTCTGGTGCAGTCAGCCGTGTATACGAGGAAACAGGGTCTCTGAAAACACACACACTCCTACACAAACCCTGTTAGCCTCAGAGAATAAGTCCAGATACTCAACAGCACATGATGCAACATCCAACAACATCAACTTGAGGGGAAAAGAAAAAAATGTTTCTGGCTAAGCTGCATACTAATCAACTTGAACAGTATTTTTCTAACTTTCTAATAGTGAAATCTTTATGTATCCATTTACCAATCCAAAACAAAGCTTAGATGCCCAAATACTTAAAGCCCACTTCCAAGTCAATAGGCCTCAAGTACACTTTCCTGGAACTGTATGACTCTTTTGCACATTTTATCGCCCACCAGGTAAAAATCAAATGCCCAATTGCTTAGAAAACTAAAAGCACAAAGTCTCTCATCAGCAAACACCATATTATTATTATTATTATTATTATTATAATTATTTAACGAGTATAAGTTAGTAGCACAAATGAAGTGAGATGAGTTGCATACTAAAATTAAATTCTTAGGGTAACTACAAAAAATAGCACTAATAAAGGAAAAGTTGATAAAAAAAAATAAATTAATGAATGAATTACCTTATTAATTAATGAATAAACAAATAAATAGATAAATAAATAAATAACCCAGGTATATACCCTTCTCACATTTTCGGGTTTAGTCATCATTTGGGTAAAATTCCATTGCGGTGAATTAGAGATTACATTAAATATATATTTTTGTCAAATATATGTCAACTTCAAAAAGAGGAAAAAATAGACAGAGATTGATATCGGCAGTCAGAGGAGAGAAAGATGTGAATTTTACCGTCACCCTCACAGCAGCGTTAACTAGTTTTTTTGTAATTTGATGCAAAGGTGATATAACACTAAGTATAGTGTAATATACACATATATTTAAAAAAAATTCAAATATAAAAAAGGTTGCAAGATTTATGATGCTGATGACTGTTAAAGGGCATCATCACGGTCCGTGAAAGGGTCTTAAGCGGAATAAAGAAGAGTACAGAGATGTATGATGCCATCTGTTCATAGCATAAACATTAATAAGTCGAGTCCTTGGTTATAGTAGATCGATCTGTAGCTATAATTATTTGTTTACCTATGTTGAAAAGATGGTATCCCTGAGGGTCCCATCAGTTTGTGTAGCTCTTATGCTAAAACTTAGTCTACCCATCCTACACTGGCATGCCATTTTTGACCCATGTATGTCCAGCTCTTAATATTTATGACCTGCTGCCCTTCCACGTCAGCCCTGTTATCAGTCTCTGTCATGTTTAGGGACACAGCCGCTCTGGATTACTGCAAGCAAGCAGAAAGCAATGTCCCTGTGAGGACGTCCGCACGGGGGGTTACATAATACTCCGTAATCCCCACATACTGCGTGCGTGTATGTGTGTGCAAGAGAAAGAGTGAAAAGAGTGTGTTTGACAGCGACACAGAGAAAAAGCGTATGTCAGGGGGTCATAAAACTCATGCACACCCGACAATGTGTCTCCTTGTCCCACAGTGAGGCCAGTAGCATCAAGTTAATGTTAAAATACTTTCTATTAATATCACTGTGTACTGTGCAGAGATACCATTGAGCACTAAGATATTCGTAGGTTTATACCTAACAAGCAAAAAAACATTTTCCCAAAATTGCATTTGGTTACATCATAGTTTAAAATGGAGAAAAAAAAACCCTATGCTAAGGTTAAAACAAATAATGAACAAACGAAGTACTGTTTACTGATTATGAATCCAAAAAAAATCAAGCACAAACTGCTCATTTAACATTTTAACTTATAGTTGTAGATGTTTTTTTACCAAAATAAAACATTAAGGAAACAGGTTTTCTTTCAATAGCCTTAAAATATGTATGTTATAACATTTCGCCAACAATATGAAAATACGTTTATTAAGACATCGAACATCTATAGTGATAATGAAGAAGGGTATTAATATCAAACAACTGACAGAAAAAAAAATTGTGCTAGCTGGATCTGTGGCACATTGCTCAATTTGTTTGTCAACTAATCAGGCAAGCTTACAGCAGGGCCACCTTTTTTCCCTTTAAAATAGCAGAGACAGAGAGGGCTGGACGGAAGGCGCGTTTGAGAAACAATTATTTTTGCAATTTTAATTGGTGCCACACTTTCATATCAAATCACACTCATAATCACATTCATTTTGTTGCTGAGATTAAAGGAGTAGTTCACTTTCAAAAAATCTTTTACTGATAATTTACTCACCCCCATGTCATTCATGTCATTCTTTTTTTCTTCAGTCGAAAAGAAATGAAGGTTTTTGATGAAAATATTCCAGGATTTTCTCCATATAATGGACTTCAATGGGAACCAAACGGTTCAAGGTCCAAAAGACAGTTTCAGTGCAAACTGCAAACTGTTCAAAGGGCTTTAAACGATTCCAGACGATGAATAAGGGTCTTACCAAGCGAAACGATCAGTCATTTAAAAAATAAATAACAAAGTTTAAGTTATATAAGCTCAAATGGACGCCTTGCTCTGTTCTCTTCATCAAAATGAACAAATCTTTTTCTGCGTCAATTTGTTCATTTCGTTCGTTGAATGAACCAAATGACTCGGAAAAAGATTCGAACAGGACTCGGAAGTTCGAACAGGAGAGTCACGAAAGCGCATCACAGAATAGAGCAAGGCGAGCATTTGAGCTTATAAAACTTAAACTTTGTTATTTATTTATTAAATGAGTGATCGTTTTGCTTGATAAGACCCTTATTCATCATCTGAAATCGTTTAAAGCCCTTTGAACAGTTTGCACTGAAAGTGTCTTTTGAACCTTGAACCATTTGGTTCCCATTGAAGTCCATTATATGGAGAAAAATCTTGGAATGTTTTCATCAAAAACATTCATTTCTTTTCAACTGAAGAAAGAATGACATGGATATCTTGGATGACATGGGGGTGAGTAAATTATCAGCTAAATTTTTTTTAAAATTGAACTACTCCTTTAATCTTAGCATACGTGCTTTGACACTGACTCCCTCGAATGCTATCCGAGTATGCATTCATTTTACAATACATTGTGGGTAGACAAAGAACGCATCATCCTTACCACCATTATGTCATTATTATTTACATAGACGTCAGCACAGACTTGGCCTTGCCAGCGTGACCAACTGTTCAGACAGCCAACTGTTGTTCAGCTCTTGTAGTGTGCATGCACTGTGGGAAAGAAATGTTACGCCAACAGGACCTAGCTGGCATCAAGCCTGTTTCCGTGTTTACAACAAGCAACAAACTGATTCTAGGGTTTGATCTTAACCAGTTTTTGGTGAAGATGATGCTGTCTTTTATATGTGTCCAAGGGCAACCAACAAAATACAAGAATTCAATCATTCTGTGAATGTGATCATTTAAAAAATTTAATCCACCTCTGTATATTTTCTTTCCCTATTTTTTCCAGATTCACCTTGAGGGAAAAGAAACAAACTAATAAGTACTAAAATATGTTTTGCAGAGCGCAGCAGTATACAGTTAGTTGTTTCCATTATGCAAAACTCAACACATTAACAGGCAGCTCTAATTTGTTTATGATATGTTTATGGGTAAACAACAGAAATACCATAAATGCTTTCTGTAGCCTATGTGGTGCATGTCTATAGCAGATGTCACGTCCAGCCTTTCATTTATGGATTAGAGCAAAACAAATAAACTACCCACAGTCCACTCGTCCCCTATCGATTACTCAATCATGCCTCACTTCCCTCATTAGAGCTTCCTTTTACCTCTCAGTCACTCCATTTGCCTTCTTAAGGGTGTGTGTCACATTTCTTAAATGCATTTTCCTAGCAAGCTTTTTTTTGCATGTCTTCCTTTCTTTTCTTTCTCATGAATATGTGGCCCAACAATGGAAGACGAGAGTGTGTCAAAAATCTCCCAGATTTTATTTAAAGTATCTTTATTTGTGTTTCAAAGATGAACAAAAGTCTTAAGGGTTTGGAACAACATGAGGGTGAGTAAATTATGACATGTTTTTTTTTTTTTTTTCATTTTTGGGTGAAATAACCCTTTAATATAATTAAAGCTGAAATAAAATGAAATATAATTTTCAGATTAAAATCTTGATTAAAAATGAGAAAAAGATAAATAAAATAAGGTAAAGTACTAAATAAGTAAAAAAAATGAAAAGCTAAATAGAAATATTTAAAACTAATAAAAATGAAAAAGCATTAAAAAACTAAAATGAGTTTAATGTATAGTTTTAATATATATATATATATATATATATATATATATATATATATAGTGGATTATCTTATATTTTATATTTTCATACATATATATATATATATATATATATATATATACTAAAATAACATTAAATTCTAAAATAGCACTAAATCTATTTTAAATAACATCTAATTATAAAATAGCACTAAATTCAGTTAGCTGAATGTCCAAGCTGCTCTTTATTCAATGAATGTGAATGGTGGGCAAATTTAATGTACAGGGAAGAAGCAGCTGTCTGTTGAACACAATAAATAAATAAATAAATAAATAAATAAACAGCAATAACATTTGCCAAAGTCTCTCATTTGACCTTTATTATCTAGATTTTCCTGGTCAATATTGATTTACGGGTTCCAACCCGAGAGCGAGAAAAAAATAGAGTATATTGGTTTGTGGGGAACACCCCTTGATACACTCAACATCTCCTCCCTCCCTCATTGATCTCGTTCTACAGCAAATCTGCCTTTTGTTACATGGCCACACCCCCTTAACAGACATCTATATAAATAACACCCCTACATCCACAAAACCACACCCAAACATATATCACTCTCTTCCATGAAACTGAAGCGCCTCCTGCAAATCTGCTGTCTTGACGTTGCCAAATATGAAATCCAGTGACGCCGTCAGCACATATGGCACACAAAGAACACGCACATGAAACATTTGCCCAGATTCATCCCTTGTATATGGGACACAATCCATCAGTTTTATCCAAGCTAATGCTGGTAATTAACGACAGGACAAAAAGGCCACCACATGTGCCATTTGGAGGTGATACAGTATAATCCTTTGCACCATAAACACAGCTGGTGATGCTGTTTTATGAGCAAGTCACATGCACCAGAATCTTAATACCCTAAAAGGATACAACAAAGAACAGAGACAGATTTTGACATGTTACTCTGATAATTTGATACACCCAAATAATTTGATACACATTTCTGCACATTAGTGTTGCTCAGTAAACAGATACTGTAATATTCCAATTCAAACCAAAGCTTAAAAAGATAGTTCACTTTGAAATTAATTTTTTATATGTTTTAGCTTACCTCAAGGGCATCCAAGATGAAGTTGCCTTTGTTTCCACAGTATTTTCAATTTTGATATTTTTAGGTCAAACCGTTCTTGTCTGTAAGTCATAAAATGGAGGTCTATGGTCACCACCTCAATGAGCATGGGCAGAGAAGTCCAAATCAAACATGATTTAATGACTCGTAAATGTAAGTACACATTGATGGCCTAAGACACAAAACGAGCGGTTTGTGTGAGAAAACGAACAGTATATATATAGTTTTTTATCGACTTCTCTGTGCATGCTCTTTGAGGTGGTGACCATAGACCTGCATTAAATGGCGGACAGACAAGAACGGTTTGACCTAAAAATATCAAAATTGAAAATACTGTAGAAACAAAGACACCTACATCTTGGATGCCCTTGAGGTAAACTAAAACATATCAAAAATGAATTTCAAAGTGAACTTTCCCTTTAAGCTCGATTCCTGAAATGCATTGTAAATGCTGCATGAAAGTGAATATTATTTACAGTAATATTTTATAATAATAATTCATAGAATAATAACTTTATGTAAAGTGTACAGAACAGCCACAGCAATTTAAGAAAATGAACAAGCATCCAGGTATATTAATAAACGCACTGCACAGTGCACACAATCTATTGGTTTTCTGCATCTGCGACAGCTCACTAAATATGTAAATATAATCAGCAGGGACCACTAACTAGGAACTTCTGGCAACTTTCATTATAGATAAGTCAAATCCGTTTTCGGTTTGTATTATCAGGAATATTTCCCAAACAAGCAAGCAACTCCCATGGTGATGGTTCTGACTGCAGCTCGGGCGAATTTCCATGCAAGGACGACTTCATCAGCGATGAATGAATTCGGTTTTTCAATCAGGCCTTTAACAAGCTACTGTACTTGACGGTTCATTCGGTTGACGTGCACCTGCCAACAAGATGGGATTAGCATCTTCAAAGGACAGAAACAGGAAGTTACGAGTGGAGAGAGATAATATATGGGGGAGCGAAGAGAAGCGGTTGAAAAGGAAGAGAGCGCTAATAAAGAAGAGTGGATGTGCATTGCGGTATGTGTGCTGAATTCTTGAGTCCTAAAAGTCAGGCTTTTGCTTTGCCGCAGGCACGCATACTCCACATTGGCGAACTCTCGATGCTCCTAGTTACACCAAGACTGTTGATTGCAGAAGTCTGCCGGTAGTTAAATTAAGCCAATTAGTGCATTCGTGACATGTGCGAGATTTTTTTCCCATGCTTGAAAACAATCCCACAAGGTCCTTCCCTTCCATCACATACTGAGGCTGCAATGATAATTAGAGGTTGCAGAGACATTCAGTACAAGGGGGACAAACAGCATCCCTCTATTCCACAGTGGTTTATCTCCACGCTGCGAATGTTTACCAAGGCACAATACCCTGTAAGTAAATAAGCTGGAACGGTGCCTATACATTGTTCATTAGCATGATATATAGCGTGGCTGCAGACAGCGCAAAGGATACATGATGCCTAACACCTTTAAAGTAAGTGCTGATTCACACTTCTGATATGCAACCGGATCGTTTATCAAAATAAATTAGCGTGCTGGGGAATATTTAATAAAACCTTTAACTAAAGCTTCAATAAGCTCATTAAAGTCAAAATAACACTATGCCCTGGTGTGCGATCCATTTAAAACAGTCAATCGGTGTTATTGCTCTTATCCTGAGTCATAGAGCTGCAAGGCGTCCATCAATTTAGCATGTCTTTATATGCCTGTAAGGCCCTCAGGAGGTGATATTCCATGCAAGGAATGACTTAATTTGGCCCAGATGAAAGGTTGAATTAACCTTTCATATGTTCTAATCAAAGGTTCACTGTTTGGACAAAGCAATGCAGTTTCTCATCTCGTGAACAGTGGAATTGCAGGCTCCGGGTGATTTCCATTTCAAAGAGCTAAAACTGTTGCTGCAATTACAACACTTCACTCCTAGAGAGATGAAACTATAACACAATTCAGAAGCACTATGCATCAGGATTGCTGTGAATTCCCACATCGATGCAAGCTCGGAAAAACAACAGTGATGGCGTGCAGTCAAGTCAAGTATATTTAGAGTTTTTCACCATATAGATTGCATCAAAGAAGCTTCACAGTATCAATCAAAACATAATAAAAATGTTCGTTTTTTAGTGGAAAAACATCCACGTTTGGTAAAACTGATCGATTAACCAATGATTGGTTAGTTAATTTGAATATTCCCAACTGAGCAAGCCAAAGGCAACAGTGGCAAGGAACCGAAAAACTCAATCAACTGACCTAATGGTGTCCGAAACTCCATCAAGTGACCCAATGGAGAGAAAAAAAAAAACCTTGGGAGAACCCAGGCTCAGAGGCCGGATTTACAGTAACTATAAGGTAAAAATGTATATGAATGTCTCTAAACTGACTTTAAACATGAACCTGTGATAAACGCGGATGGTGTTCACATAAAGTAGAGGCGCGAAGTTTGAGCAATGTCGATGACATGCTGCGTTCAAGTTCCTCTGGGAAGTTTCTGTTCATGGTTCAGAAATTGAGATTACATGATGTGTTTATTTAAGTGGTCTTAGTGTTGTTAGGACAATTTCACTTCCCGACACAGACAAAATGAATTTTAGAGCTCATGCAACATAATGAAGAGCAAAAGTAACACATTAGACGTGCAATCAATGCTTTATCTGTGCACGTATCATTCTCAGGCTGCCACAAAGAATGATTGGAAATGTAGTCTAGTCAAACACATCTGTCTTCTCATAAATCAGCTAAATAAATAGTATTTTCTGGTAAGCATTATTGCTAATCTTAATTAACACTACATGAAAAAACTGCAAACAAATGCATCACAACTTCTGATTAAAAACTATTTATTTCTGCCAAGTTTCCTACTGATAATTACAAATTGATGGCGGCGTTCATGTGCGCTTGACTCGTAAACACAATCACTCCAGCATGATTTGAACACAGCAGTAACCATTTCTGATTTAAATCTAATAAACAACAATTTTCAGCTTTTCAATTAAATCATTTACCTCTGAAGTGACGTAAAGTACATCAAGTTTAAGGTCAAATCGCCTTATCTAAGGCTAATGTTCATGCCAATCTGCAAACGGTTGTTAATTACCACAGAAACCTCTCTGGACTCATTTGTCAGTATGCAAAAAAAGCAGCAATTCATGTAAGGCATTGCGGAATAAATGTAAAAACATACACAGTTAAGAATGTATAGCTACGTGAAGTTTTAACATAAGATCTGTGCATTTTAAAATCCAGCATTTTAACTCATGTCATCATTAAAATAATACTCGCAGTGGCGCCAGAAATACACTAGTTTACATCAAAATCCACATTCAGGAATTGTGTCAGTTTAGCCAGAAGCTAATCCACCTAAAACGAAAAGGACAACTTTACAGTGCAAATAACACCCATTTCCGTTTTGAAGAATGAATATAAAGACTTGCCATTTAGCCATGTATCCAGAATGTCTAGACTTCCATTAAGTGCTTTACTGTAAATGCAATTTTTCCTCAAAAAGAAATGCCTGTGCACTGTGGTAATCAATATATGCAGTCAATGAAGCTGATCTTGCTTCAGCCATCAGTGAAAGCTTGAGGGATGAAGTCATAGATGCATTTTAATGATGGAAGGCTGCATAAAAATAACAAAAAACGACTGCAACTTATGTTCAGATGTGGATTGAGAATTACTACATCCCAATACGACTAAAGAAAGAACCATAGCAGTTCTCCAAGGACACACAAAAAATACCTTTGCTAGATTACAGGAAAGCAAAGGTAGTCCGAGGTGGAGAAGCAGCTGGTGGAGGGAGAACTGCTGTTTTTGTGCCTGTGGCAAAGACTGCGGCATCATTTCCTGTTATCAGCTGATCCTCAGTGTGTATAGGCATTTCACTCACTCCATCTATAATTCACATGCTTTGAATCCCATATGAGGCCTGGACATGTTCGACCGACATGCACATAAACACACAGAACTGGCCTACTACTGTGCTCACACACCACAACAGAGGATACAGTAAGGCACTTTTTAAAGAACTTGAACATTTCAAATGAGATTCGAACAGCTGGAATCACACTTGAACACACAAACCCATTTAAACAAGGTCGGGAACTAAAAACCACTTATGCACATACAAAATAATAATGCATTGTTCAGCAGGATAGCCTTATTTACAAACAAAAGACATCTATGATTATGAACTGAATGATTGACACAATTTGCTCTCATAAGTAATTGGTTTGAATCAGAATTAAAGGAGTAGTTCACTTTTGAAAAAACTTTTTCTGATAATTCTCACCCCCATGTCATCCAAGATGTCGAAAAGAAATTAAGGTTTTTGATGAAAACATTCCAGGATTTTCTCCATATATTCAATGGGACTTCAATGGGAACCAAATGGTTGAGAGTTTCAGTGCAGCTTCAAAGGGCTTTAAACGACACCAGACGATGAATAAGGGTCTTCGAAGGGTCTAGCGAAACGATCGGCCATTTAAAAAAGTAAATTAAAAAGTTTAAGTTTTATAAGCACAAATGCTTGCCTTGCTCTGTTCTGTGATGAGCGTTCGTGACTCTCCTGTTCAAACGCGTTCATCAAAATGAACAAATCTTTTTTCGAGTCATGACTCGAAGGGTCCTACAGTAGATAAGACCCTTATTCATCGTTTGGTGTCGTTTAAAGCTGCACTGAAACTCTCATTTGGACCTTGAACCGTTTGGTTCCCATTGAAGTCCATTAAATGGAGAAAAATCCTAGAATGTTTTCATCAAAAACCTTAATTTCTTTTCGACTGAAGAAAGAAAGACGTGGACATCTTGGATGACAAGGGGTGAGTAAATTATCAGCAAAATTGAACTACTCCTTTAACTTTAAAATAATCTCACAATTCACTTACTCATAAGATAATGAATTTGTAAAAAAACAATACTCACAAATCAGCCTCAAACACATGAGTTATTGGCTTAAATCTTCCAACAACTCATTGACTAATCTTGACAGTGTGAAACTAATAACTCTTACGAGCTAATGAATTGGTCCAATACTCACAAATCAGTTTCAAACTGGTTTGAAAAGAATCAGTCCTAAAAATAGTCCTAAAACCCCAAACTCAATAGTTAACACTTTGAATCAGTCAGCAACTCTAATGAGCCAATTAATTGGTTAAAAAAATGAGTCTCAAACTCAGAATCAGAATCAGTAAATTCCTTACAATTATCATCACACCCCAACAAAACCTTCACATCCACTCACCGTAAGCACGGAACTGAAATAAACTTGTTTGTCCTAAAGGCCACAGCTGGCCTCAGCTGCTCCTGATGTGGATGATTCTCAGAATCCCAGATACTTCTCATTTATTCAACAATCAACCATCCAGTTAATGCTATCCTTCTGTACCCTCTCCTTCTCTCCATGGCAACAACTCTCACATCTACATGCTAATAACATCCTCCTATCTCCATAACAACTCTGACATATTGTGCCTTTCCCCTCCTGCTGCTAAGAATACACTCATTCGGCCCATCAATAATGCTAAGATGTTCTGTGTCCATGGTAACAACGTCGTCCTCCCTTTTTTCATCATGCCCTCATACACCCGTAAGGTACACACAGGCCTGTCCTATGTAAAGGTGATTCCCCTTGCTTTGATCGATACACACTACAACAGTGAAATGACACTCATGCATTTATAAGATGTGTGTGGAGTGTTTACAACCCACCAACCCTGAGGCAAACGCTGTGCCTACGAAACTTTAAGTGTAGCAAATGTCAGAGCCAGGGCATGTAGTGCAACCACTATGGGGGAGAGTACAAAGACGCTCCTGGATGCTGTTCGGCAAAGTACTCGTCCATCGACTGAGTGTTCCGTGATGTAGAAATTACAAAGTCAGTCTTAAAGGAACAGTTCAACCTTGAGGTGTCCGACAGGGACGGTTTCTTTCTTCCATGAAAAAAATAATAATATATAAATATATATGCTTTACAGAATGTTAACACTGCTTTGGTGGTGGACAGGGGCATGGAATGACATAGAATGACATATAAACTGGACAATTTTTTTTTAAAATAGTACTCACCCAAACAGGAAAATTATTAAGTATGCCATTTCAAACCTGTATGCCTAACTTCCTACTGTGGAAGATATATGAAAGAACACTGAGGTCAAAACGACACTGGACCCCTTTGACTCTCATTATAGAGGGACAAAAAACAAAAAGGCAATTTTCAAAAGATCCTATGTTGGATTCCACTGAAGAAGAGATAATTGACATGAGTATGAGTTAATAAATACAGAATTTTCTGTAAAAACTTTACAATAAGGTTCTGGTAGTAACGTTAGTTAATGTGAATATTAAAAATACAATGGTTCATTGTTATTTCACGTTAGCTCAGGTTAATTAAACCATGTTAACAAGTACAAATTTTGCTTTTAATAATGGATAAGTGATTGTTCAATATAAAATTAATGAACACTTTAGGGACCAATTCTCACTATCTAGTTTGCTTATTAGCATGCATATTGCAAGGATATTTGTTGTTTATTAGTTGCTACTTACCTTCTTCTGCATGACAGTATTCGACATCCTTTAATCCTATCCAATACCTAAATTGAACTACCTTATAACTATTAAAAAGCAGTAATTGGGAATCTGTTGAGGCTAAAGTCGCTGATGGTTAGTTATAGTGAGAATTTGACCTTAAACTAAAGTGTGACCAAATTAATTATTTTTTGGTTAGTTGTATTTTAACAAATGGAACTTAAATATAAATTCAATAATAAAATTTTCATTTTGGGGTGAACTATTACTTTAAGCTCGCTTCACGCTACCTGCGATTTTAGCGTCACTACACGATTATCGCTAGTCCCCATCCACTTTATTGTTTGGATTGTATCGAGAAAAGCGAGAACATTGTGGATACATAAAAATAAATCAATAAACAAACTTATCACTTTTCGTGTTCCACAAAAGTAAGAAAATCTTGTGCGTCTCTAAATGATGTATAGCCTACGTCACATATCCTACAAATTATAAACATAAATATTTGGATGAAGTGTCCCTTTAAATGTAAAAATGAACGAAGATGTTGCGCTGCGAGCCACATCTCCCCTGGCAACAGAACATGTTTGGCAACATTGACTTTCAACAACAATAACAACAGCAAAAACAAGTTCTCTCAGTTTACCTGGTTTGACGGTCTTAATTCGAATCGGCTCCCGAAAGTGGCGCATCACCGCGTGCGTGTCTCGGTTCGTCAGCCCACTGACAGGTGTCCCGTTCACTTCCAATAACACGTCCCCGTAGTACGGTAGTCTCCCGACGTGACACACCAGCACGTCCAAGTTCATCTGACCGAGGAACGGGAACTCCCCGAGCTCGGCGCCTCCAAGGATCTCCACAACATCACCGAACTCCCCAACGCTTCCCCACGACACGGCGCACTCCTGCACTTTAGTGGACCAGTGTTTCTTCCTCTTCAGCGTTTTAGACATTCTTTATCCTTTAAGTTTCACTGCAGTTCCACGGTAACAGGTTTTGAAGCCTTTTTTTCCCGGTGTGTCGTTCACTTTACCCGGTGTGGGGATGACAGCGCGCGGATGTGAAACGCCATCCAGCCCGTGACAACTCCATATTAGTTCAAGACAACATTTGATCAAATCACCAAAACTGCCCTTACGAATGCGCGAGGATACTATAGCTACATTATGCGAAATAATATCAAAAGTAAACAACAATAGATAGAGGAATGAAGTAAAACTGTTTACCTGTTAAGTTCACTCAGGTTTTGAAATGAACAGCTTCAAGCGCACTAGACTGAAACACTGATAAACGTGTCTGTCAGTACAGCGAAATAAAAAACGCGTGTCTATAAAGGGAATTAGAGGCAAAATAGTGTCTCGCGGGTATAAAGAGCCAGCGAAGCGACAGTCTTGGAGATATTCGGCCGAAGCTCTCAGGTTAGTCTTCGAAACGCGGTTCCCAGTCAGTGAGTGTATGCGTCTGACGCTTCTTCATTCCTTGCTTGTGCCCGAACCGTCGGCTTTACACACATTACGAGCCGTTGATTAATAGCTTACAAGAGAAATAACCCGTCGAATGTGTGTTTATCGCCTCAAATGGTCGGTGCGATGCTGTCAGACGCGGCGGTTGATCTCTCAGATCTCCAGTCACGGCGGCTACTGTTGCGCTCAGCTTCTATTTGTCAAATGAAGCGTGCGCGCGTGTGCGGATGTCTGTGTGTGTGCGCGCGCGCTCACAGCAAACAGCCAGTGCGGCCTGTGATGGCTTTCGAGTGGAGGTTTATGAAAACTGAGCTTTACTGATTATTTATTTAATGAAGCTCAAAATAAACCACTTATAAAACCGACTTTGTACTGTAAATTCTGATTGAAGGAGTCGCGTTCTAAGTCGCTGTAAATAAATTCTAAATTTAAACGCTCACCTGTAACAGTTTTAAATGGCAAGTTTCTCTACTCACCAGTCAGCCATAAGCAATTGTTAGGCTAAAATTATGCAACTAATATTAGTTTATATATATAGCCTAATATTAGTTTATATATATATATATATATATATATATATATATATATATATATATATTAGGGCTGTCAAAACGATTAATCGCGATTAATCGCATCCAAAATAAAAGTTTGTGTTTACGTAATATATGTGGGGGCACTGTGTATAATTATTTTAGATATATAAACACACACACATGCTTGTATATATTTAAGAAATATTTTCATGTATATTCTGTTTATAGATTTATATATAATTTATATTATATATAAATATAAATATTTTATATATAAATAATTTTTTTTCTTAAATATACATGCATGTTAAATTCATATTAAGTAGGCTAACTTATATTAATGAAAAATTGCCAGTGTTTCCTTTCCACCAATGCAAATAGTTCTAAAAGTCAAAGCATCAGTTTTTGCATGTCACCAAGCAACACACAATCTTGCGTGCCTTGCAATTCCTGCTCACTAGTGAGGAAAAAAACACCCATGCTTTATGCTACAAACACAGTTATAAGTCTTCACACTTTAACTTGCTCTAATCTGCAAAGAATCACAAATGTCAAAAACAAAGTATTATACTACAAATCCCCCAAAATACCTTCTTTCTTTCTTTTAAGCAGGCCTATTATAGTCCTTTTTTAGATAATAGGATTAAAATTATCTAAGATTCTTTCAGCTCAAACAATCAAACATGGTGCTAGCAACACAAGGTCATGGGTTCAATTCACAGGAAATGCATGAAGTAATCAAATGTATACCTTGAATGCAATAAGTCACTTTGGATAAAAGTTTCTGCCAAATGGCACATAGAACATTTCAGAATGAGCTCTCATACATGATAAAGTAATAAATGTAATGTCAGTGCTTGCCTCTTTTCTTTCTCTCATATTAATCTGCTAAAGTAATTTAATCATAACTTAAGCCTAGGTGAGGATATCACAGGTAATCAGTGAATATTTCATCTAGTAATCAAATTATAGGGTCAATTATTTTAATAGCACAGTCCTCTAAAGCGCAAGACTCAAAGCTGCACCCTTATGGTATGTTGTTGTAACTGCACTTGAGTTGCTTCATTCAATCTGTCATGGCTAAGACAAATCTGAGACACATTATTCATGCGCTCGTATTAATTACAGACAAGTCAAGACAAATCAAAACAGTGCTTTCTCGAGTTTGTAAAGGATCCAATTGAATTCCCAATCGGCCTCTGCACTTCAAAAAGCAGAACACTTGTATTTCCCGTGAGTATTGGGATCAGACACAGGAAACACAGCAGGAAGTGTGTAGACATGGTTAATTATTCTATAGCGCAAGACCAGACATAAAACTAATTTCAATGTGTTTGGTAGATTCAAGCTCTGAGCTATTTATATAACCCACTCACACACATATGCAGTTATGTTCAAATAACATATAGCCTACCAAATGCCGAACCATTAAGGCGTTTTTTTTTTCTATTTGGCAGAACAAATAACTACCACAAGACAAAATAATAATTGCATTTGCTCAAAAAAATCCAACTCAAACGTTGAGGCTGCACACATTTGGTACTTAAAAGGATGGTTCACCCAAAAATGCAAATTCTGTCATCATTTACTCACCCTCATGTTGTTATAGAGAAATTATGAACAATGTTCCAGTCGCTTTTCCATGCAGTTACAATTAAGTCATCAAGTCACCTTTATTTAGCGCTCTATACAATATAGAATGTTTCAAAATCTTTAATGATGCGAGCAGAATTCATTTAGACTGTAAATCAGTTCTAAACAGAAAACTCATTGTTCAGCTGAGGTCAGTGAGTCCACCCCCTGATCCCTAAACCCACCCTAAACCTACCCAGCTCCACCCCCTGATCCCTAAAACCACCCCTAAACCTACCCATATCCGCCCCCTGATCCCTAAACCCACCCCTAAACCTACCCAACTCCACCCCTCAGATCTGGATCTGACTCCGCCCCCTGGATTTTGTGTACTGCAATGAGGTGCTACTGGGAGATCCAGCAACCAAAGACAATTAGAAGATAAATACTTTTTAAAAGGCATTAGTGATGCTGACACAATTTTAAAACGACTAATTTTGTATTCTAAAATAGGCTATAATTAAAAAGCTTATTCGGCACTCAAAAGAAAAAGTAAAGGGCCCAATTCACTGTTAATATAAAAAAAATAAATCCAGAATTTTCACAGATGTACTTAAAATTACACTATGCATTGTGTTGTGTTTTAGTCTTTTGTTATCTCTCTTGTGAATGGGCTTCACAAACAAGAAAAAAATGTAGGGCGGGACTTGATTTTTTGCATCGTGAATTGATTGGGTGGTTGTGGTTCGCTATTGGTCGATCTCATGTGAGTAACAGACCGTCCCAGCCTCGTGCCAGTAAACGGGTCATCAGAGCGAGAAGAGATAACGCTGCAAGAGCGAAGGAAAGAAGGCTCTGGACTGAAATAAACGAGTTTATTAGATCTCTACCGGTTGTTCAAAACCCAACAACCCATTTAAACCAAGTACCATCCAACACCTAAAGCAATAGCCTGAGATTTCTCTTGAGCGGTGCATGCAGAGGACACAGCAAGTCCCCATTCGACTAGTGTAATAATCCAAAGCGAGTAGTGTTTGAATGAATTATTGATAAAGCCGAGTAAAGAGGGTTAGCAGCAGGCGGAGGTATGTAGTTACTTTGATCTCACAACTATAATTTCTCTCTCTGAACATCTCTTGGAGGATGGGAATGAAAATTGTCAGTTCAAGTATTTAGAGGGACTCAAAGTGGTCGGCTTTTTAAACTCAGCGAAAACTTCCAGAAAAGTTCTGCAGCTCTCTATATTAGCATAATTCAATCACACTTCGAGACCTCAATAACACTACGTGAGCTCCGCTAACACAAACTTACAATAACAATACCGTTTTCCCTCGACAAAGCAATATTATTATTCAGGCTTTTATGGCTATACAGTATGATATATGAGAAGATGGAGCTCATAATCGACGAGGCCCAAACTATATATATTATAACATGATTTTTATTTATTTTTTAATAATGTACTGATAATCAACTGACAATAGGCTATAATGACTTAATGGTGCACTAAAAGGGCTTAATTTCCTCTTTGCTAATATAGCATAATCTATTAATATCAATCAGACGATGAAAGGCATGTGTACATGACTGTGTACATTGTCCAGCAACGTTTTGATAATGTTGATAACTTAGAGGCTTTAGAAATTTGCATATTAACCCTCTGGGGTTCTTCGGGTCAATAATGACCCGAAGCGTTTAAATAAAAAAATGTTAAAAATCGTAGCTTCATCGGAATGGCCCGAAACTTGGTGACTTTATTGGTAATTGGTATATTAACACCCAAAAAAATTGGGGACAGGATTTGAAAAGTCTAAGTGGTCGTAAAAAAAGTCACACTCAGGACCTTCGGGTCAAAAATGACCCGCATAGGAAATGAATGGGAAATTTGCAAAAATACTGAGTTTTTTTGTGCGTACAATCTACAAATCCGCAACGATCCTGAAAAAAAGCACACAACAGTGAAGGGGTGAATCTATAAAACATCAAGAGTGCAAAACAGACACATCCACACACACAAACACACCTTTATCCAATAACATACCAAAAAACTCAGATTATACATGTGTTTTGCATTTTTAAAAAGCTCAGGTTGTCCACGAAATGGCATCCATCTAATTTCAAAAATTGCTTTTATGAGGCCTAGGCTTGACTCCAAAATGAAATACAGCTTTAAAAAAATTTAAAAAAAAAAATATATTTTTTTAAAATATTTTTTTCTATTATATTCAATGGGGGAAAATTTGGTCATAATTATTGCATTAATACTAATTATACTTTTTTTTATTTTTGAAATTTTCTCAAAACACCAAAAAAGAAAAGAAAAAAATATTATAAAAAACAAGTAAAAAAAAATTGTGATTTTCTTTTTTAAATATGAATCCCGCCCTTCGGGTCAATTTTGACCTGAAGGCCCAGAGTGTGACTGTTAAACGAAGAACCCCAGAGGGTTAAATATTATACACAATAGGTTTTATATATGGAATGATATTGCAATAGTAATGGTGCCTCTTAGCTAACTTCACTAATAACAGTTTATTTGAATAACATGACTAAATCTTCACTCGTGGTGCCTGTGAATTCATTTTATTGTTTAAATGTCAGCTAAATGTCAGAATTTTCTGAAACAATGTTCTTTATACATGCTTTACAGAATGTACAGGTACAGTATACAAAAAAATACACACAAAAATGAACAAAACATTTATAAAGCAGCATTTAAATATGGTCTAAGCACTTAAGCTAAACTTTGGTTCGCGGAAGGCAGGAATGTTTGATCCGTGAGGATTGTCTTTGGTGTAAATCGCAAATCGTAAGTGAAATCATACTTGTTCGTTTTGTAAAGATCCCAACAAAGTCCTGTATAATGTGGAGAAAAATAAAACTGACGTCCTCTTAAATTACATTTAAACAAAATCTCCCACAAGCTGAACCAAGAGAGACCACAGTAAGAGGCCAAGCGAGCATTAACGGTAATTCGAAAAATGTAGAGGTTTTAAACGTGGCTGGAAGCCGCTGATGACACACACTGCTTTCCTTTCAGACAGGGAAATTGACGCAGCGAGCAGTCAGCTGCATCATCTGCCATCAATGTCTCTTGATTAGTGTAATTGTATAGCTGACTGCAAGGCAAGAGATTGTGCAAAATGCAACAAATTAATATGCAAATCAAGGGGTAGTCATCGCAGTTGGAAAGTGGTTGATAAGAAATAATATCCATTAAAAGAAGACAAGTGACCACGTATCTGCCGCAGTGAAAGATCCAGCTTTTGAACGCTCAAAAAGTGCAAAATGTCAGTTGTACTACAAAATGAATGGTTAAGATGTAATCAGGGATCCATACAGATGGTTTGGGTCGTCAAGATTAAATCAATGTGAAAATAGGTAATTGCACCCGTAAATGTGACCTTTATATTGGTCGAAGCGTGATTTGTGTGTTCTAGGTTCAACAAAATCAAATTGAGGACGTTTCACCTCACACAATATTCCAGATTGCGCAGATTACAATTGAGATGACTGCATTTTGCCCACAGAATTTCACCATACAAAGGGTAAACGTGAGTGCACCTTTAAAGCAAGGTTGTGGCTAATATCCGAAACTTGAAAAAATGCTTTCCTGGAGGAAGAAAGAGATCGATGCGTGTTCAAATAAAGATATTTAGATACCTAAATCTACACAATTTGGTTCATTTTGAAATCCGACAATCCTGTGAATGCTTTTTCGCATAAGAATACATTTGGACTGACTGACTAAAAGCATTTATTTTTCTCCAATTGCTAAGACATAGGAATTGTGGTCATTAAATATTCCCTATATATCTCCAAAGCTCACTTGATCTTGAACAAATTCATTAGATGTGATGTTAGTGCCTTGAAAGTTGCCTTAAAAGGTGTCTGTGGAACAAGAGGGCAGCAAGACCCACCTCTCTTAAGACAATGTTTATAGGCTGGAAAGTCAAAATCCAGTGGTCCTTCTAAGGCCAAAAAAACACCTGTCACAATTGTTCTTAAACATTAAATTGAGCATATCTGGGCTTCACGGGGAAAAAAACGCAAGACGAGATTAGGTGAAGTGTGATATTTTCACATCACTATGTACCCCCAGTCTGCTATTGGCCAGACAAAATGTAGCCCCGCCTCCCAACTCACACCATTGGTGCTCAAACAAAAATATTGCAAATCCATTCAGTGTGCGTTAAGCTCCTGAAAGAAGTCCTAAAGTTCTGTAGCAAAAGACAAAATAGAAAAAAACGAAAGCATAATATGGGAAAGCAGCATAAAAAATAAAAACGAGTTTGCATATTACGACTGCATAAGGCTGTACTGGGCAGATTGTCAAAGGTGCAATATATCCGGTCTTTCTTACGGTCTATAATAGTGCCAAAAGAAAACAGAGAGAGAAACTGAAGAATGTTTGGGGTTGTGAGAAGCAATACAAAAAAACGCATTATTAATGACGAATAAAGTCGTACGATAACAAGGGAAACAACAGAGTCTTCTACTCTGTTAACACATTATTGGTCATCAGTCAGTACCACTCGCAATAGGGAATGAGAAACGCAGCACAGGTGATTGACCCTCTGATGTCACTCAGAGAACATCTGCCCTATTTTCTATTTTGGCAGTCCAATCTTCACAGTCACTGCTCGTACAGGTTCTGTACCAGAGCAAAAGCAAGTTATAGGCGAGTCTGGGTCAAGCTTTGGCATACGCAAAAAGGCTCAAAGCTGTTAAGTAGGTAAGACAACCTAATATGGCATAATGTGTATGTCACGGGTTACGGTAGGACAAGCGGAGCTCTTGGAAATGTTCCATTCAGGGCTCAAACTGGTAAATTGAGGAATCGTGAAAGCAGGACTTGTCTCTCCTGTTTCAAAGAGTTTTCCACAAAATGCACATCCAAGTGGGCTAACAAAGGAACATGGTGGGGAGGGACAGGAGAGGCTGTGTAAACATTGAAGAGAGAGGCATTTCATTTGGCAGATAATGAGGCTTCTCAAAGGAGGTAGTGGGCGGAGGGCACTGGGAGGCGATGGACAAGATGGGAAGACAGGGCTGACGGGTTTATGTGGGCGCAGAGGCGCTTTCCTGTGAGTTAGTCCTGTATGAGCCTTCCTCCAGTGCCCCCCTCCTCTCCTCTCGGCTGTCCCCTGCGGACACACCCATCGGGGGCTTATGTACAGTCACTGAGGCCTGGGCAAGGATGGAAGAGTTAGATTCCTCCCCCTCCCAAAATGACCTGCCCGGGACATCTGAGACAGATGTAAAGAGAAATAGAGATTGTGAAAATAGGCATATGCACTAGCTCAGCTCCCAACATGGAAGAATATGGTTTGCTTGGTAAAGGGATATTAGACTATATTTCTAAATGTTCATTTATGTATGTAAGGTGTTCATCTCACCAGTGCTATAGCGTTGTGACGCCGGTAGTCGTGGTTCATTGTCAGTGAGGAACACAGAGGCGTTCTGCTGACTTATAAAACTCTCCAGCGCCGTGTCCGTGTGCTTATCCCGCTCTTGATGGCCGCTCTGGTGTCCGTCCCGAGAGATCTGAGCCACGAGTGGGTCGTCCTCTGTCAGGTAGGCGTATGGACAGTACTCACGCGTGCGCGAGTAGATATTGGCGTTGTCGTAGCAGTCTGAGCAGATGACTAGAGGGCCAGCTCCCCCTAAAAGGAAAAACAGGAGTCAGGATGTAATGACATGAATGATTACACAAAATTCCTTTCTAAGCAAAGAAATATTAAAAAACGTATGAATTCAAAATGTAATGTTACCATTGGCGACATTTGCCTGTCCCTCTCTGGGTTCACTCCGGTGGAAGCTGCTACGTCCAGCAAAGAAAGAGCCCACATGACTACCCAGCATTCCATTAGCGTCTGGATCAACATCACTGCTCACTTCACCGTAACACACTCCTGTTGAAACACATCACAACATGCATCCATTGTAATGACTCGACTAGAGACTGTCACATTTGATCGGTTTTATTTTACAGCCTTCATAAAGGAATAAACTCTTGCTAGAGGAGCAGAACATGACATTACCATCAGTGCCTTTGTGGACATAACCGTTAGCATGAGAGGGCATGAGCTGCTGGTGGCTTCCGTTCTCCGAGTTACTGTATCCCTCCTGAGGCTCTGACAGCGTACCCTGAGATGAAAGGTAACTGGGAATGTCTGCTGGTAGGTTCATCTCATCTGGAATAACACACAATAACAAAAATGTATACATTAAACTTGTCATTTTTGTGCATAAATTTATAAGATTGTTATAATGCCCTTTCAATAGCATGGATTTCAATTGCATTTATTGTGTAATATCCTGATAATATAATATACAAAATAATGTTATATTCAAACAATCTGGGTTTAAAAGAAAGGGAAAGACTATTAAAACCTTAACCAATTTAAAACGGATATATTAAAATTAGGGCTGTCAAAACGATTAATCGCGATTAATCGCATCCAAAATAAAAGCTTGTGTTTACATAATATATGTGGGTGCACTGTGTATAATTATATATATATATATATATATATAAATACACACACATGCTTGTATATATTTAAGAAATATTTTCATGTATATTCTGTATATAGATTTATATATAATTTATATTATATATAAATATAAATATTTTACATATAAATAATATTTTTTTCTTAAATATACATGCATGTGTGTTTTTTTATATATATACAAAATAATTATACACAGTGCCCCCACATATATTATGTAAACACAAAATTTTATTTTGGATGTGATTAATAGCGATTAATCGTTTTGACAGCCCTAATTAAAATATTTACAAAACTTGAGCAAATAGTATTTATTTAAATTGAATTTTCTTTATCTTTATTTTAATGAATATAATATATTTAAATAGAACATATTATATTTTATTAAGTGTATTATTCATGTTATTCTACTCAGTGCAATTTTTTTAAACATTATTTTTTTTTAAGAAATAATGTTTATTCTTACTAACGTGAACAAAATAGGCTATCAAATTGTTAATTTAAATATCTCTGCTAATAATTAGCCAACCAAAATTTCACAATCAAAGAAGCCCTACTAGGCATTATTTTTTTATTAATTTTGTCTATCAACTGGACATTACATAACATCTTCAAAAACAAAAAATGATAATTATTTTTTATACTAAAAAATATATATATTTTACATATTAAATATAAATATATTTTATACTAAAAAATTATTGTTTATACTATTTTCATTATAGCATAAGTATAGTATTAATATAGTATTATTATAGTATTATTTACAGTATAGTATTAAAAAAAATATTGTTTATACAATTTTAATTATTGTTTATACTATTTTCAGTTTTAAATGTTTAAACTGATACATGCACTGACCTGTATTTGTTATGCTGTAGTCTTCACTTTTTCTCCTCATGTGGTAAATGACGATGACCCACACAAGCGAGGTGCCAACAACACAGCAAACGACCACCATCACAACAATGCCAACCGTTGTCCATCCATCCTGACCGTATACGCTGGTCACCGGGTCACAGTTGGCTGAGGGCAAGACGCTGAGGTAGATATGACCGCGCTCTGTGCCCAGTGTGTTTGACATAATGCATGTGTATTTCCCTGCATCAGCAGGACCAGCATCAACGATTATGAGGAGCTGATTGGCTGCGGCGAAGAAGTGACGTTCTGTCAGTATTAACGGGCCGTCGTCTTTGGTCCAGTTGAGGCGCGGGGTGGGGCTACCACGAGCTATGCACTGGAGGACAGCAGTCTCACCTCGGGCAACATTACGGTCCTCTAGAGGGCGCTGAAAGGATGGGGTTTCTGTCAAAAAGACCAGATTTGAATTATTAAATATGACTATCAAATATAAATAAGTCAGAAGATCATTGTAAAATCCTATACCTAGCACAGTAAGAGTGGCATTGGCCGACAGGCTGCCCGCCTCGTTTTTGGCCGTGCAGCTATAGATGCCCATATCCTCCGCCTTCACATTAGCAATGAAAAAAGTGTCATCGTCTGGCATGACATGCATCCTTCTTTCACGGGCAGCGGGGAAATTGATACCGCCATCTTTTTGCCATGCGATCTGGGGTGTCGGGTGTCCCTCTGCAGCACACTCCAACCTAGCGACCGTCCCGGTGCGGATGGTCAGATCCATGGGTGTTTTCAGGAAGGTGGGGAGCTCTGGGAAAAGCCATTAGTGAGTTATTTGAAATCTGGAATAAATTTGATTATCATTAAGGGCAATTACTATTATTTATTATTACTACCGCTATAGCCATTATCATTTATTAACCATTTGTCAAGGGGTCTGTGTTTAAAAAAAAATGTGTGTAATGTGTGTTAATGTTATAATTACACAAAGAACATTCTATTTTTATAAAGAAATGTATTGTTTATATTACTCTACCTCGGTCAATATTTATTAAAGCCTTAAAATAATATTATGTACGGAAATGTATAAAAGCAAATATAACACTAACAATAAATAACTAATATTATCATAATTTTCAACTTCTGAAATGCAACAAGAATTCATATTTTTAAGAAACAAAGACATATTTTGAATAAACAAAGACAAGAAAGCCAAAAAAACCTAAAATAGCACCATTTGTTAAAGTGTTTACTTTGAGAATAATGTTTCTGTTATTGGCATTCTATTATTAGGTTACAAATCCAATCCACTCTTTTTCCATTATCATCATGAACTGACATAAACAGAATAATTACATTGCTGAGGTCAGCATCCCAGAGGACTGCTATGCTTGTTCGACGGACATGGAAAATTAAAAATGGACAGAGCTCCGAAAACAACCATGGAGAAATGAGGGGAAATAAGGGAGGGGAAAAAACAATGCCGAACAGCTTATCAAAGCATTTGGAAAGATCACAGTGCTTTAGCAATACGCCAATAAAGACTACTAAAACCTAATCAAATTTAAAGTGGACCACACATTTATTTTAAGTTTATCACTTTTCTAACTTTACTTGGTGGGTAATGTTGCTATTTTAGCATAAACGAGATCGGAAAAGTTACAAAACTCAAAGTGCAAAGCAAAGGGAGATATTTTCTTAAAAAGCAATTTCTTTATAAGGACTACAACAAATGACTGGTAGGGACTACACATGCTATAGATTATACAATCTATAGATTATCAAGACAGAATATGCTAATCAATGACTAGAAGATCAATGAGGCACTAACCATTAACAGTGAGCTTGGCCACAGTGGAGTAGTTGGAGCCAAAATGGTTGGAGACCACACACTGGTACTGGCCCTCATCGGTGAAATTAACATTGAGCAGGTGGAGTACGGTGGTGTAGAGAAGCAGCTGATCCTGGTATCGAGCGTAGTTCTGGACCTGGGCTTCATACAGCACCTCTCCGTCTTTGCGCCAGGCGGTGCTCATGGGAGAGTCGCTGCTGCTGAACGCAGAGCAGTTCAGAGTGATGTTGGTCCCGCGTAAGGCCACAACGGTCTTGGGGTGAGCGCTGATCTGGGGTTTAGGGAAGTCATCTGCAAGTGAGACCAAAATAAAGAGATACTTTTTATATTTTAAGTTTCACTTCTTAATCATAAAATTGCTTTTATTTAAATGGCACAAGACACATCACAGTAGCCTAAAAAGGGCAAAGACATTTCATTAGAGTGCTGTGAGAGGTGTTTTTGTAAGAGACAGCATGAGGTAAATGTCAGGTCACTCACTGCAGACAAACTCCTCCGGTTTAACGACAAGAACACTAGATCCTGCGAGGGATGCGGGATGAGCGCAGACTGCGGTGCAGGATTGCTGGAAGTGGCTGTCAGTCAACCACTGGCCTAACCACTGCAGCTGACAGTCACACAGGAGACTGCTGGTGTTCAAATCACTGATGAAGGAAGACCACGGTACATGCATTATTGAGAATACATGTGGAAAAACATCATACTAACATACTGAAAAAATGCCACAAAAATAGATTACGCTATGTAAAATGCATAGACACCGAACATATGTGAAATACATACAGTCTGTAGAAAGAAAACAATCACTTACAGTGTTTTAAGTTTTAAATGAGTGAAAGCGTCAGGATGAATAGACATGATGCCATTCTTACTCAGGTCCCTAAGGAACAAATTCAAAAAGATTATTCATATGGGAACAGTACAAAAGTGTTGTGTTGAACAATAGAAAGGATTAGATTATATTGGATTTTACTGCTGGATTTTACAAATGCAAAAGGAACAATATAACAGGTATAACCTAATAAATCTAAAACCTATAATCTTTAACAACCAATAATATAAACATACTATTTATGCAAATATCTAAGCATAATATAGATAAATACCTGTTATAAAAATCCTAAATAAATTTAGATAAAAAAAATGTAAAAAGGGTTTAAAATGTTAGCTTTTTTTTAATGCTCAATTTCAATTGAATAAAGTCAAATTTAAGCTTTATGGAACCATGGAAGCCTATTTCTGCCTAAGAGTTAAAAAAGGGCTTTTTACCTCATAATTGAAACTGTATTGCTTATAACTGTGACTTTGAGATATCACGGTTTAAATTTATATATTTGTTATATTAAATGCATTTTTATATCTTTGTGTGATCAATTCATCTGTTTCATTTAAAAAAAAAAGAAGGTTTTGACCTAACGTTTTTCAAAATATCATAAATGGACCACCCAGTGAAAACAACAGACTTCTTTCTGGTGACATATGCAGAACAATATCTGGAAAGATTTCAACATTACTGCATCTAGAAACAGAAATACTAAGAGCCAAAAGAGAGACTCACAAATGCTCCAACTCCATCAGACCCTCGAATGCTTTCTTAGTGATGGTCCTGATTTTATTATTCTGTAAAACTCTGGAAAACACAGACACATGCTAATGTCAAACCACACTTCACATCTCAGAGTCAGATCGAAAAGTTCATATCCACCAAAAAACTTACAATGAGTTCAGCCTCTTCAAGCCCACAAACAAGCCAATTAAGTCCTCAATGGCGAGGTATATCTCATTATTACGGATGTCCCTGGAAAAGAAAACCATCAGGAAGTTAGCAAACTTCCAACTGCTGCAGAGTAGAACATTTTCTGTAACCTAAAATGTCAGAGCTGCTTTCTTTAGGAGATTGTACTTCTATATACAAAGAATTATGGTTCTACAGCTGTAGGGAAGCTCAGAATCATTGTATGCTTATGGAGTATAATAGGGGGTTTTGTATGGACTGGCTGGTATGTGGGAGAATTGTGAGATAATCTTCACGCACTACTGGCTGTAAAAAGCTGTCATCGCTTCATAACTGTGCCAAAGGGACGTGGCTGAGGATACAAGAGGTGGGCAGGTTTGAATGTGCTTTTTTTCTATGGGGTGAGCTGAAACGCAGAAACTAAACTAAAAGGACTTCTATAGAGATTAAACTAAAGGGATAGACTACATTGTTTGCAATTATGGGCTCATCTTATTTCATAGAGATATGCTACTTCCATTTTCATTAAATCTGTTGTACACATAAACACACCTGTCTTCATCTGAGAGCAAATATGAGAAATTACAGAAAAATAAGTAATCATTTCAAAATCAGTACATCATTTTTAAACAAAAGGGTTTGTGAATTTATTGTTGCCCCCAGTTACATTAAATTATAACTGTCTTAAAAATATTTATAATTTTATTGTGAAATGAAAATGAAAAATAAAAGAAGACAAAAGCCAAATTTGTTAAATACCATACCAATGAAGTGACTAAAGTAACATTTTTGAAAATAACACATTTAACCTTTTCATTGCCATCATTCCCATTAAAGGGAACTTGAAGAACCTAAACATAATAGCCTGATAAAAAATGTTTTGCTAATTTAAAAGAAAAATGTAAGATGGACTTTGAAGTCTTCAAATTTTAACTCTTATTTATTGCAAAAAAAAATATATATATAAAATGTCCAAAAATGCTTTCCAGTGGGACAAGTAAAAATTAGGGCTGTCAAGAGATTAATCGCATCCAAAATAAAAGTTTATGTTTACATAATATATGTGGGTGCACTGTTTATAATTATTTTCTTTATATAAATACACACACATTCTTGTATATATTTAAGAAATATTTTCAAGTATATACTGTATATAGATTTATATTATATATAAATATAAATATTTTTGTATCTAAATAATATTTTTTTCTTAAATATACATGCATGTGTGTGTATTTATGTATATACAAAATAATTATACACAGTGCACCCACATATATTATGTAAAAACAAACTTTTATTTTGGATGCGATTCATCGCGATTAATCGTTTGACAGCCCTAGTAAAAATGTTAAGAGAGCCCGTACAAATCTGGACAACTGTCCTGACCAGCACAGCAGGACGTTGTATATAAACTACAGACTTATTCAATGTTACCGAAGACCTGTGTAATGTGAGAGACAAAAGGGGAATGTGGTTTATCTTACAATGTACGAGCGTTAGTCAGGCTGCTGAACACTCCTTCCCCCAGGTGTGTGATCTGATTGTCACCCAAATTGAGATTCTGCAAGAGACTGAGACCAGCAAACACCCAGTCCTCCAGACGACTCAAGTGATTGAAAGACAAATCCCTGGAAACCAAACACACACACACGCACAAGCATTAATCTAGTGGTAACAATCAAATTCAACACCTTGAGAAAAAACACCCAGAAAACAATGACTGACCAAGCATTACATTATTGCATAAAGGATAAAAGTTTAAGGACAGGGCTGAAGCCACTCACAGTTCTTCCAAGCGATGGCAAAACTCCCAGGCATCAGCTCGGATGAGTCCGATATTGTTCTGATTGACCCGCAGAATCCTTAGCATGTGCAGTCCATACAGCCAGCCCTTATTCAGCTCCGTCAAATTATTATACTCCAACTCTCTGGAAAAGGACACATCATGAGAAACAGAAACTTAATAAATTAGCTGAATTCAACAACAAAAAATAATCAACCCCTCCACTAAGTTGATGTATGGTTTAAAATAAAAATACTACTAAAACCAAGTCTCGCTTAAATATATAGGGGTGGGCGATAGGGTAAAAATATCATATCACAATATTAATTAACCACAATTATTTTTCATGTTGGTTTTAAAGACTATTTTGCATCCGAACAGTTTACAAGATATAAATGAATGTCTATGTAAACCTTGAGTGTATTTGACATTTTATGTGCAAAAAAAATGTGAAAGAGAACTTAGTTCAGTACCAAGTACCTCATATACACACACAAACACAGACTTTTTTGACAGTATTTTATGCATTTTAATTATTTAAAATGGTTCAAGGGGTGTGTTTTTTTTCCCACAGAGGAACAACCACTTAAAATAATTGCCAAGTTGTTTAGTGTAAGTAGTAAATTATAGTTAAGATGTCTAAAAAGAAATTTAAATGCTTACAAATAGTCATAATTAAAATAATGTAAAACGCTGATTGCATTGACTCACAGCTCCTCCATGTTTTCCAAACCAAAGAGAGCTCCATCCATCAGCTTTGTGATGCCGTTACGCTGCATCTTCAACGATTTAAGAGCCTTCAGTTCTTTAAAAATGAGACTTTCCACCACACGGATCCTGTTGCGCCTCAACTCTCTGAAAAAAAATGATGAAAACATAGGGAGGCACATTATAATAAAAATGTCTCAACCATGGCGCTAACAATCAGCGAGAGACAAGAAGACAAGGAAAAAACTCCCCACTTGATAATATCAGTTGCATTTAGCGAGCAGTAATTCTGTCAGATACAATCTAATTGAGCACAGCAATAACATCAAATTCATTAGCCATGAATACTCACAAGACTTGGAGCTGAGACAGGGTGAAGACTTTATCAGGCAGCAGAGAGAGTCTGTTCTGGTTTATCTTCAACACCAGAAGGGAGCTGATGTTTCCAAAACAGCCAGGCTCTAAGGAACTTATCTTGTTTTTGCTCAGGTTGCTGTTGTGATGGAGAAAGGAAACAGACAGTTATCCATAAACCTCGAAAGGAATCAGAAACTCCAAGAAAAACACCAGTTATTTAATGACAAAGTAAATATCAAAGCAACAACTGATGACATTTAAAGGGTTAGTTCGTTCAAAAATAAAAATGCTGTCAGTAATTACTCTGTAAGACTTTCGGTCATCTTCAAAACACAAATTAAGATATTTTTGATGAAATCTGAGAGCCATCTCCCTCCTTCATAGACTTCTAGGTAATTTCATTCTGCGAGAAATGCAAAAAATAAAATAAAATAATGACTCTATTCAACTACTCATTTTCTTCTGTGTAGGCACGAGCGCCCCAACACATGCGCAAGAACTGAGAAGATGACACTCACGATCACGAAGGTGAGCCATTTATTTTGCAGCATTGGTAAGGCACTTTTACGTTTCCTCGTTGGATTCGGACATCCAGGAAATGCACCAATTTAAATCATTTTAAACAATACGTTGATCTGCGTCATCTTCTCAGTTCTCACGCATGCGTCGTGGCGCTCTCGTGAACTCACGTCAGAGTCCCACACAGAAGAAAATGAATAGTTAATATAGATATTTTTGCGCACAAAAAGTATTCTTGTCACTTATTTACTAACAATGCTTAACTAACTTTTCTAGGCAGGCAGAATGAAAGTAGCTTGCAGTCTATGGAGGAATGAGTCACCTCTCAGATTTCATTAAAAACATCTTAATTTGTGTTCCAAAGATGAACAAAAGTCAGGGTTGAACCAACATGAGGATGAGTAATTAACCTATTGACAAAATTTTAATTTTTCTGTGAACTAACCTTTTAACTTGTCACACTGACTACTTAAGTGTAGAAGATAACTTCTTTAAAGAACTCTCTTTAACTAGTTAAGTTCACTACCGTCTTACCAAAGTACAAAAACCTGGGCAAAAAAAAAAAAAAAATGAAAAACTCACAGGTATTTCAGCTGCATGGGAGGGAAAGATCCAGCCTTAAGCTCAGATATTGAATTAGAGCTCAAGTCCAGACTTTCCAGAGATGAATATGGCAACAGATGCTCTGCCATAACTTCAGAGATTCGGTTATGAACACTGAAAATAAACAACAGATGGTTATAGATGCTATATGATCACACACTTCATGAATTATAAAATAGTAATCACGCAAGCCATGTACTGTTACATTTCAGTAGCCTATCCAGGTCTTATTTAATTTCATCTTGCTTATTTTAAAGCAAAAAGGGTTGAATGTAGAAGTCAACTTACAGTGACAGCACAGTAATGTTGGATGAGGCATCTCCAAGAAAAGGCACCGCTGTAAGTTCGTTCTGATTCATAGACCTATATTCACACAGAGTTAATTATTAAAACGTGAAAAAGAAGTCACCAAAGGAAAAAAAAATGTACATAACAATATAGCCCATTATAAACCTGAAAACTGAAATGGAATTAAAAAATGAATATCAGGTTGTGTTCATATACAAAAAAGTAATATGCTAGTAAGTGTGTAACCAGAAATATTTAAGAGTGGGGGTCAAATGTCAAGTCTATAATTTGCACTCTCAGTTTAGACTTGGTAAAAAAAAAGGTATGGCAAGAAAGATAGTTAAATTCATAGGTACTTACAGACAAACATATAGTCTGTCATATTAAATAATAGTCAGAAAAACTTAATATTTTGAGCTGGAACAACCTATTTTGACAAAACATAAAAGAAAATCTGTGTTTTGTATAATTTTCGTCAATCTTTTCTGGCTTATGTACTGTAGTATGATATGTAGTAAGAATATGGAGCGAAGGACAGCCCTTTAATGTTACCCAGAGGCCAAAACTGAGCGGGAAAATATACTGTTTTGTTCAGATGTTGTTATTTATATACCTAAAAATAATGATGAAATAGCTTATAAAGTAAACCAATTACAACACAAGATTTGATAAAAAGCAAATAAATACTACTAATATGGAATAACTGTCAGTGGTGCGTTAGTATTGTGCACATGTGCAGCCCTGCAGGAGGATGACCATCAGGCAATGTAAACATCTCCTCTATTACTCACGCATGGGTGATCCAGGCTGGAGCTTCCAGAGCCGCAGAAGTCAGTCTTTTCCTGTTGCAATCCAGCAGTTGGGCTGCACCTGGACTATCAGAACATGTACAGGGAGAAGGGCAAGTGTCCAGGCCCACGACACTCACTATGAGCAGGAACAGGGCCTGGGGGATGGGCCAGGCCTCCGCCATTTTGAGTTTCTTGATCGCAAATGATCAATCCAAATTATGGCATCAATGAGACACGGAGATGAATCTGTGTTTTAGAATATACATCTGATTTCATATAAATCCGAATTAAGATGAAAAGCAGAAAATCAATCCGGAGCCATCACTTTGCTCTCTCAGCTCGTCCCTTCGAAATTCCCTTCTTCCGCCTTACAATCTCTGCAGCTTCAAGAATTCCCAAACGGAGCGTCACACAAGCTTCAAGATGTGGAAATGTGGCTCAGATATCCCAAAAGAGTTCATGTCCTATATTAGATTATGACTTTGCATTTGAGAAAAATAAATGATATAACTGAAAAATCGCCTTTCCAAACATTGTTCCTCGACTTTTTTCCCAAGGAAAAACAAAAGCATCTTCTTCCGTTGACACGTGAGCCACCCCTCTGTCACGTGCTGCTGGAGGGCTCACGTCATTGGCCAGTCGACAAATCCATCAAACTTTGATTTTTTTTTCCACATTCTTAGTTTCCAAGTTTTTGTTGTTGTTGTTTTAAAACAATTATTCTAGTGGCTATCTTCTTATTAAAAGCTAATATTACGATAGCCTATTTAATTACTTCTCAATAATTATTTATTCAAAACTATGAGGTTTGCCATACCCACAACTTCAACTTCCCATCTGTAGTTATTAAAACGGGTTAAATGTCCTTTGCACTTGTACGAATAAATATAAACCATATTTAAATTCACTTGATATTTATCTGTTCATTTTTATAACAAATAATTGTACTTGTTGCACAGTGGGCTACTGTCATCTTTTCAATAAAATGGTATTCTGATTAAAATGTATGTAATGTAATCCTATGTAAAATATGTAATGTTGTTTTTCCTCAAAATATTTATTTATTAACCTTTGTTAACTTTGGTTAATAAAAAATGTAGCTGAACAATTAACTTTTAATTTGAACAATGTATTAATTATTATTAAAATTAACAAGAACTAAGATTAATAAACATTTTAGAAATATTTTTCATTGTTGGTTCATGCTAACATATGAAACCCAATTGAAAAGTGTTGCTGAAATAAAATAATAATGAATTTGATTGGTTGCTATCTGATTCCCACAGCAACTTCAATCAACAAGACATCCTCCACACAGCAATGAAATTGTATTTATGTGTAACAATGAAATGATCTAACTCGTACGTATGTGCTAAGGGCCATTTCTCTGACTGCACTCTCAATGTAACTCAAAGTATAAATAAGACACTATAGTGAGAAGAGATATTTTTAAACTATGTCAGCATGTTGACATCTCTAATATATTGTGACCAATGATATAATAACAAAGTTATAAGATCCATTTTCCATACATTTATTTCAGTTTAGTTTATCTTTATATTCTATTTAGTATGTTACATGCAGCTTTTGTATTGTAATAATTTATTAGACAGATATAGCCTATAAAGGAAAGCAACTATTGATTGTAATTAAAAAAAATAATCAAACAAATAGTAAGTTAGTGCTGATAAGTTAGTGCTGGCAGGAATGAAGCCTGTTTTCCACTTGCCCCAGAATTGCCAAGACATTCATACATTATTTGACATGGTTATTGATGCAAGCAATAAGAGTTTTAAGAAATATGAACAAATTTCATTAAAAAAAAACTAATATACTTTTAAATAATAATGATAGCTGAGTAAAGTTTGATCACAAAATTTGATGTTGACTTGATAAACGCCTTATCTGAAAATTTGAAGAAAAAAACTTTTTAAAGTTTTTACTCAGTCAATAAAATGTTGGTAACATGATCTAATGCATTGTTAAAATGTTTCTTAAACAAGTCGCTAGCATGTTCTATCTAGCACATTGCTAACATGTCTCTAGCATGATTAGCTAATTGTTGAGGGAACATGTTTCAGCATGTTGCTTGCTAGCATGATTTAGTATGCTGCTATAGGATGTTGATAGATAGACAGACAGACAGACAACATTGGAGGATTTAAGCATATGCTCTACAAAAAGAAAAACAGTTAATAAAAAAAGTACAGGAAGTGGAATAGTAGTAGAGCAGGTAAACTAATCCTGAATCTAATAGCCTACTGCAAATAAGCATATAGGTCACAGATTTTCATTTAGAGAGAGGTGCATACAGCCTTTGAATATCAAAGACCATTACACAGTATTTCACACCCATACTGTTTGTTGGCAGATAAATCAGCATCCCAGGATTTTAAATCTTACAGATTTATCTGGCCAACATCTCTAGTTGTGAATAAAGAATTACATTTGTAGGCTACTGAGCGACTGAATTTTTAAACATTGTTTAACACTGTTTAAGTTAATGTTTAACACTGAGCTGCTGCCTTGCTAAACATGCATTGTTCGGCTTTCCTTTGGAATTCTTTCTAGGAAAAATGCTTTAAAATATAGCTTTGAGCTAGTTTCAGGACAGGTGAGTACATGTCTCTCATACGCCCATGTTTAGGGGGAAAAGGTTATTTGAGATCTGTGGACGTGTTAAATCTGTAACAATGGATGTGTCGCAGGAGCAAACACAGGCAGACTGTTTACCAAGGAGTCTGCGAAAGAGAAAGAAGTGGTCAGACATGGCAAACATGTATCAGCGAACCTGTCAACTGGACGTCAGTTCACCCACAAAAATTGTGCATGTCATTGGTACGGAAATTAAGGTGATCCTAGACAGGTAAGTAATATAATAATATTATAATTTGTATTATACATAGGCATACATCATGCAAAATCCAAAAATATGGTGTGAACTTTAAATGCATTTTTTTTAATTAAAAACCTAAAAGTAAAAGTAGGCTACAATGGGCGTCGCATAGCGGAAGTGGTTGTCCTCATGAAAAGTAATCTTATCCTGTAACCCCCAATTGTGTCTGTGATTAAAAACTAATCTTTGCACTAAATTGAACTCATTGATAAAAAAAGAAAGAAAAATGCTATGTAAATGAGGTATTTTGCAAGCATTGTGTGATAATGGAACAATAAAAAAGATAGATTTGTATTTATTTAAATATTTGTAAATATTGTGTCATAGGCTAATACTGAAAATAATTAAACAATTAATATCAGACTTAAATAATTACAAAAGCGGTATTGTAAAAATGGATGATACAAAGAAACGGGTGTGCAATATCAATTCAAACGTAAAGGGACAATGTTTGTTAACAGATAGTTCCTCCATAGCATAATTTCTACTCTAAATCTAATAGTTTGTGCAGCCTCCACGCGGTTCACATGAAAGAAAATGGTATTCAAATCACAATTAATTGCTTGTAATAGATTTATTCAACCTATTTGTACCATGTCTTTGCGGTTTGCATATTGATTAAAAAGGGTTTAGCATCCTGAGGCAAAAAGGTGCAAAATTGGGTTCAGTCCAGTTCAGTCGCGCTGGAGTTAACAGCGCCCTCTAGCGGTGAGTCACTTGTGCTGCACACTGAGTTGTGGGCGTTTCCAAGCGTTTCAAGTCCTCCGTTTCCTAGAAATACACCTGCCTTTGTTCAACCAATAGGCTCTCTGACGCGGTTACATCTCAAGTATATAAAAGAGTTAAAGTTAAATTATTGAATTTACTTTCAAAGTAAGACGCATCTTCAAAAATCATGGTGACCCGCCGTTCACTTACAATTGACACTGAGAAAGCGACCAAGACGACATACGTGGTCGGAACGGAGTTGACGGTGAATTTAAACAGGTGAGAGAGTTTTATTTATCTCGCATTATGCGAATAGACAATATATAGAATAGAATGGAATAGAATATAATAGAATTGAATAGATATTAGAACATTGTTTCATTTTAAGGGGAGAGTAGGCTAACGCAAGACGCGTTCATAAACAGCGCGCCTGAGCTCAAGGGAATTAAACAAAGCAGGAGTCTATTTTAATAGAACGAAAGACATAATTAAAGGTACAGTTCACCCTACCATAAAACTTTCATCATTTACTCGCATTCATATCGTTTCAAATCCCCATGACTTTCCTTCTTCCGTGGAGCACAAATGTATATTGAATGTTTGGGTCTTACTGACATCAGCAGTCTCCATCGACTTCCATTGTATCTTGTTTCCTGCAGTATGAGTGAATGGTGACTGGGGCTGTCAGTCCCCAACATGATGATGCAAGACTTATGTTTACATGCTATAGAAGTGCATTCCTACTAGTTATTTATTTTTATCTTTTATATATTTTCAACAATGTTTTTGATAAGGGTCTAACTGACTAAAATATCTAAAATGTATGTTACTTTACGAGTAGCGTACTTAGATTTCAAAGGGTTAAAGGGCTGACTTTGGTCTGAGTTTTGTTTCGATCAAAAGAACCAGTTTAAACAGAGAATGGGAAAATAAAGGATTCATCTCAAAATGACTATTATTATTTTGACAGGCACATCATTATAGACTCTGGGAACCCAAACAAAGAACAGTCGTTTCAAACACGATGTCGCCAGAAATTATGCATGTTTACATAGACCAATAATTGAAATACAGCACAGACAGAAGACACAAATATGAAAGTGTAGCCTACAGTTAAAATATCCGATTGTTCTATTCATAAAGTTTCAAACTTTAAGTTTGTAAACCATACATTAGCAACTCATTCTGGAATGAACTGAGTGTCCAAAGAATTGAATCTGCTTGTTGTAATATTTGCAGATATTGGTTTGTTTTGTAAATTTGTAATGTATATAAATGTAATAAAAATGTATAAAGTCGACTGGAAAGCTAAAGAAAAGCCATTAGTAGGTTTGGAAAGTCAAAGACAATAGCTGACAGTAGCTGTTATAAACAGAAGTATTGAGACCGAGTTCAGTGATGAATTTAAATAATGTCGCAGCACAACGAGTGCATTCATCCGCCTTTGGAACTGAAAAGGAGAAATTCTTCTATTAACAATCCCACCTAAATTCCCAAGGCAAATATTCATCTACACAGAAATGCTTTCCAGCCGGGAAGGCCTGAAAATCAACGCAGAGGGTGTTGTTTCTGCTTTATACATGTTTGTATCCATTGCCTGTTTGTGCATTTTGGGGGTGGAGCAATCAAGAAAGGGGTGTGTTTGTTTTGGTTTATTAATTTCATATTTCAACTTTGATTCTCAGAAATCACTTACTGCTCCTTTAAAACACAAGTTTATCTGAAGAGGTTTTTAGACAATGAAACGACCTTTGTATAATATCCTACAATAAAATAGATGAATACATAATGTGTTTCTGTATTTCTCTTTGCTCTTTACAGGTGTGCCCCACCACAGTCCAGATTCTTTTCCATAAAATGCTCCCCAAACGTTCATTACAAGGTCACGCCCCCGACCAAGGACAGGACCACCTCTCCGTACCCCCTCACCCCAAACTCTATCCTCCTCATCACCATGGACACAGTCAGTGAGACTGCGTTTGACAGCAAGGTACCTAAATCTAACATCAAGCAAACATCAAGAGCACCGTACAGCACATGCAGAAAGAATCTGTGGAATTTTTCCGCGTTCTCTATCTGATTTTGAGGAAAATTCTGCAGAATGGTTTTAAACATAAGTGTTTGAAACTGAGCCAAAACTACTGCTCTCCAGTATCTGATAATCTAAGCATTAGGAACTATTTAAAAGGAGGATGTGATGGGAAGTTTCCGTGTGGGCAGATTCCATCTGGGTATGTTTTTTGATACGACCAACCTTTGCAAACTTTGCTAAAGCAGATAATGTCCTTTAGAAAATAAACAGAACTGAAAGAAAGGAAAGAGCGTGACTGTGTTTTACCCCAGTCTACGCAGGAAACCGTGGTTTACACGTAGACACGATCTCGCATCACTTTCTTGCACTGGCAAATTGAATATTTAGTGCCTGGACATATTTAGTGCTTTTTTAATACAATGACTGCACAATAATTGTCATGAGGATCCAGCTCATGCTTGTTCCTAAGAATCAGATGTGTTTCAGTTATCTGTGAGGTACTATGGGGAGAAAACGGAGGCTCTTGAGGACGCCGTGCTGCATCTAACAGCTGTCGGTACGTTTCACTATGCAAGACATACGCCTGTGTTTATGAATAGTATCAGGATGTGTATTGCAACTATAAACAGCCTCAACATGCTGGTGGGACTGTGAATGAAAGAGCAAGCCTCATATTGCCTCTATTCTGTTGCAGAGATATCTCTGGACGTTGATGCCGACCGAGATGGCGTTGTTGAGAAAAACAATCCGAACAAGGTGAGCTTTGTTTGCCGGTAGTCTTGCGATCTGTTATATATCATCATTATTTGGGAGATTTGTTTTTGCCTCATTGTTTTTTGGCTTAGAGATGGGGCTGGAAAGTCAGATTAAAATAATAACTTGATGAATTAGAAACCTTAGAGATATGATATAGTCACATTTGTTCTGAAATGTTGTTCCGAACCTGTGACTTTCTTTCTTCTTGGAAACATTTAGAAAAATGTCTTTGCGCTTTCTTTTGTAAATACAATGGAAGTCAATGGGGTCCAATGTTTTCTGAACGCCGGTGACCTGCTTTTGTGCTCCAACAGCATTGTGCTATTGTGTAGATGATATATTTTATTTGAATAATGTGTAATAGTACTGGATTTGGGGTCTAGGCATCCTGGAAATGGGGTCCTAATGGCCACGGTGCAGTTTTGCTGGTCAACTGTGACTCCGAGAGCTCATACAACAAGAAAGTGGACAGTGAGAAGGATGATATCAGTAAAGTTTCGGGTGAGTCTAGGCAGATCTAGGCTATGGATATGGGAGGGATTTAAGTCTCGCCGCAGATATTTGTTATGTGTAAATAGACTCTGTCTGTACCAAACCCATGTTTAAACATTGTTGCAAAATAAGTATTCCTTATTAATCATTCATTATTAATAATTTTTGCATTGCAAGTTCAGTAAATACTTCCAATCTTTCAATTGATTCAAACTATCTGAACAATATCCATAGAAAATTTGAATTAGGTGCACAATTTCAACCAGTAGTTGCATTTTTAGCTTAGTTACCATTGCATTTTACTCTTCAGATCATCTAATCTAACATATCTTTTTTTTTTTTTGATGGCAGATTTGCAGGACATGTCCAAGATGATTTTGCGCACCAACGGGCCGTCTAAACTTCCTGAAGGCTATAAACTCAGCATGCACATCTCGCAGACCACTTCAGAGAGCGTGAGAGTCTTTAGACCTCGGACAAATGCGCCAAAAGACAACGTGTGGAGTAAGTGTTGACACTAACACCTGCAAAATAATATGATAATGTTTTAAATGGGGGATGTCCTGGACGGTCTCAAGGACTGGTATCGAGGCCATCGATTTTTGCTCAAGATCTTGGATTAACAATGCAAGAGTCCAGCACTCCGTAAAGTCTCCTCCAACACAACCCAAAGACTTTCAATGAATTTAACGTCTGGACTCAGAGGTGCACATTCATATGTTAAAATGATTCTTCATTCTCCCTTCCTACCAAGAAAATACAATTTTTTTAAATGATCTATTCCCTAAACTATTTAAAAAAAACAGAATATCTGTAAATTTGTAACAATTTTAGACGCATGCATATTGTGATGCATGAAAACCATTGGGACGTGCATAAGGTGGTGGAAATGTAATATAATGTCAACAGTTTCTATAAATATAATGTACTATTGATTAAATAAATGGAGTAAAAACCAAAAGTATTATAAAGGCACATCAAAACTTTACTGAATGGCTCCTCTTTCCCTGTACCAGAGCACAAACTCCTGAAGTTGTTCCTGAAAGATTATCTCATGGTGGTTGGAACAGATAAGTTGACACAGGAAGTGCCCTATCAGGGAGGAAATACTGAACTGATGTTCTATGTAGAAGGTCTTCGCTTCCCTGATAAAGACTTTGATGGGCTCGTCACCATCAACCTTAGTCTACTAGAACCCAGTGGCAAGGTTAGTGAAAGAAACTGTCTGATCCTCCATCAAACCTTCTGTTCTTGGTGCTTCAGATCAGATTTAATCGGGTAATATAATTCTTATAACCTCCAAATGCTAATTAAATACGATTCTGCTTGTTTTCTTAAAAGGATTTGCCTGAAACGCCCATATTTACTGATAAAGTCATATTTCATGTCTCACCCTGGATCATGACCCCTAACACCCTCAAACCTGTGGAGGTCTATGTGTGCAGGTGAGAGGGGAGCAATTCAGCATGTATCAGTGTATATATATATACTCACACTGTATTCATCTTGTAAGCCTTGGGGACGGTTGACTATTTGATGTTTTTGGCAGCACAACGGATAACATCTCATTCCTGAAGAGCATAAGGAACCTGGTGGAGAAGAATGGCTACAAACTTAAAATATGTCACGAGTACATGAACCGAGGTGACCGCTGGATGCAGGTCAGTTATTGGGGAAAGAACATGACATACTGTTGATAAACATTAAATGTAGTATAATATAAATGAATAAATGTCACTAGTATAACAATTTGGAACATGTATGGAACAATATGTTTAAATATGTAGAAAGAGATTTTACAGTGTTTTAAAACTTTACAAACATGACATTGGAAATAACTTTATCAAACTGCCAAAGCATGCAGTTTATTGTATGATCATAGGCTGATGTATATAAAAGCAACTTGACAAACATGTCAGATGACTGTCATATGAATTGAGTAATTCCAACTGACATGCCCCTGGCTCTCGTTCTCTCCAGGATGAGCTTGAGTTTGGTTACATTGACTCACCCCATCATGGTTTTCCTGTTGTACTGGATTCTCCTCGTGATGGAAATCTTCAGGACTTCCCCTATGAGTCCCTTCTGGTGAGTGACACCAAGAACTATTCAGAAAAATTCAGTCAAAATTGAAAAGTGTCATTTTAAAAATTTTGATGACGTGATAGAATCATGTTTTGATCGCATACTAAAAGAAAGATGTCTAGAATCACTAAACATTGCATGACAGGGGCCAGACTTTGGATATGTGACCCGGAATGCTTTGAATGAGGAGGTGAACAGTCTGGACTCCTTTGGTAACCTGGAGGTCAGTCCACCAGTCACAGTGAATGGGAAAAGTTACCCACTTGGCAGGATCATCATTGGTGTGGCATTCCCAACGTAAGTACCACAACTGTACCCTACAACTACAGTGTAGCAACCAAAACTTGACAATTTTTTGGGCTTCCAAACAATATGGTGATGGATTAATCAAACTATTACCAATCATTAAGAATATTTGTTTAATTTTAAGTGCAAAAGATGGCCGCAACATGACCCAAGTCGTCCAGGAATTCCTGTGGGCACAGAAGGTTCAAGAGCCAATAGCGCTCTTCTCTGATTGGCTAATTGTGGGTCATGTGGACGAGTTCATGACCTTCGTCCCAGCCCCTGACCGAAAGGTAAACGGACATGCACTACCTAAATAATTAAGTAAAATAATTCATTAAAGAAGTCTATTATGCTCACCAAGGCTGCATTCATTTGATCAAAATAAATTTTGTAATATCTGTTGTTGAAATAAATTTCAAAATGCAATTAATTCTTGTGCATTACTCCATTCTTCATTTTCACATCATCCTTCAGAAATCAATATGCTCAAGAATTTTTTTTTTTTGGTGGATACTGTGATATACTACCATTCAAAAGTGTGGGTCTCGTAAGACTTATTGAAATTAATATTTTTATACAGCAGAGATGCATTAAATTGTTCAAAGAGACACAATAATACTGTTTTGATCAAATAAAGCTTTGTTGAGCATAAGAGACTCCACTCTGAGCCAATGTTTTTATGTAATGTTTGAAATGTTCAGAAATTCCGGTTGCTGCTGGCCAGCCCGGATGCCGCATATAAAGTTCTCAAAAGCTTACAAAACACGGGACATGGAAAAGCGGAAATGTTTCCTGGTAAACTCTCACTAATTTTCTACTTTTGAAAAAAGTTGTCCACTATGCACTTAAGTTCGTATTCTAGCTAACATGTTTACTTGAACAGGGATGCCAGAGGCCATTACGGTTAATGCCATCCTGAGTGACAAAAAGCTACAGGCTGAAAACCGATACGTGCAGGTCAGTGAAATGAGCAGCATGGCATTAAGATGTGTTTTGTATCCATACTATCCAAATAGTATCTATATATATTTTTTTAGCCAGATTATAGTACAGTGTTACAAATCTGTCTTTTCTAGTATGAGAAATAAAGCATCATATAATCTTCCACTCAGAACTGCATTGACTGGAACAGGGACGTGCTGAAGAAAGAACTGGGGTTGGATGATGAGGATATCATCGATTTGCCCATCCTGTTTAAACTGCTAGAAGACGATAAAACAAGCCCCAGGGCTGTGGCTTACTATCCCGACATGGTATAGCACATTATCAAGAACGTATCAAAAGTCCGTTCACATTTTGACCACTTGCTTTTTCTTTTAACTCTTTCCCCACCAAAGTTGCAAGCTACCACCAGAGTTTTTGATCATTTTCACAAAATTGCCATCATGGCCCCTAGAATATTTAGTTGTATGAATATCTGAACATGCAATATATCCAAAGAAAGAACCGAGCCTTTGTTATTTTACAAAAAAAAAAAAAAAAAAATGCATGCACATTAACACTCGATTGTGAGTAAGTTTCATACAAACAAAAAGCTAAGAAAATCACATTTTTGTCAAAGTCCAGATCCGATTTAGAACGATGATCAAAACATAGGTGGAGTAGATGGATGTTTGGAGTAGACAAACACAGAAAGCCATACATTTCCGTCAATGTTGGGGAAAGAGTTAATAGAAAACAGATGATCAAAACCTCCAGTACTGTTCATAAGTTTGAGCCTCGGCAAGACTTTCTATTGTCTCTTACTCTTACTTGTAGTTATTTTTTAATGCATTACCTATATTTACCCTCAGGTGAACATGATTGTGTTGGGGGACCAGTTGGGCATCCCAAAACCTTTCGGGCCCCAGGTGAAGGGCCGGTGTGTTCTGGAGACAGAGATGTGTTCTCTAATGGAGCCTCTAGGCCTCAAATGTACCTTCATTGATGACTTTGCCCCATACCACAAACTGATGGGGGAAGTTCACTGCGGTTCCAATGTTCTTCGAGAACCATCCCCGTTCAGATGGTGGAACCTCGAGCTGTGAGAGAGAGAGGGAGACTAGGATGAATAGAGACCTGTCAAGTGCCTACTATGTCTAAAGCAGGATGAATGGGTGTTTTTTTAACTAGTTCATTCTAGCAATAAACAATGCATACAGCCTTGTCCTTCAAGCAAAATTGAATAATTCATCTAAAAATGTAAACTCTGTCATCATTTACTCACCCTCATGTCATTCAAGCAGCTCTTTTTGTCAAGCAACCCCACAAATCATTCTTGTCACTATGCACTACATGTTCTGGGCTTGTACAACAGCATTCTGTAAGGAATTACATATGTGAGCAGATTATGACAATTGTGTGATCTATAATCTATAATCTTTTTAATAATTTTCCACTGGCAACCAGGCCTTGTTTTAGCAGTACAGCTATTCCTGGGGCTGCTTCAGTGTTTCTAAAATACAAAAAAATAAGGGCTTACAATTAGGAATAATTCTGAAGTGGTTGAAATGAATGTTAACCACTTGTGGCACTATGATGCATAAATGTTCACTGTGTTGCCTCTTACTAATAATGACTGAGTAATTGATTCTATATTTGGTGGTCTTGGATGATTTTTTCAAAATAATGTACATTTAAAGCAATAAATAAACATTTCATGAACAACTTTGATCTTTATTAAACATGATTTCTCTGGTTTTATTACAAAAAGGAGAAAAGGTCTTATTTACAGTAAAACATTTCATTAAAGTAGCATAATAAGCACTTGTAAAAGAACACAATCACTTGCAGAAAGCAGTCGGTGTTTGTTTGGAATGAGTTTGTGCTTAATGTCTGGAGCATGTGCAAATGCATATGTACAGTTCGACCAATCAGCAGAGACTTAGGCTCTAACACAGCTTTAAGTGTGGATTCAGCTAATCCAAAAATAGTTTTCTCTTCTCCATGTACAGTTTTGTAAGTATCACCCCTGAAAGGACCTAAACACCACTATTAATGTAAAAATCCCTCAAAATTCTACTGCACCCTTTCAAATGAGAAGTGAACTGGGATGTTTGTCGTAGAGTAGATTAGTATTAGAGTAGATATTTTGCCAGTGACTGATGTTTTTAATGTCACAGCTTGGTATTGTTATAATTCATCACATTTACAGCTCATGTAATTCACTGCTCACTGTCTGCCATAAGCCAATGTGATGAATGGGAATGCAAACCGATAGCCTTAAAGGGATAGTTCACTTTGAAATTAATTTTTGGTATGTTTTAGGTTACTTCAAGGGCATCCAAGATGTAGGTGTTTTTATTTCTGCAGTATTTTCAATTTTGATATTTTTAGGTCAAACTGTTCGTCTATCAGTCATATAATGGAGGTGTATGGTGCATACACAGAGAAGTCCAAATTAAACATGATTTAATGACTCGTAAATGTAAGTACACATTGATGGCCTAAGACACAAAACGAGCGGTTTGTGTGAGTAAACGAACAGTATTTATATCGTTTTTAACTCTTGTAACCACAGCCACGTCCAAGTGATCTGAGGTCGCTCGTTTCGTGTCTTAGCCCATCAATGTGTACTTACATTTACGAGTCATTAAATCATGTTTAATTTGGACTTCTCTGTGCATGCTCTTTGAGGTGGTGACCATAGACCTCCATTATATGACTGACAGACAAGAACGGTTTGACCTAAAAATATCTACTGGGGAAACAAAGACTATTACATCTTGGATGCCCTTGAGGTAAGCTAAAACATACCAAAAATTAATTTCAAAGTAAACTATCCCTTTAACACCATAGTACTAAGTGGTAAATTTGGGAATGGGCAGTTAAAAAAAGTCTTACATTAATACAATATGTATTTGTGTTTGAAAACAAAACAAAGTGTCCGCCATTTTTTATTGAGCATCAATTGAGTATATTCTCTGACCTAGTGTTTTTAGTGGCCATAACCACTATCATACGTCTGCAGTTTCATCAGTTTTACATTCATATTGCTCACTTGCCATATAAGCTAAAAAGACTTCAGGACTCCAGTATATCTGACGTGAGAGACACTGACCCTTAAATCTGCACAGCAGGCTTTAAAACATGAAACTACAAACATGAAGCTACTACATTAGTGTACAGTTTACACACACACGTCAATTTTACCACAGACAGCTGTGGCCGTACAAAATATGTTGATCCGTAAAACAGCACAATCTTAATAAATAATATTTAAAAAACGTATACAGCATCTCACACCTGATCTATTTGTTTCGTCATAAATTATAATGTCTATATGCTTTGTTTATTGGACAGGATCTGAGACGGCTTGAAAGAAACATCTATCCGAAGAACGACATTTAACATTTACCTATATTCATTTTCAACATCGTTACTGACACAAAACGCAACCGAACAGAGCCACACATAGATGTGTATTACAGTGCTTTGCGGGTATTTGAAGCATGATGGGTTTAGGTTGAACTTCATTTGTTATTCTGAAAGATGCCGAAAGCTTGTGACCGCTTACCACCCCCGTTTCTAAAAGATCTACACACCACAGTGAGCCTCAATAAATAAATAAATAAATATGACAAATAAAAATCAAACACACACTATGAGAGCCAGTTAAAGAAAGAAAGAAGCCTATGATAAGGCCATAAGAATCATGCGTGATTGGTTTCCCAGCTGGCAGTCTACCAGTCTTCAACAGACGCCAGGCGGGTTTGCTCTTTCGCCTGCGGTCCGACAGCCACATGATAGAAGATAAAGAGGTGGTGTGTGTCCTTACGAGAGCGCGCCCCGACTGTACGCCGCGCGGCTGTAACTAGTGCTTCACACACTTTCACATCGGTGTCTCTCGAGGAACTCTTATGAGCACATCGACTGTCCACTGCGAAGGGCTGCTTATGAAAATGCTGAGAATAAGACATATGATTCATGAAAATAACATAAACGAACTTATACACATACATATATGTATAAGTTTATATAAAGATTTGAACGGAAAATTCTCTTCTGCTCACCAAGGATGCTTTTTATTTAAACAAAAACGCAGTAAAAACTATAATACTGTGAAATATTATTACAATTAAAGTAACTTTTAACTGAAAATAACTGATGTGTAAAAATGTGATGTAAAGTTGAATTTTAAGCATCATTGTCACATGATCCTTCAGAAATCATTCTAATATGCCGATTTGCCGCTCAAGAAACATTATCGTCAATGTTGAAAATCAATATTTTTGTGGAAAACGTTATCATTTTTTTGTTCAGGATTCTTTGATGATGTCAAAAGAACAGCATTTTTTTTAAAATTGAAATCTTTTGTAACATTATAAATGTGTTTACCGTCACTTTTGATCAATTTAATGAATCCTTGCTGAAAAGAAGTATTAATCTCTTCGGTAACACTTTACAATAAGGTTCATTAGATAACTACCTTAGTTAACAAACTAAAAATGAACAATACTTCTTTAGCATCTTAATAATTTCAACATTTACCAACACATTATTAAAATCAAAGGTTGTATTAGTTGACATTAGTTAATGCACTGTGAACTAACGTGAACAAACAATTAACAACAGTATTTGTATTAACTAACATTAACAAAGATAAATAAATAAAGTTGCTCTTGTTAGTCTTGTTAGTAAGTTAACTACCCCTAATGAACCTTATTGTAAAGTGTTACAATTTCTTAAAAAAGAGAAAAAAAACAGTAACTCTACATAAGGTCTCATTTGTTAGCATTAGTTAATGCATTGATTACCCAGAACATACAATGACCAATATATTTTTAGAGCATTCATTAACCTTTGTCTGTGTTCGTAAATAAAAATCTATATGTTAGTTCACAGTGTATTAACTAAAGTTACAACTTTTCAGAACTCAACGAGCGCAATGCTGAAAGGCTAAAAAAGGTCTATATAGGCTTCATAAATATATCATAGATATAATCCTCATTTTTGCTTTTCCTAACCTGTTGATGGACATTCATGAAGTCATCTACAGCCTGCAGGACAGCTAGCAGTTCTGTGTAGGACAAACACACACAGGCACACTGCGTCACAGGTGATTTACTTGACTAAACAAATATCAAGATAGACTACATTAGATCTGTTGTTCAAGAGCAGTTCTACAGGTACAGGGAGGGAGAGAGAGAGAGAGAGAGAGAGAGAGAGAGAAATGGTCGTGCTATGACTTCAAATGGATCAAATTGAGCATGTTAATCAACATTAGTCATGGTTCGCAGTCCTAATTTAGCTTCTCATGACCATCTTCCACCCTCCCTGACACCATCTCTTCTGCTCTGACTGTAAGACTTCATTATTTAGGACTAGAATATCTTTAAAGGGGTGGTTTACTGCTTTTTTCTTTACATGATTGTGTTTATTGGGTGCAATTTATACAATTATTATTAATACAACATTTATCAAATTTCATCTTTATTGTAAGCCGCTTTCTCCTCTGTCATTTGAACGACCGGTTGACTATGAAACCACTCCCTCCACTCCATTGGTTAGTTTGGGTTTGTTCCTTATAAAACCCGGGAAGTATCTTGTTGTAGTCCTATTCGAGTCGTTTTTGAAGGCATTAAACTTCCTGTTTTTTAAAAGACGATATCTCTGCTTATGTTGAACTTTCAGCGCTGCAACTTAGCAGATACTGTTCATGCACCAATAGCAACATTACACACTATTTAAAATCAAAAAAGTGAAATCGCAATCAACCACCCCTTTAAGGTCCATCACATTTCTTACCGAGTGTTGTCTCTCTGTTTTGGGCCGTAGAGGTTCAGACTGCTGCCGAATGGGACCTACGGTGAAACGGATGACTGTTAAAGCCTGGACACAAATACAAACTATATAAACTCTACCACAGTGACAAGGCCAGAAATCACAAAAACATATGAGGAATACTCAACAACAGTTCAAAATGTTTTTGGTAATAGAAATGAAGCTGAAATAAAATATTACATGAAAAGCTTAAACTTAAAAAAACTGAAAATGAAAAAAGACAAAACACAAAACAAAAGTAATAAAAGCTAAAATTAAAATGAAAACTGAAAATATAAAAATAAATGCCAATTGAAAAATATCAATAAATAATCAAGTACATCTACACAATCCAGTGGCAAACTTCTTTAATTATGGTCAAAATAGGTTAAAACAGCTCTCCAATGTTTTCCAATTTGTTATATATCTCACTTCTTAAAGTAAAAATGCAATATCACAGTGAGAAGTGGTGATTTTGTTTGTGATATATAACGATTCTGTTTTTTATATTTTTTACTATAAGTTGCATTTCCACATTTGACAGATGCTTTTATCTCTGGGCATCAAACACATGACCTTGGCATTGTTAGCATCATGCACTACTGTTTGAGCTACAGGGATGCTAATGCTAAAGAGCGGTCAACATATTTCTGGCCTCCTCAATGTAGCATTTAGACGCATAAAAACCCAATAACTTTTTTCATAGTCAAACATTTCAATCATAAGTAATCCTGATCATATCTGTTCACATGTTTGTTAACCCTCACCATGTGAACTGCTCTGACTAGCGCTACCAGAGCCGTCTTCCAACCACACGGCGCTGTATGAAAATGAATCTCGTTTGTGAGGCGTACCGGCTGACGACAGACTGTCCTGTGTTCCAGAAAAAAAGACAAACATGCAAAACAACATAACCAGTCAGTCTTGCCAAAATTATCTAGGTGTACTGATGTTTCGCTCAGGTGATTAAATGCAAATTCCAATACTCCCATATGCATTTGGATGCAAATAGTACAAGCGTTTAAATACAGGTCGCGTTAGTTTTAATGTATTTGTATGTACTAGAACGATCTGAGCACAATGCAGCTATGGAATCATGTATTAATGAGTCATATGTGTACAGTATGTGGCCGCACCAGTCCCGTGTCGTACTCCTCTGTCGCTTCATGTTGCTGCTCGTTCTCCTCCACCACACTGGTGAAGCTGCTGGCATTGGACGAGGAGCGAGAAAGGTCCTGGGACTCTGGGATAGAAGGAGCTCGACAGCACAGGGCGGAACTACAGTACAAACACACACACACACTCGAATGAACCTGAAATAATTAACTAACCACCCTTAAAGTGCCACTATTATGCTTTTTTGGATATTAACTTTCATGTAGTGTGTGATATATATATATAGCTGTTTGTGGATGTAAAAGGTCTGCAAAGCTTCAAAGATCAAATTGCAGGACAAATGGAGTTTTTGTCGCCCAAAAGAAAGAAAAGATTTCAAAGGTTTCCAACACTTCTGCATAATGGCAGTCAATGGTCTTCATTGGCTGCCTGTGAACAACATCTACTCTCTCAAACACTGTAGTTGTATCTGAGGACTGGAAGAGTTTGGTTCATGTTGTTGACATGTCGAGAAGCCACTGTTTTCTGCACTGCTAAAGCAAATCCACTTTGCATGCACTTCCAAAGGATTAGGACTCAGGCTCAAATTGTTCCGATAAAACCGGCACCATCGTAAATGTTCGTATCACTGTGTATCAAGTGCTGAGGAAACCTCCGGGGCTGAAATTTAGATATGGTAATGGCCGTTTAGTGTCCGACACGTTAGACCGATCACAACAGACTGGGCTGTCTGACCAATCAGAGTAGAGATCAATCCTTGTTCGAACCGGTTCAGACACTGTGAGAAAAGAGGTGATGCTGCAATCTAAGTAAACCTATTGTAGGAGACCAGGAGCCTTTAAAATAGCATAATGGGGCACTTTAAGCACACATGGTTAATGATTAGATCTTCTTTTTGATTTCAATCAACATTTCACCAAACACAACTAATCTGCACTTTAAAAGCAAAAGCTGCTCGCTTTTTGACCTTTGCACAACTCTGTCCATGTGGTTAAAAGGTGTTGCTTGGGCTGTATTTTGCTATTGCATAATGATCTGATAGAATCATGGGCCACATTCATGTTAGGTGATTGCAGATGTTTCTCAACACATTCATCGCAGTTTAAAGGAGTTGTATTACTCATTGACAAACTAGTAAATCTATAACAATTGTTTGAACTAATATAATGGAAAGCAAATATCTATTATTTGCAGTTGGGAGTGGTTCTGTGTAAAGTTTGAACCTATTTAAGGAGCGGTCCAAGAGCAACTGCAATGGTCCTCTTTGAACAAGCTAACTAACCTCAGGTTAGAATCTATTTACTTCCTACACATTTTGATGCACATAGAATACTATTTAGAAATTTGAGGTCAGTATAATTTTTGGTGATTTTGATTGTGATTTTGATGGGGTTGATGATTTTTTAAAGTAGTGTATGTGTGTATACACACATTCTTATAACAATAATTTAAAAAAGTACATAAAAGACAATGAATTCACATTATAATATACATCTTTCCTGGAATGTAAAAATCAGATCATATAAAAAATTAGTGCCGTAGTTAAAACTAGACATCCAGATACACTGCAGATATACATGCAAACACACGTCAGTGTTTTGACTGGTGCTCACCCAAGCTTGGTGATCTGCATCTCAGGTGAGCTCTGATTGGACCAGTTGTCTAATCTGAGGTCTTGAAGGGTGTGTCCACCATCAGATGCCCTCTGTGGACTCGGGGACACCTCTCGACTACTGGAACATAATGATTAATACATCTTAAAAATTGTTTTCAGAACTTCCGTTTTTGAGTTAAACTTAACATGACACATAACAAAAAAAAATATTAATTTTCAGATACTTACTGACCTTAACACACAGTAATGAGTGTGTTATCTTTTAATATTTCCTGTTTTATGGTTTTCTTGTCAACAAGACAACTTCATGCATGTTGGTTATAACACCATAAGTTAAAATTAGTCGACAGCTTTCAAATATTACTATTACTTCTAAAACAGGTTTTATTAAAGGGATAGTTCACCCAAAAATGAAAATTCTGTCATCATTTACTCACCCTCAAATTGTTCCAAACCTGTATAAAATTGAACACAAAGGAAGATATTTTGAAGAAAGTTTGTACCCAGGCATCATTGACTTCCATGGTGTTTTTAATTTATTTATTTATTTATTTATTTATTTTTTTCAGTTTCCCACATTCTTCTAAATATCTTCCTTTATGTTCAACAGAACAAAGAAATTTATACAGGTTTGAAACAACATGAGGGTGAGTAAATGACAGAATTTATTTTTTTTATGGAAAACTACTTAAAATGACTTTCCCCAAAAAATGTCTGCCTTTTATTTATTTTTTGTTATGAAGACAGAATGTCCATCTTAATTTTTTTTAAGCTTAATTAAGGTTTCTTACTTTCTAAACCTCACCATGGCTTCAACATGAAATACTCTCAACTTTTCCCTACAACTGTCAGATCATCTTACCTTCTCTCCTGAACCTCTTGTATATTCTCAATCCCAATGGCACTGCTCCTTCTGGAACTGAACGGACCAGATTTCTTACGGGTTGGGCTTTTCCCAGGAATAATCAGTGACTGTGGAGAAATCACATTTGGGTCAGATTTTGATTCAAATTATTAGCCAGTTCCACTACATAATTTCTTCAATATATGCATTTTTATCTTTATTCATTTTAAGGCGATTTTATATGCATTTTTTTATTATTATTATGCGAGCAAAATTTGAATTACCATTATTTATGAAATGTTTTGAGTAAATCAACTTGCTGTGCTTGATATTGTCATTAGGGGGCTTATAGATTTATGATTAAACACAAAGGAATCAGGTATGATATCAGGTAAAAGCAAAGCAGAAACTGGATTATCAGCGCAACACACTCCACCTCAGGTTACTTAAGAAGATTGACCCTGTAATTGTATGTATTGTATATTGCAATAATATCACAATAATAGAACATGCTGTAAAAAAACACTTTTTTAATGGAATGAATATAAAAGTAATAATTTTTTAAGCTGTAACTCTTAAACTGAAGAACTAGAACTAGGCCCCAGTTACCACTTATTCTTTGAGCACTCTTATTTTTATTATTATGAATAATAAAAAGGAATGAGCCTTTCAATTTCATAAGAGTTGTTGATTAATTTAATTTGATCCTAAGTGTAAGTAAATAAGTCTTGCGGTGTAAATGCAGCCTAGATGACCTTGAAAATCAGCCCAGAATGAAAAATCCTGGTTTAACCAAGCTGTCAGAAACTTTACAGTTTTGCAAACGTTTGATGTCTTTATCTGGTTTCTGGGACAGTTGTTGCAAACACACTAGCACATTCTCGGATGGCTAATAGGCTGTTATGTCAACCTGTCACGAAAGTCTCTCTGAGTTATTGCTGTTGCTCTTGTTGTCATGGCGACGGAGATGGGACGGTCACTTGTGGAGAGCCCCATCTGTTCCACCGACCCCCATCCAGACAGATCATAAGAGCTGATTACACATCAGTTTTTCTCTCTTTTAATGCTGAAATGATGAAGATCAGAAATGGCAGGAGAAGACCTGGTCTACCATCAGCACAGATGTGCCATGATGACACGAGCACTCAAGGGTCAAACCCACTCGAAGGGCACAGCGAATGCCAGCTGCGACCCGGATCAGAGGGCATGAAGACCGGCACAAACTACAGCTGGCACTCTGTTTTGGGGCATCTCGTGATAGACTGATTTTTTTTTTATCAAGTAGTTGTGTCTTTTTAACTATTTAAGGTCCACGGGCATCCAGAAGGGTCTTCATACTCACAATTCCAGGGGTTTTGGGAGTTTCTGGAGGGTTGTTGGTAAAGCTTCCACTGTGGCTTGTGGAGACGGTGTGCGGTTTCTTGTTACTGAGGCCCATAGCATCCATAGATTGACTTCTATTGCGGATAACTCGCTAGAAAGAGAAAAATGATGCATATGCATCACTGCAACGCAACACTAGAGGGCACAAGAACTGCTTACATGACAGACAGGAGAGCTAGAGAGAGCAAAGGACAGTGAAACGCAGAAAGTGGCTTTAGACTTGCATACTACATACATTTACTGCAGTATGTATATACTGTGAGATATACAAGGATTTTCTGTATGTGCAGAATAGCAGATGAGCTTCATTTGCCAAAATGTAGTCCATGTGAGTGTGTGAACACTGTAATCCACAAAGCAATGAGCTCAATTTCACCCTGCATTTCCAGTGTGTGAGTTAATTGACTAATTTACTTACCGTAAGACGTTTTACAAAAAATTACAGCAAAACTGTTGCATACTGTTGTTTGAAACTTTTATTTGTTCCATAATGCTTACTGTTTAACATCCAAACGTTTGAGGTCAGTACACTTTTTTTTTTTGGAAGAAATTAATACTTTTATTTATCAAGAATGGATTAAATTGATCAAAAAGTTATAGTAAATGCATTTAAAATGTTACAAAAGATTTCTTTTTTAAATGAATGTTGTTTTTAAACTTTCTATTTATCAAATACTAAACAAAAGTATTCCACAAAAATATTAGGCAGCACAACTGTTTCCAACATTGATAATAATAAGAAATGTTTCTTGAGCACCAAATCCTAATCTCAGGATGAATAATATACCAATTGGCATTTCTGCTATTCACCAGAGCCCATTTTTCAGTAATTAATTGAACAAATACAAATCCTTATTATTAGTTAGAGCAGTGGTTCCCAAACTTTTTAGAGTGGCATATTCCCTGAGGCATTTAACATCCTTCTGCGTACCCACCTCTCTTCAACTTAGACAGCACTCGTGCCTTTTCCATTAAAGGACAATATTTGCCCCAGGGGGTGGAGCTGGGTAGGTTTAGGGGTGGGTTTATGTATCAGGGGGTGGAGTTGGCTAGGTTTAGGGGTGGGCTTAGGGATCAGGGGGTGGAGCTGGTTAGGTTTAGGTATTTGTAAGGTGGGAGGAGTTGGATCTGGATCCGACTCCTCCTCGTGGATTTCGTGTTCTGCAGTGAGGACCATCTCAAAAATCCTGCCAATAGAGTGTTTAAAATGTAGGCCAACATCACTTTTAATTATCATTTTGTTTGTTGTATGAGATCAGTGTCACAATTGCAATAGTGTGGATATGAGGAAAAATTGCATTCTTGCTCATATAATATTTTATCAAAATGATAAAACAAGAACTCACTCAGGGGGAAACAGGTTTTTGTATTGAAGAGAGTTTGAGTCTTAAATCGATCTCTATGCACTCTCTGTTCCTATGTTTGTTCTTCATGCTAGTAAGTGCCAAAACCCCACTTTTACTTCTACATTGTTATTTTCAGGTGGGGTAGAATTAAATGAATGGCGAAATTCAGCATTTTGTTTGCGTACCCCCCTCGAGTTAGTGATTTTGGGAACCATTGAGTTAGAGATTTAAATGGATTCTACCTTGAAAGACTCAAAGAAGCCACCACCTCCGCCTCCACCATTCTCCAGTTTGTCGTCATCTCCTCCCAGTCCCATCATGGACTGGCTGTTCACATGCAGCTCCTCATATAAAGTCTCCAGCAGAGCAGAACGTGTCCTCTCCTGGACAACAAAAACATTTTTAATGTAGAACGCAAGCCGATGCTCCCACACAACCAAACATTTATGCCCTTCTCACCTCCAGCTTTGCAAACTTCTCTGCTTTATAGCAGTAATATTCAGCATTGATCAGTTTGGTCAAGAGGAACTCGTGAAACTCCGGACTCTAAGCAAAACACAATTAACAGTGAACAAATTAGATTATCAAATTATATATCAATTCAGTAAGTTATTAATTCACCAATTCATATTGCTTACAATTAAGCTAGCAATCTATATTTGCAGAAGAATTGTTTATATTGATTCCATTACTAACTAAATGTATTGCTCATCACCAAGGCTTTTTCATAATTAAACAGTAAGACGTTCCTGTAGTCATATACAGACATGAAAATTTAAATTTTCCACATTTTCAATGCTAATTTTTAAGGGAATTTTTATGAATGCTGGCTGAAGATATGCACCTTTTTAAAGACAGCTGGGTCTGGGAGGGCAGGACCAAAGAAAGGCACATCATCTCTCGCCGTCACAGATACCTATAATAACATAAAAAATTTATATCAGATATCAGGAAAGCTTTCAAACTGATCTTTAATTCTCTATACACAATAAGCTATAAGTGACTAATATATTATATTGGGAATCATCATCGCATATTCATTAGAACAAAAATCCTGAATCAAAACAATCACTCCAAGTATGTGAGGAATTCCTATAACAAAAAAATGACTTATTCAGTTATATCCACGGCCCAAGCTTCAGTTTGAATGATTCAAACATGATTAATGAGTGAATTACCTTATAGAGGACGTTCTCAGTGCAGGCGTTCTCCACTTGCACCACTATGTAAGCATGAAGGAAGTTTGATGCAATCATATCTGGTACAAATGGTGTATTTTCTTCTTGGAATACAATTGCCACAATGTCATTTCCTATATGCCTCTTCCTCTGGAGCTGAAATCAAGCCAACAAAACTGTGAAGTAATAAGAGGACGCTGCCCGTAAGGTCTTTACAGACAATTTTAAATAAGAAACAGACCAATCGCTTGAAAAAAATAGTTTGTGGTCTCTAACAGAATCACTGTTTTTGCAGTTTGTGAGGTATATTATACAACTTTCGTGCAACTTAAACACATTCCCTTGTTGAATTAGAAGTTTACTTTTAATTTTGCATCAAACATTTTGAACCAATACTAGTTTTTTGGTTAAACGTTTTGGGCCAGTCAGAGCCTGAATTAAAAAAGTTTTTTGGGATTAATCATACTGTTAATTCACATAAACATATGTTTATTTAGTTATGAGTAGTCTTTATGAGTGTCTTCAGTTATTGTGAATGAAAATTTGCTATTAATTTTTTTTTTATTAAAAATAATAGTCGGCCATTAGTTTTATCTAACAATGTAATTTTCACAAACCAGATACTAGATTCAAAAACTTGATAAACTAAACATTAAAACAAGAGAATCTCACAAGGAAAATGCATAAAGAATATGATTTTGCATGTTGTGTTATTAGCATATTACTTGTTGCACTACAGTTTTTCATTTGATTTTAGGGTGAAGTATGACCTGGTAAGTTCTTGATATGCTTTGTGAGATTCCAAAGACTTATTATGTCCTAAATTTCCCACAAAATAACAATATCGGATCAAAATATTATACATATTGCAGACTGATTTGTGTTTTATTACACCAATGATGTCAAAGCCCTGAATTTCAGAAAAATAATTACATTTATACTTGATTTAACATGCGACAAAAGAGTAATAGCATTCTGCAGGGTGTCAATTTTATCTCCCATAAACCTTCAAATGTTTATCCGATTAGCTTTCCTCTGCTCACTCGCTCTCTTCACAGCTGGCTCATAAATACTTATTAGAGAGCACTGTCATAACAGAAAAATGGTTCATAGACATTCACAGGTTCAAAAGAAAACTGATTGTCTTTATCATCAAAGTGTTCACGAAATTAATAAGACATACGCAAGCATGTTTACAGCCCTGTGCCAAACATAGTCAGATAGAAACAAACCATTTTAAGGCAAAAACTAATTTGTCGCTGCCAGTCTGGAGGCCATTACCATATCACTATACAGTAGCTCTCTTATAACATCATATCTGGTACAATAGCGATTAAAAAGCAGCAGGTGATGAGTCTGTACCCATATGTTAGCTCTGGCCTCTGAGGTACCATACTGAATAGGGTATGTTTTAGTGGCCAGCATTGTAAGAGGGCAGTCTGTGCTGAAACCCCAAGGTGATGTTCTCCCTGAGCAGAGCAAAACATGCATGACAACAGATGGCTATCCAGGATCAGTCTTTTGCACTGTGTGGTTTGTTTGCTAATTAACAGAGCATTCTGTTGGTCGGTGTATTTGGCCAGCAGAGGGAAAGCATCTCTAGGGGGTGCAACTGGTTACCCAAAACTAACACTAACTGTGACATAAAACAATATTCCAGAATGTTACTGGTTTGTCATAAAGGTGCTTATGTATTTATCCATATTTACCCACCTTCTAAGGGTGATCAAAGGTTGATTTAATTAAAGGGGTCATGACGTTTTTTAATTTTTTTAAAATTTTCATGTTAAAAACAATTATATATGCGGGAATACTTTGTCTTACCTGCTGGGGATCACCTTCGGTGTATGGTAGCTTTGTGGACACGTGGAACATTATCTCTTTATTGTGGAAGTTGTGGTAGACTGACTCGGTTCCTGTCTGGCCGTGTGTAACATCCAGGCCACCTCGAAAGCTGCATTAAGAGAGAAGACCAATTATTTATTAAGATTAATATATTGTTTTAAACTCAAATATACCACATGTTGTGATATACAAACAATGCTTTTTTGGTCCTGTGAACATTCAAAACAAACAATTACAGCTGTTACTCAACATTTAGTCCTGACCTAGGCCTGAAATCAAAGAAAATTGAACAACTCTCCACCTAAAATCTAAAATTGGCCAAAACAAATGTTGGTCCAGGAGCAAGTCCTAGATGAGTAAACCATGTACTGTTTGTCTATATACCCTTTAAAATCATGAAGTTCAATCTTCTCTCCCAAGAACTCCAGAAACTCAACAAAAGCTGGACTTTCCTCATTGTTTCCAAATAGCTCCTCTTCTGTTGTCTGTACAAGAGAGAATGTATTTGGGCCACAAGTTTCACAATTTAAATAAATTAAGCATGGTGCGAAACAATGAAAGGTGACCTGACCTGGGCAAATTTCTGATAGATGACTCCAAACTTGAAGTTGTTATTGATGACGTGCTCATCAAAGCTCACAATGAGTCTGGATGCCTTGAAACGGGTTATAAATAAGGGTGTGTGTATGAATATTGGAAGGTTTTTATTTTATTTTATTGTTTTTTTTTTGTTTTGTTTTTTTTGGTGTGTCTGTTCCAGCTTACCTTTGGGTATAAGACGGGATAAAATCTGTCCACATTCACCTCTTCACAGACAAGCTTGGGAATAAATAAATAAATAATAAAATAAATGAAAATAGTGATTTATCTCAATTACATATCTCTAATCAAATTATTTTATCTAATTACAAATGTTGTCAACTTAATTTACAACAAAAAGTGATGCAAATAGACAAGTGTATATTCTCATTGAGATAAAATAAATTGAAAAAAAAAATCACTTTTTGTAACATCTCATTTGCATTGGATATTGGCATGTGGAATTAATTCATGTAAATGTATAATTACAAAAAAATCATTATAAATCTATAAAATTAATAAATGCATCTGCATGCCATGTAATTATTTTGAATAAATAAATTCAACAAAAAATAATTCTTCTCTTCACAAGCTACCTTTGCCATCTGGACAACATTAGGGAACTCGGTCAGACAAGAAATAGGGATCACATCATGGTAGGTTTTAAACTTTGACCTAGAATAAATAGACGAGAATAGAATTATAAAATTTACTCAATTGCCCTGTTTTAAAGTCACTTTGGATATAAGTGTCTTCTAAATGCACAAACATATAAATGTGATGATAAAAATGTTATATTTAGCATGCAGGAAGGCAAAAACAGACAGACAGAGAGATGAATGGTAGTTCGTTCAAAAAGTATAGCCATGTGAATCACTCCAGCATTCACAGGTGCCCTTGTCAATTATTTTACAGCCAGCACGTAACATTCAAAGAGTCCCTGAAGAGCTCCCTTCATAAAAAAGAGAAGCTTTTTAGATCAGCTTCTTTCTGACATGTACACGGCCAGGGCTATTGTTCTCATCCCATCCCCATCATTAAAGGGCCTCAAGACAGGCTGTGGGTTATATAAGAATAGATGTGCCCTTGTGTTCCTGCTGCATATTTAGAGCACTCAAGTCAGACTGGCTTCGAGAGAATATATAACAGAGGACAGTGGGTGTGATTTTTTTTTGGGAACGGGGTGTGCACCATTCAGGTCTGAATTGAGAATTGAGAGTAGAAAAAAGGATGCAGAATTGTAAATCGAATGTAAGGAAGTAGCATTAATAGGAAATGAATGTGTCTTCTGAGAAACGGAGATGCAGATTTTGTGGCTTTTGTGTCCTTTCACCATGCAATAAATCAGAACGTATTTTAGAAGAAAATAATCTGTGACAAAAGTATTAATGAAACATAACTGAGAATTTTCATCAGGGAAGAGTCGAGAGTGTGTGTGTGTGTGTGTGTGTGTGTGTGTTTGAAGTACCTAAACAACAGTCGAAGGTGCTCCTGGTCTCCAATCACATCATACTTCACAGAGAAGACCAAGTGTCCCAGGGCGCTGTCCACGGAGTAATAATTAAAGTGTTCCTGTGGGAAGAGGAATAAACAGACACAAACTCTCAGAGAGACTCTTTACTTCACAGATTGCTAAGCTCTGACCCTAATAGACAGCAAGCTCAAAGAGTATTATCACTGCAGAGGGAAATGACAATAATGGCAATAAAGGACAGAACAACCAACTCAAACCTTCCTGTTTACATTAGAATCCTCCATTCATTTATTCATTGGTGAGAAAACAGTCCTGACTTAATTTTGGGATTGAACTCCAGAATGTTGTGGATGGATGGATGGATGGATGGATGGATGGATGGATGGATGGATGGATGGATGGATGGATGGATGGATGGATGGATGGATGGATGGATGGATGGATGGATGGATGGATGGATGGATGAGTGGGTAAGTGGATGGATGGATAAGTGGATGGATGGATGGATGGATGGATGGGTAAGTGGATGGATGGATGGATGGATGGATGGATGGATGGATGGATGGATGGATGGATGGATGGATGGATGGATGGATGGATGGATGGATGGATGGATGGATGAGTGGGTAAGTGGATGGATGGATGGATGGATCGATAAGTGGGGGGATGGATGGGTTAGTGGATGGATGGATGGATGGATGGATGGATGGATGGATGGATGGATGGATGGATGGATGGATGGATGGATGGGTAAGTGGATGGATGGATGGGTGGATGGATGGATGGGTAAGTGGATGGATGGATGGATGGATGGATGGATGGATGGATGGATGGATGGATGGATGGATGGATGGGTAAGTGGATGGATGGATGAGTGGGTAAGTGGATGGATGGATGGATGGATGGATAAGTGGGGGGATGGATGGGTTAGTGGATGGATGGATGGATGGGTTAGTGGATGGATGGATGGATGGATGGATGGATGGATGGATGGATGGATGGGTAAGTGGATGGATGGATGGGTGGATGGATGGGTAAGTGGATGGATGGATGGATGGATGGATGGATTGATTGATTGATCTAACTAATGGACAAGACAGACAGACAGACAGATCTAACCTTGCCCAGGAAGTGTTTCCTGTAGATCTTGGCTATGCTGTTGGTCTCGAGTTTATCCTGTGATGCTGGGCAAGGGGGCGGTTCCTCTGGTGAGGAGGAGGAGCCTAAATCATGATTGGTCCCTTCAATCCAGTAACCCCCAAACTGGGGCAGCAGAATCAGTGGTAAAGAACCAGTACGCCCCAATACCTGCCAATCCACAAAAACGTATTTAACAACCAGTGCAACAAGAAAACACATTCATATTTACATATAAAAAAAACAAACAAGTTTGCAACCTCATGGACGCTGGGATATGGAATGTAGTCTTCCTCTGTCTGTGGAAGCAATAGAGAGAGATTAAATATTATGAGCCCTTCATTCGATTCAATTTAAAGTGCAGATGAAAGAAATATAAAAGGTACATGAAGAGTAAAAGCCCTTAAACGCAGAGCTCCAGTCTAGACCTGCGGAGACTCACGAATCCAAACAAACCCTGAACCACATACAACATTCACAAAGCCTGAGGTGAGCACATCTGATCACATGTTCTGCTGTTTTATGCTACCAGATGTGGCCTTAAACGCATGGAACAATAACAGTACATCTCTATATTTATGTAAAGACTTCTAGGGAATTTATATTTTGAGTTTAATATGTGATTCACCTTTTTAAGCATTACATTGCAAGTAAGTTTGTGTACAAGTGCTCAAAATAAGCCAATGGTGCAAGAACAAAAACAAAATAAATGTAATTTAAAAAGAAAACAAATTTATTTTTTCTTGTTAATTGTTTGACTCAATGTTGCATTGTTTAAAACAGACATTGATCTGCTGCTTGTCAAGGAGTTGAACTATTTTTAACCCATCAAGGCAGCATCTTAAAAATTTGCTATGCTTATGGCACAAGATGCTGAAAAACATTGCCAAAAGGTATATTCATAGGCAGCATAATTATCCTACTTTTGGAACAGCCTTTTTTATGTCAGACGTGGCCCTGGGATGCATTCAAATATCAACATTTTAAGGCAACGGAGAATTTCTGAAATTTAAAGCTATGAGACCGAGGGTTAATGCGAAAACATCTGTCTGGAATAAAAGCAACATTGTGTTTTTCTGTGTGCATGTGATAAACAAAACGCTGATGGCAGGGACGGTCCTTGATGGCTATAACACTTGATGTGTGTTTATGTGGCTCTAAATATACACACTTACTTTGAGAGGAGGTGGAAGAGAACACCTCTGCTCCTCCATTCTACTGCTCTGTGTTTTTAAAAAGGGAGAGAATATTTAGTGCATACAGTTCATTTTAAAACATGCATTAAAATTCACATACTTTAATAGAATGGTAAATATCAGAAATTTGAAATTAATAACTTGAAATAATGCACATATTTGAGAATTCGCAGAAAATTGAAAACATGGTTAACATACACAATCTTTTTTATACAGATATTACACAGAGATAATTAGGACTGAAATATATTCTACGCAACGTAACCTATTCTAATCTATTCAATTTATTAAGCCATATAGACACTGGCATTGAAGTTGTTCTTGTTATAAGTGTATAAATAACAGAGATATTTGAAAGAAGCTCTATTGCTTTCTTTATGGACAGTACGGTTATCATTCATTTTGATATATTTTTTTTAAAAAGTAAGAATTTGTAATTATAGTTAAAGTTCAGAATAGGGCTGTCAAACGATTAATCGCATCCAAATTAAAAGTCTGTGTTTACGTAATATATTTGGGTGCACTGTATATGATTATTTTTTGTGTGTACACACACACACACACACACATATATATATATATATATATATATATAAATACACACATGCATGTATGTTTAAGAAAAAAATATTATGTACATAAAAAATAAAATATTCTCATGTGTATACTGTATATAGATTTATATATAATTATATATATATATATATATATATATATATATATGTATAAATTTTATATTTATATAATATAATTATATATAAATCTATATACAGTATATACATGAGAATATTTCTTAAATATATACAAGCATATATATTAAAAATAATTATACACAGTGAGTCCACCCACATATATTATTTAAACACAGACTTTTATTTTGGATGCAATTAATCACGATTAATCTTTCGACAGCCCTAGTTCAGAAGCATTGGAACATCTAAAATTGCAATGGTTCAACAAACCTATACATGCGTAGAGTATATTTCCAGCCCAACACGTCATCATTTCAACAGTTGAATGACCGAATAATGCAATTCATAGGTTTAAATGATAAAGTGGATATGGATTGAGTAGTGAAGTATTGAAAGAGAACCTCAGAATGCAGACGACAGGTAATTACAGTAATAATAAAGCAAAGACAAGGAAGGTGTCACAAAGTTAGAAGGTCATAAAAAGCAATAAACAAAACTGGATGAAAATGTGCACTTCTCACCTGCATTCGCTCTATCATTGCAATTATATCTGATGTCTGAGAATCAGGAGGAGAGAGAGAGGAGGATGAACACAATGATAAAGAGTGAGATCTGACAGTCTGCGAGTCCACTTGACATGATAACTCTCGGCTCTCTAAGGGACAGTGTAATGGACGGAGCTCTCTACTATACTTTGATCCAAAGATCAACAGGGCATCAATCTAGCCTTTCTCCCTATCATACGGCTGAACTCAATGAGAGATGAAGACTGTGAAACAGCGTAATTTAACACGGGGACAGAGCAGCTGTGGGTTTGAAGGATACGACCTGTCTAGCTACAGCTGCAGTGTCATATCTTTGAGCACACAAATCCGAATAAACCAGCATAAAGCCAACATAAATGAAGGGGAACGGTGTTCAGAATTCCCTGCCTGATTATTAGCATCACTCTTACTAATGCTCATACTTAGGGTTTGAACACATTTCTAAATCTAAATATTAAACACAACTCATCCTGCACTAAGTGATTGGATTTACAATTGTCGGTGATAGGTTAAAAAAAGGTAAGTAACCACCTAGCAACACTCAAAACACCCTGCAATCATCTAGTAATCATCTCACAGGCAAACACTACTGAAAAGATTTTAAAAAATCTAGTTTGTCAGAATGCAGTAGCATTTTTAATGTTTAAATCTGATAACTCAGATAAATACTTGCCAGTGATTGATTTTAATCAACAAGAAAACATGTTGTTCAGATTACCTTAAATGACTTCAATGTAACAACATGCTGTATTGAAACTGGAACTTTTCTCTGACTTGCAGATTCATCAAAAACAAGTGCACACACACACACACGCACACACTTGAGGTGATTTACAATTTATATGGTTTTAATATTAAGCTATAACTGGTTTCAACTATGCCACATTATGGCACAATTACGCCAAAATGTCCAGTTTGTCGAGTATCCTCATAAGAGCAGTTTTTAATGAACATAAAGAGTTGTAAAAAAATATGGAAAATATAGAGACACAGGAAATTATGACATTTATTACGCGTTTATATGAGGATTGTTAAAATTTTTAAGCCTAATAAATGTTTTTTTAAAAATGATAGCTTTCAATTACACTGTAATGTTGAATGGCTATAATTAATGTTTAAAATTGGGAGAAAAATTCATTTTCAAGGAGACAGCTGTATTAGTATCAAGTTTTTAAATGATAAAATATATATTAAAACTTTTTAATGTTTAATAAATGTTAATAAAAACACAAGTTTTTATGTGTTTTAATCTTAATCAGAGAAAAAAATGTATCGACTGACAGCACATTATAAATAATACATATGCTTTAGTTAGTTTTAATAAAACCCCCTGGGATTGGGACATAGGAGTGCCTGAACACCCAGTTAAACTATCTTTACATTTTATAACCCAACACTTCTTTGAGTTTGAATTAAGGCATTAATTAGTCTGCTTATTTAATAAACTGTTGGGTGATCCAATAATATATCACATTTCATGAGTTTTCTTTATCCCTATGAGGGTATATTTACAGCTAATGCACACTTGACTAATTAAAATGCTTAAGGTAATTTCACAAACAGTTATGAATCAACGAATTGCGAATTTTTTGTGAACAACGAATTTTTCATTGCTCAACATACAGTAAGTGTGAGAACTCTTTCTCAACAAAGACATCCTATAACATTATTTCATCACCATCTCGCACAGTACACTCTGTACAGATCCTAAGCAAGCATCTATGAATGAGAAACCCTTATCAGATGCAGAACAATACAATACTTTTTAAAATCATAATACAAATCTACAACAATCTTTTCATTTTGTACTGGGTCACAATCAAGAGGACATCTTGTCATTGTCCTTTTCATGACGATTTCTCCCCTTAATGGGAAAGAAAATTGCTTGTGAATTCAACAATAATATATTATTTAAATTGTGTTGCATTTATACATAATGATAATATCTGTTAAACTGTGTCTAGACAGCATGATTCTCATAAATGAATTGCAGAATGAGAAGAAAAATCATTTAAAAACGAAATTAAAAGTAAAACATCAGCACACATTCCAGTAAACAGAAACACAATCCCACATTACACTATTATGTCTACACAAACTAACCCTTGGTCTTCTTATATAAGCACGCAGATTTATACAAACTCCCACATTTCACTATGATTGATTATTTTCTCACGCGTTTCTAAAGTCTACTTACATCACTGAAGCGCCTGCGGTGCTGCATGGCAGCGAGTGCTGGACTACGAAACCTGTACATACTCTTAGCCATGATGAAGTCAGTTAAATCAGCCAAACCCTTTAGTGACCTGCAACGAAACACTCTTTCTCTCAATCTTCAGATGTACTGCTCATGAGAAAAGCAGCGGCAAAGGCAAGAAAAAGACTGACAGCTTCCTCAATTTGCAGCAACTTCCCGTATTTCAGTCAAGCGTGCCATACGAAACTCAAATTGAAGGAAATCACCGGTAACTGACGTGTGGATGTGTGTGTGTGTGTGTGTGAGGCCATGGGTACAGAAGCGTCATGCACATTCAAACCACAAATGCCCCCTCAGATTTACTAACCAAAGAACATATTCAATTAAATTCCAATTCAATTGTTAGTCCAAAATGCTGACAGAATTCTCCATTTATCAAAATGCCAAACGGCTCTTTTGAAAACTTTGAAGGTTCGCATGACTTCTAAAGCGAGTCTGTGAAAACTCTTGACTTTTGGATGACTTCAAGAGGTTAGTGCAATATCGGAAACAGGTGAGGTAATGCATGTTTGACAGCAATGCATCTGCAAGCCATTCTCCCAAATATCTAATATAATATATAAATGCAAATATGTCCCATTCCATAACAATGTCTGTCAGAAATACTTATAAAATCAGACTAAAAATGGTATATCATAATGATGGCATAATATCAGAGTTCATGAGAGATAATATGATTTCCTGTTTTCACTGTTGCACAACTATAATGCATTTTCCCACATAGTGTTGTGCAACAGCATGAAAGGCAGGCTGTTTAAAAACCTTAATGTAAGGCGAGAATGACATAAAAACAGCATTGAAAATGTCTGTAAAAGTGAATAATGTGCAACCAAAGTAGGATAAGCCTTGTTCAAAATGAACTACTGTGTTGTCTATCTTTTACATTCAAGAGGAACATGGTGTTGTTGTGGTAAAGCAGTCAAGTCTGAATGCTAATATTGCTCGGGGATTTGGAGGAATCGAACATATCCAAAACTTCTGATTCCAGGATCATCCCTGCCAGGATGATTCCCAGGGTCAAGGTGTTTACGAATGTCTGGGAAAGCCAGAATGTCATTCCTATGAGATAGGTTTCTAAACTATGTCTGATCCCAGAGGAGAAAAACATTATTTCTCAGAGAGTTTTCAGATCTATTTTCACATTAGTATCAACTAGTCTCAGATGTTTCGCCTAAAATTAAGTAGGACAAACACAAATAAACAGGAACGAGACAATTGATGGCAAACTGTAAGAGTAAAGAGCTGTATAATTAACGTGAACAGCATAGACGACGAGAAATCATTTAAAAATCTCAGAAATCTTGGCACCTTTTGCAACATTTTTAGATCTCTTCTGAAACTCTAGAGGTGTTTACTATAAATTACAAGCATATTTGTCTAAAGAGAAAAATCTGAGAAGCAGGACAGGACAGGAATGTTTTTGATGAAACATTCCAGGATTTTTCTCCATATAATGGACTTCACTGGGAACCAAAGGTTCAAGGTCCAAAAGACAGTTTCAGTGCAAACTGTTCAAAGGGCTTTAAACGATTCCAGACGATGAATAAGTGTCTTATCAAGTGAAAAGATCGCTCATTTAAAAAAAAACAAAGTTTAAGTTTTTTAAGCACAAATGCTCGACTTGCTCTGTTCTGTGATGCACGTTCGTGACTCTCCTGTTCAATCTCGTTTATCAAAATGAACAAATCTTTTTTCGTGTCATTTGGTTCATTGTTTAACTTGCTTTTTTGCACCCCTGTTATGTTCTCTTGCTAGATTTTGTTGCACTGCATTCAGATTGCACTCGGTAATTTCAGCACTTCGACTTATTTCTAAAGTTTTTTTAATCAAATATTTATATTTTGTTATTTCAATTAATGAAAATTATTTTTAATAGTTTTGGTTAACAACAACACTGATGAGGCAGGTGTTTTTTGAGGCAATCATATTAGTCATGAATGCCATGTGATGAATTACACTGCAGGGCAAATGATACATATTTGTACAATATATATATAGAAATATGTATACATAATGATACACATATTTCCACTCCATTTATCAGTGTCCATCTTGAACTGTGACATAAAAGGCAGTAGACAGGGAAAAAATTAGTCCATTTAATGCTTTATGAGCAGCACATAAACAAATATAATGAAACCTTTGCCATTTAAAAAGAAATCTCCATTTGTTCTCAAAAGGAACAACTGAGATATTAAAAAGAACTCATTTACAATCTGTTTTAGTTGATACCAGTACCAAATCAGCAGACCTTGTGTACAACAAATTCTTACTTTTGCATTATACAATATTGCTTACTATTAATAGTCAGGGAATACAACAAAACCATAATGCAAAGTCCATAATCTACAGGCAATAAACACTAAATTAAAAAAAAAATGCATCGGTAACTTGTTTACAATCCAATTTCACTTGTATCATGCAGAAACTAAATTCACAGCATTTATAAGCCCGGTGTGGCTCTACAGAGATGCTGAACTGATTGAGACACTTGGTGAAATACATAAATGCTTAACTACACAATCTAGAGCTAATCTTATTCTACTGCTCAAAATACCACTGGGACGCTAATCATTCTAGGACATCCCTAAACACGGACACTTCAGTCCTCCTGGTTCCCAGAAGCCCTTGTGCTAATGGCTCTCAGAGCTGCTCAGAGACACAGATGGGTTCAATTAAAAAGCACTTGGGTGTTAAATTAAGGAAATAGGTGTCCCCGGAGAAGAGCAAGCATTGGAGAAACAATGGCTCATCTTCAACAAATAAAACTAGCTAACGTCTTATTCAACAACTGATATTAACAGCCAAGTTAGCCCAGAAGACAAGCTCAGAGGCAAGAGAGGATGAGCCTCCTGAAAAACGTATTTAGCCTCCCTGGAAAGTCCAGTAATGAACCGCCACCAGTTCAGCTCATACTAAAAGGTGCCACTGCTATTGAAGTGCTTTAATTTGTGGTTCATCGGGAGATCTTGATGCCTGAAGGAGCTCGGATTTTATTTCAGATCACATTAGCATTCAGTTCCTCAAAGTATAATTTCTAAAGTTAAAATTGGATGTTGGTCCTCGAGGGGGAAATTGAGTGCTAGCGCAAAATTTTCTGGTTACACACTTCACATGCTAAGCATGAATTACTAAAGGGTAATTTCTATGGAGGATTAGGATTAGGAGTGCTGCCTAAAAATACAATGAAGGAATCAATTATGAATTCATAAAATAATAAATTAATACAATAATATGTTTTTTTCCACCCATGCTTGTCTCGATCTATTTGCCAATCAAGCAAAAAAAAAAAAAAAAAAAAAAAAAACCTCCATGTATATAAACTTGTCAATTTGAAGAGATTTATTAACAAAGTTTGGGCTCGGTAAGATATTTTAATGTTTTGATCCATTTATTGGATCAAATGTACAGTGAAAACAGCAATATTGTGAATAATTTTCTTCAGTGTCACATGATCCTCCAGAAATCATTCTAATTTAAATCTACAACAAATATTTCTTATCATCAATGTTGAAAACAGTCGTGCAGCTTAATATTTTGTGGGAATCACACTTGTCAGCAGTCTTAGAAAGTTTTAAATAAAAATCTGTCTTAACAGTAGCTTTTTATCAGTTAAATGCATCCCTACAGAATAATTTTTTTTTTTTAAAGTTACTAAATAATTTGATGACTGATTTCATCCTTTTATTTTTCGGTGGCACTCCAATAATCAAGTCTTCCACAGAAAACAGAACAATTAAAAAGATAGACAACAGAACAATTGAAAAGAAAGTTGGATATATGTAGTAAGCACAAACACAAAGAAGCATCTTATCTATTTGCAATAGTTGGTTGTCAAAGGAAAAGACAGTTGAACAGCAGGAAGAAATAAATGAGAAAAGGCAGTTGTTTGATATTCCTACCCCTTCTCCGATTGAATGCTGAAATATAACTGGATTAGAGGAAAGAGATCTTAAAATCTGCCAAACCTTTAGAAGAGTCGGAGCAGGTGATGGCGGAAAGGACTTGACCAAACCAGGACGTTCTAACGGGTCAGATATTCGCGGGATTCGGCCATCTTGTTTCCTGTGGACAAACAAAAAACCTTACAACTAAACCAACAACAACTCAAGCCAATCAGATCATTCACAATTTGTGTTCGTCTTTTGTGTGCAAGTGTTCGTCTGAAGATCCAATTAGAAATGCTCTGTCTAATCGACTGTTCCAGCTGAGGAATTGATTTGTTAGTAATAGTATGCAATCCCAGATGCTGAAGGAGACACAGGTGTGTGTGTGAGTGAATGTATACTGCAGTATGGGTCATTGACACACACCGCATGGAGTAGTACCAATCCCTCGGTTTTTGTTCCCTCCCTCTGTTGGCCTGTAATGTGACTCAAGCCAGTGGCTCAAACACATTATTTCGCTTCACATCGGATATTCTCAGCTCACGCAGCTTTTAACAGCCGATCCTAAATCAATTAAAACTCCCCTGCCATTTGGCACACAATCTGTTCCTCTATGCCATTCTGGACACAAATACAAATGTATTTCTGAAGGTATCGGTTTTGCCGCTTTGTTTTACGAGTTGATGATGATCCATCATCTTTATTATTATTACATTGAATTTTGCTCGAGGTTGTCCAGCAGTTTGCAGTTTGAGTTTGAATGAATGTGATCTAAAATACCTGGAATATATTGAAAGTATTGAAAAGCATTTAATGAGAGATCCCCTCTGGAGGGCGACCTTCAGCGATATATTCACAGTTGGTGTTGAATAAACCTTTAGGTGGCAAGCCCACACTGTCTGATGTATATTGAACGCAAAATTGGCAAGAGATTCTCAACCCGCCAAACTCCAATGTTATTGGTTGACTTTACACAATTCCTAGGAGTCAGAGTAGACAGGTTTCTTCAAAAGCAGAGAGTTTCGTAGCATCTGCTTATGTTGCAGTGAACACCCAACAGAGACGATTTGCATACTGTTAAAAACCAAATTAAACTTAGGTCACCCTAGACTGCAGGACAAAAAGGCATTTGGGTTTGTAAGTGGCTGAGACACATCTTGAAAGGGATGTCAGATGCCACCAACATCATGTCTAGTCACCAAAGGCGCAGCAGTGTTTTGTTAGATCTTTACCTCTTGAGGATCGCCAGGGCTGACACACTTCATTAGCCTGATGGCAGGTTATGTGCTGAAAAGCCCCTGAAGTCGTTGGGAAGTTTTGACAGCGGGACAAGCTGTTGATTTGTCAAAGCACGTCAGTCGAGCATGACTGAGATGTGACACAAGAGGCTGATACAACGCATAAAGCCAGTGACATTCCCATAGAGACAGTCAAGTGTGGGCATTTGCATACAAGAAGAACATTACAGCAGCAATTGAATCTGCATTTAATTAATCTTTCCTTTTCTGATCCATTTCACAAATGCTCACCTGAATCCTATCTGTGTGTAGCACCTACTGCTCTGCATAACCTTTCATAGCACATAATAAAGATGTATCTGCACTGATAGTAAATCTGCAAACCATTTCACATTTAAAGAGGTTAGCAAATCATAACAGAGTCCAGTCAACCGAAGGATCATATGAAACTGTAGACTGGAGTAACGGCCATAAGAATAAATGTTAACACTTTACAATACGGGTGCACTAATATGCATTAATTCATGCTTAACTAATGCACAAATAATCATGAGTTAATGTATAACTCATGAAGAACTAAACCATTAATTAATGATTACTGCATCAGGAAATAATAAAGAGTCTATATGATTTATAGATTAAGTAATACATGAATTGCTATTAATTCAATGTGTCATTGTGCATTAATTCCTTAACATATTTTATTAACTAATAGTGTAAATTAATGTGTTAATTACCACAATTAGGCAAGGCTATGCACTTCAACCTCCAATTGTCTGCTTTAATTAATCATTAGCTAATGATTTGCAAGGGTATCATTATGCTATGACTTTACTTGTTGGGGCACATCATTATTAACCAGTCATTTAGTAATTGTAATAATTTTCACACGAATTTACACTGACAATTAAGTAATTAATCATGTATTAATGCTTATTAGTGTACCTGTCATATTATCTGGAAGTTGAAATACAAGGTTTTGGCTCATTCTGGTAATTAACATATTAATTGAAAATATTAGTTAAAAAATGAGTTATTATGGAATTAATCCACAATTACATATTTAATTAATAACAATTCATGTATGAACTAATACATTAACCTTACAGACTCTCTGTGCATTAAGTTAAGCATGAATTAATGCTTATTAGTGCACCTGTATGTGTTACCGAATAAATCACACACATACAGACACAATAAATTACGTATGCACATACACATCTTAAAATAGAAACAGCTATTTTAAATTATTGCATATATATATATATATATATATATATATATATATATATATATATATATATATATATATATATATATATATATATATATTCACAATATTACTGTATTTTTGAATGCCGCATAGGTGAACATAAGACAATTACCAAAACTTGGAAAAAATCTTCCCAGCCCCAAAACTTTGAAAATAAATTGGATGAATCTAATAAAAAAAATGGAATAATATTCTATGTGTATTATAATTATATGAAATCTTGTAGTGTTTCCTATTTTTTTCATATCATATTTATTCTTCTGTCGTAATATATTTTGTAAAAGTGTTAAAAAATGTGTTCTCATGTATATTCTGGGGTATGAATGTGAGGATGAATGTATAAGCATCTGTAGATTTTGGTCTGTAAATTATATTTCTTATTAAATAAAGAAATAAAAAACTTAGAATGGTAAATTAAAAGTTGTGTCTGTTTAAGGTGACATTTATGTATTTGGCAGACACTTTCAAACACTTTAAATAGCATTCAAGGAATACATTATTACATTGTGTGATCTTTAAAAAATCAAACCTACTGTACTGTGACAGTGCTATGCTCTACTATATATGCAACAAGAATAATAATATACAAATGTTTTAAAAAGTATAATATGACCCATTTAAGACCTACATTGGGCAAAGGTTAGGAAAGGCTCAGGAAAACCTGGAGGTAGAAAGAGTTACAGGATTTACACAGAAAATGCAAAGCAGAGCTGCTCAATGGGTCTGTCAGGTGCACCTGCAAATATAAATGAATTTGACTGCGTTTACATGAATTAGCAATAAGCTATCTGACACTAGCCAAGAACTATAGAACAGAGTGTCCATTAAAAGAGAAAATCATGGCTAAACATAAAAATTAGATGACCCGAAGAAACTTTCTTTTTTTTTCAATTCGCAAAAATGCACAATGCACAAAGAAAACACAATCCTAAAATCACTAAGAGTAAGTGTTATCTATGTAAAAACCACAGAAAAATCACGATGAACTCTTGCATGCAAAATGTAAAAAAAACTGTTCAGATATCATAAAGCATATATTTTCATTTTTAATTTGGTAAACAGGGACTGAGTCCTGTATTTAATGTAATTAGATGAGTTAACAGTTCAAAAACATATTAAACACACTTAAATCTAAATTACAAGTATGCTCACTACACACCAAAATCTGGTATTGTGTATCGCGACCAAAAACAACAACATGCCCTCACTCGTCTTCATCTCAACCTGCTCCACTAACACAGTCCGACACCTCAGCTGACTCCCTCCCACTACGACCACCTGAGCTACACACCAGCAGAAGACAGGCCAATGATGGAGTGAGAGAAAGAGAGTGGGACATATTACTTACTTGTATGGATGTACAGACGACAAATCAGCACTGAGGAATCTGTTCTGCGGCTCCAAACTGAATGGGCAGGTGATAGACAGAGCTCTCGCTATCCTATCGTTCCCTCCCTCCCTCTCTCTCTCGCTCTCATTCTCCCAAATCTTTCAGTTTCTTTCCCTCCCCTTTGCTTCTCTCGCCATTTCATGACTCACTCCCTCTTCTCTCTCGCCTTTTTTGGGTTATCAGCACAAAATCTATTGCTTTCAAACCAGTTTCTGCATCTCTTTTTTTTACATTTTTCGATCTTTCTTTCTCATGGCAATATTTCTCTTTCCCCACCGGCATTCATTCATTCCGCTGATGAGAGTGCTCCTTTCCGCTGAAAACATAGTTCACTCTAAACTGACAATTGATTTACTCACCCTTCATGTCAATCCAAACCCATTAAACTGTCGTTATTTTATGGAACACAAAAGGACCCTGATTGGGGACTGAGGCTCACAATGATACTCAAGCATATACTTTGCTTTTCTATACTCTACAAGACGTCATAGGGCACTTACAGGACATCCGCTGGGATAGAAGAAGAAAAGTAGCGGATACGCCACTGCATGCAAAATTTAGAACAAGAATCAAAACAAAAACGATGGTTTGTTTACTGTTCTTGGAAAATCATGTTGTTTTGTATCTTTTTTCGACAACTGCACAATACATTACCAGGGTTGCCAGATGCCAGCAAGGTTTTCCAGCCCAAAACCTCTTCAAAAACCATGAGAATGCACAAAAAAAAAAAAAAACGCCTAAAATTATTTTGGCTGGTTTGTCGTTTAAACACATTGAAATCATTGAACAGCTTAAAAATGACCCATTTTTCAACTCAGCCTATCCGATTTCAGAATCAAGAGATTCAATCAAATGAACACAGTAGTAGGCTACACCAACCTCAGTCAGACTGTTCTACTATTAAACTATAAGCTTACATTACGGAAAATAATAAGGCGATCAATGAGTGTTTATTGTCAATAAAAGTCATTTGGAACAAAAGTATTCAGTAGCATAAAATATTGAGTGGATACATGGACATACAAAACATGGTCATGATCTGGTCAAAAGTAAAGTTACAAAAACTATATGAGAGAGTAAATTCATCCCCTTGAAAAAAAAAGAAGTTATATTAGCTGCTTTTAAAATGCCTTGATTAACAATGTAAGCCCTCCACTACAGATACAACTTTTGACAAATTATTTTCTGTGGTAACTGACCACATGTCACAGATGCTGTCAATATTGTGCTTCGCTTGTTTTGAACTTAAAACATTCTGTGTGTGTGTGTAATTCAAGCCTCTTATGTAGTTTTAAAAGGACGTTATCTGTCAAGCCTACAATTAGCCTACCCAGCCCTCTACCTCAAACAGACTTGCTGCCATTCCCAAAATATTCCCACAGCTGCAGGCAAGCCGAGCCGAAGGACCATCTCAGATGGGAACATCCTTCACTGACACCACAGAGTTCCCATAAGTCCTCAGTTCATGAAGCAGCAGTAACTGGCTGGTAAAATCTCACAAAAATTAACAATACTTTTTTTCACCAACAATATGCTTTCCCACTACACCCCAAGACTTCTAGAACAAGGAAACACACATGACAATGTCTATGGAAAGTAAAAATAAATCAAACTAGATAACGATCTTGATTGGTTTAAGAGTGATAAAATAAAATAAATCTTTTTTGCAAGTCATCTACACAGCATTCACTCTTCACTTGTCTTGTTACATGACAGGTGGCTCAGAAAGAGCATAAATAAACAGACAGTATCTGCATTATTTATTTATGGTACGGTGCATGCTGGGAAGTCAAATGGACCCACATCTATCAATGTTACAACCTACAGTGTCTAGTTCATCATACTTCTTCTAACAACTTCAAATTTACTTTTGGTTTAACATCAAGTTGAAACTGAATACTCTCTAAAATGCCCAATGAGTTACAGAGGAAATCTCAACTATATCACTATGCTCAGATTAGAAAGTTAGCAAAAACATAAATGAGAACTCCATTAGGTCTTCTAAGCTACGAAAAATCAAATTGAGAAGTAAAACTTTCCTTTACGATGACAATCACCCTATCTTACCAAAGGTGGTGCACTTTAAGTAGAACAGCCTCGGAAAAGCTCAACCTTCTGTCATTCCCCTTTCTTGAGTTCCCCAACATGCTTCTCAGCACAGTACCTCCACGCAAATAGAAAACAGCAAATGGACAAGACCTCTTCCCTCTAAAGCTTTTCTGTCCACACCCAAACAGACAGACTCAGATCTAAGACATCCACCTGATCGTTGAGTTTGTGTATGAAGACTGTTGAAGTTTCCCCCCCTGCTCTTGGAGAAGTGGAGAAGTCAAACCTGTTTTCAAAGTATTCTCTCCTTAAATGGTTCTTACTCTGCCCACAGCAGGAGGGTCCGGGACAGGTTTCAGGTTGACAAACAAAACCAACCTCAAGGGCTAGAATAAATGACCATGGAAATGAAAAGAACTAGGTGTTGTTTTCTTTATGTCATGTCATGGGACGTATCTGGTCAAACTAGATCAATCAAAAATAGATTAAAGCTAGTATCTAGAGATTTGTTGGTGTCGGTCCATTGTGAAAAAGGCCCCGCAGAGGTTGTACTTCCTTCGCCAGCTGAAGAAGTTCAATCTACCATAGGTGCTGCTGACGCTACAGTTATTGAGTCTGCCCTCTGCACTTCCATAACTGTCTGCTTTGGCTCAGCTACAAAATCAGAAGACTACAGAGGACGGTTCGGACTCCTGAGAGTGCACCCGTACACCCCTCCCCACTCTCCATGAACAGTACTCAGAGGAAGTAGCCTGGATGTGTGAGGTCCAGAGGGATTTTGCCTGCCCTTTTATTCACTTTGGACCCCACACATCCAGGCCACTTCCTTTTTGAATGGATGCCGTCTGGCCCTGAGCACTAGGGATGTGCAAGACTAGTTAAGACTTAACGACTAGTACAGCTGTTACTAGTCGACACTGAAAACAATAGTTGAGCACGGAAGAAAATACTCAAGATTTTAGGCGGCAGTCGGCTATGAAGCACCTGCCGTTTATTTCGTTTCATTTATTTTAAAACTTCCGTTTACCGTTCACTGGTACCTCCCTTCTTCCCTGTGCCTTGAACTTTGTTACATTTATATTTAAAAGCAATTAAAATAGCACATTCAAATAAAACACTTGAAAAAATAATACCTTAAAAGGTAGGGCCTAATCTTTTTATTTTACCTCAGATGCGTTTTCTTCGTGTCAGTCATGGAGAGCTCTTAAAATGACAGCTCAAAAGGCAAAAGAGGGTATTTTTGATTAGAAATAAAACGGAAAAGTTTTATATAAGCTTTTCCATTTCAAATTGGTATAATTCCACAAGAGCCATAAGTAACCATATTCAGGGTATGAAGTGACAGTGATGATCGCTGCGCTCCCATTAAAAACTATTGGAAAAATAAGCTAGCCGCGGGAAAATACGCTCATTCTGATGCTGAAAATGAAAAGATACACACAAACACAATAATCCCATGCAAAATTTGTTGGATTAACTAATTTATGCAAATGAATTTGCAATAATTAATGGAATAATATGCACCAAATTTGGTTTACTTTGGGAACAATATCTAGATTGTTTTCTTTGTATAAATGGATTAAATGAATATTCACTGGCAAGAATCCTTCAAAACAAACTGCTCTTGACACAACACGATCAAGGCTCTCGGCTGACTTTGTGTCACGGGAATTATTGCCAAAATAAATCTGACAGGAATCAGGTCTATTTTCAAATTCACATTACCAGGTTTAAGCCTCCCGTCTCTCAATCACTCTCTGGCTAAAAATCTTGCAACTAGCAAATGTTGTTAATCTGTATCCTTGTATAATGCTACATTTAGAAATATTTATCATCAGAAGAATTCATCAACAGACTAACGTAACAGTGCACTAAAACAGTCAATAAAAATACTTTGAGCTTTAAGAAAACTCCCCGTCAGTTTAACTCCGACTGGGCTATCAGGTAACAATGGGTGGAGACCCACATCCTATCAGTCGGTTTTCTCACCTGGCTAGTTTTACACTAACAGTCTGAATTGACATTGTATTTATAAAATTACATTTAAGTATGAGAGTTAAAAAAAAAACCTACTTTATAATGATATTTTTGAATATGACAAACTAGGGATGTCACGATTCAATATAAGTAACCCAATGCACAGAACAATGGTGACAGCAGAATAAAAATATCCATGATTCTGAAGCTGAAAATGCAGAATTATTTTAGATGAATATGATTCTGTCCATGACTAGATATATTTAAAATAATGTAGACCACTTTTTACTGGAAACATCAGTATCAGCACCCACAAATAAAACCCCCATTGCATTATTTTAGATTATATTCAACATTATATATAGAAGTTTAATGTAGTTTTGACAGTCTGAAAACTTGAATTTTTTCCTCACACAGAAATTTTCATTTTGAGTGAATATAGATCGTCACTGTTACTGTGTATATGATACATACATGCATTTTGCATTGCGATATTGTGACATGATATATTGTTACACCCCTATGAGACAGACAAACATAGACAGCTAGATATAGAAAAATGCATATTTATATATAATTTACATATAAGGTAATAAATAAAATAATACATTAAATTTGCACAATTACTTTTCTCTCATCTCTGTGCAACCAGTCCTCAACAATTCCAGACTCTGCACTACAGCAAGAAATTAAAATGTAATCAATCTGTTCCATTGTAAACCCCACCCAACTAACGTTCCAGTCTGCTCTCGTGCTTTCCACCCTTTAGGTATGAGGAAATATGTTTTCCAGAGCTCCAAAACACTATAGCAGAGAACACTTTTTCAATGCCACCTTAAATGTGTTTCAAAGAGCATTTTAACAATCTCTTTTAGACCGAAGCACATTGTGCGAAAGCACATCTTTTAGGGGTATACTTATCCTGTCAACTTAGATTACTTAAATGATGTCGCCGTGAGACATAGCATACTAACGTCCCCCAAAGACCAGAGCTGTCCTCGCTAGACAGTGTCCTTACGGAATCTGGGTGAACTAAAGTCCAAACACAAACAAAAATCAAAGCACTGTTGGCTATATCCAACATTAAGACTTTATTCAGTCATTATTTAGTCCAAAAACACTTAAATGGTTCAAAATGTCCCCTTCCAGTATAAACAGGCGTTATCATTACTGATCGGACAATATTTAAAGGGTACTTCCACCGGTGGAGACATGAATATATATTGAAAGTTGGTCATATAAGTAGTAGAATAGTATCATAAATTTCTAATTTTGGTCCTTCTTGGCCGATAAAAGGCAGAAAATGACTTTTTAATGCTTGTGGATTGTAGACAACAATCCCCATAGTCCATTGCAATGCTCAGCTCCGCATGCCAATTCCCACTACTCCGCCCATCAATGTAGACTAGAGTTGAGCTCCACTCTACGCTACTGCCTGGATATCATTTCGCACAATGAAATCAGAAAATGCGCGGTAATATAATATGACGCGCTAATATAATATTATGACTTAAGCGCTTCAATGCAGCGTCCGCGCCATAACCCAATGGATTAGCGTGATTCTATATATGGGCTTCAGTTAATCGGCACACGCGTAATTTTACCGCAAACTAGTTAAAACCCCCTATGGGCGTGGGATCTAGTGCTGTAGTCTTTACAGAAATCTCCCCTCTAACACTTCCTCCTTCAATTACGTAAAATGTCGATTTTTGCATCATTGTAGGAGGAAGTGAAAAAGGTAAATAGCGAAATCTCTCGTCTCAGGGGAAAACGAGAAAGAGTTGCACGACCAATAGTATGACTGGATTTCAATGGAAATCTTAATGCAAATGGGTGGAGTGTCCCTTTAACCATTCTGAGACATTGCATTGGCTAATTTAACTTATAACAAAACAAGTTTAATAGGCAGGGCTTTTTAAAATAAATATTATGCACAATAGTAAAAAATAAAATAAGTCAACTATTATCCATGTTTTTGGACAATCTACAGTACCATGGTAATATACAGTATGGTATTTATGTATAATGATTTTTGGACATGATGCATGGTATTACCTTGGCATTCTTGGAAGTACCTTGGTGTACCATATAAATACCATGGTATATAAACATGGTAATCATTCAGTACCAAAGTGCAAAGCACCATAGTATTAACATTGTCCTTTCAGAGTAGTTTATCCAACCTACGCTGCATCAACAGCCTCACTTAAAAGTGTCCCTGTTGTCCCTGGCAGCTTTCATCCCGAGCACTTGCTCGTCCCATGAGAAAGGACATGGCGACACAACATCCAGCGCACAGCTTTTACTTTCACGTCCGTACGCCCCTTTACAGCCCGTTTCTTATAAATCTGAGAGCTGTCTTAACAATTTTCTCGGGCCAGTAAAATAAAGAACAGCCTAGAGAAGCCTACACGGCAACCGTAACAGCAGAGACATTCATGCTGTACAGAAGAGAATACCAAGCTGATGCGTAATACTGATCTGAATAGGTCTAATCATAAAAGCATTGTGTCTCTACACAGCACAGGCTCTGACAGCAGCAGTGGGCGTATATGAGAGGAAGTGTTCGGATGCAAAGTGCAGTGAAATTCCAAACATGCACGACAAAAGAGCCCTTGAAAAGGCAAACGGTGAAATTAAAAACTGTGATTTAACCTGTTTTTACAGTCTGTTCATTTCTGTATGTAGGAGATTGTTCTGTTTGAGGAGATTGTTGCCAAATCGTGTTTTTACAAATAGTGTTATATTTTTATATTTCCAAAGAAAAGGCAGATTAATTGGGTGATATTTGATCATTTTGAGATTCTCGAACTGATCAATAACCCACTTAAATAGCACAACTGGTTACATAATCAACCAACAGCTTCATAAAGAGATAATGGAAATGTTCTGTTCTCACAAGTATGTTTAAAATATATATATATATATATATATATATATATTGCATTTTGAAATAAAAATATAAAACTAGGGATGTGCAAAAATTAATTGCGATTAATCGCATCCAAAATAAAAGTCTGTGTTTACATAATATATTTGTGTGTGCTGTATATAATTATTTTGTATATATAAATACACACACATGTATATATTTAAGAAAATGTGTTATTCATATATAAAATATTTATATAATATAGATTATGTATTTATATATATAATAATTCTTTGCAAATAATTCTTAAATATATACATGCATGCATAGGTATTTATATATACAAAATAATTATATACAGCACACACAAATATATTATGTAAACACAGACTTTTATTTTGGATGCGATTAATCGCAATTAATTTTTGCACAGCCCTATATAAAACACAATAAAAAATTAAATACTTCATCAGCCAATGAAAAAAATAAAAATTTTACAGGTATATTTATATTTTGTACGTTGCAGGTCAAGTGACAAGCCAAAGCTTAATATAGTAATAATAGTAATACTATAAACACAACTTACTGTACAGTGCAAATAGACTCTAGATCTAGTGTTTTCATATTCAAGGAATGTCTTTTGTGTCTTCTAATACATGAAAAACTTAAAAATCTGAAGATAAAAAAACTGTTTACCTGTAGAAAAAAAACTCAGGATATTGGTACTTTATATGTTACTTCATGTTTTATGCAACTATAGCGAGCTGTTGAAACACTTGTGTATGTGAGAGAGGAAAAGGCAATATAAAGGAGGAAAATATAGAGAAAACAAATGTAAGAAAAAAAGGGGGGGGGGGGAGAATAGTATAAAGGAAGCTAAAATAAAGATAGTTTTCCATGTGCACCGTTTCTTTTGGGTCTCTCGTCACATTAGCATGCATTGCGGCGCTCATTTGGGATGATGCACGTGGAGTGAAACCCAGGTCCCGGCATAATTATATTCCGGCATTCGCCCTCTCACTTGACGTTCTCTCTTCTCTCCAGACACATCCTCTTCACAGCCATTATAAACCAGCTTTACACATAACCAGCTCCCTCAGTAGTAATAACGCTGTCAGTCAAGCAGATGTAAAACTTTCCACTAGTAGTATAGGGTGGGGGTGGCTGATGCCAAAGCTATAGCAAAGTTTGCTTGTATTTGAGGGGTAACCGAATCCAAACCGCCTGCAAAACCACTCACACACCGATTACAGGACTGTAGGTGACCTTTACGGTTATGGAATGTGATGACAAAGTCAGTGCCTTGTGTCCAAACTCCATGTACAATGAGGAAAAATATTATGATATGAAAGCCAATAGGCTCTATGCACAGCTCCACTACTTCCTGAACTTTAGCCAGCTTCTTGTTTCCTGTCTGTCATTATTGGACACATTGATTAATTCAGGTGTGTTTGATTATTGTTGCTGTGACTACTGAGGTCAAGCACACCTGAATTAATCAAATTGTCCAATAATGATAGACAGGAAACAAGGAGCTGGCTGAAGTTCAGGAAGTAGTGCAGTTGTGCATAGAGCCTATAGAGCCTAAGGGGTTGTGGTACACTAAACTTGCGTGGAAAAAATAAATGAAAAATTCTGTATCTGTATAAATTAAAACTATTTAATGAATTATATTAAAAATATGTCGCTATATTATAAAAAATATATTTTATTTTTTTAAAAAAAACATCAAAATATCCATATAACCAAAAAAAAATCCACAAAAAAGACAATTAATTAAAAAAATATTGAATATATACTCTCTGAAAAAATGTCTTTTAATTTGTAATTATGCTTCTCAAGTATGTACAAGGATGTTTAGACAAATAAAAACACAAAAAATGTACTGATTGCTTTTGTTTGTTAGTTTGTTTGTTTGATATATATCCACTTGCACCCAATTTAACAATTAATGAATGTGTGCTGTATCGCATTAAACAAATTGGGATCTCAAAATTCCCATAAAACTTCACTTGAAATTTGACTTCCAAATTGGAAACACAGTTATTATTACAACTTTGTGCCTATAAACGCTTATCAATGGATACAATTTTCAATTTTTATATGTTAAGTCATTTATGTATAAATATTGCATACGTTAAATATGTGTTTTCTAATATTGCATTACATTATAAAGGCTACATTGGTTTAGCACTAGGTGTGTAAACTACCTTTAAGAAAGAGAAGGACTTACCAAATAAGTCTTGACCTGGAGAAGGTTTTATCCACTCTGTGAAGAAAAAGAAAAGAACATTGTCAAAAAGTCAAAATCGTAAGCATTTCAATACTGACACTTATAGCCATTACCTGATTTCACTCTTTGAACACATTCTGGCAATCAAACTCCAACCAGCTAAATGCTAACAGATCATCAATTCAGCGCTGGCAAACTCCTCATGCACTTTAACACTTGACTTGATGTGATAATGACTCAGCAAATCTGTCAAGTTAACGAAGGGTGAGGGCGAATAGGATAATGAAGAACCACTGGTGCACATCATCAATTAATACAAGCAATTGCTATCAGTAAAGTCCCTTGAAAAGCCATCTTCGCCTTTAACCCCTGATCTTATTACTTTGCGTTTATGCACAATGTTATGAGTGATTCTCAACAATTCTGCCTGACAAAAAGCTGTGCAATTGTACCGAGGGCATTTGCGGTTGTGAGACGCTAATGAGAGAAGCAGCTTCTCTAACGTTTCTCAGAAGAGGGGCCGCGGCTTTGTTCTAAGAATACGCTATGACACGACTTGGTTTAAAAACAGCTCAGATGTTTTCTGAATAAGACTGAATATCAAAATAGACAAAGCTGAATACAATGTGATTTTGTGTGAAAAAGAAACCTCATTTTCCAGGCTAATGTAAATGGTGTCATTTTGTTTCTTGCCACAAGGTGGTTTTTTTTCCACAAGGCTTTTTAACAAAAGATTTGAGACCGAAAGTAACCGTTTTCCAACCAGACTCATCAGGATATCTCCATTTGCTGGCTTTGCTCTAAATGTCAGACGTCCGCAGGGATTGTACAAGGCAGTAAGTCACAGCACTTCTGCTGAGCACAAGGGGAAAGAGTGGCTGTTGTGTCAACAAAATGTAGTAACACTTCAGGTAGAACATAAAGAGGAACAAAAATTTCCATCACCTTGAAGGAAAGGACAGCAGTGGTGGAAAGTACTGACAAATTGTACTTAAGGAAAAAGTATTGCTACTTAAGTAATAATTTACTTGAGTGCAAGTAGAAGTACTGAAATATAATATGACTCAAGTAAGAGTTAATAAGTAGTTTGCTTCAAGTAACTACGTTACAGAGTACTTTAGTATTTTTCCATTTTTACCCAAAATGGCGAGATGATAGCGAAATGGAGTGCCAAAGTCTCTCATGTCATCTGATAATAAGATAATATAAGATAATAATATAATATCATCTGATAATATATATATATATATATATATATATATATATATATATATATATATATATATATATATATATAAATAATATCATCTGATAATAAGATAATATAAGATAATAAACAGGTGCAGGTTATCCCCATAATTATTATGTATGTGGCGAAATGCTGTGTAATAAATGGTATGACAGTATCATATCCCTTAAATGTCTGTCTAGTTTGAATTTGCAGCGCTAGCAACTCTCTGTGGAAGCTATGAGTTTAAAGACCTAATAAAATATTTTCCCTCAATATTCAATATTTTGTGACTAATTATTCACTTATGTGGCAAGAAGCCTCCAATTGGCAAGAAGCCTCCGTCGGGGTCCTGATCACCCTGTCAGGGTTTATACTGTGTAGTTGTAAAAGGCATCGGAAAATTTGTCATAAGCAATTGCAAACACTGATTTTATTTTAAAAATGTAATTAAATCGTACATGACATAAGTAAACCCCTCTACCAACACAAATTCAATGTAAACACACATGAGTTCAGGAGTAAATATTGGAGATGAGCCGCTGACTGTGGAAACAAAGCCTATAAATCACCAAATGGGGATCAGTGTGTTTGTAGGAGCATGTGTCAGTAAACATGCTGGATCAAACAGAACCGGTTTCAGATTGCTTATGCAATCCAAAATACAAACCTGTTAAACCTGGTGATGTACTGTAGGTGAAATGCCAAACAATTTTCTTCATTAAGGGTGCTCTATTTAAAAAATCTGTTATTTCAACACAAAAGTGCTTTAAACTTCACATATAGTTCCAGGCAATAGATACTGTACAAGACGAATGTCACAAATCACTACATGACTTGTGTTTCCCACTTTGTTTGAAGAGACATCTTAGCTATCTCTGACATCATCTAACCATCATCAAACTCTCAGCGTTCCAACTGAACCATTCTAACCAAGCAGGCACAACAAGATGTGTCAAGTAACAACATGTGCAAGTACAAAATACATGTGCCAGTAATAACTTATTATTAAATAAATTAAACTAAAAACGTATTTCTACTTTTAGAGAATTTCCCTTTATTCTCAGTCCTTAATTACTCACCCTCATGTCATTCCAAACCTGTAAGACTTTAGTTTTTGAGAGATTTGGAGATATTTCTGTCCCTCCAGCTACACAACTACCACTTTGACACTTCAAAAAGTTCATTAAGAGATCGTAAAACGAATCCATATCAATTGAGCGGTTCAGTCCAAATGTTCTGATGAGATCACTTTATATAATAAACAGGCTGAATTAATGCTTATTCATCAACTCGCTTTAATCAATTTATGAATTTATGCTTTTATTCATCAACTCACACATCAGCTGTGGTAAACGGAAGCTCAAGCATGTTCACTCGACGTGCGAGAACCAATGAGGTTCATTCTTGTGTTTATATCTGAATAAAAGCCTAAATTAAAACTGTTCATCATATAAAAGTCCGAAAAGTTTAACCAAACCAATTAAGTCTTACAGAAACATCAAAATAAAACATTCAGAAATGGTATGAACATTGATTAGAAGACATCATGTTTGCTGATAATACCGAATGCATGATCAATCAACATCTGCAACCTAGAACGGGAAGTTAGCATCCATAAACCATAGTAGCCAGTGAACATTAACTGCATTGGCATAAACATCGAGCAACGTGCTTTCTGCTCTGTGAATGGTTACACCTCACAGAACTAATGAGAAATCAAAGTCACCATCATCTGTTCTTGTCACACACACAAATACCCAGTAGTCGCTCTTACCCCCCGTATGCTCCAAAAGTAAAGCTCCTCTTCCTGTGAGACATTGTGTTTTCCCTCGACAGTCTCTTCACCTCAGTCTCGTCTCTGGCTCTCTTGTGTTGTGCCTCTGTCTAAATGTGTGAGAGGGTGTCTCTCCTTTTCTGCTGACTATCCCTCCTCTCTTCCCTCCCTTTCACTATACCTGAGACATCCACAGCTATGGGCAGGTGCTCGCTTTTCAAACGATGTCTTAACTTACTAGACACGTAACGAAAAGTACCAAGTGGTAAGTTCTTAGAAATAAAAAGTTGTAGTATGACCCAAACCTAGCCATGATTAATATAGAAACTGTTTGTATGATTCAGCTCTCACAATAGCATACGATTTCGTCATATTTCATGAATTAAGCGCTACAAAAGGAAATAAAAACAAATCAACAAAACATATCCACTGGTCCTGTACAACTGATGAAATGAGTCAGCATGATAAATTACATTCAATAAATTCAGACATTCTAAAGCTTCTTCAATTAAAAGTCGATCGAGAACCAACCAGCTGCACCTGTGACACTCTTTCACACATTTAAAACATAACTTTCTCAGGCAGACAAACATATGTAACCTTTAGTAACCTCAGACTCAGTAAATGGGTGTTTACTGTATGGAAACATTGGCAACAGCACAATGTACTATCTCATCTCATATCAGCTGACGGAGATCTCAGAGTGAGTAAATAAACATCTTGTGCTTACTCGTTTCTATTTCTTTCAATTAGTTAGGTTAAACAATCATTTTTATTTTTAACTCAAAGGGATACTCCACTTTTTTTGGAAATAGGCTCATTTTACAACTCCCCAAGAGTTAAACTGTTGAGTTTTTCACATTTTCCGTCTGTCTTAGTGCATGATGTAACTACAGAAGAGTCAAGTTTTAAATATGAAAAATATCGAAACACTTTGGTAATTTTTTGGGGAGAAATGCTAATGGTCTTGTGCACTTCAATGATGTATGCTAAGCTATGCTAAAAGTGGTACTGCCAGAACCGGAGATCTGGGAGAGTTGTAAAAGTGGAGTATCCCTTTAATACTAGAATGACTGTTACTATGGTAAAAATCCATTACTCATTTATAGCTCATTAAACTTGAATCTCAGTTATGTTTCATTAAAATTTGTAATGCTTCTCATAAAACTCTTTAGGGAAAGAAAACTAGCTCTACCCATAATTGCCTGTGCCAATTGAGCCCTCAATCGTTCATCAATAAAAAACACCCTAAAATAAGTTGAAAACAATCAAAAGTGACCCAAGGTGACATCCAAAGTCAACTCGGTAAAAGAGATTATTTTATCCGTAGCAGTTACTGTCATGATCTGAGAGACGGACGACGGTATGTGTCTTTGATACAGGACATTTCATAATCACTTTGGGGTCGGACTGTCTGAGACAAAAAAACCATTAGGGCTCTTCTTCAACAGCTAATGCTGAAAGGTGACCATTAATTTTTAAAGGGACGTCTCTTCAGGGACTTCTGAAGAGACGTCCCTCATTTATCAGTGGGTATTACCATTTGCTTAAGATCATGTGACGCTATCAGTAGGTAGAATAATAGACCAAGGGCATTCAGATGGTAGGGTCAAAATTTGGTAAAAACAACACTAAAGCATGGATCCATCCTGCCTTGTATCAACGATTCAGGGTGGTGGTGGTGTACAGTAATGAGGGATATTACTTGACCCACTCTGAACCACTCAATACCAATTGAGCATCATTTAAACGCCACGGTCCACCTGAGTCTTGTTGCTGAGCATGTCCATCCCTTTATATGACCACAGTGTCCCCATCTTCAGATGGCACTTCCAATCAGGATAACAAGCCACGTCACAAAGCTCAAATCATCTCAAACTGGTTTCTTGAACACGACATTGACTATACTCAAATGGCCAGATCTCATTTCAATAGAGCACCTTTGAGATGTGCTGGAATGGGAGATTCACATCACAAGCTCTGAAGGCCAAAGGGAGTCCAACCCACTGCTTAAAGCAAAATTTTACAGCTTACAGTTACATTTTAATTGCTTGTTTTGTGGCAATGCTACTGTTCAGGACATTCGTATGAACATACTCGCCCTGAACGTTAATGCAGAGATCACCGTGTTAATGTTCTCAGTGAGGATACATGGAGGTAGAAACAGGACTATTTACTTTGGTTAATCTATGAACATCTGATACGGGAAGGGCACTGGGAGATTCATTAGTTTTTAACCGTCTCTGTCTCTCTCTCACACACACACACACACACTATTAAGAACAGGTCGAAAGAGTCAAAAGCGGCTACAAGAAAAAGTAATGGGGCAGTGTCCTTTAAAAGAACAAACAGCATGCTGAAAACTGAGATGTTCAGACACGCAAGCATTTAGTAATATTTATCAACTGATCTGAATTAAGCTGTTGGACAGTTTTTTTCAATAAACATGTCTGAACGAAGGCTATAGGCTGAAGTGGTTTCTGTTGAAATTAATGGAGTAGGTTAACTGAATTCAGGCTTGGGGAGTAAGTTCCTGAAAAGCTAAAAGTGTGGCAGAAATGGATTTGGATCAGGACTGCCACCATGTGGTACTACACTCTCAATGCATATCCCATAATTCAACACACCACACTAGAGTACCACATTGTCTGGGTGGGGGGGGGGGGGCATCATGCTTCTACTCAACCTATGTGTCACTCAATAATGGAAATTCTGTAAAAAAAAAAATGGAATGTTTTGAATGACAAAAGGGTCAAAATTTACATAAAAGCTTCACATATAATGCCAAAGCACTGATACTTATAGGCCATGTGCCCACTTTAAAGTTTCAGGAGGACAACCGCATTTAAAAGTAGTAATGAGTCACCGAAATTATTGTTCTTTGCATGTACGGAATACGACTCAGTCCCAAAACTTTGATGATTGACACTGTGATAACCATACTATAGTTTTGGCTTTTCACGTGATTGGTATCTGCTATTCTGACCAAAGACATATAATAGCAACAACAAAAAAGATGATCAGTTGCTGAAGGAGGTTTTATGACAGTACCTTCTGCTCAATGTCAGGTGTGGTTACCTGGTAACGTGTATCGTAGTCTGCTGCGAGATACAACGCCATGTTGTACGCTGCTGTGACTAACGTCTATTGTCTCTTTCAGCACGTTAAGATAGAGATGGACAATATGCGAATAATAGGGCTGCAACTAACGACTATTTTAATAGTCGACTAGTCACCGACTATTGAAACGATTAGTCGACTAATCGGATAATTATTACATTTTTCTAAAATTTAGCATGAATTGCTTTAATTCTGTGGAAAATGATAGTAAACACAAGAAAGAAGGGGGTACTTCAATAAAAAATGCATATTTTATTGAACTTTGCTGCTGATAGGCCGATTCATACTAAAAGTAAATAAAAAATGCCCTGTCTAAAACCAATTAGGCAGAGTGCTTGGTCAGTATAGACATAATTATATGAAGAGTTTGGTTCCAAAACGCTATAAATCCATTTTGATGAATTTGAGTAAAACTGTGTTTTCTTTAGCAAGAAAATGGGAAGATGAAAACCACTATTTTCAGTTTCAAATTTTCACATAGCATTTGTAGGTTATAATATAAAAAAAAAATTAAATCCATGTTTTGATTTTCAAAGATTTATTGTAAAAACAGATTATTTTTCCCAAAAATGCAATAAATCCATTAACTTATTTTTTTCAAAATGCAATTAATCAAAAAACTTTTATACACATTGAATTTCTTGTGTAATCATATAAATCCATTGCTTTAATATAACAATATTCTGTAACACTTTAAGGGTACAGGTCATGAATTATCATGAATTCACGGATAAAATGAATCATGCATGAATTATGCATTCATTCATTCATTATTTTCATCAGGAACTAACAACATTTTTTTTAACAGTTCAACGTTTTTCATTCATGACTTCATGGATGAACAACACCTTAATTAAAACATTAACTAAGATGAGCACATCATCATGAATTATGATTTATTAAGCATGATCTAATGTTACTTCTGCGCTGTTGTCAACCTTGGGATGTCGCCGCTGAGCTTTTGTGGACGGCGATCAGCTGTAAAATGGCTTGGTCCTGCTCGGTTTTCGTTGACTTTGAATAAAACAACTGAAAGTTTTTCAAAAGATCCCTGGGGTCAGTGTGCCAGCGTGACAGAAGTTTGATGCTGTCGCGTGAGAACAAGCAACAGCCGGCATTTCCGTTACTGTTTACATTGCGTGAATGGTGCGTTGTGATCGGTTAAGCGGATATGTTGCATTTTGCAGAAAAGGGAGACTGGCGTTTGTCGCGGTTTGGAAAGAAAGTTCGCCTTATAGTGCGTAAAATAAGGTAAATCTTACCGAGGCGAGTCAAACTCCGTTTTATTCAACTGTCCGACGTGCTTTCTCTTTAAATGTTCGTGCATCACCGAGGTGCTGCCGTGATAGCAAGGACTGCTTTGCATGATACAGGTAATCTTTTTATTCACCGTATCCAGGCTAAAATGCTCTCAAACTTTAGATGTTTTGGTATGTGCAGCTGCTGCGTTGGACACTGCCATTTCTGTATATTATCGCTCAGCAGAGAAGCGAATGTGCTCGGTCGGAAAAACAAAAACAAAAACATGTCTGGCGACAATTCGACAATGAAATTCATTGTCGACTATTTCTATTATCGATTTTTGTCGACAACGTCGACGAATCGTTGCAGCCCTAGCGAATAACACTGTGTTTTTCTTTTCCAAGAGCGCATGTTATTTACCAAGTGCGGCGTGAATGACTACAGCATGTGTTCTCGACAGCAACACATCAATTTACAGCTGCTATCTACTGGGAAGAAAATCCCTGCACATAAGTTTTCACGGAGTGCTTATGAGAGACAGGACTCCCTCAGGGCTGTGAGCAGGGAATGCTGGGAGTCAACCTTACCCAATCAAATAACCTCAATCTGAGCAAGGTTTCCAGCATCTCTCATCCTGCAATGTTCTTAACATAACAAACAAGACGGAATGACAAGTGGCGTTTGCTAAGGCAACCATTACTGTTGTATGGATTCAAGATGAGTGGCGTGCTCAATTCCTTTTTAAAAAGAGTTCAACATGGGTGCTCTTCGGTCCAAGATAGGACATCAATTAATATTGTTGCTCATTGGTCATTTAGGCTCAATCCCAATTCACCCCTTGGCCCTACCCCTTAGCCCTACCCCTCCGTTTTGCGCGTTCACGTCTAGGGGTAGGGTGTCCCGATTCTTGTTGAGATCGAGGGGTAGGGCGAAGGGGTAGGGCTACATAGCCCTCGAAACGGAGATTTTTCAGAGGCACACTCCAAACGGAGGGCTAAGAGAAAAGTTCACGGAATGCATCGGAAATCACCGGAGAGATGGATTGCAAACGGTTAAATATTTAAATTTAGCGCTAGATGATTCCACGACGCACTTTATTTACTCTTATGTCGTTTAAATTAAGAAATGGTATAATAAATTACCTTTCCGATAAGAAAATACATACATTTCGAGGAAGGAATGTTATAATCATCATGTTTAATCAAAGTTAAAAGCAGCAGCGCTAATTGTCAGTTGTTGTCATGGAGAAATCCTGTACAAACTCTGTAACGGCAGAGCCATCGCCGACGACTGATGACGAATCGGGTTCATGAAGGGTTGTTCCATTTCGTAGGGGAACATTTCAACCCCTTAGCCCTTGTAACTCCGTTTTAAGGGCCAAGGGGTACACTCGAAAACAAGGAGTAGGGCCAAAGGGTGAATTGGGATTCAGCCTTAATCACCTATACTCACACATCATTTGTCCTAAGCAAGCACATGATAATTCATGTGGCTAATAGTAATGCAATGGTGAGGAAAAATCAAGTTCATTCCTTAAAGCGACCATGAGGATTGTGTAATTTTCCTGGTTAAGTTCCTCCCCATTTTGGGAATCTGTGTATCGCTACACCTAGTCTACTTCCTGTGTGCTCAGATTTAGATTTAGATCTTCAGTGAGATCCTCAAAGCCTGCGGCAACGTTTCATGTCTTACTGCTCGGGTTGACCGACCTCAGCCAGCCTGTTGTTCTGTTTGACCGATTTCTCCCGCCAACTGTGTGTCTGACCTCCAGATGAGCGAGCACCGCCGGCAGACCGAGGCTGCTTGAGACATCACAGTTGAGCAGAGCGTTTGTGAGCGAGAGGGAAAGGGAGATAAGAATGTGTCACAAAGAATGTATTTCAAAGTGTGAGAGTGAAATCCTATGTGCAAATGTGTGTGTCTGGGTAAAATCTGCAGGAAATAAGGCTTGGTCTGGACTCACACAATGACCCTCTTCAACCGAATAGGAACACCATTACTAAGTGTTTTCTATGCAGTCTAAGTGAACCTGTCTGCATAAATGCATTTAAAATAGAGAGACAGTCCCAGAGGAAAATCTTGCCCCATTTCGAAGCTCAGGAGACTTTTCATTTGTATTTCATTTAAATATCAAGTTTGTCCCAGAGGTTTCAACTAAAATTAATTACAAATGAAGACAACTGAGTTTTAAATTAGTACATACTGAAATCTTTGACTTTAGTGTGCAGACTTTTCTGAAGGAAACAATCTTTAATATCTCAACTGTTTCTCCAAGACAGAACAGAAACGACTTTTGGTTTTCTGATTTTTCTCTTGAGAAAAGGACCAAACATGTCTCTGCTAGATTTCCAGAAGAGATCTCAACGGTGTCTTTAAGGGTGTGTTCACATTTGGCATGTTTGGTTCAATTAAAACGATCTCTGGTGCGATTGCTCTGTTAGTGCGGTTCATTTGAATAAGTGTGAACGCTACCATCCAAACCCTGGTGAGCACCAAACAAGTGGATCTAGACTGCTGAAAATCATTTCAAAGCAGCTTTTACAATGATTTTATATCTCAATACTCCAGATGTATTTTAACCATAGTATCAATTGTCTTTTATTTCTCCTAAGGAACATTAGGGACAACGTTCATCTTTAAAAGAAACATAACTGAGAACTTGTGGCAAATCTAAGCATTTTCCTCTAAATTCAAGAGGACATATCTTTAGGGCAAAAGTCTCCATCTGCTCTCAATATTATAATCTCATTGCTGCCTGAAAGGCAAAATGGCAATTTTATACAACAGGATTGGCTCAAAGGAGATAAAACAAGAAAAGCATTACAGGTAGTTATGAAAATAGAAGGAGACAGAGGGAAAGAAAGAGTTAAGGAACTATGCAGCAAGCATCTTGTCATAATTGTGTCGGCACGTCCGCTCCCGGCCAAGTTTTCAATGTCGTGTCACCAAATGGCCGATGTAATGCCAGTGTTGCTATGACAGAAACAGCCTGGCAGGATTGTCAGCATTTCTCCAGACCATCAATGGTCAATCTCTCCAAAATACGGACAAAAAATGATCTTTAAATATGCATACACCTGTACAGTAGCGAACACAGTGACTGTTGGAAATATCTAGGTTGTATTAACACAGTCATATTGCTCCGAACACTGACTTATTTTCTAATACAATGACATATGGGTAATGTTTCCATTCATCTAACCAAACGTGGGCCAAATGGGATGAGAATGACTTAAGGGTCTGAGTTTTGAAACCGTTCAGATGGCTAGGCATCTGTCTCCTTTTGGCAGTTTGAACTGGGACCATAGCGACACTGCGAACAAATGTATTTCACACACGATTTTCATATTTGAGCCAGAAATAATGAACTTCTACCAGTCAGACTTATAAGTTTCCAACAGACCAAAAATCCAAACCAAAAGACAAAAATCTGTTCAAAAGTCCGACAAAACTGAAAAAAGATAAGCTTACCTAACCTTATAGTATGAAGATACATCTTGGGAGTGCTTCAGCATTCATACTGGCACATATACTGTAGCGTAACATGACGGCACGGCCATTTGTCAGCAGAGTGGAAATGTGACCCTGAGTCCTTCTGGACCATTAATCATTTTGAGCTGCCTGGATTGTGTTTTTCAAGGAATAAGCCATGGGAAGCTGTGCATTACTGTGATTTTACCACGGATAAGGGCTACTGTTGGGCACAAATCTAGGCGGAGTGCATAAAACTACCTTAAAAGTGGTAAAATCATTGTATTGAACAACCACTTGTTTCTTATTGCTTTTATATAACAACAGGAACATCATTATAATATAAAACAAAAAATCATTTTTATTACCAATAATTTTTTTTTAAGAAATTCTTGTACTTAATTTGCCTTTGAGGAAACTTCTATTGCTTCTGAAATGGCGGTACTAAATCCAAAAAATATATATATTAAATAAAATAAGAAACGTGAACTTCTTCGTCCTGTTCAAAAGTTTTCACCCCCCAGCTCTTAATGCTTTGTGTTTCCTTCTGGAGCATCAGTGAATGTTTGAACCTGTTTTTAATAGTTGTGTTTGAGTCCCCCAATTGTCCTCAGTGTGAAAATATGAACCTCAAAATCCTACAGTCACTGCTGGCAAGGGTTCAAATATGCAAAAGATGCTGGAAAACTATAGAATTTGCAGAACCTGCAGGACTTTCCTGAAGGACATTGGGCACTTTAACAGCTCAGGACAAACAAGGGACTCAGGAACAACCATGACGCAGAAGTCGTGGGTCATCAAGGTAATGACACAGCATTAAGAATAAAGGGTATGTTTTGTCTATATGTAAACATCTTTTATGTAAAAAAAAATCTTATTCAGGACAATAATGAATAAAAATAACATGCATTTTGTGTGATCCCTCTTATTTTGTGAAAATAATGAACATTTTGCAGACTCTGCAAGGTGTATGTAAACTTTTGAGCGTGACTGTATATAGGAGCCTTTAACCAATCATATTTTTGAGCTGGAACCGTTATTGATCTTATATTTTTCCATGATTGTGTTTAGTCTATACTTTCGGTTTTATCCTTTTTCATCAACAGCAAGAGTATGTGGCACTGCAAAATTGCATTTTTATATACGAGTCGAGCAGCATCTAAAATGATCAGAGTAAACAAACAGAGGAAACACTGGGATGTCTGATTGAAATGATTATGCCTGATTGTACACATACTGATTTATGCGCCACCTGGTGCTGTGAAAACCAGGGAATGTCAGTCTAATGTGCGCGTTTGTGAGAGTAAACTATCATTCCACAACAACAGCAACAAAAAAGAGCTACAACATCAATCAACTACCGTATTTTTCACTCTCAGTTTCATGCTTTTCCAAACACACTCACTCACTTTCTTTCTTCTGAGGAACAATCATCAGAATGTCGTACTTACAATGGAAATAGATGGTGACCAGGGCCATAACAAAATCATAAAAGCATGATAAAAGTATACATATGCTTCAAGTTTTACAATACATATCTACTGAAGTCATATACAGTATATTTGTGGGCTGAAATTTGTCACTCGCCTTAAACGAGAACTCCGGAGCAAAATGAACCTTTGGTCTAATAAAACATCGGTACCAAGTCAACCGTTCTCTGAGATTTGTTTTCATGATAATCGAATGTAAAGAGTTTTATCTCGAAAAAACGTTTAGCGTATAATGCTAGTACTGGGGCATTTACTAAGTAAAATGGCCGACTCCCTGATCAGTGCCCTGAATACTGAACTAGGGGGCAGATTGAGATGGCTCTAATGTCCTGATGGCTATTCCAATAACTACCCAGTGTGAAAGCCCCTTATGTTACCACTGAATGTGACTGTGAGAACTATATACAGCCATCAGACTGGAACATAAGCGCTGTTGGCAGACGTCAAATAGATTCTGCATCCATGTGACAGGGGAAAATGTTGCATGTAGGCTAAAGAAAACAGATTTTATGAGCTCTGCAGGGGTTTTCCTGGAGCATGACATTAGCGTGCTACAGCCGACAGGAATGATAGTGACAGGTGTTCTAGTTTATCAAAGCCAGAGAGGTCAGAACATGAGTATAGATACAAGACAGGTTAGTTAAATATTCTTACTTTTCCAATAGATCTATAAATGTAATTTATACTTGCTACATTTATGTAATTGCAATGAAAAAAGAAATCACTGACCATAATAACTGTCAATGTGCCACTATACATTGGTGAATAATACTGCCATGTTCAAAATAGCAAACCTCCAACCCAAACGGCCTACTCTCTCAGTTTTAATATAACACAAAAGACAAATAGCTTCAATGGCTGTGATTCTTCACAGCAGGATGATTATCAGCATTTCAATGTCACAAGATTTATCTTCCTGTAATGTGGGAATAACACTCAATTATAGTGTGGAAAAAATGTGGATGTGTAGCAGTTTCTGAAGACCTAGATCTGTATATCACTCGCTGGCCTGACACAGACTCTCATTCTAGGACTGGGTTATTTATGAAGCCAGAAGGGGGGACATCTCGAGCACAGAAAGCATGATAGGGCTGGCTGGGACAGTATGATGAGAGGAAGAGAGGATCGAGACCAATTTAATATTCCTTCTGTGAAGATTTTTTGGCCAAAGCCTGAGCCAATAGTCAACGAGAGCCAGCTGTGATTAAAAAACAAACCTTGTCTTAATTGGTGCATCTGCCAAGAAATACAGTCGCATTTCACCTCAAACTGATATTTTGCATAAAGAAAAGCCCTTTATAGTGTTTTCCACTGTGGCACTATTTTAATAACTATTAAGTAGAATTCTGTCCAATTCTCATTACTGTTATGGAGAGGGAAAATTTCAATTTTAGAAATTGAATTACACACAATCAAAATTAAATTTCAACACACAATTTCAATTATAAAGTATACATCATGGTCATTTTTGTTGCAATGAACAAGTTCATATAAATGTAAAATTGATTTCCATTCATAAAATGTTTGTTTTTGTTTGTTTCATGGATTACAGAAACAATAATTAACTTAATCTACCTATAAAGAAGTATATGAAAATTTCACACACACACACAAAAAAAAAAAAAATCAATGCCACTAATAATAAAACAATGTTATCCTAAATACAGCATATATTTAAAACACAAATACTACAAATAATATAAATATGTTTCCTGTCCTTCTGATTTTGGGGTGAAATATGATATGGAAATATGTATAGAGAAGCTCTCTTTTTTACTATAATTCCAACACTGTAAAAATATTGTTGGTTTAACTTAAAAAAAAGTAACCTTGCCTTAAAATTTTAAGTTGATTCAAATGGAAAAAATTGAGTTAATACAATGAAGGAGATTGATTTAATCGTCAAAAACTCAAAATAATATGTTATCTGAACTAAATCATTTAAGTTGATTTGACAAAAGCAAAAAAATGTTGTGATAACAAATCTTGAAAATATTTTTTTTTACAGTGCGTACAAAGGAACCATTTTGATTTCTGATTATTTTTCCTCTGCCGTTCTGCTCTACATCCTGCAGGTCCTCAGGGATTGTTCGAGCAGCAGGAGTAAATCAGTTTTGCTCTCGGCTTGGCCAATGCAATTTCTCAGATCGAGAAAACGACTGATCTGCGGGCTTATTTCTAATGTCCACAGGTCAACAGTTCGATGGATTTACTCGCACAGTCAGCGGCATATTCATTTTTATTTTTATCTTTAAGGAACTTCAGTGAACGAGGAAAAAACTAAAACAGAAGCATTTTTAGCAGTATACTTTTGTTAACACTAATATATGAATCTAAAACATTTCAAGCAAAAACTACAACTGTCATCATCTACATCTACCGTCATGTCACTTCTCACGTGATTTTACTTTTTCTGTAAAACATAAAAAGCCAATTTTTACAGAACCTTCAAGCTGCTTTTTTATACAAATGACAAGGGTGTTTATTCTATAGGAGCATCCATCACAGAATTTAACTTTTTCTTTTTGCTTCATAAAAATCTCGGTAAAGGTTTATTTGTTTTAGTGCCGTCGCAGAGTTTTCATCTTCAAGAGGTCATGTAATGACATTTTTGTACAATATAGAAATGTTACAAGTTAATATGAAATGTTAATGAATCTTTTTCCGAGTCAATTCGTTCGTTTCGTTCGTTGAATGAACCAAATGACTCGGAAAAAGATTTACTCATTTTGATGAACGAGTTTGAACAGGAGAGTCACGAACGCGCATCACAGAACAGAGCAAGGCGAGCATTTGAGCTTATAAAACTTAAACTTTGTTATTTATTTATTAAATGAGTGATCGTTTCGCTTGATAAGACCCTTATTCATCGTCTGGAATCCTTTAAAGCCCTTTGAACAGTTTGCAGTTTGCACTGAAAGTGTCTTTTGGACCTTGAACCGTTTGGTTCCCATTGAAGTGGATTATACGGAGAAAAATCCTGGAATGTTTTCATCAAAAACCTTAATTTCTTTTCGACTGAAAAAAGAAAGGCATGGACATCTTGGATGACATGGGGGTGAGGAAATTATCAGCAAAAGTTTTTAACAGTGAACTTCTTTAAAAACTGCACCATTAAATGACCCCTTTAAAATATAAAAATGCTGAAAATAAGCAGAAAAAAATGACTAAATATTTTGCATTTGACTCTTGCACCATATTCCAAGCTTTCTAAAGCCATACAAACAGCTTTGGAATTAGGAAAAGTTCAAAATTGAATCATTACTACATCATCATTTTGTGGCTTAATGGTCATGGTCACCATCGATTTTCACAGTATGATTTTTTTTTTAAATTCTAATGAATTTTGACTTATTTATAACCCTCCTTCTTGCTACAACTCAATAACGTCCTCTCCACAGTATATCAGTTGACGTTAAAACTCATTCTCAGACCCACAGGGATTAATTACATTGTGATGGGGCTTAGCCAGAGCACGCATCAGGCTGTTTGTCTGGAATAATATCTCCTGGCAGCCTCAGTGAAATGGTAAGCAACGTGAACAGACCTCATGAATATCAATTAAGCATAAAGCAGTACTGTGGTAAATTAGTAGACTGGTCTACTGTGGAGGCAATGTAGACTGTTGCATATTCATAACGGTTCATGGAGTCAAAGAAACTTGGATATTTGCTTGAAAAACTAATCATTGTTGAAATTGATTCATACTGTGCATGCCATGCACTGATGGTTACTTCTGAATATGGTTACCACATTAGACAGAAATATGCATATTTGTGTGTTTAATTACCAGAAGACCATTAGTAGGACACCATTATATCCCCACGGGTTAAAAAAGGAACTTTGCAATGCGAAATTGGATAATGAACCGCATTCCATATTCAGTAATGTGCGATATTACAATTAATGACTTCCCCTCTGCTTCTGTTAAAACATCATGGCAAACAACAGGTTTGAACTGCAAATTGGTTGCGTTTATAAATGTATAAACTGAATTTGCAGCATTTTTTTACTGAATGATCACAAGGTAATTAAGATAATGATGCCTGTAATTTGTTTTCTGTGAAAGGGCCGCCATCTCTATTAATAGGTGCTGTTGTTGTGTGAGCACTGTTCACATACCTAATTAGTGTCTAATGGAATATCGCTTATGATCTGTCGTCTGTGGGGTGTGGGTAACCGACAGGGGGGGAAAACACAGAAGATATGAAACAGTGCTGGTCAAAATGATTTGCCCTCAAGGTAAATAAGATCAAAGATGGCTTTAAAAAATAAATCTGCATTGTTAATCATTTTGATATTTTATTTTTTTTAAAAATGCAAAAATCTAACCTTTCATTGAAGTAAAAGAATTGAAAGTGGGGGGGGGGAAAATCACATAGTGAAATAAATGGGGTTTTTTTCTCCAAAACACATTGGAAACAATTATTTGCCCCCTTTTATTAAATACTTTTTGCAACCTCCTTCTTCCAAAATAACTCTGAGCCATCTCCTATCCATGTCGGCGCTTCTTATCCTCAGTTCAGCTCACTCATCTCCTATAGGGTTCAGGTCAGGGGTTCGGATGGCCATTGCAGATGCTTGGCTTTGTGCTCAGTGACCCATTTTTGGTTTGATGTTTGTTTTTGTTATTTGTTCGAATCCATGATGCCATGTATTTGAACAAGATGACCTCTGGCAGAAAGTTAGGCCCACAGCATTAAAGATACAGCAGATGAGGTATTTTTTTATCCCTGTGTGTACCAAAGTGTTTGCTGCAAAAAAAAGCTTTTTTTTTTTTGTTTCATCTGACCATAGAACCCATCCAGTTTGAAGTTACAGTGGTGTCAGTTCCTTTTCAAACATTTTATGGACAGATGAAACAAACAAAAACACAAAAGAGCTTTTTTGCAGCAAACACGTTTGGTTCATAGAGGGAAAAGTTTCCCCCTACTTTCAATTCTTTTACTTCAAATAAAGGGTTAGATTTTTGCATTGTTTAAAATAAAATATCAAAAGGATAAACAATGCAGATTTATTTTTTAGAGCCATCTTTGATCATATTTATCAAGGGGGCAAATAATTTTGACCAGCACTATACATACTATCCATTTTTTTCTATCCATACATTTTTATGCAAAACGGTTCTAAAGTTTGGGGTCGGTAAGATTTTTGTTTTTCTGACACTTTATTTTAGGGTGACGTAGTTACATTTCTGTACTAATAGAGCTACGGTAAGGGTAATACTTCAATTATTCATAATTTACTGTTACTACTAAGTACATGTACGTGTCACCTTAATAAAATGTTACTTAAATTTTTTTATTGAAAGGCTGCATTTATTTGATCAAAATTACAGCAAAAATGGTATTATTGTGAAACACTATTACAATTTAAAACATCTCTTTTTCTATATTAATATACCTTATTTTAAAATGTAATTTATTCGATGCGAAGCTGAATTTTCAGCATCATTACTCAGTCTTCAGAGTCACATGATCCTTCAGAAATAATTCTATTAAGGTGTTGATGCTTGGCTTGCTGCTCAAGAAACAATTAATATTATTATCAAAGTTAAAAACAGTGAGTGCTGTATGTATATACACTAAAAAATGCTGGATATTTTTAACCCAATTTTGGGTAAAATATGGACAAACCCAGCCATTCAGTTAAAAATGAAATTTAAAAATGTAACCCAATGTCTGGGTTTGTCCATATTTTACCCAAAATTGGGTTGAAACAACCCAGCATTTTTTAGAGTGTATATATATGCATACATCCTCCTTCACAAGAGGGTCTCTATTTGACTCCTCAATTCTCACTGCACTTTACAAGAGAGTAAGACACTGTCGGTTGTCCAGAGCCTCCATTAAATTGATCAATGATTCAATTACACTACTTCCTGGATGTAGGTGTATGTGTGTGTGCCTTCCTGTAATGAAAGCCCTCCAAAGACAGTGCTTTAGTTAAAGCAGATGGGTCTAGAAAGCTAATAGCACTTGTGGTCTCCTCCAGTTTCTTGTAGTCAACATTCAGGTCTGGTCTTTAAATTGAATTTCTCCAAAGACTGCATTCACAACTAGACATATTTACAAAAAGATGCTTCTAGATCCGAACATTAGCTAGTCAGCTTCACCCAGACAAGGTTTATATTTACTTTCATAGTTTCTCCCAAGAAAGGTTCCACCCCATTTTTTTGCCATAATTTACTCATTTACCTATATGACTTTCTTGCTTTTGTGGAACATATAAGGAGAAATTCGGTACTCTGCTGGTTTCACTTTTCCATGCAATGGAGACTGACACAAAAGCACCATAAAAGTGTCATAAAAATGCTCCATATTTTTTGTGAAGTAAATCAAATATTAACTGAATATATCTTGACTAAATAAATTATTCATTCAGGAATCAAACCTTACTATTATGAGCATGACTGCTTTCATGATGCTTTTGCATCCCATTTGAAAAAATAAAACAAGCAAGACAATGATAAAAAATAATATTTTGGGTGAACTACTGCTCAGATACAATTTAAATATAAAGTACTTAGTTATATCCCCAATCTCACAGTCCCTTGGGAGAAATAAAAATAGAGAGAAACAAGAAATGTCAGAGCCAAAATCTCTGACTTGTGATTTTTTTTTTCTCTTGGAAACATTTTTGAGATTTCAATACGAAGAGTTCAGATGCAAAAGCCTCTAAATGCCATTTGAAATTTTCTTCTAAAATGATCATTTTTATCAAGCTTGTATATTTAAGTTCAGTAATTTCACTTAAATTGCAATGAAGATTACCTATTAATTGTCATTTAAGTGAAATTATTGAACTTAAATATACAAGCTTGATAAAAATGGGCATTTTAGAAGAAAATTTCAAATGGCATTTAGAGGCTTTTGCATCTGAACTCTTCATACATTCTTCCCAAGAGGTAAACTGTGAGCAACATGCAACATCTCATTTGCACCCCATCTTGAAGAAACAATTGAGATGTTAAAGATTTGTCCTTCCTATTTGCAGTCAGTCTGCGATGTTTCCTGTCACTGTTGGTATTTGTTCAGGAAGTATTCCTGATTCTAAACGTGTTTGTATGTCATGTTAGCCTTCCATCTGAAAGTGACAATAACAACAGCACCTGCTGGAATTGCTGCTTAACATCTGAGACGTCTGGAAGCTAATTGGGGTCATGCCGTCAGAGAAAAGGGCTCAAACAATAAGCACGGCGAGCAAAATAAGTTCATTTGCTCTCACTAACACCAAGCTGAGATGCAAACTTCACAGTGATGACAAAATCCTTTTATTATATTGCACGCTTTTGTTGAGATTAGAAGAACAGCAACCCATTAACAATTCAAATATAATGGCGGAATTAAACCAATCAGGAATATTGTATTAAGTCAACACAATGACAGAGGAGAGCTTACAGCAAATAAATTATTCATATAGCTCAGCAGCAACCTAAAACTAATTACAATGCTTAATGAATTCATCATGTCGTGCTCCCTATGCCTACAAATAATTGTACGTTAACCTTTATTTTGCATATAGCACTGGGGCTACAGAGGGTGAGGTTTTGTAGCACAGGCCACACAATTGTATAACATATGTTACCATCACGGTATAATGCAGTTCATAGATGTGACTGACAAAGGACATTAAACTCCTTTCAACTCTCTATTCAACTATTCATTTCCTTCTCTGTGGGCCTCGACATTTCACGTAGTGATATTGTGCAAAGTTTCTGTGTTGCACGTCACACGCAGGCTCACTATTGGACGACGCTGGTCATGTGTGTAATGCTTGTGACGTACAACCTAGAAGCTATGCGTAGTTTCACTACATGAAATCTCGAGGCCCACAGAGAAGGAAATGAAAAGTTGAATAAAGTCGTTATTTTTGTTTGTTTGTTGCGCACAATAAGTATTCTCGTCACTTGATAAACTTAAGATTGAGCCACTGTAGTAACTTGAACTATTTTAATGACGTCCTTCACTTTTGAGCCGGCCAGTTTAGATCCCTTTGATCCGGCCCTCAGATTTAGTCAAAAATATCTTAATTTGTCTTCCGAAGATGAACAAAAATCTTACGGGGTTGGAACAACATGAGGGTTGAACATTTTTGGGTAAACTAACCCTTTTAGGACTGCAGCTTTAAAGAGCGAGCCTCTAAAGAAAGACACAAGTGTAAAAAATAAAGCGTAAAAGGCAAGTAATAGTAAGGAAATTACAAGTTATTCAAGAGTAAAAAATACAACATGACGGAATGACACATGAACAGATTAACAAACAGAAGGAAATGCTGAGATACAGGGAACAAGAGGTATTCAGCAACAGAGCATGATGGGAATAAACACCACTGGAACACAATTAAGATAATTGCTCTGCTTCGGTTTCTACTCTCTGGGGAACAACTAAACAGTTTCACTTATCTCCTTGACATTTCACTTCACCAGACACTCTTGTGTGCGAGCGATTGTCTGTTTGTCAGGGTATAAATAAATATCTGTGTCTGTGTGGCATGTATACTCGTGTTTAAGTCAGGTTATCCCGCTATATATATTTTTTTTTTTGATATGAAAATCAGGTCATTTAGCAATATAGCAGGTGAATTATGTCTATAATATTACACTATTCATGTATTAGTTGTATGTTATGAAGAACTATATGCCTTTCTCCAATGACGGTCTAAGTTGTTCAAAGCGTTTCTGGATGCTGATTTTTAGAAGGCAGACTGAGATGGCGAACGGGACCTGGTTTGTGTAACATTAGCAACACATTATTAGCAGTTTGATAACTTAGTCAAGCAAAAGGCTAATCATATTAATTGCCGGTATGTGTCAGGCGATACTATTGTGCAGTGTTTACAACAGTAAAGAGAATGACCTGTTTAGTTGGCTTAAAGTTCATTAAAACAACTATTTCAAAAGCTGAATTTTCTTTTACCATATTATAATAAGAATATGTATAACTCAATGTTTTAACAAATTGAAAAGCTGAATAATCGTTCCAAAACTACTGATTAGTCGACGATTAATCATTCGATTAATCGATTTTCAAAATAATCGTTTGTTGCAGCCCTACTTCTGATGTCAAACATTTTGTAAGTTGCGAATTAGGGTCAAGTAGACTGCGTATGGCCGTTTGTCCGGAAGCTAGAATTTTTTGACACAAACTTATCGTATTGCTTCAGAAGGCCTTTATTAACCCACAGGGGCCGTTTGGAGTTCGTTTACGATGGATGGATGCACATTTGACAGCCAAAATCTAATAAATTCCCCCCTTTGAATTTAATATGAAACTGTTACTAAAGCAAAACAGTGATCAAAATTATACTGAGGGTGTGTAATTTGTGTTGGTAATTGGCGCTGGACTTATCTCTTTTACTCGTCAGTTCGGTTTTGTCGGCCATGTTTGTCGCTTTAAAATAATACCATTAAAATATACTAATGCAAAACCAGACTTCATTCATCTCAATGGAAAGCATGCACTGAATCGTTCCCTATCCACTATATAGAGCACTACGTGCCATTCAAAATAAAGAAAATGGTGATTGTTTGAAAAAGACACTGATTTCAGCATCAGCTTCAAAATAGATGCCTATTTTATAATGTAGTGGGCAAGATGTTTAGATTCAAGAGAGCATTTGATTGGAGGGAAAATCAGATGAGAATCTGAAGTGATGTCATCAAAATCGCTGATCCATATTGATAAAAGTGAAGACTGTGTTTTGAATGCTTGCTTATACCTTATAAATGCAAATTTTGTTTTTGTTTTTGTTTTGGAGCAGACTAGCTTTTATAGATAACCTTAAGGCTAACATATTCATACTAAAAGCCAAAAAACTTGGGGACTTTATGGAGTACTCTTTTGAGTAGAGCAAGTAAACGTCTTGAAACCACCCAGAACACCCAAGCAATCACTCAGCAATCAGAGCACCCTAGAAACTGCATAGCAAGATCCTGCTAACCACCCACAACACCCTTTGTCTATCTGGAAACCACACAAGCACCACTCAGATTTGCACCAAATCTAGTTGAAATTCAAAAATACACTTTTCAAAACCTTGTGTGGGAGCACATACACTCTTTACCAGAGACAGTTTAAGATTACGCAACCCGTCCTCACGAAAACACCCGAGGTCGACGCGTGCGTTCTTCTTTACCCAGAGCATCCTTTTCATCAGCCTGCCTCCAAAGAAACCTTTCTTCCCGTCAACCTCACACCCACCCCGGACTGAAGCACTCTGTCAGGAAAGGTAGACATGATAAGAGGATCTAATCTCTTCTGTTCGTTTACCCCTTTCCTTTCATCATCTATCATTCCATCAGACAGTGAGAGGCGATTGAGGATCTGTCAGTGACAAGTCTTTCAAATCGAGGATGTGCTCTCAGGGAATTGTGAGGGTGGAAGCGGAGAACAGACATGCAGCCTTCCTCGTATCAACTAGATCAGTATTAATGATCTAATCAGAAATAACTCGAAGGACCAGGACTTTGCACACAGGCACTCACGGCTAAGTCTTGTTGTAGTCTAGATAACTGTCAAATGTTATCGTGTATTTACTTAGTACTAGGACTCAAGTAAACTATAAACTGATCTATAAATTCCATTTAAAGGGAAATTAACATTTACATGGTGTTTGAATATAAATGTGTGTAAAATAATCATAAGTACTATCTCAGAAGAACAAGAACAAAACAGTGCTGCTGAAGAAGCAGTGGATTAGTTTTATTTTTGAAGGGAATGCGCCCCCATATACCCAAATTTGTTTATGTCTGTGCAACAATTATTTTACATCAGACTGCTTTGTGAACAAGGATCAATGCAAAGGAAGAATAAAAAACACAGGCTTTGCAAAAAGTTGTTACTTAAGGATGGATCAGTACTGTTCCTGATATTGGTTATAGCCGTAATCTAAAGCTGTAGGGGTTAAAGCCGTAGGCTATTCTAGATGTAAGTTATCGCATGCAAGTTAATGCAAGTTATCCACCAGCGCCTACATGTCAAGCAATAGGCTAAGTGCATTTAGCACAAACTTCAATATGCACCTAATAATAGTTTACATTTATATAAGTTATATAGTTATATAGTTATAGTTGCTACAACTTACATGTTTCAAATGATAAGCCATATTTGAGGTCGATGTTTTCATGCACATACTGTAATTACCACAAGGACCTGGAAAAAGAGCGCAAAGAGTGCAACCAAAAAACTCTTTTTTTTTTAGTTTTTTCAATAACGATGCATAAGCAATATTCTCTCAAAAATACAAACATGTACATACATGTTGCTCACATATTATGGTAGCCCTTTTTCTGTTAAATATAGTGTAATTTCACCTGTGCCATTAATAGGTTTATAAGCAACTGAAAAAAACACAAATGTCAGGGCATGTCAGAACATCTCAAAGACCCCAAATACACCCTAGGGTGAATGATCTGTCTCTCATGGACTACGTGTGACTTCGCCACAAGTTTTTTTTTCTTCGACTAACTGACTAATAAAATGTTTGGTCGACTAAGCCTTTTCTAGTCGACTAACCATTAGTCGACTATTAAGGGGCATCCCTAGAAAACAGACGCTTTATCTTTTGTGTGAAGTACAATAAACTTCATGAAACTCATCAGTGAAGTTTAGGCCATTCAGACGAGGTTTACAACAGACTTGCACTAACAGGTTAGTGGATAAAAGCAAGATGACAACACAAGTTATAACCATAATTAAACTGAACTATACCTTCTATCTCCACACCGCATATTCTTTGGCTCTGTAGGCATCATTTTACCGACTCCGGTTAAAATGAATAGCGGGACTAACAGTTCCTGACATTTTCAGTGCGTGAGATTATCCTGTTTTGTTGTGTGCTGGAGCAGAAGATAAAAGGAAATAAAACCAAAAGTGTGATTTGGGAATGTTATATGCACAAAAACAAAAAAGCGCTTATAAACCAGCTGTTGTCAACAAAAGGGAAGCTTTAAAAGCTCCCTGTGGTTTTCGCTCAATATTTGGAAATAAAGACAACCAAGAAAAACTGGTATTGTAATTTTAGTTACAATTTAGTAGCCCCTATTATGCTGTTTAGATATTACCTTTCATGCATTGTGTAATATAGCGGTTTGTGAATATAAAAGGTCTGCAAAGTTTTAAAGACCAAAGTGCACAACAAATAAAGTTAGTCTCCCAAAAGAAAGAACCGACTCTGAACTGCCGAAACGAGCCGTCAGTAATTCCAGTCACACTTCCGTAACATTCATACGAATAAATTTAGCAAATTTGCATGATGCCAATCTATAAAACAGAATTAATTCTTAATTTTGGAGTTTAACAGCCATGGTTTCCATTCTCTTCACTGCACGGAAAACATCAGTACGGACGTTCTGCAGAAAACAACAACAACTCCTGGTGTTCTCGACAGGAGGAAATAAAATCAAACATGTTTGAAGATACATGAGTGTAAGTAGATGATAGCAAAATGTCTTTTTTGGATGAGCAGTCCCCTTTAAGAATTGGAACTGCGCATTCTGGTCACACAATTTTGAAACTAAGCTAAAAAAATACCAAAAAAAACCTGCCTCTGTTACACTGAGGTTAATCTCATTTAAGTAGTGGAAGTTATTTATGGAAATCTGCCATCTCTAATACAACACCAAAAATGAATAATGCAAGAAAAAAAAGCTGTTAGAAAAAATTAGAAGTGACTCAGCGCAGCAAAAAAACAGCTGCATTAAAACAAAAACCGTAATCTGAATTGTTTTAGGAGCGTCTGATGGAGTGCGATTTGCTAATCCAATAGCTCTTGACAGCTCAGACCGTTCTTGCAATCAAATGCATATTGAATCATAGTGATTTATAAATTCCATCAAAGGCTAATTTATTAACATAACACCATCTTGCATGAAAATGCTTAGATGTAGTGGCTATAAGCACTCACTCTGCATGTATTGTATAAAGTGGCGATATTACAGCATTTCATGCGTGTATCGGAGAAAATTGCAGTTGCATAATGCCAGTTTGACAGTCCAAGGACCATTGGTATTGTATGCCGAAGTGGCACATTGGCATTTTTAAAGGTGAGTTAGAAATGGACGTTCTGTGATTGACATGTAGAAGGTAAATGAGTTTGCTTTGACCATGACTCATAATGACCCTAAAGGTCTGTATGTGTCTGTGCATCCGGGTGAGCACATCTCTCATCAGTCACCAGCCCCGGCTGTCTTACCTCATGCCCACAGCATGTCTCGGCACGCCTTAAGCATATTTAGCAGGACTGTCTAGACCACTGGCACACACAAACACACAGCAAGGACAGATACTGCAAAGTGATTTATACCACCGTGTAGGCCTGCATATATAATATTCACGACTTTCAACCAATTAAAGGATACAAATCAAATAAAGTTACATGATCCACTTATTAATTCACACAATAAATGAACAGACATTCCAAAAAAAGTCAATATATTGTCTGTCATATTTCAATGTCATTTAACAAAGGCCTATTACTGCTCGTTCAGAGAAGATGGCTTGCATTGGCACCAAACAGATTGACTGACTAATAGAGCCGCATGATTAATCCTTCAAATATCACAATCTTGATTCAAACACCCACATTGACGCTTGGTGTAAAAGAAAAGGGAAGAATTCTGTTTAATTCTGTTTATTGTTAATCATATAATCAAACATATTTCCTTGTGTATATATTTATCACACACACACAAATCTCCTTTAAACCTAACTTACAGTTACTATTACCTTTACAGTTATTATTTTTAAATTTTGGCTTGTGTTACTTCAGAATAATTAAAATGTATTCATGTAAAGGGGGGAAAAGGAATTTGTAGCGACCTGCCATTACACAGGAAAAGCATTTCAGGGTAATCATTCTTTTAGTGGTACTGTAGGTGCTGCTTCAAACCAGCCCTTTCAATTCTACGCCTAAAAATGTAAAGTTTGCAGAAGACTGCAGAGGTTAAAAGGTGTTCTCTTTTGGTTAACAAATGTACACAAGAGCATGAATATATCACGCATTATGTTTTTCAAAAGTGAATCACTGCACACTGTCACCAAGCTTCAGTTTCTTAAGAATTCAATCACGGAAATCAAAAAAAAAATCAAATTCAAATGCTTCTCCTACCTCATTTGCATGCATTTGTTGGCTCTGGACCAACAGACAGTGAAATAAGCACAGCCACACACACGCTCACATACCAGAACTAGAGTTTGCACTTGCAGTTAAGCCAGTAAAATAACTGGAGAGACAAAATCATAGCCATTTAAAAAGATGTCCTAGACAAAATCAGGACACAACAAAAGGCATGATTAAAAAGAGCTCCACATTATATTTTTTCAATGTCAAAATATCAATTTTTTAGAAATATTTTTTAAACATTTTTTAGAAACAAGTTTGAACAGGAGAGTCACAAATGCAGGGTTGGTGAGTAAATACTGAAATAATTTTCATTTTTGGGTGAACTAACCCTTTAAGTCAAGTTTTAGTGATAAATTAGTTTAAATTTAATATTTACTAAAAGTATTGTGGCAGCAGTTTCTCTCTACATGATCTAATGTGAATGCAAAACCTCCCACATGCAAAGCATCTGTCTTCAAAATCTTTCCACAAACATTAGCAACATGGAGTCGTCCACAGACAGCTGCTACACACGTCGTGAGACACGGAACGCAGCTTCACGCAGTGCAGAGATCAGAAGACCAGTTATCTTCATAAATGCTTCATTTCACTGATACATATTCAGATGCTAACATTTTAACCAAAGTCAACATAAATTTGAATTCACAACCCATTATGTTTTTAAAAATAGTAAGGTAGAGAATGAAAGAGGATTACAAACTACACCGTGAGAGAGAACGACAGAATTTTAAATCGAAAGCAACACATTAGTGTGACATGGGTCTTTGGCCCGACCCGGGTCTCCTTCTCTGAGCAGCTCTGTAGTTTTAGCGCAGTGAACTGGTGTGGCCCCCCGAGGACCTGTTTAAACCTTTCACACTGAGAAATCATTACTCACATTGTGCTTGGGGTGTCCCTACTGACCCCAGCACAATGACTAATAGGTTTACTGAGTCTGTCTCTTTACCCCAGAGGAGCAGCAGAGGAGAACAAGAGAGAGAGAAGAAAGAAACAACCATGTTATATCTCAGTCCCAGTGAAAATTACATATTCAACAGCCTCCTTAAGTCTTCACCAGCATGAACTTAGGGATCAAAGTAAATCAGAATCTGAAATATTTGTCTTCAGATTAAAGACATGGGAAAAAGAGGCCTTACTGAATATTTATTCATATTTATTTTATATATTATTCACATTAACATTCATATATTCAAATTACCATTTATATTAATATTTGTTATTTTCTTTTTTGTAATATGCTTCATTTTTTGTTAAATTAACTCTTGAAATTACAAATTATTTCTCTTGTTTTTATTTGGGACAAGCATTATAGAATAATTTAAACTTCTATAAATAACTACAAATGCAACTTAGCAATTTTATATAATATTTTTCAAATTATATGTCTGCACTTTTAAAGAAAACACAATTTTATAATACAAAAACAGCTTCCGAGCTTAACTTAAAATCTACAAAAGTTTTAAATATGAGGTTTATTAGATATCGCCACAAAACAATTCTGTTACTTTATGGGAGATAATAAGACCACTTCCATTTGCTATTTAAACACCCCATGATGCTAATAATGCCAAGGTCGTAGGTTCAATCTCTATTGGAAAAATACAAACTAGCAAAAATATACCTTAAAAGCATTGCAAAAGCTGCTTTGAAAAGTCTGTCAAATGCATATATGCAAATGTGAAACTGTGACATTCATCTATCTATACCGAATCTGTCCATTTTTTACATATTCATGTTTTCTATATTGTTTTGTGAAATCTGATTCAGATAACCTCCTGGACGGCAGTCATGGCATTTGCTAAAGATTACTAGCTGTACGCTCCAAAGACATCTGACATTGGGAATCTTATAAAAGCACATTATCTCTAATGGACAAGAAACAGTTTCTTTTGTATGTTACCTTGAGTTGCAATGGTGCTTTCTAACTATCTGTCTACACAAGTGATATGAACTGTTTTCATAACCTCTGCTTTATCCAATCTATCATTTTTACCGCCCACATCACCTCATTTCTTGAAGGTCGACAGACAGTCCATCATCAGCTCTCGTCAAGAGCACGATCACACGTCTCATCTTCAGACAGTAGTGTCACGTAAAGACTGCAAGGTTCAATATGCTTCATGACAACAATTTGCTAGTAATAAACATTGACTTTCCCTTAGTCTTTGATGAAAATCTTTGGATAGAGGCATCACTCCATACATCATGTTTTTATATTTAATATGCCGTTAGCTTTACAATGTGGACTGTGTGAACCTGTTCATCTTACTTTTCTTAGGATCTTTATGTTTAGATATGTTTAAGGTAAAACTCACTCATAACATCAACAGAACATCATTATCTAATCAAATGGACAAATTCAAACAGATGCAATCTCATTTTCAATCTCCAGCAATTAAAATGAATTCCAAGTCAGTCTTTTGGAGGAGACGAATCTGTTGGTCTAAAAAAATTAGTATGTTTTATTTATTATGTTTAATAAATTATGTTTAACCGCATCCTGAAGGCCAACAAATTGACTTGTCTAAGGTGGTGATTCAACAAAATATTGCAACATCACCTACAGGTTTAAGGCTTAAACTCCTTTGATTTACATTATGTCCAGAGGGGAATTCAAAGCAATCCCTGCTGGAAAGGCAGGCCAGGTTTCTAAAATGAAAATGTTTGTCGTTTATGGTTTCACTGAAACATTTGCTTACTGAATTACAATTTTGGCTGCATCCAAAATCGCATACTTCCCTACTATATTGTAGACAAACAGTTATTATGACAAAAGAAGTATATCTGAATTCAGAGTAATCATAAAAAAGTGTTGACAAACAGTAGTTTACTATGCTATTAGCCTACAGGACAGTACTTTAGGTCACACGATAATGACAACATGGTGAATGTATTAAGTCTGGACTATATTCATACTACATACAGTATATTTATAATGTACTTTTTTAGCAGTTGCAAAGTAAGCATTTATTCAAAATAAGTACCTACTCGGATGCAGCCAATGTCTTCTTTCTTGCATTTATTTGCATATTGAATCCTTATGGATCTTGTCTTCTATTTAGGATAGCATTGATAAAATCCTTATCTGGAGAGAAATCAGGACATGCTGAGTATCAAGACCACACTAAAGCAGCATGACGCAGCATTTAAAACATCAGTTGCCCAAAAATATGATATTTCCTTCAAGAAATGCAAATCTATATTAGCTGTTATTGCTCCAATACGTACATGTATCCCAAATTTCACAAGGTCTAGCATCAAGGTTCAGTGTAAGATGGTGCTATAAGTACATCAGGTGGGATATTGCAACAACACAGAATTGAAAGAACGTCTCAGTCCTACAGAAGTGGCTCTGATCACAAAAGGTAAAACTGTTGTATCCTGGGCTTGCAGGAGACATTCACTCTCTTTCTCTCTCTTCACAGAATGTACACTCTACATCCTTGGCCCTGATTGCCCTAGCTAAAAAAAAGAATTGCTGCCTGATGCCTTCAACACATCCTTTCCATGTCCTTGTCCCAAATTATTGGCGATTTTTTGAAAGCATACTCAATTCAGTGCACCTCAGCGTTAGACGTTTTGAGTGTGTTTTATTTCCAAAACAAATTTCAACCTTTTATTTACATGAAATCCATCTTGGGAACTTTTTATCATGTCTTCGTTTATTTTGTAAAATGACTGCTTACATTTTATCATTTCCCTTTTAACCAAGACTCAATATTAGAATATGAAAATAAATATGATTTTTTTGTATTTTTTTTTAAATATCAACAGGGTCTAAACTAAAGGTGTGTTTATTTGAATAAGCACCAATAGGTTCACATATAGATTGTGGAAAGTATCTATATTCACTGCATCTTCCTTATGCATCTTACATAAACCAGTTTTAATCAACAAAATTATAAACAAAATTATAAACTAGCAATTTTTGCCCCCATTTTTCATGAGCTGAATTCAAAAATCTAAGACTGTTTCTAAGTACACAAAAGGCCTATTTCTCTCAAATATTGTTCACAAATCTGTCTAAATCTGTGTTAGTGAGCACTTCTCCTTTGCCGAGACAATCCATCCACCTCACACGTGTGGCATATCAAGATACTGATTAGACAGAATGATTATTGCATAGATGTGCCTTAGGCCACAATAAAAGGCAGTTAATATATATATATATATATATATATATATATACAATATACTTGTATGTATATATATATATATATATATACATACAACAGCTAAATCATTGATTATTTTTTAAATTAAATTAAATCATTGATCATCGATTATTTATGCAACATAAGTAAAGAACATCAAATTAGATTGTCAATTGATATAGATTTCAAAATTCACTGATGAATTCACACAAAAAAGATTTATGGACACGGTATTTTTTTATTGCATGAGGCTGATTTTGAGTAGACATGAAAGAAACTCTTTCATGTTTAAAAAGCCACATTATCCCTTCCTCATAGATTGTGCTCAATTATGGTTCAGCACATCTAGCCTATCTTTGCCCTTTCACCCATTTATTTCTCATCCATAACCAGGTCTAAAACCTACAACAGCATTGAACTTTTAGCCTTGGCCAGCAGCTACTCTGAACAGTCAATACTCCTCCACTCGCTCTGACTAATCTAATAGTGTTATTTTTCTGTAGTGGAAAGTGCTGCGGGGTCATTAGACTTGTGAGATGGGGAAAAAGCCAACAATCAGCAAATAGCTGCAGGAACTCCGTGGCATCTCGACAGCTGTCCACCACTTTAAATGGACGGACTGCAGAATAATGTTAGCCACAAGCAGGGTGTTAGAGAAAGAGTGCAAGGAAAGATACAGGAGGGAAGACTGAAGGAACAGAGGATGAAAGAGTGTGAGCAAGAGAGAGCTGGAGAAGGTGAGAGAGCGAGGGAGAGAGGAATGGTGGAAGCAGATAAGAGACACTGAAGAGATAGAAAGGGAGGGTGAACCCGGGCGATAGACGGGTGGAAGAACAAGGTGATTGGACAACCAATAGTATGTCTCACTACACTCAAGTAAGATTCAGTCACTTCTTAGTTACACATTAGAATAAAAGCTATCGTGACAGTGCTCAGAACAGCTTACTGACATACTTTTAGATTTTTAGATTTTTGAAATGTTACTGAATGTGAACAGGTTTTAAAGAAATAGTTCACTTCACTGAATTAAAATTCTGTCATCATTTACTCACCCTCGAGTTGTATTAAACCTTTGTTGGTAACCAAACAGTTGATGTACCCCATTGACTTCCATAGTATTTTCTTTTTCCTATGAAAGTCAATGGGATCCATTAACTGTCTGGTTACCAACAGTCTTCAAAATATCTTCTTTTGTGCTCAGCAGAAGAGATTCATACAAGGTCAACTTGCTTGAGGGTGATGGCAAGTAATGACAAAATGTTAATTTTTGGGTGAATTATCCCTTAAATACTGAAATATGCCCCAAAACGCAATGAATATGAATTGGTTTACGCCTCTAAATAATTTTTAAAGGAATTCTTTCTAATCACCCAAATTTGATCTCATTCCAAAACCAATTTTTCTTCTTTCCCCAGAAAAAAAAAATACTAAAAGCACCAGAAATGTAGTCTATAATCCACTATATTTCAACTTCAAGCCATCTGAAGTCACATATCTTTATCTGAGAACGAGGCATAACATTTAGGATTTAAGCCTAAAGTCGTCTCCCTCATTGGTACCAAAACTATTTTTTTTTTGAGTTCAATTTAAAACAATCAAATCTGTCAAGAGAAATGTGAGAACTAATGATGTTTGCCATCACTTTGACAATCATTCATAAGCTAATCTATCATATGGAATAGCTTTTTGTGTCCTTTTTGGAGCTTGACAGCACAACTCACTTTAATATGGAAAAACAGCAGTTCAGACATTTTGCAAAACATCCAATTGTGTGGTCCACGAAAGCAAGACAGGTTTGGAACAACACGAGGAGGAGAAAATAATCAATACTATCCCCTTAACACAATGGGATAAGCATCATCACAGCTTGAACCCTTCTCATAAAGCAGATATGCTGAACACACTTCTCTGAATCACAATGGCAGGCTCAAAACAGCAAGTTTCCTCTCACAATTCCTCCGTACACAAAAAAAGCAGCATGGTTCATTTTTAATGGCAAGCTAGCTTCTGAAATACTCTACTTCTTCACATACCAGCAACAAACAACCGAGTGTCCGAGGTAAATTATAAGGAAAGACTAAATAAAGCTCCAAATAAAAGACTTGTCAATGAATATTTGGGGAAGCATTTAAACATTGAGCCTAACCTGACAGGTTGATGACATGCAGCACAACAGTTCATTCACCTAACATATAACACGTAACGTTAGCTCATTTAACGTTAAATTCAACTGCTCCAGCGTGGTGTTAAAGATAAGACAAGCAACTTTAACGTCATTCCAGAAAATATGCATATAAAGCATCATAAAGTGATGTGGCTTACCGTCAGTTATGTGGAATCTCACTCAGATGATGCTGGGACAGGTCTAAGTCTTCGAGGCAAGGTTGGTTGATGTACCTAATGGCTGTTGTGCGAAATAGTGCTAAAATAGCGAAATTGTAAGGTTTGAGAGAAAAAAATGAACGGATGCCAATGTTTCTTAATGAAGTGCAGTGTAAATAAACCACATATGTTTGAGCTCTGTCCACTCTGAGATGCCAATGAGGAGTGAATGCGGAGCGTTTGCTCTTTCAAAGAATCAAGCCGAGGCTACAGTACAGAAAGCCCGAGTCACGTGATCATTACTCCTCACTCTCCCTCTCTCTCTCTCTCTCCCTTCGCGCGGACAACACAATGAACACATTTTCCTTTCTTTCATTTTTATTTATGCTCTGGGGATGTTTTATTGATTATTTTTATTAAAAAATAAAGTATTTGTAAAAATTATAGTACTTTTATTTTTGTTAATCTTACATTAATTACCTGAGATATATTTGTACCTTTGAAAATATATTTGTCACATTAGGCCTACATTTCGATGTTTTTTTTTTTAAAAAGCTTACATATTATTAAAAAAATATATTAAAAATTTGGAGAGCAGTCACATAAAAAAAATTATCTCACATTTTTTATCTCTCTCTTTAATAGATTAAAAATGCTGTTCATAAAATGTTCATAACAATTTATATATAGACTAGCCTACATATCATATATTGTTTGAGGGGCTAAACGTCACAATTGTTTTTGTGGTGAAAATGACTGGAGATTGTAAAAAATAAAGAATCACACAAAAAAGTAATTTTGTTTTTAAACATTCCAGCATTGTGGCCCACATACAGGAAGCAATTATGCGCTCATTTGAGAGGAAAACTATAAATGACCCCTTTAGACCTGCAAAATCAAAAAAAGTTTTAAAAAGTAAACAAATAATCATATTTTGGCACTTTTTATTAACTAACATGCTTTGTATAAATCAAACAGATTAAAAATATTTTAAAACGTTATTGAAAATAATCACAATTACGTTACGTTTACATTCTGTATTCGAGGTGCAGTATTTGAGTGCATTTATATTCAAGGAAAGTATGAGTAGTTTTTTTCTTGACAGTTACACCATTTGACCTTTTTAATCAAGATTTATGTTGACAATTATACTTTTGATTTTAATGTATGAAACCAACGTGACTGCAAAGATATAAAGATTGTCAAGTGTGTGGACGATAGGCTTAAAATTAAATAAAATATCTGGAAATTTTGTTCCTGAAACCTTTCAAATGAAATTACACAAACCCCATATAACTAGCTCACAGTTCTCTCATTACAATACTTTAAAACAGAAAAACCATGTATAGTTCACTCTCATAGTCACTAACACATGTTTTAACCCATGAGGAAACAAATCACTCGGATGTGTAATTATGTTCTCACCAACTACTCGTGGTCCATCGAGCAACAGAAGAGGCTCTTAACTACCACACAGAAACCTATTATTAATGGCTTTGCCGTTGTCATCTCTGCCCGAACCGTCCATCGCCACATGTACAACACTTTTTCCACAGAAATTGGAGACCCTGTGTGCAAAATAATTTGCTGGCTGTTTCTTTGTCTGTTAAATACATGCAAAAGGGCCTCCGGCAATGAAATCTCTGCTCATGTTATGGCACCTATTAACAAGCTTTACTGCCAGCCTAATTGAAGCATAATTACTAGGTTTGTTCAGTTCAGGGTAAATTCAAAACCAACACATGAGAAAATGAACAAAGGTAATGCATGCCACAATTAACATTTGTACTACTTTAATGTGTGCACCATTGTCCAGCTCAGGAAAAAATAGCACTCCGGTGTCTGTTTTGTCTCATTCAGTTTTCAAGCATGCGTATTTTTAGTGTTTGCTTGTGACTGTACATTTTGTAGATAATATGTGTTGAGGATCCAACAAAGAATTGAAAGCAACCCCTGAAACTGACCATCCATCCGAACAACTGCAATAATAAACACATGCATGTTCTTTCACAGTGTGTGAGTATTTGTATCTCTTTGGCAGTCTGCCACCTCATCATTGCTCCCACACACACAGGTAATTTTGGAGCTTTGTGTAGGCAGCAGCCTGCATGGTCCAGATGTCTAATCATAGTAAGATCCAGATCAATAGGTGCCTGTAAGATGGAGCTGAGAGCAGCTCTAGGAAAACAAAGCAATGAATACATGCAGTGGAGTGGAATGGAGAAACAAATAGAAGGATGTGTGGGGAAATTCAATCGTTCAAGAGCTTAAATGATTGCTTATTAAGTTGAGAAGTGAACCTCACAATATGATCAATTTAGCCCCATCTGTCAACAGTCAATCACAACAATGTATTATAAAATATAATAATATGTATAATTATAATATATAAAAATAATATAGTATAGTACACTCTAAAAAAAACGATACGTTGGCTGAACAACCATACTTATAAAAGTAATTAGATTAAACACACAAAAATTAAGTATTCATGACTTTTCCAATATTTGAGTTCATGAAACATTCTTTACTCCATCACATTACATATATTGTTGCGTGAACTCAAATATTTAAGTACTTAAGGTTTTCTTGTTAATTTTAAGCTAATCCAACACATCATTTTTTAGAGTGTACACACTACACGACTGAAGCTTGTTAGTGATTATTGAAGCAAGAAAATGTCTATTTCAGTCTTTTTCAAAATGTAATTATTTGTAAAATTAGAAATATAAGAGCCCACTTTAGTTTCAGAATGAGATAATTGGGCTAATGAGAAAAGCTCCAGTAGAGGTAATGACCTTCAGCCCCAGAGCATGGTCACATCAGAGTGCAAAAATCAGGGGGAGGCACTAGTCATTGTGACCTGAATCTACAAAAAGCCTGCTTATTAGTGGAGGCACGGTTAGACAGACATATGAGAGAGTGAGGCACATAATGATCTCTCTGAATCACACTATGATGTTGTCATAACTGTTTTTAGTTTCATTGAGATTATTTTGTAAGGAATAAATGTTTAGGAGAACATTATACGATAATTTAAACGTGTAGAGAATAAATGCAATCCAATAATTGCCTTCAACTAGCCTAGATATTTGCAATATTGTCATATGAACAATCGGTCTGTAGCGATTTAAATCAGGTCTCAAAGTTTGATGTTTGATTCACTAAAAAAAGAATCGACTCATTAGAGTCGTTCATTCGACTACACTCGTTGCGCTCCTATGCCGCATGTTTTGAATTTGCTAAAAGAACTGGAACACTGTAAAACCTAATGAGTTAGTTCAACTCAAACCGTTTGAGGAAACCGATTGCCTTAAATCATTTAAGTTTATTAACTCAAACAATTTAAGCATAAAAAAACATTTGATTTGTTTCCAAGGAACTCAATAACTTTTTGTTAAGATAACTTGGGTAAATAAAGTTAATAGTACTAATTAGTTTCTATAACTTAAATCTATGAAGTACACTGTAAATCTGAATAAGTTGGCAGAACTCAAATTATTTTTAATTATATAAACTTAGTTAGCTTTAAAAGCTAATCTGCTGGCATAGTAAATGCGATCATATTAGAAACAGTATGTTATAAGCACTTACAAGCACAGAAGCACATGCTGTATGAGCGCAATAATATAAATGGACAATTTGCTCTCAATCAAGCTAAATGCACCACTTGTCACCATGATGGTACATATCCTAAAGCCAACATTAACAGAAATTCTTCTAAATTAACATAAAACATTAAATCTCACACTTAACATTACTCTTACACAAAAAAAAACATTATATCACTTAATTTTAGCATTTACACTCTCTTTCGAGTGCCATTGGCAAAGCATGCTGGGAAATAGATATCCCAGCCGTTTCAGTTAAACTTAAGTTTGTCTAAATTAAAACAAATAATTTCATAAAACTCAAAACAATGAAACAGTTCAGTTTACTTAAAATATATCAGTTCTGTGAACTTGAAAGAAAAAGAAAGTGCTAAATACTCATAAAAATTAATTTGACTGAACTAATACGTTGAATTTAAGTTTGTCCTACTCAAACCAATTAATTATTTTGACCGTTAGGGTTTACAATAAAATAGTTCTTCATTACGCTTATTTTTTCTAATAATAGCAAGTTATAAAGTCCGAATTGTGAGGGACAAAAACTCGCAATTGTGAGGAAAAAAAATTAAAGATAAGCGAAGGGTGTTAGTGCTCTAGTTGATGTTATTTGTGACTATGACAAGAGAAAGGCAAATACATTATGGTTTCCAGGCTGATTGCATCTTTTCATGGTAGAGTGATTGTGTGACAGAAATATTTCATCTCCGAAACAGAAAATTGTGTATAGATTGTTGACTTCCTGAAACAAATCATCCAATATAGGCGGCTCCTCACAATTGTTTGGCAAACTAGAAAGATTGACTGTCATTAGGCTGATCTCCAGAATGACAGTACAGACTTTGCATTGGGAGAGAGAGAAAGAGAGAGAATATTATGAAGGAAGGGAGGGATACAGAATGCCATGAGAAATAAGCAAGCCAAATGGGAACGACAGAAAACAGATTAATTATTCATCAGTACTCCAAACCTGGTGCAGTCCCTGTGGGGGTTGTATATGGAAATGTTGTGGCACGCTCTCATATGTTTCTCTTCAGCCTGAATTCCCCATCATTCTCAACTCTTGACCCAAAGCGTGCTGAGATATGTAGTATTTGAGCTCTCAAACGCTACTCCAAAAGAACACTTCGTCCATGCAAAGTGAAGCTACAGTATCTTAAATTTCAATTCTTCCACTTCAGGAAATTAATCCCTGGCTTAAATGTACCCAAAATTTATGATACAGAGAAGTAAAATGTGGGATCAGCTTCTACTCCAAAGGCTTAGCTGGAAATGAATTGACCAGCGCATTTATTTAACACTCCGATAAAACCAGAGCACATGAAGGAATGCTTTCAATTTGTCGCCTTGATAATGCTGAAACTACTTGTGGCCGTGAATAGAGTATCTAGTGAACGTAAAAGCTTTTGGACTTCATCATGCTTTACTTTGATAATTATGAAAGTACTAAACTTGCATGAGTCTACTTAAATCATGAAGCTGTTAAATTAATTTTCTGATTTAGTTCACTTTATAAATACGAAGATTTGTGGCACGGTAATAGTGTCTGCTTGAAAAATAAAATCCCCCAATTCAACGTAAAAATTTTAAGTTAAATGAACCTTTGGTCCAAAAACACATTGGTACCTAGTCGACCGTTCTCTGAGGTTATGTTTACACGGAAACGATCTGAAGAGAAAACACAAAAGTGGCGTTGCGTTATCACTTTTTATTCTGCGTTTAGACGAGCGTTTTGGGTGGGAAATCCGCGTGCATTTGGTGACGCAAAAGTATGTGAAATTTGATGTAGCCTGAGATTTGTATTCATGATAATCGAATGTAAAGAGTTTTATCTCTGAAAACTGTTTTTGTGCATTTTATTTTGTGATTTCACGGAAATTAATAGAGAGTCTCTGTAACTGCGATAGATTGAAGAGGGCGTCCGAGTGAAGACTGTGTGCGCATCGCCACAAGAGACGCTATGTATCCATGAGCGCGCTTGCTTGTGGTCAAAAACACATTTAAGTGCTAAATCTCTTATTTAATGCAAAAAAAGCACACTTTGCAAGATTTGTACGACAGTAACAGTGAATACAAATACTCCACAACAACTCTAGGGGTCGCTGTTTGACAAAAATAGAATTCCTGCGTAGTGTGCCTTTAATTAATGCCTAGATTTTTAAGCATGATCAAATTGGCTGTATCATTTCAACATTTTTTTAATCTTGTCTATAGTTGAACCAGTTGAAATTGTAGAAAAGTCAAAACTATTTGAATTATTTTGATGAGTTAAAGTAACGGAAAAAAAAATACGTTGCCATGACTTTTTGATAATATAATTTTTACAGTGATAGTAGAACTATTTAATTAATACATTACAGCAAGACATTTCTCTCTCTCTCTCTCTCTCTCTCTCTCTCTCTCTCTCTCTCTCTCTCTCTCTCTCTCTCTCTCTCTCTCTCTCTCTCTCTCTCTCTCTCTCTCTCTCTCTCTATATATATATATACTGTGTGTGTGTATATATATAGGCCTATTCAAAATGTAAATCATATTTTAAATTATTTATTTTTTATTATTTGTATTTCTTCAAGTATGTTTGTTTAATGATAAAATGATAAATAACTAGAAATATTTACAATATTTACTTGTTCACAGCATTCTAGAAATGTTAATGGTATCCAATTGGTTTCCATGGAGATGAGAGTGTAATACACAGTCTGTCCTCTTGATTTAACTGTCCATTTGTTAATCCTGCTGTGATTCAACACGTGCCTTTCCACCTTTTTATGATAATTTAAATCAGCCCATTTTGATAGCCCTTGCAATGTGTTAATAATGATTTCAGAGTGACAAAGACTTATTGCGTTTTCATCTACTTTTCCTTATTGCACAAAGACCTTAAAACTCTTCGGTTCAGTAGATCAGACTGTATCGATCAGAAGGGTAATGGTCCAGAGAAAGCAGCTCTCTCCCACACTTTGAGACCGTCCATGTGTGTAAAATTTATCTCTACGCTTTATTCCCCAGGAGTGAAATTTTATTTTTTATCTCTGTTTAGTGCTGCCCACTTCAGACACTTTCCACAGGGCTCTAAACGAGCATGAGCCAGCCCCCACAACTTCAAAATCCTCTCGAATGATTACTCAGCAGGTATATTTTATAGCCAACATTACGTAAAAATCGAAGAATCTGATGCATCATGCAAGATTAAAAACTCAGAATATGCTAATATGAAATGTGATGAAAGAGACCCAGGGAAAAGAAGTGGACTGACTGCTCTAAGGAAGTTTTGTTTTCTGATGTCCACTAAAGAAGAGTTGATGTTATAATGAGAATTTGTCTTGCACTTAACACATAGGCGGCTCACTGTAGGTTTTGGAAGAAAGCCTAACATGTTATGGCATCTTATGAGTCCAAGGCAGCATCATTTTCCCTGCAAAGTCAAGTCCCAGAATGCTCTACAAAAACTCTTTAAAGGAGTAGTTCACTTTAAAAATACTTTTGCTGATAATTTACTCACCCTTATGTCATCCAAGATGTTCATGTCTTTCTTTTTCCAGTCGAAAAGAAATTAAGGTTTATGATGAAAACATTCCAGCATTTTTCTCTATATAATGGACTTTACTGGTAACCAAACGGTTCAAGGTCCAAAAGACACTTAGTACAAACTAAGTACAAACTGTTCAAAGGGCTTTAAACGATCCCGGACGATGAATCAGAGTCTTATCAAGCGAAACGATCACTCATTTAATAAATAAATAACAAAGTTTAAGTTTTATAAGCTCAAATGGTCGCCTTGCTCTGTTCTGTGACGCACTTTTGTGACTCTCCTTTTCGAAATCGTTTATCAAAATGAACAAATCTTTTTCCGAGTCGTTTGGTTCATTCGAACGAAACGAATGAATTGACTCAGAAAAAGATTCGTTCATTTTGATGTAATTATATATAATTATATAATTAAACACATTTACCACAAATAAAGGTGACTTGACTTGACTATTTATTGTGCAGATCTTATTAAAACAATATTATAGGCTATTTAGCGTCCCATTCATTAACAACCATAGGCCTACAAACATTCACCTAGCTATATCGGCTTCCAGACTTCTCGACGATTCTGCAAATATAGTCAAATAAAGGCTAAAAACAGGCTGTATATAAAACATATAATATGCTTCAAATGACTATTCATAAAATGCTCTTTCAAACCAAAGTTTCTTTCTTCTATTGAACACAAAGAATTTTGGTAACCACACAGTTGAAGGCAGCCATTGACTTCAGGTATTGTTTTCATTGGCTGCCATCAACTAATTACCGACATTCTTCAAAATATCATCAATATCAGAAGAGCAGCAGAAATAAACTCATACAGGTCATTAAGTGATAACAAAATGTTCATTTTTAGGTGAATTATTCCTTTAAATATTATGTAACTTTGACTTGTGTATAATTGTGATAATCTTCATCTCGTTCGACAGCGCGACTCGTCTCACTGGTCAGTGTGTTGTCTGTTCTGTTGTCCGATTTTCGTTTTTTTTTCTTATTTCTTATTGTTGAGGACCTTCGAGGTTGTTAGATGCACAAGTGATCTTGATTACCTCTCACATGCATTTGAAAAACTGATTCATCATGATATCTTCTAAATAATGAGAGAGAGAGAAAAATCATCCAGCAGTTTGAACTTTAGACAAAGAACATCTATGGGACAAAAGCTTTAACCTTTTAACCTGATGTCTTTTGAAATAAAGAGACAAATTTGGGTCCAAGAACTCAGTTTTTGTTTCATCTACACTTTCATGTGCATCTATGAAAGGCAAAAAAGAACAAACCTTATAACTCAGCCGCTATACACAAACACACACACACACACACACATTAGTTTCCTTGGTAACAGCAGAAAGGCACTAAAAACAATTAGGGAAGCACTTCTGTTTTCCTTGCATTCTTCATATCTGCTTTTCATTCCAGATGACCTTTAAAGTGATTGTACTGTGCAAACGTGAGAATAATCATATTTTCAGTTACAATTGGTTCTGACATCATTTACAGATGTGTGTGTATCTGTGACCTTGAGCAGAGCCTTTAGTTGCAGCCCGTTCTCATCCCAAGGCGTCATATACTGACGCTTTTGACAATGCATAGCCTATACATCCAACGCACATGGCACCCTTTAGCTTCAATATGTGACGCAGAAATATATAGGCCAGAAGGCGCCTCCTAGTGGTGTAACCCTATCCCAGACCTAAACCATACCCATAACTGAAGCATGTTATCGAGATTCGAGACTAAAGGGTGCCATGTGCGTTGGATGTATGCATTGTTAAAAGCATCACATATGACCTATATGCGTTGTTAGTTGTGATAAAGCAATGTGATCTACAGAGCAGACAGAAAAATAAAATATCACAGCATGGCAACTAATGGACGCGTTGTGGCTTTAAGTCTGCGTCTGCTATTCATACACAACATTTACAGTCTTATTATTCCAGGGAAATGGACCAAAAGTAAGCCTACTGATGATTCATCTTGCACTCAATATTTTTTGTCCAATCAAATGCTGTATAGAATAAGAATGCCCCTCCCCCTAATACTACCTGCACTCTGATTAGCAATTGCAAGTAGCATATTTTAAATTAACAGCAGTAATTGAAGCTTTAAACAACACAATCCCAATTCATTTCTAATAACTTTACACAAATTGGCTATAATTTATACAAATTCACATGATCTAATTTCGTGGTTATGGGTGGACCTTCATGTTTTTTTCTCTAAAAATTGCAAGTTTTCATACAATTCGCATAGTACTAATTTATACTAAATCACCTCTTTGTAAAATTGGCACATTTTGCTATGAGATCTAAATCTTATGTCCCGTCCAACTTCCTTTTTTTAAAATATTAAATGAATCTTTTCCTTTTGTTATAATTTACTTATTGATGAGATGTATAACTTAAATAAATGATGACAAAATATGTGAAAGTTACAATTCTGATTATGTGTTTATTGTCCTTATAGCTAGTGCCTATTTAGCTGGTATATTTATTGATTCATTTATAACAGTAAACCAATTTTGATGAAGCAAAATAAGGTAAATAAAGTATATTAGTGTTGGGGGGGTCTTTGTCAAGCTCAGTCAATGTCATTAATCAGACATGGTCAAGGATGATAAGGATCTGCCGTTAAGGATGTACTATTGAATGTTTCCTTCAAGGTGAATGCAGCTTATGGTGTGACATTTTAAACATTCATCCAGTCCCTCTAGACTGCATCAGAGCCGATAGCTCTCAGTTAACCCCCATTGACTCACTGAGAAGGGTACAAATTGCATTACTTGATGACAGCAGAGCTCTGAATACATTAACCCTATCTGTCTGCCTGTAGCAAAAACCTTGCTCACAAAACGCACAGCCAAAGCAAATCAGTATTTATTTCAGTTATACACAGTTGTTGCTGTGCTGAACAAATGTTCAGTAGCCTATTCAGCTAACAAACGTGTGTGTATTAGGTTTATTTAAAAGTCAGTGTGTGTTTAATGTAATGATGACTTGCTATAAATTCATTTAAACCCTGAACGAGTTAAAACTTCTTTAAGAGCTTGAAGGAGGAATGGGATTTGAAAGATAACTAAACTGCTCATGGAGGCTAGCATGGTCAAACAAATGTATGCTATATGTTTTAAATTAATTTGATTATATCTGAAAGCAAAGCACTTGCTCCAGGTCTCTGTTATGTACACGGCAATGAACAATTCAGGTTTAACAAAGTTCAATGGCGCCATCTTCTGTAGCCTACAAGAAAAAATAACATAACCTTAAAATATGGGGTCTGAGATTTGTTTAATGTTTTTTATTAAATAATATAAATTATTGACATTTATTTGCATTTTATTGCAATATAAAGACCTGTTTTCTATTTTAATATATGTAAGACAGTCTTCAATGTCATGTGATCCTTCACAAATCATAATACTGATTCACTGAAGAAAAATTTCTGTTGTAATATTGTGCAGGGTAATATATTACTTACTGTATATATATATATATATATATATATATATGTGTGTGTGTATATATATATATATATATATATATATATATATATATATATATATATATATATATATATATATATATATATCCTATGTACACATATGCATGTGCTGTAGCCTACTGTAGATTAATTCTTTGTTGATTTAATTTATTTTAATCAATTTATTTACTTTAATCATTGTTTTATTTTAATCAGTGCGACAGTTGGTTTATCTAACTAGCGAGATATAAAGTGACGTTTATTATTTATTTCTGAATTTTCGCATACAAACCGTTTGTTTATGCTGCGGTTGATAAATTCACTTAAGTGATAAGTAATTACTCGAGTAAAGGTAAGTTTAACTTCAACATAAAAGCTATTAACTCAGCAATTTGAACAAACAAAGAAGTTATGTAAAATGAATATCTTGTGTATTGTGCGTATTATGGATGTGAAACACTAGAGCTCTCGTTCGACGGGCTGTATTTCCTGCGTCACTAACGTAAGTCCACCGGCAGGCGGCGCACATTCGCAGGACAGTAACACAGTAGCCGTCGCTGACTGTCTACCTCATCTTTCTAAAAACAACCCGAAACGACATCGAGAGGTGGAGCCGCCGCGCTGACAACTGTCAAAAGACCCTTCCTGATAAGAAGAGCTCTTCCGTCCTCACAGCATCTTGTCGTATCGCTTTCGAAACCGTTATAAGCCACACAGTTGAAGCGATTAATACCGTATATTCCGAGTACACGACGTATCTTTCGCTATTCCGTTATTGCGGAGCCGTTTCGGATGAGCGGTTCGCACTTTGACAGGTTTTGACAGGCTGCATGTCTTCCTGGAGACCCACTTATAAGGTGAGACGACCAAGAGAGTGTATGAACTGAACGCTAGCTTAACGTTACATTTTCAAAAGCATCGTCTAGTTGCGTGTTTATGGGGCTAGTCGTGGCACGAGCTGTAGAAATGATGCTGATGGAGCATTTCAAAGAAAAATGCTACAATCTAATTGCACGCGCTACAAATATGCACTAGCACTATAGTGTTACAACTATATACTAATACACATCTTTTCATGCAAAGCTGTATAGCAACGTAATGTGTAGTAGTTGTATTCTCATTTGGGAAGTCCGTTTGTTATTATTCATCAAAGAATGCTATTCCGTCCCAGAAAACATTTAATTTGCATCCACGTCAAGGAAGTGAAAGAGATCTGACCTCGTTTTATAAAGAAACCTTCCTTTGTGGTTAAAACTGGCGCTAATATCAAGAGAACCGACAAACTTTTGCAAAGCAAGTTAAAGGAAACTTACTTTGCCTCTTTACCACAGTTCAGGCTATAACGGATTGTTTGTATTTGCATTGATACTCATGTTAATATATATGTATAATATGATATACTATTTGTTGTTGGCCATAACGTAAAAATGATTATTCGTCAAAATGTCTGTAGTAAAAAAAAAAAAAAACTTTACTTTTTTTTTTTTTTTTTTTTAAAGTTGCATGTATTGGATGAAGAGAGGAGAGTGAAAATAGATTCACAGGTCCAACAGTTTACAAAAAAACATGTTAATCATGTGTTATAAAACTAAAGAGAGAATGATGAACTCAAAGAAAGCAGCAGAGCTGTTAGTTTAAAATAGCCATTGGAGGGATTATTAGCTAAAGACAAGGATTTAGTTTTAAAGTACTGGAAGTGTTTGCATCAAACAGCCTGAAGAGCCATTTACTTAAGCTCTAATGAATCGTTTCTATTTTGCATGACTAAAAGCACCTATTTCTCTTTTGAATTGTATAGGTTCTGGCAGATACTGATATAGCAGCCGTATAAACTCGGTTATACAGTACTTTGCATCTTGTTTCACCTTTGTGTTTTCCTCCAACATTGTCTATTGAGTAGTTTGTAAGTGTGCAGGCATGTTTTTAATGCTTCTTGAGATTTAGTTGAATCAGGATTAAGGATTTGTAGGGGGGAAAAGAATAGTTGCTTTCATTACAAATCATAAAGGCTAATGCTGTATAGGAGCACCGAGTGAGTGTTTGTATTTCTCCATTCGCACAGAACTGCATTCCTAGCTAATTCAATTGTAAAATGCAATCTGTTGTTGAGATTAACCACAATTATCTAACTAAAGGGACTTAATAAAACTGACTAAAGGGGAAGTGGAGATCTGTGGTTTGCTCCACGTGCTCTCCCTCAGGTAATCTCCTAAAATCTCCGTCACCCTGCACGAGACGAGCCTGCCGTTTGAGATTAGGAATTACGCAAAGATCAGTATCCCACTGCGAGAAGCTGTGGAATATTAAATGTCACGTTTGTTATTTTGGTCATCTGATTCGCAGTGTATTATTGTTTCTCATGAGTCATGAGTGTTTGCTAATGAGTAAATGTAATAATAAAGAGGGAAAACTATGGGGACCTAAATATGAGCAGGAGTACTACAACTCATAATGATGTTTAAGTTATTAATAATAAACACTTATAAGTTAAAGCATTTTTTACACAATCTACATGTCTTCTACAGTACAGTGATGTCAAGGCGAAGCACGAGGTTAGGTTCCAAAGGGACGACCTTTCCTGATGATGACGCTGCCAGCACCAGCTCCACTGAAACCACTGGCCACGTCTCTTACAAAGAGAGCCCAACCAGGTGTGTTTGTATGTGCTGGAGCTCTCAGTACATCAGATACATAGTTTGCATGTGCATTAATGGCAGTGAACCTGAGACAGTTGCTTACCTACAGGATCTTCAAGAAGAGGACCGGTCGCAAGAGCACAGGGAGTGTCTCCCGTAATTCCAGTCGTGCGAGCAGCGTGACTCAGACACAGGTCGGGCAACGCAGTGACCTCACTGCCACTGAAAATAAAAATGGTTAGTTTCTACTCACACAGAAACACACATATATACTGCATATAAATATATATTTAAATACAGTTAATATAGAGTTAGAAGATATTAAGCAGATAGACTTAGATAATAGAAAGCTTTTGCAACATAATAAATGTCTATACTTTAACTTTTGATCAATTTAATGCATCCTTGTTCAATAAAATTATTAATTTCTTTAATTTCTTTCCAAAAAAACTTACTGACCCCAAGCTTTTGAATGGTAGTGATAATGTTACCAAAGCTTTCTATTTCAGATAAATGCTGTTCTTTTGAACTTTCTATTAATCAAATAATCCTGAAAAAAAATTGTACACAACTGTTTTCAACATTGATGATAATAATAAATATTTCTTGAGCATCAAATCATCATATTAGAAAGATTTCTGAAGGATCATGTGACAGTGTAGACTGGAGTAATGATGCTGAATTTACCAACACAGAAATAAACTGCATTTTAAAATATATTTAAATAGAAAACAGTTATTATAAATTGTAAAATTATTTCACAATATTTCTGTTTTCCTGTATTTTGGACCAAATAAATTAAGCCTTGGTGAGCAGAAGTGACTTCTGACTCTATTAATTTTTTACCATACATATATATATATATATATATATATATATATATGTAAATGGATACATGTAAAATCTACTAACATGTATTTACATTTTAATTTACTATGAATAATCTAATATTAATAATAATGATGATATATAATATGAGGAGTATGTAATATTTTATATATGAGTAAGATATATTGTATCTGTGTTTCAGGCATGCCTGTTGCTGGATTCTCCTCTGGATATTCCTCTGCTGAGGAGCATTATGAACAGCCCATAATATCAAACCCTGGTAAGTGTACATTGATAATTTTAGAAATGAAAAAAAAAAAAAATGCTGGTCCTTTTTTGAATTGTCAAGCAAAGAGCGTTTCCTTTCCTTTTCTCTAGGTTTGACCCCGTCTATAGCTGAACCAGGCTTTGGCATTCGTGACATGTTTCACTCTCCAGGTACTGCATGTTTAAACCCTCTAACATGAACAATCAGTCTTTTTCTCCTGCAGTAGTCATGTGCTCATGTGTATGTGTGTGTTGCAGCTCAGGCTCTGGTTATGCTCTACTGGTGGCTGGGCACTGCGTGGTACAGCCTCACCTCACGACTGTCTCTGATCAATGTGTTTCTGCTCAGCAGGTACAGTGCTCTGTGTGTGTGTGTGTCATTATTACATTAAGAACATGTATGATAGTTATGCAATAACTCACTGTAACTTTCCTGGGATATCCAGGCCTAGAAATGTCTAAAAACATAAATGAATGAAGTGAATTGATTTGTTTCTAGGTACGTTCAGCTCTAAAACGTTTTAATGGCTTGCTCATTTTTTTTTTTAAATACTACAAATAAACATTTAAGAACATTTATTTTTCCACATGATTTCTCTGTAGATGCACGGGAGATATGAGAAAGGCTATCCTACTGGTTCTCCTTCTCATCTTTCTCATTTTTGGTGAGACAGCTGATGGACACTCTTCTAAAATATCAAAAATGATAACCCGAGAACCTTCAAGACTGTTCAAAATACTAATGCATGTGTTCATTTCTCATAGAATTATCGAGAAACATTCATTTGCATTTACCTCTTGCAGGAATATGGTACTGGTTCCCGTCTGCTTCTCGTTCTCCCCCTCATGTGGTTGTTTCCAGGACTTCATCTGTCAAACACACAGAGAGACCTATGAAAGCAGCTTTTGACGTGAGTAGAACATCACTGGTTCATTTAGTCCTAAAAAGTTCCTGTTTCATAATGCATGCTTCTCTTAAATGTATTATTATTTTAGTAAATGCAATTTTTCCTCTTTTAGGACCAACTTCAACATGCCAGCCTGTCTAACTTGAAGGATGAGATCGCCAGCTTGCATGAAAGGGAGGAGAACCTGATGGTAATTAAACTCCAATCACAAGTTTGTTAAAAAGAAAGTGTCAAGTCACCTTATTTTAATAATACCGATTATTTGAAAGCGGATTTATAGAGACAGATCGAGGCAATAGTAACCCTAACCAGTATTGGACTGTAAAGTTCATCATTTATGAAATATGTTCAGTTCAGCTACTGTATACGAGTTATAAAGCAGCTCTGCGAAAAACATCCAGCACATAGACTAGACAAAAAATATAGATAAGAAACCCAAACTGCATCATATGACAGAAATGAAGGTTAAAACAAAATATCTGTTCCAATTTCTTTTTTTTTTTTTGACCATCTGTGATCTCAGAGAGACATCGAACTACTGAAGATGGAGAGCGCAAAACAGAAGGTCAAATCTGAGGTGAGGAAACGAAACCTTCACATTTTCTTTTACCATTTCCACTCGCTGTAAAACGTCATCCATCTTCCTTTCCACCTCGTCTGTTTCTTTTGTCATAGCAACAAAGCACAAAACAGGAAATGATGTCATCCACCTAACTTGCGTGTTTGTGTTGTCTCCTAGATGCTGGAAACGGATCTGAGGTCTATGAATAAGCAGATGATGAAGTTAGTGTCTTTTCTAGACTTTTTTTTATGTTTAGTCTTGTGCGTGTTGCATCATTATTATTTTGATGGCTGAATACAGTATGTTCCCTAGTGTCGAGTCTGAGCGCGGGCAGCAGATTTCTGAGCTGAAGTCCAGTCTCTCAAGTCTTCAGTCAGCTCAGAACCTTCTCAAGGAAAGAGTTGATGCACATGACACTCTCAACACCAACGTAAGGACACTTAGCTCTTTTAAATTCAGCGCGGAGATTTGCCTGTAACGGGGTTGCAAAGTGCAATTTCCTTCATGTCCTTTCTTCTGCAGCTGAAAGCAGAGCTATCCGATTGGCTAATAACACACCTGAAAGATCCAAGCTCACTGGACTCGACTATAGTGCTCCGGCCTGAGCTGCAGAGGGCGCTAGAGGATCTGGAGAAACTCATACTAGATAAACTGGTGCATGAGAAAGAGAGCGGCAGAGACGGCTGGAGGACTGTGGGAGAGACGCTGCACCAGGAAGGAGCCGGAGCCGTTACGATACAAGTGTGTGTCGGAGAGAGAACAAATTCAGACGTTTTTAGGGCAGTCTGAAGTTTACATGAGGATCATGATGTCTTTTAATGGGTGTTTTTTTTTAAATGCATAACAGGATGTGAAAGAAATCGTCCAGAGGGCAATTGGGCTGTACAGGGCAGATGGGATTGGATTGGCTGACTATGCCTTGGAATCTTCAGGTACAAATTTCCTGCATGAAAACTTGTTCATTGACTATATTATACTTTCAAATGATACTTTATATGTATATGTATATATATATATATATATATATATATATATATACACATACATACACATACATACAGTAGGTAGTCAACCTGAATGCCTATAAGTTGCATTTCAAAGTATGTTTATGAAAGAAGTCCCTTAAGATTACCAAGGCTGCATTTCATTAAAAGAAAAACAGCAATATTGTGAAGTATTGTCAAAATTGAAAATAACTTTTCCATTTTAATATACTTCAAAATGTAATTTATTTCTGTGCTGGTAAAGATCAATTTCCAGAACCATTATATTAAAACACATGATTTACATTTATATACATTATACTTTTATATATAAATGCTGTTCTTTTAAACTTTCTATTCATCAAAGAATCCTGAAAAATAATTTCCACAAATATTAAGCAGCACAACTGTTTTCAGTTTGAACATTGATAATAATGATAAATGTTTCTTGAGCAGCATATTTGAGTGATTTCTGAAGGATCATGTGACACTGAAAACTGGAGTAACGATGCTAAAAATTCAGCGTTGCCAGTTATTTTAAATTGTAATAATAATTCCCAACAGTATAGTTTTACTGTATTTTTGATTAAACAACGGCAGCCATAATTCTTCCAAACATATTCAAAAATGTTTACTGTACAAGTCTCACTGTGTGTGTTTGTGCAGGTGCCAGTGTGTTAAACACTCGTTGCTCTGAGACATATAAGACCCGATCTGCGTGTCTGAGTTTATTCGGCATTCCTCTCTGGTATCATTCAGAAAGCCCTCGCACTGTTATACAGGTAACCCACACGCTCTCAAATCACACCGGCCACCTTCAGTGTAACACATCTGACTGTCAGATGTGAACTGGGACATTATGTGTTTTTGTGTGTGTTGTAGCCGGAGCTTTATCCTGGGAAGTGTTGGGCGTTCCAAGGCTCCCAGGGTTTCCTGGTGATCGCACTATCTTACACAGTAAAAATCACCCACGTCACACTCGAACACCTTCCCAAAGAGCTATCGCCAACGGGACGCATTGACAGCGCGCCTAAGGACTTTGCTGTCTACGTGAGTTGATTTCCCAACGTTTTTCTTCTTCGTAACAGTGATAAAACAACAGCATTGAGATTCCTTGCCTGTCCTGACTCCTGTGTTCAGGGTATGTCTAATGAGACTGAAGAGGGAAAGTTGCTCGGGACATTCATGTACGACCAGGACGGAGAACCCATTCAGACTTTCAAGCTTCCGGTGAGTTAAAAATAGTCTTAAAGGGATAGTTCATTTTGATATGTTTTAGCTTACCTCAAGGGCATCCAAGATGTAGGTGTCTTTGTTTCCGCAGTAGTTTCAATTTTGATATTTTTAGGTCAAACCATTCTTGTCTGTCAGTCATATAATGGAGGTCTATGGTCACCACCTCAAAGAGCATGCACAGTGAAGTCCAAATTAAACATGATTTAATGACTCGTAAATGTAAGTACACATTGATGGCGTAAGACAACGATCAAGAAAACGATCAGTTTTTGTGTTTGTGTATTTGACGCCGATAGAAGCGCCCACGCCCTCAGATCACTTGGACGTGACTGTGATTACAAGAGGTAAAAACGATATAAATACTGTTCTCACACAAACCACTCGTTTGTTGTCTTAGGCCATCAATGTGTACTTACATTTACGTGCATGCTCGTAAGTATACAGAGTGTACTTACATACTCTATGCATGCTCTTTGAGGTGGTGACCATAGATCTCCATTATATGACTGACAGACAAGAACGGTTTGACCTAAAAATATCAAAATTGAAAATACTGTGGAAACAAAGACACCTACATCTTGGATGCACCGAGGGAAGCTAAAACATATCAAAAATTATTTTCAAAGTGAGATATCCCTTTAATATGTCTATTAGTCATTCTGTGAGTGTGACCTAGTTACATTTTTGTGAATTCATCCTAAAATTGTTCCCGTTTTGTGTCCTGTAGGAAGCCTCAGATAACTACAGCATGGCAGAGCTGAGAGTCTTAAGCAACTGGGGTCACCTGGAATACACATGTGTGTATCGCTTCAGGGTTCACGGAGAACCTTCACTCTGAGAGATCATTCGCTCTTGGTTTACGTTATGCAAAAAAAGCTCAAATGCACTGGACTCTGAGAGAAAGAATCAGACAGCTTCCTAAAGTACAAATACCAAAAAAGCGCACACGTTCGACTGATATCCGAAATGAAGATTGTTCGCCCTCTTAAAAAATATTCAGTTTGCATTCCTCCAACATTCATTTTCAAGCAAGTGCTGATAGGAGATTTTAGGGGTTTTTTAGTGATTTATTTATTTATTTTATGCAGGAGGATAAAGGGATAGTTCACCCAAAAATGAAAATTCACTCAAAAAAAAAAAGAGATTTTGAAAAATGGATTTTTATGGAAAGAAAATACCATGGAAGTCTATGACGATTTATAAAATTGTATTGTTCAACCGAAGAGTTCAACTTGAGTAAATGACGACACAAGTTTTCTTTTTTGGGTGAACTATCCCTTTAAGTTATGCGCAACAGTAAATATGATTTATAAAGCCGGATGAAGGACAAAAAGTGTCATGCTTAGCTAGAATTACTATAAAGCAGCATTTGTGTTGTTTTGCTCTGCCTTTTCCATTTGTTTTAACCTCACTATTGTGATTTGTAATGTTTATTGACGTCATCGTAGAACCACATACCTCTTGAGAAGCTTGTAATAGTCGATTGTTTGGGTACGTCCTTATGGATCGACGCTGTTTGCTTTGAGCAGCGGTTGGGATTGCACTTTTCCGCCCTGGTGACGAGTACACATGGGTACGGTGTACGTCTCCTCTGCGGGACGGGGGAGGTGTGGAGTCAAACTCAGGTTTTGGGTTTTCAAACCAAAGTGCTCTTGAAGGTCACACTCTTGTCCTCTGTGTATATATGTGCTTGATCTCGAATGCTTACTTAAAACTCCTTGAAGGTATAAACATGTGCATCGTTTTATTTGATTTATTAGTATTTTATTTTGGCATCCTTCTACATTTCTCATCAAGCTTAATAGAGCTCTGATGTTAATTTGGCAAAGTTTACATGACGTTTCTGTAACATTATTTGATATTATTTTGTAAGAAATATGTTGTTTTTTTTAAATAAATTTTAGATGGTACACAATATGGTGTGAACGCAAATATTAACGCATGATTTCAAGAGTTGCACACATGAGACATGTTCATGTGTAGTAGTACTGCACTGATCTTTCAATGCTTTGTTTTATTATTCATAAAACATCAGCCAAATCATTTGCATGGTTTTACACACGCAATTCAGGAACTTACTTTAGACCTAGATTGAATTTTATTTGACTTCAAATTCTACCCGCAATGCATTTTTTTTTGTTTGTTTTTATGATCCTGCTAGTTTGATAAAATTATCATAAGCAAAATATTCTAGAGCTACAGGTTTTATTTTACTATGCAAACACATACACACACAAGTATATATCATAGAAGATAAAAAGCTCAGAGGAAAAGGCTTACATTGACTACAACATAATCAGTTATTAACATTTCATTGGTTTTCTCTCTTTTTGTGCATGTTCATAATTTCTTTATATGGCAGCCTGGCCAAAAATTATGTTTACGCAATTTGTCAGGTTTCATTGCGTTATCACAAGTAATATAATTGACTGCATGACTATCAAACCTTTAACAGAGACGGGCTCTGGCTTTAATCATATTTAAATGGGCTACTTGCACAACTACTTCCGCGTTCTACTTATTACATATCGGGAGTTTCCGGTTAGAGTGTTCATCGCACGTCCACACTAGACCTCACCTTGGCTACGGCAGCTCATTGGAACGAATGCGTCCATAGAGCCGCCATCTTGAAACAGGGGAGCCCCTCCACTTTAGTAGACACAGGTCTAACGGAAATAAAATCACCATAAATCATCATGAATGCGATTTTTCTCGTTTTTTGGTTTGTTCCAACGGTCAGACATGTATTTATCATTGATTCCAGAAAGATTTTTTTTTAACTTTCTTCCTAGTTCAGATTTCATCCGTGAACATACGCTGCACAAAAGTCCACCACCATCAATTAATTCGAAGTAAAGGCAGAAATAGCAGCGTTACCTAGCTACTTCCCATGGCTACTTCCAATGGCAAGACACCTGTTCCAAGATGGCGGCGGTTTTGACGCATGCTTAGAACCCCAAGGTGAGGTCTAGTGTATATATCTATGGCACGTCCATACATGAGAATGAAGATTATAACAACGTTTTATGAATGCCAATTGATTAAAACAATGAATAATGATCTCTGTATTAATTATTTTGAGCCTGCTATAATGTTTGCAGAAATATATTTACTTTCCAACTGTTCCATTCTGACTAATAAATAGGCTAAATATTTTAATAACTGGTAGTTGTCAAATAAACGTAGGTCTAACCGGAGCTAAGCTACGCTAATCCTAACCAAACATGAGATCAGAACACTCCTGTCCCATACACCGCACGACCCAGAGTGTTATCACAAGTAGAGCATTGGTTTACTTCTCTTTCAAACCAGATCAGAAGAAGTACACAGAACTCCGGCAAGGCCCTATTCTCTTACACACCTCTCTCCATGACGGTGAGAAACATTTTTACATCAGGCAGTAAATGAACCAAGAACATCTGATATAACTTAAAAATTAACACACATAACTTTCTTATCACAAAAACTTAAAGATCTTACTGCAATAACACATAAATCAACTCTCAATAAACAATTACCCACAATGCACCCCGCTGCTAGCGCAGAGGCGCCGAGCTGGTAAGTCCCGCCCCTTCCGCTAACCCCGCTGGACCTTTTTAGGTTGAAAAAATCGTCAATGCAAGTGATTGAGAGAAAATAATTATTTTCTAGGCCCGTTTGAATTTTGAATGTGAACATATATTGTCTGTAAGGTAAAATAATGTGGTAGTAATAATTTCACTCACATTTCTCATTAGTTGTTTTGTCTCTTCATTCCCTTGTGTGTGGACACATCTATACAAATCCAAAACAATGGTCGGAATCCGGTTTCACTTATCCATGACTGACCAGAGAATTTCACCACACCCTCACACACGCTTTGTTCTTCTGAGATGCCAACGCTTCTCTACATTACACTGCATGGATTCGTTTGCTTTTCTGATTTACAAATTAAATACTTTAGCTTGCTTTTCATGAGGGTCCAGATGTCTGCAGCTCTAACAGGTGAACATCATCAGACAATCAGCTAAAGCGGCGCTTAACGGCTCTCCTAAATGACGCCAGTTTTTAACATGATAATCAGGTGTGTTTGTGAAGCGTTGGAAACCACTGAGCTAAACTACACACACTGATTCTCAATTCATTCACACATACAAACCGTTTTTTCCTAACAATTTTATTTCCATAACAGAAGTAAAAATTGAAGAAAAAAAACACACCTAAATAAATTAAGTGAACCTAATAAATACAGTATGGTAAAAAAGAAAGATGTTATTGTCTTACAGTACTGACTACTGTGATAGTGCATCATAGAGAAGAAATTCTACGTTACAAAAACAGGAAAAACGACAGTTGAAAATGTTACATGTACAGCTATTACAACTACATGGTCTTAAACATAAAATAAACCAAATTCTATTTTACACTCATTATTTACAGTTCATTTGGAAATCACAAAATAGGCTAAAAATGTTTAGATTTGTTTCTCTGAATATTCAAAACAACACACGTCACTGATTTCAGTGAGACATGCACGTGATCCACAAAACAAACACTCGTGTACAAAATGTCAAACACAGACACAAGATGATTTCATATGGAATGCTGTGCGGGTGAATATATTTTCTGGATGCTGGTGTTAGAACACAAAGAAATTCATTTTTAAACCTCTTGTATCTGACCAATTGGCCAGATATCACATGCACACACTCAAACTCCACTCAGTGAAACAAACAAACAAACAAACAAAAACCTTATTTACAAGAATATTTTAAGAAGATAGATGACTTTAAAACCATTTCACCTACAAACAAAACCTAATAAAAGTCAGAAAATCAGGCATATTCTGGAGTGTTTAAAAACAGCAGATAATATATGTTCCCACAAGTTCAGTGTATACTTATGGATGAATTATCAAGGGTGAGCATTCTAGGTTTAAAACAAATTAAAAAAAGAAAAAGAAGACAAAATGGAAAACTAAAGTCTAAAAAACTTGACAAGGCACGTTGGAGCCAGGCATGAAGTTTCACACAGCATCATCAATGGTGTGATTCCCAGCTCAGTGATCATGCCACGAGTCACAGTGCATTTTGGTCTCTCTCCGTGTTTCCCAACTTCTCCCTCGGCTGAAGGGAGTCGACTGTGCAAAACGCATTTCAACTATTGCCGTCTAAACCATTACTGAACTGGGACATCATGAACGTGGGAGTGTATGCTGTATGTTATGATCAACATTCACTTGTGCTGATGCTAATACTTTCAGTAAAGAGTTCATCTCTTTGTGCATTATAAAGTGACTGACTTTTTATTAAAAAGTTGGGTAGGTGTTATATTTGGTGACGTAACAAAACGAAACGATTTAGGAAATGTTCTGGTTCTCTCAACTAGCAGTGATATTAGAACTATTCCTGGAGAAACCAAGTGAATTCATTACAAAAATATAAATACATTTAAATGATGTGATGCATCTTAAAAGCAAGAATAGGGATAAAATACCCTGTAATGTGTTAAAAAATATAAGCTCGCTATGCAAAAGAGTTTTAACATCAAATTTACATGATGTCACATTATTTCAATGGTGACGTCGATAAAATATAACTAAAAAAGAACCTTAGAATATTTGTTGTTTATTTTCGGTGCTAAATAAAAATAATTTTTTTATATATATACATATATATATATATATATATATATATATAGAGAGAGAGAGAGAGAGAGAGAGCTTAGCATTGGTTAGCAGTCAAAACTATTTAAATAGCTATGTATATATATATATATATATATATATATATATATTAGGGCTGTCAAACGATTAATCGCAATTAATCACATCCAAAATAAAAGTTTGCGTTTACATAATACATGTGGGTGCATTTTGTATAATTATTTTGTATATATAAATACACACATGCATGTATATTATACATGCAATATAAAATATTTATATTTATATATAATATAAATTATATATAAATCCATATACAGTATATACATGAAAATATTTATTAAATATATACATGCATTTGTGTGTATTTATATATATAAAATAATTACACACAGTGCACACACATATATTATGTAAACACAAACTTTTATTTTGTATGCGATTAATTGCGATTAATTGTTTGACAGCCCTAATATATATATATATATATATATATATTAGGGGTGTAACGGTTCACAAAATTGGCGTTTCGGTTCAATATGATACACTTGTGTCACGGCTCGGTACGTTTTCGATACAGCAAAAAGAAAGAAATGCAAGAGAAATTTCCTTGATTGAATTTTTTTTTAAATTATATTTTTATAAAAACTAACACTTTTACTTTGAGCAATGATCACATAAAAGGAGTATATTAAACCAAACAGCTCCTTGGACAAATTGAAATGTTATATTGCAGTAGTTATAAAGAAAGGTTTATTTTAGTTCAGATTAACATTTGAGGGCAGTAATTGGATTTTATAATGTCACTATAATGTCACAATTTCACTGTGTAGTAACAGTGCTGATGATTAAGATCGGCTCGCGCTGCATTGGTCCAAACTGATAAACGATCCGCCAACCACATAGTTACGAGTAGCTCAGCTTCGTTCCGCTTACATTACATTTGCCATTTGATATTGGGCCATGTTGTGGTCACGCCAGCATCTCGAGTGCGCTTGCCACACGCCATTTGAAATAACGAAATTTTGGTTGGCAGGAAAAATGTTCCAACCAACTATTCGGTTTGAAAATGCGTACCGAAAACCGAACCGAAAGCCTCGTACACGAACGGTTCGATACGAATACGTGTATTGTTACACCCCTAATATATATATATATATATATATATATATATAATCCTATTATTTAAATATGTTTTTTTTGGGGCATGTTAAATAGTTTCGACTGCTAGCCAAGGCCAAGCTGGTGCTAACTCTGGTTGACCAAAGCCACAAGACTTTCATAATAGTAATACAGTAACATGGAATACAGTATTAAATTGTCAGTCGCCGTACAGAAGTCACATTTGGCCTGTTGATTGCTGACACCAACGGCGTAAAGTCTAGGTCAGGAAAGACCAGGAGACCGCCGTCGAGTTTTCACTCATAGCAGAGCAGAAGTAACAGTTAAGATAGTTTTAAAAAAAAAACATAAAACCTAGCAAAACTAGCCAGGAGACCAGCAAATATGACACCTCAAACTGGTCTTAAAACAGTTATCTTTCTGGTAAGAGTATGAGAACTACTCTTACTCCCTGGCTTTAAAATCCCATGTCTCGCGCTCACATGTCTCACGGTTATCGGGGAGTGCGGGGGACTAAGAGCTGAGTGCAGTCATGGGAAGGGGGAAATGTTTGATTGACGGCCCGGTGACCCCTTCGCCTCAGTAGTTGCGTGCAGAAGTGTGACCAGATGAGGAAAGCGGAGTTTAGAGCTGAGAGTCGGCCCCCAGGCTGTTGAGCTCTTCAGGCGAGTGCTTCTCAGCAGCTGATGCTGCCTGACGGAAACCGGCCGAGATTTCGTCGAACGTCCGGCCCTTGGTCTCTGGGACTTTGAAGTAGGTGAAGACGAAGAAGCCAAGTAAAAATATGGTGAAGATGATAAACACGTACGGCCCACAGAGCTCCTGTTCAAGTAGAAGACAAAGAGAGAGAAAAGTCAGCCAAATCAGTCAAAGTAAATGTGCCAATATCTTATTTATAATTCCCACAGGCCTCTCACCTCGACATATTGGAAGCACATGCCCACGATAAAGTTTGCGGTCCAGTTGCAGAATCCAGCGACAGCAAAAGCCGAAGGTCTTGGGCCTTGACTGAACAGTTCAGCCACAATGAACCATGGGATGGGGCCGGGTCCAATCTCAAAGAAGGCCACAAACCCAAAGATAGCCACGATGCTTATGTATGACATCCAGGGAACATTTTCCTGTTAGAGAGATGGGCAACAAAGCCGCCAGATCAAATATATTGTAAAGCTTTGGACCACAACGATGACTGTCTGAAACTGACACTTGGCCATTTATGTAAATATATATTATGTGCATACCAGCAAGGCAAGAGCAATGGTCATCAATACAGCAGATACAGCCATTCCCAGCAGTCCCAGGAGGTGCAGGGACCTGCGGCCCGCTCGCTCGACCACAAACAGCTGCGCGAGGATAACAAATCATATTAATATTATACTCACTTTCTCTTGTATAGACAATATACAGCTGATTAATGTTTGGTCATTTTTATGATTATCAGCATCAGCAAATAACAATTAAAAGAAGAGTTAGCACTCACTTGAGTTCTGAGTGAATTTTAAAAGGACATTATTAGTGTAATAAGTAAAATCAATTATTTCATATAACAATATCATAATCAGAAGGTATTTTATAGAGTATATTAAATATAAATTAAATAAATATCTAAAATAGTCATGCAAAATTTAAATTAAGGAAAAATTAAGGAAATGAGTAAAATATGTAAAATAAATAATTATAACACCGTGTCCTAACTACACGCGACGCGACGCCGCGACACGCGATAAAAGGTATCTTTTCCATGTTAATCAGAGTTTTTGTCCTAACCAGACGCGACGGCGACACGCGAAGTTTCTAATTTAGAAACGGTTCCTATTTCTGCGACGTCGCGCCTGACAGAATGAGGAAATTACACTGGTTATGAGTACACATTATTTATTTTTAGTTAAAAATAGGTCATGTCCCACAAGCGATAACGGATAATTTACCTCAGATTTTGAAAGCATGTAATATAGCGTTCAAAATGAATTCTATGCAAACATACAACTGTACTTCATAACAAAATTAGTCAATGAGTATATTTTGTTTATTTTTAATAATGTTATTTCTTGATTTGATTATGTCCTTACCCATATTCAATGCGAGTGCGGGCCAACAGTGCGCTTTTACAGAGAGACTCTGCTCACACCATAGGCTCACATGTTGTTCTGAATGTGTGGCATCTCACAGTCGCGTCGCGTCTAGTGTGGACAGACACACTTGCTGTCGCTGGAATTTCATCGCGTCGCGTGTAGTTAGGACACGGTGTAATACTCATAAATAAATCTTAATTCTTACATATTTTTTTTAATAAATATATAAACATAGTACCGGTATTCATGGTATTATACCGGTATTATAGTACCAATTCATGTATTGATTTTTTTATTTTATATAATTACATCAACTATATATATATATATATATATATATATATATATATATATATATATATATATATTTAGGACTGAACTATTAACTGCATTTTTGACAATATCGCGATATGATTAAACGCGATTTTTAATTATTTATTGCTTGTAATGTTTTTTTTGCTCCTCTTTATTTACTAGCTTTAATATTTTGAAGCTATATAACCTATTTAAAATTCTTAACATGTTTTTTAACAATTATTTTCAAAAATATCTATAATTACACAAGAAAGTTTTTAACTGTAATTAATAAAATTAATTACAAAAAAAGTAGATCATGTGTCTAAAGATTCCCATCCCTACTATACAATGATTTATTGCTTCTCTTTTTGAATAATGCAGAAGATAAAGAATTAAAAAAGTAATCGCATATTAAATCACAGTCAAAATATTGGTTAAAAAAATTGCAATTAGATTATTTTTCAAAATCTTTCAGCCCTAATATATATATATATATATATATATATATATATATATATATATATATATATAGTATTTATTACTGATTAAATATAGAAAATAATCATTACATGAATATATATATATATATATATAGTATTTTTAAAAATATATAATTTAAAAAATACATTACAAAAATATTACAGTAACAGCAATAATTCTGTTGATCAGGACACTCACCGACACTACAGTGAAAGCTGTGTTGACAACTCCAGCTCCAATAGTAGCATAAACCGGCTGCTCCACACCGGCCTTCTGAAAGATCTTTGTAGAGTAGTAGAACACCTACACAACCACATTAACACAAATTAGATGTGGGTTTGGATTAAGATTAGGTTGCCTCCATTGAACTAGTAAGTGTGTGCACACACAGGTACTCACAGCATTGATTCCAGACAGCTGCTGGGACAACTGCAACATGATGCAAATGATCATGGGCTGTCGGTAGAGAGGAGAGCGGAACAGTTCAGGAATGGTCACTTTCTTCTCTCTCATCATCTGTCTGCTCTCCTCCTTCATCTCCTGCATGTCTGCGGCCACATCTGACGTCCCGCGCAGCTTTTTAAGCACTAAATGCACATAAAAACATTGGTTTACACTAATGAAAGCACTCTGCTGTATCCTATGTGAATGCTTAGGTGATGCTCACCTGATTTGGCTTTGTTTTCCTCATTGCGGATGATGAGCAGAAATCGAGGGCTCTCGGGGCAAAAGGGCAGTAAACAGCACTGCAGAAGAGCCGGGATGAAGGTAAAGCCAAGGAGGAACGGCCACATGGTGTCGTTACCCATGATAACATCCATACCAAAGATCTACAATACACAAAACAGAACGTAAATATAAAAAAAACAATCAAAATGGTAAGTGAAATGTCAGAAATGTCCATGTCAGATTTATTAAAATGTATACCTGTGCCATGAGGATGCCAACAACAATGCCCAGCTGGTGAAGGGTGCCAAGGGCTCCTCTGAGGGCTGTGGGAGACACCTCGCCCACGTACATGGGCACAAAGCCTGTGGACAGACCAGAGTAAAGGCCCACCACAAACCGTCCAATGATGAGCATCTCCCAAGACGCAGCCATCTTAGAGAAGCCCATCAGTGCTGCAGAGATGAAAGCCAGGACATTAGCCATGAGCATGGAGTTCCTCCTGAAATTAGAAAAATAGAGTTTTATCATCAAACATTTACTTATCCGATTGATCCTTAAATAATTTTAAAGGTTACAACAGTACTTCACCTTCCAAAACGGTTGACAAACAGCCCAACGGAGAAGGATCCAACAATGCCGCCCACAGAGAAGATGGCCACAGACAGAGACCAGAGGGTAGTCATGGTTGTTTTAGGGATGATCTCCTCATATCGATCTAACCATGTCTCATTGTAGAACTTCTCAATGACCTAAATCACATAAAAAATAACAACAGGAAACTTAATAATGTACAAAATTCTTTATATTTTAAAATGTAACTTATTATATGCTTTGAATATTTTCGATGATTCTGTGATGAGCCATTGTGTCCAGTAGGGGGCTCACCGCCAAGCTCAGTATTAGGTAACATGTTGGAAAGTGAGACTCACAGGAGTCAGGTTTCTGTGGTATCTTTGTGTCAAGTGTTTGTTGATAAACAGAGACCGTCTCCTGCTAACCCTTATAAAGCACCGGTGGCTTTTAGAGGAATGTCACCCAATGACATGTTGCATATAAAAAATAAAAATAAGTTTGATCTGTATGATCTTTTGAGGTCAGCAAGCCAGTCTTCTACAACTACTTCCTGACTGTCTTCTCTCACCATCAGCTGTCTGACCCTTTAGGCATGCAGAATGTCCCTCAGTGCATTCATCACCTAAATATCAGGCATGGTTAAATTTATGTGCCTTAACCTCTCATTGTACAAACCTGTTACACAACACTGTGGTGTTTTTAATAGAACCACTGGTGAGCTATGCAGTGATTCCAGTTATTGGTTGTATTGTATTGTCACTGTGCAAGTTGACTGGTTTCTAACAAAACTATTTTTATTATGCTACATGTAATCTTATTTGCATCCGAGGAGCTAAATTGCTAAAAAAAAACTCAAAAGACAACAGCCTTTATAAATTATGTTAAAGTAAAAGATGACCACAGCAGCCCCCAGTTCCAATACACTGTCATTGTATGACAAATGAAAGTCAAATGGGTTTAAAAAAGACATGATGACAATTTTTATTTAATTAGGTTGACTACTCATTATCTGAGTAAAACTCCTACATTGTAGAGTGCAGTAAAGATCCACCTGGTCACAAATAATACAGTCCATTCATAGAGGAGTTTCAGGATAGATAGTGCATTGTAACACAGTACAGTTTTGGTGATTGGTGCATTGTCAGTAAGGGAGGTCTGCAGACAAGGAGCCCTTGAGGTAATCTTATCGAAGTGATTATTTATAGAGAGGGTCTACGTCAGACCCACACCCCCACACGTGATGTTAGTCCTATTTTGGCCTAACCACGGCCCTAAAACTGGTTCACGCACTAAAACTATACCAAACAGTGAAAGCAAACACGCCATTCTATACCAGAGGCCAGTGTGTATAGTCTGCTGGTATTTTAGTAGTTAAAACTCTTAAAACTCTAATTTACATATTTAAAAAAAAAAATCATATTTTTTTTTATTAAATGCATACATGAAATGCTACAAGTGTGTACATCACAACATTAAAATGAATAATATTGTGAAAAATGGCTTCCATTTTGAGACTCGTTAAAGATTATGTTTTTCAGTGTTTTTAAATATGGATGCCGACACGTCCATTATTGACCAATACCAAGAAAAAAAATGCTAACATTGGCTGAAAACCAATAGATATATTGATGAAATAAAATATTGAATAAATAAAATATTAAATAAAATTGAATAAAATTCTGCTTTCCATCACAGGAATAAATTATTTTAAAATAATTCAAATAGAAAACAGTTTTTTAATTGTAATAATATTTCACAATAACTGTTTTTATTGTGCTTTTGATCAAATAAACAAAGCCTTGGTGAGCATGAGAAACATGGTACATTTTAAAGAACCCCAAACTTTTGAAAGGTAGTGTGTGCACTGTAAAAAAATATTTTCAAGATTTGTTATCACAACATTTTTTCTTTTGTCAAATCAACTTAAATAATTTATTTAGTTCAGATAACTTATTATTTTGAGTTTCTGATGATTAAATCAATCTCCTTCATTGTATTAACTCACTTTTTTCCAGTTCAATCAACTTAAAATTTTAAGGCAACCAGATTACTTAATTTTTTAAGTTAAACCAACAATATTTTTTTACAGTGTGTGTGTGATCAAATTCTGCTCTGGTTTCACTAATGCTAAAACACACTTAACGACTAGCTAAAACACTGTAAGACTGAACTGAATACACGTAGAGAATGTTTCCAACAACTTGAGCGGATTTTAAACACCGACTAAATGCAACCGTCTTTGACTCAGGGCATTTTGGCATGATCAGTCATAAGTATCAAATTACATTCATAATCGGCCTTACAGTCGTCAAGTGTGTCCCCGGCTTAAGTGAGAATATAGAATCTATACACTGTGTATAATGTCTAAAAGACAGAAAAGGTCCATTCACTTCACATAAGCAAAGCCTGGCCCCTAGTTCAACATGCACGTCTGAACAAGCTGTGCTATGTGTGAGCTGACCTTCACCCTGTACCAGAACAGACAATTTAATAATCATTTGAGAGGCAAAAGCTTCTCATTTAACAGATGCAAATTGACTAATAACATGTAGATGAAAGGCAAAATGTCCCAGAGGAGCTGTATAGAGTAACTTAGGCATTTAGCTTGCGTTGGCATGAGTGTGTGTATGTGTGTGTCTACTGACAGACAGGGATTTGGACACAGCTGCAGCAGTACATAATAAATAAGTGAAGGGGTAGCGTTCCGATAAAGTCAAAGTACAAGGACGTGAGATGTTGGGGTGTTGTCACTCACATTTTGCGGGGCATTGATTACACCCGTGTTGTAGCCGAACTGAAGTGAGCCGATCACAGCCGTCCCCACAGCCAGCATCAGCGGCAGGGTCAGTTGCTGTTGAGGAAAGCATAAAAAAATGAAGAAGAGTGAGTCATTTTTTGCTACACAATGAATTGTTTTGAAACAACCAATGGAGCTCTATCACCCTCGGGCCTAAAGCAATGATTGGCCAGACCTGACTGCATTAAACAGAACTATTCTCAGAGGTGTGGTGACCTATTCTTTGACATTCTGCTAATTGTCATGGTAGTTGAAGAGCTCGTTTTAACCCTGTCCTTCCTCAAAAATGAAAGTCAGTACCACAGCTCCACATTTTAGCCACTTCTAAGTCACGGCTTAGTTTATTGGTCTAAAAGGTTAAAAAGACAAGAGCAAACCAAACATATTTATATATCATCTTCAGTATTCCCAAAAGAATTAGGCTATATTGTTTAAATATCCAGCATCAACCCCCTTTCTGATGGGGCATTACAGTTTAGTGTCGCACAAAATGACAAGCATTTCCTTCTCTTTCAATACAATAGAAAGTATTCTCTCACACAGATGACTTCCTGAAAGGTTCAGTTTATTTTTCTGCAGATTTGTGGGATATATTTCACTATCTCACAGGGAAGTGCTCCGAATATAAATCACTTTCCTCATTCCTGAAGTATGTCTGTTTTCAGACTGTCTGGTTTGACAAAATCTGTCTGCAACACACAAAGCCTTCAAGGTGAAAAGGGAACTGAAAACTCAATTGAAAAATTGCAGAAATGCAATGCAACATTCACATTTTCTTCTCAAGTTTGGGTGAAATTATTAAAAGATTATGATGCAGGTCTACTGGACGACTTTGGGGGGAAATTTCTAATGGTTAAATCTGCACCTATAAAGAAAGGGTTTAAGTAAACCCTCTTCTCCAGTGAAGGCAGCATCATCATTGTTTGGGTTTCTGTTATTTTAGAACTCACTGGATTGGATTTTTATTTACACAGACAGAGGACCTGGGATGGACATTTTCTTTCACATGGTTACCCATCCACAAGACACAGGCAGCTTTAAAACCGGTTTAGCTCAGCTCAGCTAAAGCACATTGTTCACTGTTTAAACAAGTCACTTGACGCATACGTCAAGCCTTTGACAGCTTAACAAATATGAATATCTGATGAACTTCAGCCCAAATAGTGCCATTGCATCACAGTCTAGTACGTACATAAATTATTGCATCAAGCACACATTAAAATAAAGTTCACTCAAAAATTGTCAGGGATAGTAGCAACAGTTTCTACACTTTTTCTTTACCTTTTAGGGAATCAACCCACAGCATAATTACTTAAGAGTTGTATCTAAATAATAAGATGGGATTAAATCCAGTATTTATTTTCTGAAAAAGATCTTGTTGATTCACCCTATAAGCAAAACTCTAGAAAGTAGCTTTAAATGCCAAGCTGTTCTGCATTTTAGCAAGCTCGATAAGACTTAAAAATGTATTCAGAATGGAGATCTGTTTACAAAGTTTGCATTCCTCCTTTATAAACAGACAGTCAGCGATGAGAAGAGAAATATACCAGTTTTGGATATGTACTCTCCTTACATTCCTACACACATGCGCACACTACTCTGCCGAAGACGTAAGAGCTTAAAGGGGGCAGGAAGGGAACACGCCTTCCCTCCGTGTTGGTGTAGACTAGAGGCTGCAGTTCATAGAGTTCAAGACTTTGTTGTTAAACCAGCCTTGAAACATGCAGGAGGCCAAATACACACAAACACAAAACCTCTAGGAGGCACTTAAATATTCATTCGGTAGTTTAAAACCTAAAAATGAGCAAAATCCAGTCAAACTCGCACACAAGTCCACACAAATGAAAAGGCAATAAACAGAATCCTCAGCGAAGTTGACTTCCCTAAGAAGTTAACTACATCCTTCCTGCTGCTAAAACATCAATGCTGTTAGAAAACACTGCTCAGAACAGACACAGTAGAGTGCTAGTATCTCTTTAAGAAAGATGAACCTTCTAAATATGGAAGATTTGACTTAAGTCTTACTCGAGGGGAGGGCGTATGTTTGGCTATGAAACATTCCTCTTCAGATTCCTGCCTTTCCCCTATATTACCATGCAGACATGCCTAGTTACACACTGCATTCATGCAACCACTGTACATAAACACAGTTCATCCAGAATATAACATTGGCCTGGCACTATCTATGAAGTTTAGTGTGTGTGACAATTTTTAATGGTTACATAATTTTTTTTAGCTTCGTCATCCTGAATCTACGCTGCTCACAATGTAAACAGTCACGCCCTTCAGCTGATATCACACACTGACATTTGACTTGGACGCATATTTCGGCTCAGTGCTTATTTCTTTGTGTCAGCGTACTGGTTTACATTTAGGATTCTTTTTTAACAGTTTGAATAAGAATAAAAAGCACTTTTCTAAATGTTATCTAAATATTAAATGTATAAGCAAAAAATCCTTGTTGACTTCCTGTAAAAAAAAAAAAAAAATCGAAAACAAATGCCTCGGTAACACAGGCAACAGGACGCCAGCTCTGTAGGAGCAACCAAATTAACATGCAAATAAACCTCACTATTCATAGCAAAGCTCCGAGGCTTGTTATCCCTCTCGATTTTGGGCCCCTCAGAGTTACATAACAAACCTGAGTTGATCTTTACATTGCTTAAAACACTAAAAAGCCTTTTGATTCTGGACTCTAACTTACTTGTAGGGGGAACAACTTTTATAAGGAAATATTTTTCGTAACAAATCTTTCATAACATGACTGGTTCCCCCCAAGAAAACTATTTGAAATCTGTTAGTTTATCGGTCATCAAATTATTAATTTTCTGCAAAATATTATGTCTTGATTCACTTTTTGCTCAGTGGTGACCAAATCTAAAGGCGCAAGGTAACACTTTAATTTAAGGTGACGTTACGTAGTTATATGTTAATACACTACATAAAGCAATAACAGTAAATTATGCATACATAAGTCTAAAGTAAATACATGTAGTTAATTAATGTAACTCAGTACTTAAGAAGCAACAAGTACAATATAACTTCATCACCTTAAAATAAAGTGTTACCAAAAAAAATCATATTTCACATATGATAAAAAGAGTAATGTGCTATACTAAAATACCGTCTCATCAGGAAGAGAACACAATAACGTACGTCCTCAGAAAACTGCAGTGAGCATGACATTGAACAAACCTGTTCTTAGAAAGTACGCTGTTTATTAATTTTAGTTCACGGGAAACACGCTCAACTAGGATACTGTCACAACTTAAAGGAAGGCTACTTATTTACATCAGTTTAATCATATAATCATGAGCCGGACTAATCATTTACTGTGCTTGTACTTGCTGATTTTTCAATCAATTTATTCCTTTATTTATTTAATGGTTAATTATTGCTAGACTCTAATTCAAGGCCTTGATCTGAGATCATTTCGAACAAAATCAGGCCAAAAAGAAGTTCGTTGTGGGAGTTCGAAACAGCTTGCCAAAGCAAACTTTTCCCCAAAAGTTCCTTCTGACTGGTAAACACCTTTGTACTACCATTGGTCGGTGGTGATTACATAATTGGTAGGTGTACGCAGAGGCGTCAGATGTTCGCTGGTATTCGAATTTCGTTTTACCCCTAAATAAAGCAAAAGGAGTATATCGGGGAATTAAAAACTATGAACATCATTGCACCAGATAACAAAATTTCAAAAACAAGTGGCATTTATTCTAAAGAATAAAATAATAATTTTTATGATAAAACAACAAATATACTGTGGGAACTGACTTGTCGCTAAAAAATACTAGGTGGTTAAGTAATTGCAAAACATACTCAAAAAAGGAAGGTTAGGTCTGAGAAATGGAGCTTTTTTGTAGATGCCACCTAGGTTTCACATTCTATATCTAATGCAAAGACATTGAGATATTTTAGATATTCAAGAAAAACTGTCAGGTTTGTACTCAATAAGAACAGCTTACTCTTTCCAACAAAGATTTCTCTTTCTGCCTCTCTCACTCGACTGGCACGTCGTCCACCTTTTCTTTTCAAGCAGCATTGATCTGCCAGCTTCTAGATCAGTAAAGTCTGGGAGACACTCCACTAATGACATGGTTTAAGCCACTCACAACTCCACTGAATTGTTTTTAACAGACGTCAACATACACATTTCTGTATTTTTACAGGGCTAACAACGCTATCTTTTACTGCAACACAACCCCGCTAGGATTTAACACTGCTTTATTACAAACGATATTATGTAACCCACAGTAAATGACCTCAAGCAAAAACTGTGCTCTCCCTTTCAAACGACTCGGATTAACAATTACAGCTCAGCACCGGTTCGCCCCTTGATTTTTCATGGAAATAAATTACCTCAATGGCACTTGGAATTCCATCGTTCCATAATCCCTTAGAAATCCCTTTATTAGCGCCCATTAGGCTGAAATGACAGTAACAGCCTGACTTGAGAAGGCAAAATAGAATCAAGTCTTCTGACAGTTTGCTTTAGGTTTAATCTTTAATCAATTTCTCCAAATGTCTCTTTGCAAACTGAGAATTACGCAGGAAGCGTGTTAGCTCCACTTGATGAAGTACAGGCCAACTGTACACCTGCCCCCAATTACCTGATTTTGTGGCCATTCTGGTGCTCAGCTGTAATTTTGGCAGAACTGATTAGACAGAATAACATGTTTTCAGTCTTGTACAAATTCTGCCTTCAAAGCCAGTATATGATGGTAAGAAGACATAAAGGCATGTCTCAAATGAAAAACTCAGATGCCTTTATCTGGTTTGTTTACCCTTAGCAGCCAATGACAAAGTTTACATGCAGCCGATAACTCATTCAAAACCGGGATATTAGCAATAACCCAGTCGCGAATGGCCATCTAAACACTGGCAAAACCCCGAATATGCTCATATACCGGATTTTAAAAACCGAGATATTGTACCTGGGGTACTCCTTTTCTAACCCGAATTTTTGGTCATGTAAACGCTTATCGGCATATCCCCATGGTGATTTGTGTTCTGCGCATGTTCTATTCGCAAGGAATCTTGGTCTTTTGAGTAGAGAAACTTCTCAACGCATACAAAAATCTGCGTGCGGTATACCGGAAGTAAACATGGCGAAACACAGCACAGCATACTTTTGGAGCGAGCTCAGTAACGTTACCAGCATCAAAGCACAAACAACGGCGATCGCTATCTGCCCCAAACTATCCATTATCCGCGTGCTTTGGATACAGGAAGAAGAATCGGAAATGACGCCTATTGCGTCTTAAGGTTGTTCGTGCGTCTAGACGCTAACTGCGCGTCGCCGTTTACATCGGGATATTGCAATTCCATGTATAAAGGAGAAACTCTCTCTACTTACGTATGTAAACGGGTTATTCCTAATATTTTAGAAACCCGAATAGTGACCTTAACCAGACCATAACCCGAAAATTGGCTGCATGTAAACCGATAGTCCCAAAATACTGTGTGTGTGGTTTGGCAGTTGGTGAAACGAACCATTAAAAGAACAAAATTAATTAAAACTCTGAGTTTTTATTTTATCGTTCCATCTCTACCAGGAAATAATTAATGTTAGTTATGCCTAAAGCTCAATAGAACTTCATTGTAGATCATTAGACATGCCACATGACTCTTTGGAAGTCTGTATGAAACCAATTTCCTTAGGAGGTGCCTTTGTAAAAAAATTAAATGCTCACTGGGTAGTTGCTTTTTGTTTTTAAAGAACCAAGGTATCGGGAGAACAATTAGGAGGAATGAAATGAATGACAGAGAATGACAAAGTTGTCCTCCTACACAAATACTAGTGTAAAACCCGACAGGTGAGTGACAGGTGTGGCAATGCTCACTATTCATACAAGAATGATTTATGGTCAGGCATAAAATCGAAGGCCTGGTTGACACCTGGTATTAAGAGGCACAAAGTGAACAATGCTAAATACAATTTGAGCTTGTCCACTTTCGACCACTTCCAGCGGTAGTCAAAAACGCATTCAATGGGATTGCTTTTGTAGAGTGGTCAAAGTGTTTGAACAGCCACAAAAGACCTCTACTCTCCACCCACTGACCTAATGCGTAAACATCATGAGAAGCACGCTAGCCAGGGAACGCGTCTCCCCTGTCTACTTGTGATCAGATCAACCAAAACGTATCTTAATACCAGGTGTAAACAGGTCCTAAAACCTTTCTGACAAGCATACACTCTTCACACTTGTTTAAAACCAGAAGCTGGTTTGGAATGAAAAACCCAAGCACGAGGGTTGTCTTAACAACCAACAATGTGTGTGTACGTTTCACTGGTATTATCGAGGCACACGCAGTGCACAGTGAATGAAGAGCACTGTACAACACAGCCAAAACACTAGGCAGTGTGCTGGGAACGGGTCAAGAACACAACCTCTCTGGCAGGGTTATGTCGAGTGTTCCCTAGATAGAAGCCAGCTGCAGCTTTCCTCTCCATAGGGACAGCACCATCGTTCCCAGCACGTCAACCGAAAACTAGATTAAATCAGCAAAACCATAATGCACAGCTAAATTTAATGTTAGACATACAGTAGTGGCCAAAAGTGATGTCCGGCCGAGGAAAATTGACATTCACCCTTAATTAAAATGTTATTAAAAATGTGTTAACCATTTTGTAATCATATTACTTGGGCTTGGAGTTAACTGTTTTATTTGTGATGACGCAACGAAACTTGCTAAATTGTGCAGACGTCATTTTTGGCCAGGCTGTCAAAACAAAAGAGAACCAAAAAATATTAATAACTGATTATGTTGTATCAATGTATGCTTTTTTCCTGTGAGCTTTTTGTATTTATATGGACTTTAAAATACACCTAGGTGTAGTTTGCCTTTTATTTACAGAATAGTTTTGTCAGAAAAATACCTTAACCAAGTTTAGTATTTTTCCTTCATATTTAAAAAATAAAAAAATTTCCTCATTTAATCGAACTTGTAGAGACATAAAAAAAAATCTCATATATATATATATATATATATATATATATATATATATATATATATATATATACATATATATATATATACATATATATATATATATATATATATATATATATATATATATATATATATATATAGGAAAGTGGTCTTGCCACCACTTTTTTTCCCCCTCAATGCCTCAATTTGTGTTGGTCGGCCTCGAAAAAACAAAACCAACTGTACAACTCTTCATAAAAATATCTCCTATATATATATATAGGCTAGAGCTAGTTTTTTCGGCCTCGAAAAACAAAACCAAGTGTACAACTCTTTATGAGAAGAGGTGTACACTTGGTTTTGGTTTTTCATGAGACCCACATTTTTCATAGGAAAATGTGGGTCTCATGAACAAACCAGTTGAGAACCACTGCTCTAAAACATTCTGATCGTTTATATGATCTGCTTTTGTCTATTGTGATTAAAGGGAAAAAAAATCAACCAAGACCTTGTAAAGTCTCTAAGCTCAAGAAATCTGAAAGACACTTGATCTATCATGGGTGATCACGCAGATCATGCATCTGTGGTTAGGTTAGCCATACAACAGCCTTCTATAGTCACGTACTAATCTCTAGCTCAGTATTAGTCACTAGTTAAAATAGTGATGGAGTTTTCCAGTTAAAACATACGGATGAAGATACAGTCATATATGTACTTAATATTCATTTTAATATTCACAATATCCACTTTTATAGTTAACCTATAACCTAATAACCTATTTTTGTCTGGAGATATTTGTATATATATATATATATATATATATATATATATATATGTGTGTGTGTGTGTGTGTGTGTGTGTGTGTGTGATGTGTTTCACGGCAATATATATAGCATGTATTTTTTTATAATTACCAAAACACTTTCATAATTATAATCAATATGAAAACAAAATCTTTATTTTCGTACAAGCAAAAAAAAATTATATAAAGAATAGTATATTGAATTTATTTGTTCTGCTTTTCCAATATTGCATTTAAACATATCATGCCAATAAATCACTAAATTGGAAAAGAAAAGAGCCGGCTACCGATGAATTAAGTGGGCACGTACACCACGATTCTCTAGTACGCTTCCAACAAAAGACAACATCATTGGCCATCACAGCTCAGGCGCCACCAATGATACCTACAGACGCTGTCTACACAGTCATCTCACTGTGCTTTAGAGACATAACCAGCGAACAAGCCAACTATGTCCACATGTTGTCTATGCTGGCAGCGTACTCGCTTTTTGACTTTTTGAATTGAAACATAGCCTCTCTCTTTATACAAACGAGTTCCCACCTACCAGTTTATAGGAAGCTGTAACACACTGATGTTAACTCATCACAGCTCGGCTACCCATGTGTCATCTCTCCACATGTGGTACGGGTTTATTTTGGTTTTTGTCACCAAACTAGTTTGTCAACTTTTCACAATTTCAGAGCTCGAGATGAAGGCTCGCGAAGCTATGCGGCTAACGTTAAAGACTGACGTGTATGCCTGACATTCAGAAAACTAAACTAGAGACACAGAAATATCATTACTGACCAATAGCATTCTCCACATAAAAGTTACTGTTTTATTAAGTTTTCTCTCTTATTTTTCTAATTTGACTGGGGGAAAATAGTTTTTAAATTACCTTTCCGCTCTCCATCACGTCTTGTCAAATGTGCGATGACGTTTCGACGTACGTTAACTCAGCTGGAACTTCGCCTCTTTTTCCTCGGTTTTCCTCAGAAGTCGACTTGTAAATAAAAGTAACAATAAAAAAGTTGTAGGCTATAACTTAAATACAGCTTCGACAAGTATGATGTAGCTTCAGAGGGAGATCGAGTAAATGCCTTCAGGTGCCTCTCACGAACTTCTTCTGATAACTCCCCCTTATTTAAGATGTTTCTCCTCTTTTTTTCGTATCTGGTCTATTTCTCGAAACCTAAAGTTATCTGCTCGACCCGGTGAGACTGAGATGCTGTCCGGCTTCTCCTGGTTAATATGTATGACGCAACAATGCCGAGACTGAGAGATGGGCTGGACTGTAAATGTGCTCTGTGATTGGCTAATGGGGAATTACGAAATATAGAGTATATGAATGGGCAAAATAGCGTTATAACACATCACCAAAAATCAGTCTTATCAAACAAGTACATTTCTGTGGCGAGACGGTGATGAGCTATGTTTTTGGAGAAATGTAGTCAATGTTTCTGCTTTTTTTGTACAAAAAAGTATCACATTTTCAAAACTTTGTTCACTAAGCTCAGTTTCAAACGATGCTTTCATTATGGTTGTGCTTCTTTTCTTCATAACAAAATAGTTATGTGACTTAATAAGGATATTTGGCAAATACACAGTAAAATAAATGTTCTTGAAAAGACAGTTTCGTTGTGAGCGGTGCATACTGTAAATGAATTTCTGATCCTTCAAAAAAAATGTTTTTCTTCGAGGGGAGTTTAAGGAAGTGTGTAAGAAGAAGAAAACAATCTTTCCAACATGTTCAAAATAGAAAGAAACCTTTCATGTCTTATTCCTTTGAAATCTAATGAAAACAATAGTATCTGGCGACAGAAAAGTCTGGATAATCAGAGAGCGAAAAGCACTTTGGAAATGCCAATATTTGTTTTTAATAACTCGCTTTATCTCTCAACTCTTATTCAAACTCACTTACTTGCTTCACATATTAGATTCTAGAGAGGTTAGTAAATAAATACTAATCATCAGATCCACTCCACTGGTAAAGATTTTGGGAGATAAGGACTTGTCTTAAAATATCAGGCTTGTGTGGCAGAATCACTTATGCAACGACATCATATCCTGCAGAGAGGAGACGGGTGTCCAGGTAACTGTGCGGCATGAGTTACCTCAAACTGCAGTGCCAATGACCATTCAGTGACCCATTCTACTAAATCAGTGATTACGCCACCAGATTTGAAGAAGTATTTGGAGAGAAGCTCAAAGAGCGATTGTGTCTCACTCCTACAGACAATTCCCTTTGGATCGTGGGAAAACAAGAGATGAGAGGGGGGTAATGCGTAACAACTCGTTACAACACAGAGGTTTTGTTTGAGTTGGTGGGGAAGTATCTGCTTATCGCACAAACAAAATAATCAATCCGCAAGAGCAGGAAAGAACGTCGCATTGGCAAAACTACACATGAACACGAAAAAACTGACGTAAGTTACAAGTGCGCACCTTTAGTCGCATTGTTAAATTCCTTTGATATTCTAAGGAAAACAAAAACAGACATTTATGAACAATCATGAATCAATCATGAATGTTTTAAACCTGGGAGACAGTTCCAGGATGTCCGTCACCTCAAGCCTTCAGAAGAGCGTAAAAGTGCATCAAGTCCTGAAACAAATGCAGGAAGATACTAAAATTCAAGTTCAAATGAGAATATATAACGGTATTATATAAGATTATGTACACTTCTATGGAAATATATATAAATTAATTCAATTATAGAAAAATTCAGAAAAATTAATCCCTCATTTTACTTTTTTAAAGGGAAAAGTAATTAAATTACAGTAATTAGATAATAGTAATATAGTAATATATATATAGTAACTATATATATATATATATATATATATATATATATATAGTAACTATATATATATATATATATATATATATATATATATATATATATATATATATATATATATATATATATACTGTATATATTAGCTACCAGTCAAAAGTTTGGAAACATCGTTTTTTTGAAAGAACACTCTTGCTCATTAAGCCCGCATTTATTTGATACAAAATAAAAAACATTATTTTAAATTGTAAAATTAATTCACAATATTACTGTTTTTTTTTTTTTTTGATCAAATAAATGCAGGCTTGATGAGCAACAGAAACTTCAGAGACTATATGCTGTATATAGTATTGGGTGTAATTAATAAATAAAATAATGACTAAAAGGAGTAGTTCACTTTTAAAAAAAACTTTTGCTGATAATTTATATGGACTTCATAATAATGGACTTCAATGGGAACCAAATGGTTCAAGGTCCAAATGAGAGTTTCAGTGCAGCTTCAAAGGGCTTTAAATGACACCAGATGATGAATAAGGGTCTTATCAAGCAAAATGATCGGTCATTTAAAAAATAAATAACAAAGTTTAAGTTTTATAAGCCCAAATGCTCGCCTTGCTCTGTTCTGTGATGCACGTTCGTGATTCTCCTGTTCAAACTCAAAATCAGTCATGACTCGCAGGGTCCTAGATAAGACCCTTATTCATCGTCTGGTGTCGTTTAAAGCCCTTTGAACAGTTTGAAACTCTCATTTGGATCTTGAACCGTTTGGTTCCCACTGAAGTCCATTATATGGAGAAAAATCCTGGAATGTTTTCATCAAAAACCTTAATTTCTTTTCGACTGAAGAAAGAAAGACATAGACATCTTGGATGACATGGGGGTAAGCAAATTATCAGCAAAAGTTTCTTTTTTAAAAGTGAACTACTCCTTTAACCAGATTGACCAGGATGATTTGTTTATGTACAAAATATTATTTTATGGTAATTACTTATTAAATTAATAATCCAGTTTAAATAGCATGATCACACACTGTAAAGAATATTAAAATTTTTTAGAAAATTATTTTTCCTTCTTAAATCAGCTCCCGCTTGGTATTCCCTTTGTAGGCAGCATGCAATATTGTGTTGCGGCCTCCTTCATAAATACAGCCTAGTCAGTCTGTCAAAGATAGAACAAGTAGCCATACACTCTCTTTGCAGGTTTTATGGACTCCTGCACGTAAAGGTCTTACTAATGGGCGCTAATCTTCTTATCCGGCAACTAAACTCATTCCATAGTGCGTATCAACCACACCAAGCAGCAACCATGTGCTCTACTTCATTCCCTACGAGGAACTCAAGGTTTAGAGAATTTCTGGGAATTTGAGTTCCATATGTTTACCTTCATCAGTAAATAATAGTATTTAATTAGACGTCAACTTCACCTCACATTTCATTCTCCTTGTCAAACAGCGGGCACAGAAATCTGTTCTCAAAGACTGTTTTCAAAACACATAAGCTGCTCGTGAGGATGATATAACTTCACATTTTAGATAATAAACATGACCTGTGGATCAGCTGACAAATAAATGTTTCTTTATGGATAACAGAAAGCTCAGTATGGATATACACTTTTCTCCAAGCCATGCTTTAATTTAAATGAGTAAGGAGTTGTAATCCATATTTGCAAAGGCTAATTTTAACATGAATTTTTTTTACAGCAGACAAACTATTACCTTGATATGATCACATTGATGACAGCTGTGTTGCTTATGTGTTCAATATGTTGCTGGTGGTAACATGTTTTATTGACTGGCTTCTGAAAACTGACGGAAACTGGACAATAGTTCAGTATGTTCCAACAACATCGAGATACAACAGGCAAATAATCACACCTTGCATCTAAGCGGGTGGTTTTCCTTCATACGCGTCTTGGGACCGCCTCAGGCCTATGTTCAGGATTGTTTTATTATGAATCTGTCTAAAGGCCTTATTCACACCTCTATGAGAGGTCATGTGGCATTTTACGATAAAATTGAATGAATTAAGATGAAAAAGTGCGCACATCCACCAAATTAATACTTGTTCTAGAGCTAATCTGTGTATGAGTCATTACTTCAGAAAAAAGATAATCACGATAATCACGTCACTCAAATGTTAAAACAGGATGATGCATGCACAACTGTGTAAAAGGGTGCACCTCGCCTGACCTTTTACCCCAATCATTGCTAAGAGGCCAAGAAAAAGCAAATGTGAAGTTTAGTTAGCAATCGGGTCTAAGCAAAGGAATGGTTCAGTGTTAGAAACTACGTGTTAAAATTGCACAGTCACTTTATTTTATTACTTATGTCAACTTTCTTAAAAAAAAAAACTATAAATGTATATTAAAAATAATTTTGAAGAATTATTGCACATTTTTTAAACATAATGAAAGTAAATAAGGGCTGTGTGCAAGCTATAAAAAAATCACAAGATCACAAAAGTAGTTCATACTACGGATGCACAGTATGTCTTTTGAAACTATACATGATGTGACGGTTCACATCATTCACTCTGGGCTTTTTAAACAGGAAACCTAACAAATGATGACTAAACTAAATCATTTGTGGTGTTTGATATCATTTTATAATGCAGAATTAGCTAAATGCATTGATGTTTTATAATGGTAGAAGATTTTTGATATTAGTAGGTGTGAGAAAATAAGTAGCTATGCCCGTCTCTAAAGACAAGAGTTTTCAAGAACAATCCTTACAGGTGATTAAGTTTAGCAAGTCTGGGAAATTTTACTCTCATTCTGAATCACTTCTAGCTGTAGGATTTTATTGTACTTTTTTTGAAGAAAAAAATCCCTCCAGAGGTGGATATGGAAAGAGTAGGCATACTTTTTGTCATTAAAATTGATATAGGCATATAATATACACATCCATTTTGATTTGAGAAGAAGCCTTGTTTAGAACCAAAAAGAAAGCAGTCGAGGCCAAAAGGTTGCACAGCTGAATTAGCATATTCCATCATGTCAGAAAACCTGGGCATTCAAGGCCACATGCTGACCTTTCAACTATATATACAATCTTAAAAATAAAGGTTGCAAAAGGGATGCCATAGAACCATTTTGGTTTCTTTTTTTCTGAGCTGTCCAAGCTGATACCCAGTCAGCTGGCATCCTTGACCGCTATGCACAGAATAGATGTCTCTGTATCAGTGTCTGTCACTGGGAGTGAATCCAGCCACAGTCCTGGCCAGCTCATGCTTTGGCCTTGCATATGCACGTTCTTACCGTTAGTAATCTAAACTTCACTCTACCTATGACATTTTAGCACCGGAGCAGTTGAGGCAAGGGCTTTCATAGGGGTGAAATCTGATCCACTGGTTGCAGAGCTGACAAGCCTGAAACGCCCAGTGCCCTCTCTGCCAGTTTCACCCAGCTGAGTCACTGCCCCCATTTAGGCCAATTGGAGAAGGCATGAAAGTGTTCCCATGACTCGTGGGTTTGCAAGACCACTGCAGGGCATTGTTTAATCCTGCACCTCAGCCGATTTATAAAGACTTCTATTACAAGACAACGAAAGAACCTAACATATGATTCATCTTTTTGAACTTTAGATATTAAACTGCTACATATACATATGGATGCATTTATTACAAAATATAAGTATTTTTTTTACTTTAATATTTTTCATTTTTACCCTCTAAATGTATATTATTAAACCATCAACAAAAAATCTTAATGTCTATTTATTTGAGTTCTAATACATTTTCTAATCTTTTAATTTTGATCATTCTATTTTGCATCGTCATTATGCATCAGAGGGTTAGTTCGAAAATTTTATGCAATTCTGTTTTAGAAAATGTAATTCTAAAACATTGGACTCATCCGCGCAGTGCTGTGCCGTGAAAGTCGATCATTTCTCTTGTTAAAACAAGCACACTAACAAGATAAATGCCTACGTTCTAATCTTACCACTAAAAATCTGTACTGACAATATGATACGTTTAGAAAAGCGTCAGAAAACACAGCAGCTAAATGACCATTGATGAAACTCAAGAACAATAATAAAGCAGACGTGTAACGTTACTTCAAAACAAAAACAAAGAAAAACATTGTACTGCTAAACCATGACCACCATTTGTTTTAAGAAAGTAAACTACTTTAGTTTTATTAACGATATTTACAGCTTATCGAAATGCTCTGTTCGTCGTCTACAAAGATAGAAGGAATTGACCCGTCATTCAGACGAAGTCGATCGGCAAACCCTTCTTATACTGGCGGAGGTTGTTGAAGTTGGAATCTTTTAAGTGCTTCAAGTCACTACATCCAACAACCGAACATTTTGACTTGCTCTCCCGTAACTTCTGCATCCTTGAGCTTGGACTACAAAATCGGAGCGAAAATTAAAAATGGGATTGCTTGAAGTGTTAGGCCGGTAGTCTATGTCCTAATTTGGCAGTTCCGCTGCAAATACTGTGAGGTAATTGTTCAAAAAACTTCATAGAGGACAGAAAAATCTGAACAGGTTGCAAAATATGACCAAAACAGAATATAAAGATATAAACGAAGCACCTGAAGAGAATAATTAGAACTTTTCTGTACTTATAAACACTCCAATTATACAAAATAAAATGCATTTAAGGGCTAAAAAAGTGAATTTAGCATATGTCCCATTTAAAGTTTTTTATATTTTACTTAACCTTAGTTACTGTTTATTGTATTTCAAGTACAACATATTTTTATGGTAATAGTTTCAGTTTGTTTTAGTTAACTATAACAACAACTATAATATGTTGAAGCTCATTTTCATATCGGGTCACAAAGGTCGATGTTACACCTCTAAGCCTATTGCACTTGTTTTACTGGAAGAATAGAGGATTTAGAAGTATTTACCAGAAATGTTCCAAGTGGCACATTACATAATCAGATAAGCATGAAGGAATTTGAAGAGATATTATTTTAACAAAGAGGTATTTGTGTCATTTTGGTCATTCTTTTTTTCCTCTGAAAATCTACAAAAGTGAGTAAACTTTATAAACGTTCTATATTCATTTAGTGAGGCACACTCCACTCAATTAAAATAGTAACAACATAAAATAGAAAAAGTGTAGTCTAAATAAAATGTCAGTGCTAATCTGTAGGTCCAAAATATTTATTAGCCAATCCTCATACTCATAAACAAAACCACAAAAATTCCATCTCTATTTGGAGAGCTTAAAAGATCAGAATATAAATATGAAATGGTATTTGTTACATGCTCTTGACACCTTATTCCCAAAGTTTAATTCTAAAGTTAATAATACTCATTTCAAGATATTTATAATCCAACTATCTAAAGCACATTTACCCGACAATTCCTGTCAACATCCATTAAGCCATGAGGTGAACAAGCACAAGCCTCCTGAAATGGTTCTACTGGGTTTTTGCCATTATCTATTGTTATATAACCTAATGCCAACATGCCTCCAATTGCAATCACAAACTGACTGCAAAAATAAACATTACATTTTAAACACACATTTGATCACAAATTCTATTTATTAGGTCAACATTGTGCAAATACTAAATACAGACATGACAGTAAAAGTGCTTTGCTCTACACTCAAAAGATTTCACTGGTTTATTGAAATCCTTATCACACAGTTGCGAGCTCAACTCTGATTCAGATTAAATGGGAATTAATCAAGGGTACTATTAGTTGTGATCGTATTCAGTACCGGTCGATATAAAGGCTTCTTCGTGCCTGTTCTGATTGCTTGATATCCTTGATGAAATAAAAGACACGCAAGATAACACACGGGAAATGACTTGCCATTTTTATTATCAGGGAATGTCTGCCTGATGCAATACTGACACGTCTATGTAGCTTTACTCCTGTGTACTGTTATGCTATGACACCTGAACTGTGAGTTACTACATTCCCTATTTACTCAATCCACTCAGGTTTGATAATGTCATCATAGGATGACCAATGACAGCCTCAGAAGGTACGCAAGCGTGATGCACAGGTTTTTATCAGTCTGGGGAGCAAAGTTTTGTTTTTTACAAGTTACCTGGTTGCAGTAAGCACTTCCGAGGAATAGTAAATTAAGTCAGCAAGGTTTATTTAATCAAATATCTGAAAGGCAGTCAAAAGAGACAGCAACTAAACAAGAGAAGCAAGTCTCAAACCAAATATTCTGTTTTATTTTGTCCAGATGCTGCACTCTAAAAAATGCTGGGTTGTTTTAACCCAATTTTGGGTCAAATATGGACTAACCCAGCCGTTGGGTTAAATTTTTACATTACATTTTTAACCCAACATTTCAGGTTTGTCCATATTTGACCCAAAATTGGGTTAAAACAACCCAGCATTTTTTAGAGTGTGAGAAAAACAGTATGAAAAATATATTAAAATCGCCACTTGGCGATTCAATCCTTCCAACCACTTTCATTACTGTGCTACAATCTATTTTACTCCATAAATATCACAAAGAAAGTTGTGGCTGGTTGCTTTACGCTAATATATAACAATCTTTTAAGAATTTTTAAATTGTGGCTTTGAATTCATGCCTATTAGCTCTGACATTATCTATATGCTAGCATATTAAAAATGCGCACAAATGTATATGCATGAAAAATGTATAGTCCCTCTAACTCCCTAACTCTCTTTTCTGATCAGCAATAACAATGCCGGGTAGATTACTTACGACTTACTACAAAGTGCATGACGGAAATTGTAGTTAGTAACCTAATCTATAAGATTACGCATTTTAGGTAGACTACTTTTTGAAAATAAAAGCAGAATATAATAACAATAACAGCAGAACTATTCCTTTAAATATGCTTAATGTGATTCTGAAATAAAACATTCCTAACTAACTACACACCACCAGCTGACAGCTGTCACTGAAGCATTCGGTAACCCATGAGGATGTTTGGTTTGGTTCAGTGTAAACAGCAGCCGCAAAAGCATTTGGAGGAACTACTCAACTGATTCATGTCTGGAGCAAATGGCCTGAATTGTTCATCAAGGGTGACTGGAAGAAAGGATCTCGAAAGGTGCATGGGTTACTATATCATCTGCTTGGAGAATCACTCCTGAATGTTGTGTCTAATAATGTTAATTATTAAGGTAAGGGGGCTCAGCTCTTCTTCAGCAGGGACTTTTGTGAGCCCTCAATTCCATAGATTCATATTCATGTGGTCTGGTATAATCCAGTGACTTTCAATTGCTTGAGAACTGGGGGCCCACATTGATTGATTGGGAGGGGTGTACAGGCAACGGTTAATCTCACAGTAATTAAAAAGGGGCATTGGAAAGGGGACAGTCAGAAATATAGGGGCCTATTGTAAACATGCATCCCTTTTATAGATCTTCCCAGGGTTCCTTTGCTACAAGCAGCCATTTTGTTTGGGGAATGTGACATTTTTCTTGGCTCCAACTTGAACGCAAAGGGTTCTGTAATACATGCCTTTAACATTCAATTCCCAATGGAAAGCTTCATCTCCATGGAGCATCATCAGGCTCTCTGTGGACTTCCTGTTAAACTATAAAAGTGGCTGGGCTGCTAAAGAGATCCATCCTACCTGACATTAAGTAGATGCTCCCCTCCTGAAAACGTAGCCCTGGTTACGGCGTTTTCTATTGGCTGATGCAATTGTGAATAATTTTTAAAGCGTCTGACTGTATAGATAGGTGAGGATTTATAGACACAAATGCATCTCTGATTACTCAAGTACCTATGACTAAAATGACCTAAAATGATGACTAATAAGGTCTTACACTCGATAATGTTTTTAGAATTTGTCAGTTAGTTAATAGTTATTAATGAGGCTTATCTCATTAAGTAATTGTTGATTACCTAATAAGGAACTATCTCCTAAATTTGATATTACTTACTGATTAGTTAAGCTTGTTTCTATATTAGTTAATAGTAGTAGCTAAAGTAGATATACACTACTGTTCAAACGTTTGGGATCAACACATTTCTTATTTTGCTTTTAAAGAAATTAATACTTTATTTAGCAAGGATGCATTATCAAAAATGTCAGTAAAGACATTTATAAATGTAAAATAATTGTATTTCAAATAAATGCTATTAAATTCATCAAAGAATCTTGTACAAAAGTATCACAGTTTGCACACAAAAAAAATTATTAAGCAGCAAAATTATTTTCAAAAATTAAAAAATATTTCTTGAGCACCAAATCGGCCTATTAGAATGTGACACTGAAGACTGGAGCAATGATGCTGAAAATTTGGCTTTGCCGAATAAATGACATTTTTCAAATATAATCCAATCTAAAATAGTAAACTTAAATTGTAATAATATTTCTGATCACATACATGAAAAACATTTCTTTTTAAAAAAAATCTTACCAACCTCAAACTTTTGAACGTTAGTGTCCTGTTAAAAAGGAAGATAATATTTTTGGACCCACTGTACATTTTTTTATGATTTAAATACATCTGAATGAGCTAGACTGAAGAGGAAATAGTGTGCGACCACTGAACCTAGTCATGCACCATCCCCACCAGCATTCATTATGTCCAATTAAGCGTCTGCCACTCCAGCTTTTCCCTGGATCTGGGCACAATATAAAAACAGGCTGTCATTCAGAGTTAAGCCAAAGTACTTTTAAACCAACGGAGCATCAGAATACTGTCCTGGCTCAGACGAGAGAACACTTCGTAGTTTGAACAACCCGTTTTCTTAAAGCACACACACTGACAGACTAAACAAATGAAAAAAAAAGAAGTTCCCATTCCCATTCAGTTGAATTTGAATTGCACGAATATCAATTTGCATTGGTTCTACGCCCTATTTTAACAATCTAAGGGTATGGTCCAAAGCACATGTTCATTTAATTAGCAGAGTGTGCGTGCGTTGTGGACCCGCCTTTAGGCGCACATTACCAACTCGCTCTTTAAATAAAAAAAAACATTGCGCCATTGACTTTTAGACCAGGTTTCAGTTGGTCAATGGTATTTCAGTTCCTTTAAAGCAACGAGCCATTAAATGTGCCTGAACACACCTAGAGCAGCACGTCCATGGGCGCGTAAATGCATTTGCTATTTAAACAACAAAGAGCAGGACGTGAAAATGATAACTGCGTTGGGCTGAAACTAGCAAAAACACTTGCATCGCGGTCTGGTGCTGCATTGCGCCACGTATATAATAGGGCCCTCTATGTTTTGTCCAGCTGTTGAGCATCATTCAAAATGCTTGTCAAAGTCCCTAATGGAGCAGAGTTTTCATCAGAACAGTTTGACAGAGGAAAATCCAAAAGTGCATCCCTGAGGGACACTTTAGGCAGGCGCAGGATGAATGGTGAGCAATTTATAAATACATTAGCATTCCACAAGTATTAAACAGAGTGCTTTTGTGACATGTTTTAAAAACATGTGGCTATACCAAAAAATATAGATCACCTATGACTGCAAAGTAGTCTGTGATTATACAGGAAGTGACATGCATTTTAATTTGAGTCATCAAGTGTCAACGTCTCTCTGTGTGGGAAGTGGCTCTATCATTATAACCGGGTTTGTGTTTGTGTTTGCAGTCAGGATCAGACTGGTTTAGATTTACAACCACATGAGGGTGACGTGTAACGCAATTGTGTGACACCTATCACATCTCTCTTTCTTTTACTCTCCTTCTGTTACAACCCCCAGCGATCTAGCTATCCGACCATCCATCAGTCTCCTATTCAACCTTTCAGTCTTAAATCTCAGCCTCATCTTGGGACCAGAATATCTCAATTAATATCATAAACTTGGGGCTACATCTTTTGGCTTTTAACCATGCTCTAGTAACCACTCACAATGTTGTTTTGCACAGTGAAACACACAAGGAAAAGTGAAGTTTCTTTCACTTCAAAAAGAAAACAAAATCTAATATTGCTATATACTTCCATTACTTGTACCTTTTTGTCTTTTCAGTTCTTGCCATTTTGAAAAACTGTGCTTCTTTTGCCTCCCTCTTTCTCGATCATACACTCTCTTTCTTTCTACCTAAACCTAATACCCAGTTCTGGGGAAGTAAATGCTCTCGCTGACACATACACACCCTGAAAGCCAAACCCACTAGATGTGTGCGTGTCTACGAGCACATGCACGTCTGCCATCTGACGGCACGTCCCCTCCTCTGCCATCTCACATCTATTTGTTTAAACAGCAGCTCAGGCTCTGAAGTGCTAACCACAACCTGTTATTAATGTTGATCCTGCCTTGTAGAAGCATGGAAAATTTGAATAACCTACCAGCATCAGGCCAGTCAAAATCAGCTGAATGGAAATGGTGATGTTTTGTAACAATCACTAATTGTTCTGCTTTTGTCACAAAGACAACCATCAGCAGTTGTAAGTTTGTGAACAAGTGAAGATATACTTCCTATACAGGGGCAACAGCTTAAACCCTCAGAAAGTCCAGTTTCCACCTGTTCTTTCATGAGTGTGGCTTTCACATACACATACATGTCTGTTTCAGTTGCTTAATTTTTTGTCAAAGGAATAAATAAAACTTCTGTCATCATTTACTCACACTCGTGTCATTGCAGTCCATACGACTTTATATGAGAATATTTATTTTTGCATTAAAGGTGCTAAATGTAACTTTTTTTCTAAAATGAATCCCTTTTTTAATGCCTGTGTGTGAAGGGATTGTAATCACACATTACAATGATCCACTTGTCAGGTTTTGATATTACCTCTAAAGCCAGTATTCCTTTTTTTTATGCGAAATCTCCAGGTAGGATTTTCTGCGAAATCCATCGGATGTGACGTGCCTGTGCGCTCCCAAGCCTCTACTCTACGGTCTATGCAAAGGCACTGCAGCGAACGACATGAGTCTGATAACACCAAAAAACTCCTGCCTCCAGCACAACACAGACGCCAACACAAACTCCACAAAAATATAAGAAACAAAACGAAACAAAATCTCGCGTTCGAGCACGTGCACGCTTGTAAAAAAAGGTTGCAATCTGAAACATCACAGATAGAGGTCGCACCTTTAACTGACCATCCATCATTTAGCTTCGAAGACAAATATAAATTGTGTCCAAGCACAGGATAAGGAAAAACATATCGTTTGTACAATAAGTTTACATACATGACAACTACTTTAATAATGCTCAAGATGCATCTCAGATAGGCAATGTGAAAGATGTAAAGAGAAAGTGTAGCTAACTGAAGCTAAAACAATATATATTTTTATATAATATATTTAATAATATATTTCAAATACTTCCATGTGTGTCAATTCATAGTTTTGGTGGCTTTACTCGGTCTAAAATTTGAAAAAAAAAGTAATACAGAGTTATACATTTAAAAAAAAAAAATAGTAGTAATTTTTATCAAAAGTATAGTATAGTAATACTTAGCACAATGGCTCATGTTTCGCAAAATGGACCAATAAATTACCCACAACTATCTTTCAATGTGAGGACACAGTCACACTTCTGAAAGTGAAAACCAGAACTCGAGAATTGTAAATGCAAGCAAGCAACCTAACCACTATGGGGGAAATGTGACAAATGGTGTATCATACAGTCTGTGTTAGATTATGCAGCACAAATCACCTTGAACTGGTGAAAGGTAGAATCACCTGCTGACAAATAAATTCACTAATAAGGAGATGATAGAGTTTTCCCTTCACACACAAACACACAAAAACAGACTCAAAGCTCATTGAACATCACATTCAGAGCTTCGGCCAAGTGACAGAATTAAAAGACCTCATGAAGGCTTTGTATAGTATTGTTGGTCCCTGCAGAAGCTTTGAGAGCATGAATGCTTTAATATTTGTTCCTACAGTAACTGTGGTAACTGCATGTCCAGATTCCAGACACAAATGCAACTAGACTAGAGGTTATGATATCTGACAGATTTTAAAGGGGTCCTAATATGTTTTTTTTTACATTTTCATTGTTGCTGTTTGAGCATAAAACAAGGTCTGCAAAGTTACAAAGCACTAAGTCACACCAAAGGGAGTTATTCTCTCTCATTGCACACTGTTGGACTCCCTGAAATGCATCATTTGTAGTCTTGAGTTTTCTTCCCGCAAAGTACTCATCACCTTGAGTTGCGTTAGTGTGTTGAAACTCACGGTTATGGTAAGGGTGTGTGACATTTCCGAAAAATGCTTTAAACGGTTGACCAATCACAAGACCCTGGTCCAGACGACCAATCACAGTAATCTTTTTGAAGGAGGGGCTTCATAGAGACAGGAACTAAAAAGAGCGTTACTGACAGACTGGGAAAAGAGGTGCTGCAACAATGTAAAATATGTGAAAAACAATGTGTTTTAGCATGAAAATCTCTTCTAGAAGACCTCAAAAACAAAATCGAGAGTTTAAAAAGGGACATAATAGATCCCCTTTAATATTAGCTCAGTTAATATTACACAATTTCATTCGCAGACAAACACAACTGGCATTTTTGTTCACTGATCAACCTGGTGCCAGTTCTTCAGTGTGAAGTGACTACTTTCACAGGTACAGCGGGTCTCTTTCTCACCAATGTCCTATGCCAGGTCATTTATTCTCCATTTAATAAATTATTTTGTTAAGTAGTCATGAAATCTTTTACTAAATGCCACATAAAATAAAATTAAAAATCAGTAAAAAACAAAGAATTGCACATAATAATGATTACTCTCAAAATGGTATCAATAAATTGCAGGGTCCCATTATGACAACTTGCCCCAATACACTGTAAACAATTTTGTGGTCAATAAGTTATGACAACATGTTATTACATTGCTTTAACTTATCAAAATAAGTTAAGCAATTGTCAACTTTTTCAAATATTTTGTTTTAAGGTGAAATGATTTAAACATCCACGTTGATTGTGCACTTTTTTTCTTGTTTAGGGGTTACCACATAAGATCAAAAAGTGGTCCAAATATCAATGATTTTACTTTTTATGATGTTCTTTGGATTAATATTTAAGAATGATAAACAAGAAAACATTAATATTCACTATATTAGCCTGTCTCCCTTACCATATGGACTACTGGACTGTACCTCAGTAAAGGAACTGATAGGATGTTGTTTAATTTGGTGTTATTTTGGCCACTGACTCTGATAATTTTTGGTCAGTCTAAACTCTAAATTTACTCTAAAACTTCAAGGTGTCACAGAAACACATCCATCTCTCCGATCGGACCATCCATGTGAATACCAAATCCCCCTTGGATGCAGCCCTTCCAAGTCGCCAAGCAAAGCATCAAACGAGCTCTTTTGAAGACCATTCATGACCATTCAAGCTACACGGAAAAGGGAAAGGTCTGCTCATGTCAGACTAAATATCCGGACTGGAAAGGTCACAAATCCGTCGCGTAACTAGACAAATAAACGAGAAACAATGAGAGAGGAATACTGACAATCTCTACGTAAATATACAACCACAGTGACAATCCAAATCAAAGTTCCCTCCATGCTGCCTTTTAGAGACACTTCCTTGCAAAAAAAAGGAAGATCATTTTTATCTTTTAGGGGGGTGGCGATGGAATACACATGCCTTTGGTGTGAGGCCCGGGTTCGAATCCACTGTGAGACACCGATGTGTCCCTGAGCAAGACACTTAACCCCTACAGTAGTTGCTCCAGAGGCATACGACCTCTGACATCTATTGCACCTGTAAGTCGCTTTGGATAAAAGCGTCAGCTAAATGAATAAATGTAAATCTCAAATGCAATTATAAGTATTCCAGTAAATGCATTTGACTTTTGCTATTATGGCTGTTTTGTATTAAATAACCGGAACAGTTATGCTCGTGATATCATGCATAGTGCATATTTTTCATCACTGAGAACAAATTTTAAACAAAAATGGTACAATATACACTTACAGTTAACGTTAGTCAGTAGTTAAAAGCATCTCTTGCTAGTAACTCAGTTAGGCAGTTAGACAGGAAGTGGTTAAGACATTAGATAGAAAGGAGAATGCTTTTTTCATTTGTGGCTAAGCGTGACATTTCAAATTATGACTCTTGACTAGCATGCATCTAGTCAAAAACACACAGAGAATAAAATGAATAAAGCAACAACAAAAAATAAGACTATTTTTACTTTGCATGTTTTACCATTATTGTAGAAATATTGCAAAATTATTGCAATTATTGCTAAACAAAATATATATGAATAATACATTTTATATAATACATTTAATACTTTAAATGCAATGTTAATATGGGTTGACAAAATGTCAAAGGGGAGCATGTTATATTGAATTAGCATATTTTTCTCCGCAGGAAATATTCAATAGCTTCTTTTTGCAATACAGACTATAAAGATGCAAACTGAATTAAAATTAAACTCAACCTGAGAAATGTTCACTGGAGTAAATATCTGTTTTCACAGCAAGAAAAAAATGTTCCAGTTGCTTTAAGTAGTTTTGGTTGAGTGTGAAAAGGACCTGCCCCTTGTGGATGAATGCGTTTCTTGTTCTTTTTTGAACAATGCCTGATGTCTGATGAACAGATGTCACTACAAACGATTCCGATCTTCAGATCACCCAGTGGTCTTCTGAAACCACTTTTTCATTTCTTACCAGTGTCCTCACTAACCTCACATCCTTCCTCTGTTGCACGTCTGGTATTTCGCACCAGGCCATTAGAGGGCACAGCGATGCCATAAAAATCCCACAATGCCACAGTCGGTAGAGGGCGAAGCTTACCAGTCACTGCCAGACCAGAACCTGCCACAATAAAATGAAGTGATGGATTACAATTCAGTTCTGTTTTACAGGAGACACATTCACTATAATTAAATTGCACTCTCAGAGACCTGTCAAATGCAAGAATATGAGAGAACATCATTTATCATTGAAAATATTTTAAAATGGAAACTGTCCCATCGACTACATGTAATATAAATCGGTGATAAATCAGGTAAAGGAAAAAGAAAATCCTGGAAATCCTGAACACCCCCTCCTAATGCTTTTTGGTTAAATAAAGACTTAATGTCGTTTCAACAACTGGAAAAAAAATATATATAACACAGCATTACAAATTCTGTTAACATTTTATAAAACGTGAAATCCTGCACTCCCATTGGAGATTTGACTCCCTTTATAACACATTTTATGGGGCTGTTCTGGTTATTTATATTTGTTTATACATATAAACTTGTGTTAAAAATACAACAGCAGATTGTGCTGATATTTGCCATGTATCTTTCACACATATTATCATTGTGGAATCTGCTCAATAAAAAAATTATTTAAAAAAGATAACAGCTCAAGATCCAACATGTAAATCTTAATACGACCACAAGATGGCAGCCATAACATAGTCTAAGTGTTTCCTCAGACTGACCTACTTTTGATATCACACCAGTCCACACATACCACATGCTTATTTAACGTACAGAAAAATGATTAAATATGTAAAATAGCCTAGCATAAAAACAATCTTTATGCTAAATAAACTGGGCTTCCATGTAAAATTACGCATGTCAGATGACTTTGAATAGCGTCGATCTCATTTAATGGTAAATTTCCTCTTTGATTCGAGGTAAAATGAGGTGAAAATCTTCTGACTTAACATTAGGAGCATTTTATTAACCAGTTCAACTAAAAGGTTATTTCTACAAATTATGTTAAAATGTACTAATTAAACCCTAAATTAAAAGCCAATTATGCTTCATGCAAGATCATACTGTGGAAAATCCTCAAGGGACATCAAAAGCACCATTGCAGGTATTTCTACAACAGGACATCAGCGGCACAGAGGGACTCCATAAATATTTCATTCCTCTCGCCCATGAATTATGCATATTCTATTACACGCCAACATAATATGATGCTCATGTCAATTTGGAGGTCCATTGCTCTACAGGGTGACGGCTATGAAATCCACCTCTCAGGTGAAATGTGATATACCAACCGATGCCTCTGCTTCTCCACAGAGGGGCTTATGGGAATTACTGTTTTACTGGAAAACAGGTTGAGGCAGTGGGTCACTGTGTCTGGAAGCGGAGTATCAGGGGAGCTGTTGAGGGACAGATAATTAAGTACCGGTCAAACCAGATAAGTCAAACAGCAGATTAATTATTTGGAATTATCCTTATAATGCATACAGAGATTTATGAATATCTAATGCTAGATAGGGAGACGCAAGAAATTTTCTTCCAATCATGTAATATTGGCTTTCAAGGGCAAGATAAAAAGACAAAGCATGTAGTACAACACAAAATAGCTATTTTGGATGCTGAGAGGTTCTAATGTTGCTATGTGGTTGCTAGGGTGTTCTCGGGCAATACGAGGTGGTTGCTTACTTGCTCAAGTCAAAACAGCCCAGCTCCAAAACTCTGCTATTCTGGTCATAATAGCAACAGTGATGCTTTTTACAATCAGAAATTGAGGAAACAAGCAAACCTGGGTACATACAGGAAACAGAGGAATTTCATACATTAATAAATTATTGCAGACTTGCATGCACAAACACATGGATGGCCATGCTAGATTTATTCCAGTGGTTTCCACCTCCCCCCCATGATGAGGAACACGTGACCACTGAAATGAAGACCAATCCCACTCTGGACCAAACAACACACAGAATTAGCCTTTCAACCAATCAGCTTAACCCCAGGGCCCTGAGGACTGTGTTTTACTGGGATCCTCATGCCCCATTATTTGAATATATTTGCATATATTGCAGCTCCATTGCCTACACAGAACCCAGTGGCCAATAGGATGTTAGCTTTGCCTTTATCTCAACTGAGGTTGAAGAAAATGACTTAATAAATTGATGTATGTTTGTGTCAGATATATATAATTCACATTAAACAAGATTAACAAAAGCTAGTTCATGATACCTATTTTGAAACCACATTGAAACCTGAAATATATTGTAAAGTGTTACTCTTATTTTTACATATTTGTCAACAACTACACAAATGTCTATGCTTTCACGGGTCAAACAGTTCTTTTTCCACAATATTATAAGCAAATGGGTCATTATTGAATGGATCAGGCATATGCTTCTCACTCACGTTTGGCCATTTTATCAGTAAACTTTTCTGCATGCTTTTCAAGTGAGCCGCCATGAAATTCGAGAGAGGAAATTAAAGCCCTTTGTGTTGCCATGGTGCTGCTAGACTGACAGAACAAGAAGCAGGGGAGGGATTTAGGAAGAAGGGGGAGGGTCATGAAAGCATGCCGTCCTGTGACTGGCTGAGGCCATGTCACATGTGAACTTTGGAATGCTAATGCCTAGATTCCCCCCCTACTTTCTCTCTCTCTGCTCTGCGGTAAGGCTTACAGCACAAACACAACCCAGAAATGGTGTAGGATAGCTGGAAAGCAGGACGTAATCCAATCCTAGGAAGGAAAGGCAAAGCCAAAGCGTAAGGTAGGCATTATTTATGTGCATGTTGTGAAATTCCTTCCTTCTTGTGGTTCTTAAACAAGGTAGGGAGGAATTTGGGAGAGGGAATGTGTTTGTTTTCTTACTGCATGCTTCCAGACCTGTTTCAAAGAAGCCAATCCACATCTGACAGCTCGAGGAACGACAGTGTGGATGTGAGGGCATTGGCCTGCTTTTGGCAAACCTGTGTATGCAAAATACACTTTTATTAGGACAGCAATCCTTTTTTGTAACACAAAACTTGCCATCCTTGTGTATTAAGATGAGCTTGGGAATTCTAGAATGCATTTTTTTTTTACTTTAGATTCATTCCAAATTCGAAGAACGTATCAGGATTATTGTTTATATGAAATCAATTATCTGAAGGATTTTCCTTTAAAGGCTAATTTCTATTCTCGCCAAGTATAGTATGTGCATCTGAGACGCCCATGCAGAGTAGAGTCTGGGGTCAGGAACGGGTCATTGTGCCCTTGGCAGTCCGTGTGACCCACATTAGACCAGATTATATAGAATGGATACCATGTGAATTTAGTGCACCAGACCACGGTGCAATTGGATGATTGCACACATGTGCGTGCGTATGTGCATTCAAACTGCTCTTGTCTTTAGTACTTCCAAGTTGGTGATTCAGCCAAATAACAGCACAGCTGGGTAAGAACGAGAGCACACATCATTCCAAACCAAGTCCTACTTTTATATTGACATCACTTGCCTCAGCATTTCCATTAATCTCTGACTGGACAGTTTTGATTGAGTGCTAATTGGTCAGTGAAATCAGTGATCTAGACTGTAAAATTACACGTTTTAGAATCTAAGTATCACATGTGAGTGCTGCTTCACCATGCAAAACTCACTACTATGATATTAGCATGTTCTTGATTGTTTCTAGGCTGGGTGGATTTATGTGAGAAATATTATCTACATGATTACATTGAAACTTTGTGATTGTGCTCTTATCATTTGCAAAATATTTTATTATATTCCATTTCGAGTCCGCTTTAATAGTACACCTCTCCTCAACAAAACATATCATTCATGTTCATAACACAATTAATATTATTAGTAATAACAATAATAGTGATGCTTGTATTAGCAAATACAGTCTGTGTAAGAGAATCTGCCTGTCTGCCGATCCATCCATCCTTTAATCCAGAAGCTTTTTCTCAAGCTGTCTGTTAAAGTGCTTTTATTAAATAAACCATCTTCCCTCCTTAGTGCAGTGACCCAGAATTCTTGTGAGTGGGACTGAAGGTTAATTGCACTGGGAGACTGGTAGTGTGCGCTTACTCTAATGTGCCGAAGACTTGAAGGGATTAGGGCTTTGAGTGTCTCAGTTTTAACTCAGAGTCAAAGACGGATCCCTCAGTGTGTGTATAAACGTGTTTATCTGCCTAAAATTTAAAGTCCAAATTGTCCCGGTAGATACAATTTCCCAGCTTAATTAAAGAAGTTGAAATGTAACTTACATGCTCTCAGATTTACTGACAAGTTTAGTTGTCCTCATGATGTTCTCTGTGGGCTGCATCACTGACAGACGTGTGTTCCTGTGCTGACGTATACACTCTCCAGGCCAGCCACAGAGGTGTTCTGCTTTGTAGCATAATGACATTCAAAAAAAGAGATGTTACACTCAAAGAACACAGGCTGGTTTTTCAAAACACTTTGATTTGCCCAAAATCATTGGCTTAAAGGGATAGTTCACCCCAAAATGAAAATTCTAGGGCTGAAACGATTAGTCGACATTGTCGACAACGTTGACAATAAAAAATTGTCGACAAATATCGTTGTTGTCGAGTAGTCGTTTGGTCTAACTTGACCTAACGTGCAATATCGCGATTTGAGCGCTACGGCGCTAGAGTGTAATGCAGCCATTTACAAATGCTATAGCGGTAAAATAAAAAAAAGTTTCACAAAACTTAAAACCAACAATGCTGTCATGTGCAATACATGCTAAGTGGAACTTGCTTTTCATGGGAGCACAACATGCATGTAGGAAACATCCCGGCAAAAGAGGAGCCGGTGAGAATAGGGCTATTCGCCCGTGACGTCACGACGCGGTTACAGTACATGCGCTCTGGTTGGCTGAAAAGTAATAGCCATTTCCCGCACTGCATTATAAAGACATAAGTTAACCCAAAGATTGGGTACTGTACTGTGTATCATCTGTGTACATACCCTTATAAATTATGGACAAATTATTGTATTTTCTTTGATACATTTTTTACGTATATGTTAACCAGTGTTATATATCAGAGGTAAGATCATTTTGATTCAAAATACAGCCCATGGACAAATTACACCTCTATTGTACTCTAGTTGTAACACATTTACCAGTTATCCTTAGTTAACACAAGTAATAAACATAATTATGACTTATAGGCATCTAAAGATTTGCACGCCTCATTGACACTCTGGTAAACATAGATGGTGTGTTGATGAGATTCAGGTAGATGTCACCGAATGTCAAATCTGGCCATGTGTCCGGGCTTTGGCTCCAATTCTCACTCAGGTGATATGGATCAGGCTGAGAACATGAACCCTGGTTAGATAAAAGCTTAACCTTATATCTCCTTTTAGCTTCTTCATACAAAGAATTATCATGCTGACAAAACACAGGTAGACTGCTGTGTATGTTTTGGTTCTTTCTCCCAACCAGTTCGCGCCCACGCCCATATCGTGACGTCACTTTTGAGTACGGCGAACATCGCTATTGAGTGTTCTCCAGCTGGAGCTAACTAGCTTGCAGTAAATCTCTTTATTACAGAATGCAATACGAGTAATAACAGTAATAATATTATCAATAATAATAGTATAATTACAGTAATGTGATGATTTATTTTGCATAGAATAAAGCTTGATCGAGCAGGGCTGTTTTTATTATTGTAACACTATTAGGTATTGTAGTCTTATCACTTGTATTTTGTTCCATAATCATGAAGACTTACAAAAGGATATGTTAAGAAGCATATCATGGAAGTTACTTTTTCTTTTTCATAATGTAAATTAAAAGGTGAATGAGAATGTCTCTGTCAGATCAATTGAAAGAACAAAAAAAAAGATTGTAATTTTATATTATATAATTTATAATGTTATAATTTTGCAGATTAATATAATTCACCATTTATATGTCCTGAAGTAAATGATCCTTTTTCTGTTTCAGTTCTAAGAAAAGCAGTGGGTCTATTAAACAATGCTTAAAAGGCTTTTTTGTGTGATTTTAGTTGGACTGAAATCTGAAAACTTAGAGAATGACCTGTTTAGTTGGCTCAAAGTTCCTTAAAACAACTATTTCAAATGCTGAACTGATTTTTTTATATATCATAGTAAGAATATGTATAACTAACTAATTGAAAAAGCTGAATAATCGTTCCAAACTTACTGATTAGCCGGGAAAATAATCGACAATTAGTCGATTAATCGTTCTAATAATAGCATTTCTGTCTACAGATCTCCTAAAAATTACACAATGCACTTTTAATTTAACTGAAAGAAAACAAAACTATAGTCATATAAAAGAATAAATCAATGAACACCAAACAACCAACGGCAACCAATTCTTTTCACAATCATAATAAGGTTTGTGGTTCCAGAGGTGCTCATTACTGACACTCATATCCTCCTTCCCATTAATAAGTATGAGGGGCCTCCTCTTAGTGGTCATCATCAGTGTACTATATTCACAGCCTTCTCAGGGAGAGTTAATCCATCTCCGCTGCATTGATGCCGCGGCTCTGCTGAGGGAAAGAGAGTCACTTGGGAATGTCTGTCTGGGGCCGTAGCGGCTCTACTGCCACAGAATGGGGTACCAAAGGGACACCAATTAACTGAGTCTCAGAGGAGGAAGAAAAGAGAGCAGGATGGAAAGAGGGCTACGGTGAGACTGTTCACGGTCGTACACTGCCATTAGTCACGTAGAAAGCCCACCGAAACCAGCAAGTGCTCTTTGGCTGTGATTTGTTGTTCAAGCCATATAGTATGGCCTGCATACCTCAACTACTGATTGCTTGTATCGTTGCAAAACGTTAACTACATTAACGCCCAGTTCTAATGTGCTTAATGCTGCTATAAGACATGAAGAAATTAATATATTATAAACATTAACATCACGATTTTCTGTAAAGCTGCTTTGAAAACAAACAAATAAACACAAATATTCAAATTTTTATTTGAATAATGCAAAATAATGTATATGTACTGATGTGTGATTTCAATTTAGTTACACAGGACAGTTTGATATTTATTGTTTAGTGTACAGATGGATGATGTATACGTCTGATGAAGGGCTTGGGCCCGAAACGTTACACGTGGTGAGCAACTATTAAATTAGCTTAGGAGCATTTTCTGGCATGCGGACTTATTTTTTACTTTAGTATACAGATGGGATTTATCATATTCATCATATTATTTTATTGGGAATTAGGCAGATTTCATAATAAAATGTTTTTTCCACCTTATTCAAATATTTTACTTTTATTTCAAAGCCAGGATTTCAAAATAAATAAGTAATACATTTTAAAATAGCATAAAATAAAATTTATTATAAATGAAATATATATATATATATATATTAGGGCTGTCAAAACGATTAATCGCGATTAACCGTATCCAAAATAAAAGTTTGTGTTTACATAATATATGTGGGTGCACTGTGTATAATTATTTTGTTTATATATAAAACACATGCATGTATATTTAAGAAAAAAATATTATTTATATTTAAAATATTTATATATAATATAAATTATATATAAATCTATAAACAGAAAATATTTCTTAAATATATACAAGCATGTGTGTGTGTTTATATATCTAAAATAATTATACACAGTGCCCCCACATATATTATGTAAACACAAACTTTTATTTTGGATGCAATTAATCGTTTTGACAGCCCTAATATATATATATATATATATATATATATATATATATATATATATATATATATATATTTAAGATTAAAAAGTATATAAAATAAATGTTTTAAGAAAATATAAAATATATGCATTAAACATTAAATGTAATGAAAAATAAATCAGTATAAAATGAAAAAAAAAATCTGGATCGGTTAGTGGACTCACGAATCACCATCAAACAGTCCTGGGACAAAACCTCACTGATGATATATCCTAGTATTAACCAGTGCCAACATAACAGCAAACAGTCTAGTTAGACTGAGGTTTACTAAGACTTTTACAGCAGTCTATTACATGCGCTAAATGAGTCCAAATTTAGTGATGTGAGCGACACCATGAAATCAGCATTCCTCCATCTCTCAATGCTCTTGCATCTGTCCTCGCTCCCGATGGCTGCCCACCCCCCGCCTCATTTCCCTGCCCCCCACTCATTTCATGCTGAGTGGAGGAGTGAGAAACTAATATGGATCAGACCCAGACCAGACAGACAGCAGCACCCCCATCCCATCCCATCCCAGTTTACAGCCTCATCCTCATCTGTCCCTCTTGATTTTCCTGTCCATCTCTTTTCCTTTCTCTTCCAATTTTTTCTTTTTCTCCTTTACTCTCATTCTTTCTATCCTCAGTCTTCTGAATGGATGTAGCACATGTAGAAATGACAATGGAAAAAGGGAGGTAAAGAGAAAGAATGAACGACAATCCCAAAGAACAGAATGGAAAGAAAAAAGTGTGTGACATCTATCCCGGTCTCCCTAGCATACAACAAACAACAAAATGCTCCCAAATCTTCCTCTGTCCGTCCATTCTCCTCATGTAGTTTCCACTTTTCCTACTTTGTTTCATCCTCGTCATTCCTTCTTTAACCTTCCTTCTTCCACCTTAATTTACCCGGCCCCACCAGAAGCTAATCTATATGCTAATAAGAAGATGGCAATCAATGACGTCCATGCCCGTCTGTGCGCAATCATTGTGATATTATATGAGCGTATAGATGAAGGAATATATTTCAGAACACCACAGCCCAGAGGTATTGCACAATAAGTGCCTTAATTTACTCTTCACGACAGTGGCGTTTTTATCTCCTCCACCAAGGTCAGAAGGCCCCCCTTTGAATGTATATTTTCAATTTAGTAAAGCATCTTCAGAATGACCAGAAGCATCTTTTTTGTGCCTGGCCTCAAAATGCTATTCCCATACTCCTGTTTAAATCTGAATAACACATCAGCTGCATGCGGTCTACTTCTCATCAGTGTGGTTTGACTGTGATTGCCACAGCAGTTGGGGGTATTTACCCTTTGCTTAGTGATGCACTAATCGCTGATTATTAAGAGGCAGCTTCATCAGCACACAACACTTAATCAACCAAGACTGTGAACTAGCGTTTTCCTACATCACCACGTCTGCGCTTTGTGTCTCTTCTTTGTTTTTTTAGCACTGCTTTAATTAGAATATTACATTTGCTTAAAACTGAAAGCGCTATTTGCTCCAGGGTGTTGCTAGGCGGTTGTTAAGGTGTTGCTATGCTGTTTCTAAGGCATTTTCAGTGGATTGCATGTGGTTCATCTATGGTTTATAAGGTATTCTACATTATTACTAGTCCATCGAGGGCTATAGTACATTGCTAGGTGGTTGCTAGTGTGTCTTGTACTAAAGTAAAAATCAGTGAGCTAAAATAAACTCCCCAAAATGCAAAGGTGTCTGAATCATAAACAGTTCGGGATGACTTGCATACCAATATTTTTATATTCAACTTTAAGGGTTCATTTAAATTCCTAACCTTAAGTATTTTCAAAAGTGACGATGCTAAAATTATGTTTATTTTTCTAAATGCATCTAAATATCTATATAAAGTATGACATTTTCATCCAGGTTTTTTTTTTTCGGTGACAGGCCATTTCCTCTGCTTTGGCGGTACAAATCATCACCGGTGAATATTCTGAAATGGGGGGGGGGGGGGGGGGGGCTGCTGGTGCTTATAGAGGGGGATAAAAAATCATTACCATCACCCTCATTAGAGAAGAACCAATTGTCCAATCAGCACACAGCTCTGCAATAGGGCTCCAAAAGGCACCCCCAGTTGGCTGTCGCTAGGAAACCACAGAACCGGGGGGGTGGGGGGGGGGTCTTGCATGCGTGTGTTACATGGAGAGAAGCAGGGAGAGAGAAAGAGAATGTGTGTCTGTGCCTGGCGACTGGGACGGTGGATGCTTGCAGTGATCTGGCAGGATTGGGGTGCAGAACGCACACTAGACAAAGAAGCATTAGGGTCCTGAGGCATGGGGCTCACCACGGGGCCAAACGGAGCTCGTGCTGCCCCTCAGAAAAGGTAGGAGCTGGGTTTTTGTCTGAGAGTCTGAGAGATGGGCCCTGGGCTAACCTGGATGTCTCTGAAATCCTCTCAGTGCATGCATATTGATGCATGTTTGTTTTCTGTCATGCATTTCCATCCTCATCCTTCCTCCTTTAAGTTTTCTCGCTCCTGGAATGTTCTGTTAGTTAGTTCTGTGTTTTGGAATTACTGACAGATTTATTTTTAGCTCTGCTAAAGGTGACAGTGTGTTTAATAGTTGTGTTATTAAACTGTACGCAGTGGAGAGCCTCTCATTGGTGGGATGCGTATGGTTGGCTGGCCCGGAAGCCTCTGAGGGGCCCGGGACTTGGACTTAACATAACAGCTCCCCTCTCATTAGCAGAACCAATCAGCTGCTAAATATGAACAGAGCAGGCTTTAATCATGAATGGATGCGACTCCATAACACATTTCCACTGTGGCATGTTCTGGTGTTACCATAGAACACGGCTCATAACATCTGAAAAGGTTGTGATGGGGTACTACCATTTGCTATTTATGTAGTATTAAGTATGCATACTTAATATATGCAAAATGCTAACTTTCAGAAAGCATGACATACCCAAATAAAACAATGTTTTAAACAAAATGGGATTAAAATAGCAAAAGAAAAAACTGTTTATTCCTTGAATTAAACATGCAAATGCAATGCACATGTTTATAGCAATTGTATAGTATACTTGTACAGTATATACTGTATGAGTAGAATGCTAAATGTGTGTGCTATACACACATATATTACATACACTACTCAATACATTCACTTCAAACTGTATGCTCAGTCACATGACCACAATACTATGCACGCTTAATTCAACGAATAACAGTTTTTGTACGACGTTTAATAATATTCTAATTCTGTTACCATGTTTTCAGATGTCCCTATGGCCCTTCCATTAATGCATATTAATGAGGCTCAGGACTTATATTTAGATGATCTAATTACAATGCCCAACTCCATTAGTTCTTTGGAGCGCAGGAAATGGCTTACGGGGAGGGCTCACTGATATTACACCATCTCTTGGCGTAATAACAGACCTTGAAAGGGGGGAGGCATAATGGTTTGTTGTGGGTAAAAAGGGGGGAGATTTGGGGTAGCTGGGAAGGGTGTGTGTGTAGAGTGCGTGGGGTTAGTGGCTCTCAACCACGTGTGTGAGTAATTAAATGAGTATAATTGAAACCATGCCACACTTCGCCTCTGAAACGACCACCCCCCCTCCGTCCCAACACTTGTTCTCCTTCTGCGCCCCATCTCAATCCCATTACCACTTTCTATGCCTGAATAACAAACCCCAAAAGACGGAAAGGAAAGGATAGGAGAGTCGTTTAACAACAGTGCCTATGGCAACTCCAGTGAAGAGATTTAGATGGGTAACCCCTCAGCTTAGACACTTATTTTTCATTCAATAGCCCTGAACGCATGCTTAATGTTAGTATGATGGGATGAACAGACATATGACTCTCTCTTGTGATACTTATATTTATGTCAACTTTATGTTTCAGGTTAAAAAACAAACTCTATTCACCACATCCGTGGCATGCTGTTGATTACCACAGAAAATGAGTCAGACTCTGTATAGAAACTGGCTTATTATTTGAGTAATGCACTTTCAATGGAAGTTAATAGGGTTACACATTCGGGAAGATTTAATGGCATTAATGTGCTGCTTGTTTCTCACACACACACGGTAAGATTTTTAAAACGATTTTGAAAAACAGTAATATTGTGAAACATTACCATTTAAAATAACTGTTATCTAAAGAAATGTATTTATTTCACCTTTTTATTATTAAAGTTGAAAATAGTTGTGCTGCTTATTTTTTTTTTTTTTAAGAAACCATGGTACATTGAACAGAATTATCTGAAATACAAATATTTTGTAACATTATAAATGTCTTTACTGTCACTTTTTAACAATTTCAAAGAATCCTTGCAGAATAAAAGTACAAATACAGAATAAAAATACTACAAATGGTAGTATATATACACTGTAAATACTACTGTTCAAAAGTTTGGATCAGTAAGTATTAAAAAAAATACTTTCAAATAACATTTTTTTTTTTTTCTGTACAAAAATGTGTTGTCTGAACTTTAAAGTTGTCTATAGCCTTGTAAGTAGTGGGACTACTTTTCTAGGAGGATGAACCAATGTAATTCATGTGGAAGGATTATTTTCCGGTAAACAACATTTCTTTCTGATATACAAGTTTTGTACATCATTGGATATCAAATTTGGATGTAAAGTTGCAGTTACTTAGTGATTTTATTACATTAGTCTAATGTTAGTACATAATATCTGGGTTTGGATATACTTTTATTCTGGTGTGTACTGATTTCTTGCCCAGTAAACACTATAACAGATTTCTATACTTCCATTGTAAGTGTATTGCTGTAAATCGAAAATTATCTGTGGTAATTGACAGCCTAATATAAAAAACAAATTGAACCAAAAGAAGTATTATTTTGTTTGGCAACCTTTCACCTGGTGCTTGTGTTGCATCTTGACACGTGAAACTCTTCTCCTGACCATCTAATCCATCTTCCGTGGCTGTTCATCTGGTGGTAACTGGAGACGGCTGAAAAAAAGATTTGCCGAAATGTAACACTCATGATGACAGGATGAACTCAAATGCAATTACAATGTCATTTTCAGCAATGTACAGTATGTGAATGAAGGTACCAGCACGGACCATTCACTTATGCTTTTGTATTTTGCTCTTCCACACTCGTTTAATAGGCATAAACCTTTATAAAAGGTATTGTGATGGTATCAAATGGTAATACCATGGTTGCCATTTAACATGCAACAGAATGATTGCCATATAGACCATGGCATTTACATGATACTCCAAGTATTTCAAAGAATACTATGGTATTACATTTCCAAAAAGCACGGTACTACCCTGGTACTCTTTTCGTTAGATCACATTTCATAACTTATGATCATATTTCATAAATATCAGCTATAGAAATTGCTATTTTTGCATCTCCACAACACAAGTTGTTTTTTATAAAGATAGATAGATAGATAGATAGATAGATAGATAGATAGATAGATAGATAGATAGATAGATAGATAGATAGATAGATAGATAGATAGATAGATAGATAGATAGATAGATAGATAGATAGATAGATAGATAGATAGATAGATAGATAGATAGATAGATAGACAGAGGATCCCTGCATATAGCATTGTTGTAAGTATTATACTATGGAAGAGGATTTTAGTAACAGGAATTTGAAAACTCTTGTTCTCTGTCTCTCAGCTTACGTCGAGTGTGGCAGCGGGGCAGTCGTGGGTCAAAGGTGAGGCATCGGGGCGGCACAATGGAGGGTGAGCAGAGCACTCCTGCCTCCAGTGCCAGCAGCACTATGGGCACCAGTACCTCCACCACAAACTCCACGGGCACCACCAGTGCCTCCACTGCCAGCACCGTCAGCTCCACCAGCAGCGGAAGACAGGCCGTTCCACAGATATCCGTCTACAGCGGCATACCTGACCGACAGACAGTACAGGTGCGTCAAACAACCAATCAATTGAAATATAGACAACTGAGTGTTCATGTTTAAAAACACCACCTTTCTCTTTGTCAATCCTTCATGTAATAATCCACTCACTGCATTGCACCAGACATCACTTTTTCTTGCTAAAAGGTTTAATTATTGGACTTTTAAGTCCATACTGCCATCTGCTGGTGTGTATATGAGAAGGGCAAGGCAGGTTGAGGAGGAAAGACAATGAAGATTTCCACGCTTCATAGACAGACAATCTTTCCCCTGCTGTGGAATGTGGTGGTTCATTATTGACACAGGTTTTGGCTGGTCTCTACTTGCAAATGAAGTGCTAGATTTCAGCCGAACGTGATTTAGATGAGATATTAGTCCAAAAAGGTATTGAAGTACATTATCAATAAGAATAAAAAATATTTTTTTAATAATAATAATGTATAGTCAAATAATTCATATATAAAGTGCTTCACATGGCAAACTGAAAAATGGCAACATCCGATCATCCAACTTCACTCACTGTTTACTTAATTGTGCAAAACAAAACTAAATTTCCATCTTTAAAATTGTGGCAATATATACTGTATCAGTGCATGATCAGATACAAGCAGCATGAGCATTAAACTCAGTTCAGGCAGCACTTTTACTCACACCAAGACCAGGGGTCAGGATGCCTGTTGCCTAGCAACTGTACAGTTGTGGGCAGTTCATTGAGGCAATAAAGGATGAGACAAGCAGAAGTGCAGGATAAAGCAGAACATATTATAGCTGGAAGAAAACGATAAGAAGACTATTAGTGATAAGACCGATGAACTTATCTACTACACCATCATCATATGCTGAAATACGTCTGATATCTGTTCAGCTATTTTGGAATCTTGTTTATATGTTATTATGGGATGGTAGCTCAAGATCAATATTACAGAACAACTGTTAAAATAGGTAGGTGTTCATTTCTTGTGCACATGGTTTGCAATCATTTTTAAGTACCATTATTATTAATGGAGTATCACAATATAAAATTGTTAATGTTTATATTGGATGTAAAAGTATATATTTAGGTGCCGTTACACATAAATGTCAGAAATGTAACCGTTATACTATACAATAAACTGCAAATGTGTTATAGTTTTATTGTAAGAGTTCAGCATATGTGCATTAACACGCCTTGTAATACTGTGGTTAATATTAAACATCTTCATATTAATTTAATATTATGATAATATAATCATATTCAATCAACATCAAGGCTGACCTTGAAAGCAAAATTGGAAGTGAAAAACAGCAATTTCAGATATCTACATATTTTTTATGCTTGTTGCAGTTAATTTTCTGACCAAAAGGAGGAGACAAATGCTGGAATAAAACAAAGCGGTTGCTCAAGGAACATTAAAAGATTAGAATTGCAATCCTACAAATATTAGACATCACCTCAAATCACATCTTGCAACTATTTATGATTTGAGTATCAGCTTTGTCTCAGCTGTTTCTACTACAATAGAAACATGGTAAACAATTGTTGACAGCAAGTGCACAAAGCTATAAAACTATTGTAGACATGTAAACTAAACTGATGAGAATGGTTGAGTTCATACTGAGTTCTCTGACTTTGATTGCAGACTTCAGTATCTTGGCAAATCTGAGAATATTTTGAGACAATATTGACAAGTGAGATTACAAAGGTCATTTCACAGGAAAAAAAAATCTTGACTTGATCTTAAGTTTCCATTTCCAATCAACTTTCAACAGGGTTTCTCAGAAATCGCTTACTGCACCTTTAATCTGGTTTCTCACTCTTTCTCCGTCTCTCTTGAACGGTAGGTGATCCAGCAGGCTCTAAACAGGCAGCCCAGCACAGCGGCGCAGTACCTCCAGCAGATGTACGCAGCTCAACAGCAGCATCTGATGCTGCAAACAGCAGCCCTGCAGCAGCAGCACCTCAGCACAGCACAGCTCCAGAGCCTCGCAGCAGTGCAGCAGGTCGCTTAGCATGCAAGACAGAAGCATAATGCACATAAATACACTGTCTGACTGTCATGTTTTCTCCCTCTCAGGCCAGTTTAGCAGCAGGCAGGCAGACTACAAACCAAAATGGGACCTCATCTACCCAGAGTGGACCATCACAGACCACAGTATGCTTTTATTTGGATGCATCCACTACACATATGCCTGTATAGTAACGTCAAGATCTTGTACTGACTAATGATATTCTGTTTTTGCATGTGACAACATTCAGGCTGCTTATGTCACAACTCTTGTCTCTCTTATTCCCACAGATTAATTTAACCACATCCCCTGCCGCTGCTCAGCTGATCAGTCGTGCCCAGAACGTAAACTCCGCCCCCTCTGGGATCTCTCAGCAAGCAGTGTTGCTAGGCAACACCTCCAGCTCCACCCTGACAGCCAGCCAAGCTCAAATGTACCTGCGGGCACAGATGGTGAGCACACCTGTATATTCACAAACACAAGAGTCTTTCATATTTGTGAAGATTCTTATATATGCCAGAAATATAGCTAAATTAGGCCACTAATAATTGGTTTTATACAATATTTGACCTTTTTTTACTAATCAGGTTGTGAATAAATCTCGATGCCTTTAGGAAAAAGCCAATATGAATGTTAAGCAAATAGCGCTATATATATGAATGCTATATGAACGCTATATATATATATATATATATATATATATATATGAAGAGTTCAGATGCAAAAGCCTCTAAGTGCCATTTGAAAATTTCTTCCAAAATTATAATTTTTTATCAAACTTGTATATTTAAGTTCTCTAATTTCACTAAAATGACAATGAAGATTACCTATTAATTGTCATTTAAGTGAAATTACTGAACTTAAATATACAAGTTTGATAAAAATGATCATTTTAGAAGAAAATTTCAAATGGCATTTAGAGGCTTTTGCATCTAAACTCTTCATATATATATATATATGCAAACTGAACAAGTGTGAAGATGCCCTTAAGCATAATTCCTAAAAGTGAAATGAGAATTCAAACTATCATAATGTACTTAAGAAGGTCAATAAACATTTAACATTTAATAAATAATGTGCATGTTAATGTGTGATTATTTTAGGCTCAACAGAGTAATCTAGTGCATGTAGCCAGGAGTCTGGGCCGAGCCGTCCCTCTGTCCTCTCAGCTGATCCTGGCTCCAACTGCTACAGTAACTGCTCTACAATCTGACACTAATGCAACCAATAACACACAGTCTGCCTCTGCACAGGTGCACACATATACTGTAATACATACACATCCAATTATCTTATTGAAGAAGCATTCATACAATTGTTGATGTCTTGACAAAAATCCTAATACAGATTACTTGGTATTTCAATTATAATGTGAAGCCATTCAATTTACTAAAATATTAATTCAGTAAACACTTTAATTTAGAATTACTTTCGAAGGAACTAATCCTATAAGATTCCAATACAGCACAACACAAAAAACTATTTTATATTTTGTAACTTGATCTTTTAGAACACCTTTTATGTTTTTCAAAAGGATATAATGCTCATGTAGGACATCAGGAAAAAGCCTGTAGACGTCCAATGCAATACTAATAATATTAAAATTCCATAAATATTCAAATAATTATTAAAGGGTCATTTCAGCCAAAGAGATTGTAAAACTAATCCATATGAATTGAGTGGTTTAGAGCAAATTTTCTGAAGAGACATGACCGCTTTATATGAGGATCAGATTGAAAATCCCTTGATAGATAATAAAAACATTCAATAGCATTTTAGGAATAAATTAATAAAAAAAAAATCCAGTTTATGCAGTAGATCGATTTTTAAGATTCGTATTTGATCACATTAAGATTAGATCATTATAATTGGCTTCAAATTATACTAGAAATTCCAATAGGTATTATTTACACATTATTTTCGAATCATCTAGGTAAAAAAAATGCAAAATATTTATATTTCAAATATTACAACTACTCAAACGTTTCTAATGTATTTGAATTCAAACATTTATTGACATTTTGACTTTCATAGGTGCAGAACCTTGCCTTGCGCAACCATCAGGGGGCGTCTTCCACCTCTCAGTCCACAGGCCTCCATGCACTGAGTTTAAAGCAGACCCCCATCTCCATTCAGCCCACCCCGCTCATCAAGACACCCAACCCGAGTGCTTCCAGCTCAGGCACTGGTGCCGCCAAAGGCAACTTGAACACAGCTTCCCCTGGTGGAGCGAAGAAGGAAGAGGAGGGACAAACAGAGATGAAAGCAGTTAACATGAGTCGTAATGTCACCTCTTCACATACCTCAATCGCACCAGGTAAACTCAAACCCATATGGCCAATACAGTGACCCCAAATTATTGGGACACTTAAGTCAAACTTAAAAAGGTCTGAATGCCATTGCATTCAGCAACAAAATGCAACTGCAAAGAAACAATATTAGATTTTCTGTAAACTATCACCTTGATTCGGAGACATTTCTTTACATTGAAGAAGTCAGTTCCCCTCAATTTCACACAGGTATTCTCAACAAAGACAGCAAGTACGATACTTTTAGTATTCTCTCAATTTGGATGATATTTGATCTCTGTCAACTTTTTGTCCAGAAAATGTTGCGTGTGCACATTGGGTCTTAGAACAAACTGAAAGGTTTAAGTCACTTCAACAGAAATGTTTTCTGACATATGCATTCTGATCCAAATTCACTTGTCAGTCCATCACACACACTAAGTACCAAAGAAGGGAGAAATCCACCCCAGGCTACATTTGTCCTGCATGGCTTATGCTCAAATGCATTAATGCCTACGTGGCCTTTGAAGGGCACACACTTTCTCAGATGAGTCTTTCTTTCAGTGCCAATCAACATCTGACATGCAAGCCATCCATCATTCCACTGGCCTCTAATCATAACAGCTCACACAGGGCAATTATCCTGCACATTTACAAGCAGGTACCTGGGCGTGCCGAGGCCGGTAGGGAGTAGGGAATATCCTATGTTTTTAGTTATGCTTTGGTAGAAGATACAAAAACAGGCTTCAGATTTTCTACAAAAGAAGAAAGAATCTCCAGTAGCTCCAGGGTAAAAAATTAGCACAAGTCAAGTGAAGTAAAAACAGGCTTTTAGGAGTTTTTTTGTGACCAAATTAAATAAAAAAGGAGTAAAAAAAATATATATTTTTTACACCAAAAGTAAAAATGCACTGTAGATTTATATATTTTAAAGTGTAAAATATATTTTCACATCCAAATTAAAAAAAGTACATTTTCTCAGTATAGCCTACTGTCTCTGCTACAGCAAAAAGTACATTTTTTGACCCTGGTTAGCTACATTTGTGTATTCACATAAAAAAACTCAAGAAAGAAAGCAAGAGAGAGAGAGCGCCCGCTGGACGGAGAGCCATGTTTCTTTGACATCGTAGTATGTCAGTGATCATTTGCAGGTCAAGATGTATGCCACTTACACAAATAAAAGAATGAATAAAGCTTGAACAAGTATGTTTGAGAGGTTAGAGCTGCAGAGGTGCAGAGGAAGGGTAACAAGCCACCTGATGTGTGTGTTGGGATGTAGTTTCCATGGCAGTGTGCTCCAGAGAGCTGATGTGATGCTTGGTTTTCCCCTCGTGCATTAATGATATTCACAGATCTGGAAAGTCATCATTGGCTATTATCCTCCTAGCTGAACCATGCCAGTTTGCTTTAAAGAAATGTTCTATTGTGTTTAAAATCTGAATATTAGATTAAAAATAATGTGAATGTGGGTATTGGAAAGAGATTGGGATTGTAGATTTTGGTATTTAAAAAAAATACTATTTGCTTGGATGTAATCTTGAGAAAGATTTCACACCATGCTTTTGTTTTGGAACTGGTAAAGTCTAAACCAGGAAAAGCAGTTTATATTAAGAGTAATGAACTCTCTATTGATACTAATTCTTGAAACTATCCATTGAAAACAAACACTAGAGGGCTTGTTAAAAGCAGGAAAGAAAGAGCCACAGACATTAACATTAACATTCTGCCGCTGTGCACTCAAAATACTAAAGTGAAAAGTACTTATTGTAGAAAACCTTGCTCAAAGATTTCTCTTCATAGCAGGAAACATGAACAGTTTGAGATGTTGATCTCCTCTTAAACTCTATGGAAACTCGTGCCAGATTACTTGGGTCTAATCTCAGGAAAAGCAAGTCTCTATTCGCTCTCATTTAATCTCATTGCTGTAAAAAGATATATAAGAGATCGAATTTGGCCCAACATGAGAGAAAAGGTACAGCATATGTGATTGTTTTATGGGTTGTGTGGCTTTGGATATAGCTGAATGTTCGGCAGGAAATTTCGGGGTTTTCCAGGGTTGCGCTCTGCAGGGAATAACTCATCAACTCCTTATTCTGAACATCCGGAAGAAAGAAAGAGTGAGAGAAAGTGAGCACAGAGGATTGAGTCATCTGACTCCACCATCCCACACTATTCACATTAGACGGAAGAACATTCCCACACTGAACCTTTTCTGTTTGCTATTAAGAGTTTTAAAGAAAGACTGTATTTGTTCCTTCCTGCCGTCTGCTTCACATATTCAGTGTGCATTCCATGTGACAAAACACAGACACGCATACTGTATATAAACACCCGCTAACTTTCCAACCAGTTTGAGTTTTTCTGATTCCTACCGCTCATACATTTTTGAGGTTGTGATCTCAACGTGCCCAACTCTTTAAGGTTTTTCTGTTTGAATGTTCTCCTGCTGAGATAATATTACATTTTAACACACTTTCCTGCAATTCCTCCAGTCAAACAACTAATCACAGTTTTAAACTCCTGCTGTTGTCCTGGATACAGAAGTTGTACTGGAAAAGCCAAGCACAGCGACTAATGATAGATCACTGAATAAATAAAATAAAATTTAAAAAAAAAAATACGAAGGAATAAATGAACAAGTTGACCAATGAACTAACATGGCTTTTCCATGAACTTTTCAGATGTTTGATGTAGGATAATAATTTTACAGAATAATATATTCAGGCTGATTCACAAATGGATCAATAAAATGGATTTTTAAATATTTTGAAATTGATTCATTGAAAAGAACTAACTTAAATGAATTTTGCTCACAAATCACAATTCCTTAATTGCTTGCCAGCACGTTTCTTGATCGATCAAATCAAACAAAAAAACGCATATTGACTATACAAATGACTGGAAAACACTGTGGGATACCTGTGACTACCTGAATGAAACTGTATTTACCTATGCCGGCTTAAACGAAAATGTCTAAATGTATGAAGTTCCATGTGCATGTTACTGTCGTTTTATATATGTGTAGTCATGTGAAACGGTATGTGTATGTAATAGTCTAAGTGTTTGTCCTTCCAGCGTATGCCCAAATCCAGCCGCAGGCCCTGATTAAGCAGCAGCCGCAACAGTTCGTCATTCAACCCCAAGCCCCAGCCAGCTCTAGAGCCCAGCCTCAGTTACTGCAGACCGCCTCTGTCCAGCCCCACCAACAGTGCTCCACCCAAACCTCATCTGTAACAGGGATCATCCCGGTTTTGCCCAGACCAGTACTTCACAACCAGGGATCCGCTCAATGTCAACACGCCACCATCTTCCATTCGACTATAAGCCACCATGCAGTTAGCCAGCACGGCTCAAACATTGGGCTGGCCCATGCTAAAGCTCAACCGGTCCAACTGACAGCCATCAATCTCCAAATCCAACCGGCACAAAGCCAGGTAAGGGCCTCCCACCCTTACTAGAGCCATATTGTGGATTAAAGATTGTATACATTTCTAAAGCAACTAACTACTTTTATCCTATTTAGGCTTCAAGACTGGCTCAGGATGACAAGGAGAAGCCCACCTCTTTAGTGGTAAGAGAGATCTGCCCACCGGTACAAATGCAACCATCCACTGCGACCCAAGGCACCGACCTCCTGGAACAATCCAAAGCTGACACTGTTAACGCTACATCTCAAACACAAGGTATAGTGGCCAAAAAGAGATGAAATTTTAAAATGTTCAAATATAGTTTTTGTTTGATAATCAAAGTACAGTGTATAAACAATAGACACATTTAAGAGCGCAATTACTAGAGCGCAAGACCCCAAATCATTCATGAAAACAATATCCATCTTTTTATAACAATACGTTTTTTTTAAGTTTATATGAATTGTTATTAATATGTATTATTAATATATATATATATATATATATATATATATATATATATATATATATATATATATATATGTATATATATATATACATATATAGCCTAATAAAAAAGTAATAATAATATTATTATTATATTATATAGGCTAATATAGGGTTAGGGAAAAAAGGTTTTTTTTTTTTGCGATGAATCGTTTTTTGTCGATTCAATATTGGTTTTCAAAAGCTACAAACCAATCTTTGATTACTTTATTCAACTTCTGTATCTGAAAACTACTGTTAACCAACCTAGAAAAACCTGGAAATTATTATTTTCTTTTATTAAACGGACAGTATGTAATTTTTTTTGGCCACCAGGGGTCACTCATTTCACATAATAACAAAGACGTACTTTGATGACGTCAGGAAAGAGCGTGGGCTCGCGGTAATTGTTGTCGCTGTCAATGACAACCAGCTCAGCTCATGACATGACATGATCGTTTTTACAAAATATACGGATATACGGCATCTCTCTGTAGATTTAGCTTGTCAAGAAGCTTTAAATTCAACCCCAATGTTTACCTGTGTCATGCTTCTCCTGCGCGGCTCGCTAACAGCAACAGTTGGCTGATTTGAATGACACGACCGGAACGGGCAGCGCTATATGCGCGCGCAGCACCGGGGGGCAGTGCATCTCGTCTCGTGAGCGCTCGTGAGCGGGCACGTGATTTACACGCATAAAAATACGTCTTACTTTTTTTTCTTCGTCATTTTCTATGCTTTATTGGCGGTAGTCCAGTGTTCCCCTTTGTGTTTGGTGGTTTCACCGGGTTCCGCAAGGAAGTTAGAGAAAATAGAGGAGTCAAAGGTTATATGACGCCATAGACGGACGACGAAACGGAAATAAAGTAACGTCCCGTGTCTTCGAATTAAACTATAAATTTCTCCGTATTTGAAAGTTGGTGGAAACTGTCGGGATTATGTAAGTACACATCTAATAGAAATATATAACATAGATACAGTTATTTTTGCTATTTTTAAAGCCGAAAAAGTACAGATTGTGGCTTTAATGACTGTTAATTTGTTTTTAAATGGTTGAAATTGATATTAATTCATAGTTTTAGCTGTGGTGTTGAAATTGTATTGGAGAATTGTGAAATTTCCCAGGTGTCAACCTTTTTTATTACAATACAAGAATACATTGGTCAAAAACAATAACTATTTTATTCATATATATTTTTTTTTGTGAAAATTATTAATTGAATCAAATACCGGGCCAGCCCTAATATATATAATATGCATATGCATAAAGAATAACTGCTGCATTTAAAAGACAGGGCTTTGGACGTCCACATGGTGAACCAGATTTGCTAAAAGAGAAGAGGGTGGTGTGCAATTCCCATGTACAGTAATATGAACAAGAACTGAGTCACATGACTCTGTAGACTTCATTGACCGCCAGAAGGCACAACTAGTAGCCTTGCTGCCAAATCAGTCAGAAACTGGTTTTAGTTTTAGTCCAGGGTGCTTTCCTAGCACCAGATTATGCCCATGGGCTGAATAAAGTCTTGAACCTCTCCGGAGTCATGTGACCTGCCACTTGAGGCTGCTGCCATCCAGGGAAAGACTGAACCGCCTCCTGGCAGAATGAGCAGTGCTCGTGCGTGGGAGTGGCGCATTGAAAAGGATCTGCGCACACTGCATGTTGCGTAGTAGAATCGCACGCGTGGCGGAGCCTGATATTCTGTCGTAGATATCAGTGTAACAGGCGTGTGGGAATGAGGCTCCCCCCGTGTTTAGAGACGGAATTGAAGAGCGCCCCTGTGGGAAATGACTTCTTATTGCTCTTTGTCGGTAAGCTACAGTTTGTATTGTATTGTGATGCCTGTAGTTTTGGTCAGTGGGCTTTAAAAAAGTGCTGCGGTCTGTGTTAAAACGCGACGCAGCTGACGTGACGTCAGTCTGGTGTGTACAGTGACCATACAGCGCAGACTGAACGCAGTGACGCGCCTTGTGGGAACAGGAAAGATGTATTTTAGTAATGGTGAAAAACGGGATGTTTCTTCAAGTAATAATTGACACAAAAATCTAATAATTTACTTAACTTACCATTTTCATGACGTTCCATTTACTTTCTTCAGTGAACTGAGGTGGTCTAGCAGTGGTCACTTGATTTGGCAGCTTGATAGTGAATAACATTAAAAACTTAGTAAAAGTTGTTTGTACTTTATTATTTAAAGTATTTTGAAGTAATCGGATAGCTTTGTGTGAGGAACAGTATGAAATTGCAGTCGTTATTGACTGATACTATCTTCCCCTCTGCTCAAAAACCGTTGACAGGAAGTTGCGTTCAAATTAAAAATGGCGCTTGTTATGACTAATCAGGCCCTCCCTCATCTGGCAACAATCAGTTACGAAGTTGAACGATATAAATGTAAAATATGTATAGGTTACTATATATAGTGCATAATAAAATGAAATGAATGTTTATTTCACTGGAGTAACTGTTAATTAACATAATAATAATAATCAATTAAGTGAGCAATTAAACATTGTTATATTACTTTTATAACTGAAATATTTGGACACTTTAGTTTAGTAATTTAAAACATAATTACATTAAAGATGATTGTCATGTAGTGCAAGTGCTAATAAGTTTATAAATTAAGCTATCACGATAAGTTGGATATCTGTATGCTATGCTAGTTCAAACTAACACAGACGTTAATGGTTATTATAATTTAGAATGGCATAATTTTGTAGGAATTGTAATCAGGTGCTAAAGAGAGTACCCATTTGAGCCAATAGATTCGCTTGGGGTCCTAATGGAGACCCAGTTTCGAGGAGGACCTAAGTCACCACCATGGTGCTGCTTTAGTTGGACATCTTTGACATCAAATGCCATTGTCTCTCAAGTGTCACTTGACTTCTTCTTTTTTCTTAATTTTTTCACTTGACTGGTCTTCATTAAAATATTCATATAGTTGCTTTTTATGAATATGATACTGAAGATCACCCTTTGTGTTTCATAGAAGAAATATAACGTATAAAATTAAAAACATGATCATAAACATCTTAGACAGGTATTATTTTCCATCAATGTTTGGCTTAACTATTCCTTAAACGTTTATAAACTCACTCTTTGTATTTTAGTTCTGGCAGCTGTCTTTTCCGGGCTTTCAGCACTGGCGGCCGCTGATATTTGTGCTGCTGATGTTGTTGTGGTTGCTATGGTGATGGGTTGATGCTTTGTTTCTTTGCCGCCAGGCTCTGTGGAGACGGCCCGGGACCCCACGGGAGCACCGGTGACATCGACCATGACCTCGGCAGACTCAAACGAGCCCCCTCCGGCAGCTGTGACGGGAAGTGTGGTACAAAACGGCGAGAACAAGCCACCTCAAGCCATAGTGAAGCCTCACGTCCTCACGCATGTCATAGAGGGATTTGTTATCCAGGAGGGAGCTGAACCATTCCCTGTGAGTTGTAATAAAAATAAGAATTGTAATTTGTACATCATTCATTATTCATTCATAGCTTATTATTAAATATTGACTTATTTTTTTCAGCATCATGTATTTCTTTGTGTGTTAGTGAATTGCCCTGATTTTTACAACACCAAACTTAACTGTAGAAACAAGGTGTCCACAAGTTAAGTAATCGCCATGACATCATCACTTTTGAATACTGTATTGGCAGGTGGAGAGACCTCCAGTGCAGGCCGACAGCCCCAAGAAACCAGACACACAGCTTCCCTCAGATCCAGAGAAAACAGCCAGCAGCAATTCCCTCAGTGCCACCAACTCAGACATGGAAGAGGCTGGACAACAAGGTACACATTTCACTTAGCAGATTCAAACATCCTGTAGCCCGCGGCTATTTTTCTAAGGTGCATGATCTTTTTAAGTGACAGGGTAAAGTTTTGAAAGATTGAAAACATGCACTGTTATGAACAAAAGAGCGTCATTATGCATTAGTGATGAAAGATGATTGGAATTTCCTGTTTGTGAACTTTACGATTGAAAAGGTGCGGCAACAATATAAGCTTTGCACCATCCAAAGATTATGGTACAAGGAAACATTGTTTCAGCTAGTCATTAATAAACTGTAGATTAATACTTTATCATTTTTCATCAGACACAAGAATTCAGGAGGAATCAGAGGAGCCCAAGCTCACATGTGAGCTCTGTGGATGGGTTGATTTTGCCTACAAGTTCAAACGTTCAAAACGCTTCTGTTCCATGGTCTGTGCCAAAAGGTTAGATATTCAAAACTTTTTAATAATGTTTGGGTTCATTTGGGAACTCATGAGATATAGCTGCTCCCAAAATGAAAACTAATAACATAATGTTGTGATGTGCAGTAGTTTTATCTGTATGCTAACATGCAACACTCTTGATCAGGTACAGTGTAAGTTGCACGAAGAGGGTTGGTCTGTTCCACCCCGACAGAACTAAAACAACCAATCAGATAAATCAGTGGAGAAGGAGAAGGTCTCATGGTCCCAGAGGGAGGGAAGCCAAGAAGCAGGTGAACAGCTACTATAATCCAGTCACAATGTTGTCATATTAATCTATAAAAGTGAATCATCCTATCTTTGTTATTACCTAATTTTAGTCCATGCATATCATCTCTTTTATTCCTGATTCCTCCAGCGGCTCTCTGTATCTCAGCAATCTCAGGGAGAATCTATATCCTCACCCCTCCAATCTCAGCCTAGTCAAGGAGAGTCCAGCCCCTGTTCGGATATCTCCAGTTATGAGGAAGCGACCTCCCCGCTCTCTGCAGCCAGTTCTGGCCCAGTGGTTTCTCAGGGTGGGGTCTCTGGTAATGATCCAGAAGAGCTTCCTCTCCTAAGTCAGCACTTCCTGCCATGCGACCCCACCAAATGGAATGTGCAAGAAGTGTTTGAGTTCATCTGCTCTTTGCCAGGTATGTGGCTTTTCATCATATTTAAACACACACAGTTTAAAGGTTTGGGGTTGGTACAATAAAAAAAATGAAAATGTTTATTCAGCAAGATTGCATTAAGGCGGGGACACACCAGACGAGCTACTGCGGGCCATTTTCGGTGTGTTCTGTACCGGTGGCTGTGGTTGGACACTCCTTTTTTTTTGGGCCGATTCAGCATGTTGAATCGCCGTTAGGCCGTTGGTGTGAGAGAGTACTCTGATTGACTGTTCAGCTTAGCAAACAAGTCAGTGCATAAGAATAAAAGCGAAGATTCTCGAATTCATTCGACGTGTGTATTCTCAATGGCTAGAGAAAACACATAATGCACTACAGTGCATTATGGGTTTTCTCTAGCCATAGAGAGTACTTTGATTGTTATTGTGGTGCATTGTGGGATTGAAAGAGTGCACTCAATTCAATTGACACCACTGCATGGCTGTCCCCTGAAATAGTGTCCTATTTAAGGGTAAAGGGGGCGATTTTGGACACAGCCCTAGTCTTAGTTTGCCTTTTTAATGATGAAAATAGAGACCTGCTTGATACCTGGTTATATAGATGGATATTTACTAGTTGACAGCCGCATTTAGTCCTTTAGGTGTGTTCTTGCACTGCTTTTTGGTCGAGACGCAGCCGATTAGAGGTTACAAAACAGTCGACGCCACTAGTTCTTTGACGATGGCTTGGTGTGTCCCGGACTATCACAAAAGAATTTTACATTGTTACAAAAATAATACAGTTTCTAACAAATGCTGTTCTTTGAACTTTGTGTCCAACAAAGAATCCTGAAAAAATAAAATGTCCACAAAAATATTAAGCAGCACAACTGTTTTCAATATTGATAATAATATGAAATGATTCATGAGCATCACTGAGGACTGGCTGTTGAAAATCAGCTTTGCCGTCACAGGAATAAATTAAATTTTAAAATATATTAAAATAGAAAAGTTATATTTTAAATTGTAATATTTCATTACAATGTGGTTTTTAACATATAAAGTCAATACATGTATTTACATAAATGCTATTTAATGATGCAATTTTTTTTTGTGATTTCACAATTAGGTTGCCGGGAGATTGCGGATGAGTTTCGTGCTCAGGAGATTGATGGACAGGCCATGCTGCTACTAAAAGAAGACCACCTAATGAGTGCCATGAATATTAAATTAGGACCCGCCCTCAAGATCTTTGCTCGCATAAACATGCTGAAAGATTCCTAGCCTTAAAAAGGTAGTAAGTGTATGAGTATGTGTCCTCAGATGTCACTTAAACTTGACCTGGTGACTACAGCTCCCCAAACTGCACTACAACATTTTTTTTTAAACAAAAAATTAATAACTAAAAACTTTATTAAAAAAAAAAAAAATGGGCGAAGCCCAAAACTGCACCTCCTCAAGAAAAGAACTGAAGTAAATTCAGCTGGAACAGAAAACGACCCGACTACCTATGAAGAGCCGCACAAATAGTGACTTATACCAAATGAAAGGCATTATGAATCAGTGATTTGGAATTCAATTCTGACTGGGACTCGCAGATCACTCGACTTAACTAGTTGTGCCGGTGATTAGAAAAACATCTTTGGATAATGTACGTATAACAACACTGCAGTCCAAACAAAACTAAAACTATCGTGTGGTTTCAGTCCCACATTTTGGCCCAGATATCTCTGGAATGTACATTTATTGTTTTCAGGTATGATTTTGTCTTATTGTACATGCCAGATGCTTTTGTACAGTATACATATGTTTAAGTAAATTATTCTTACCTGTGTGTTTGAGTATTTGTAACAGAGTTGAATCACAACAAACTGGTGCTATTTCACTTTCACCTTTACTTTGAGAAGACTTGAATAACAGAAGCACAGTAACAGAATTTTCAGCGTTGAACCTAAACACCGATACAAGCTAAAGGAAGGGATCCAGTTTGAACAAATCCTGTCAACGGCGCCTTATTCAATGTGTGTCTGTACACTCTGGTTTTGAGATGCAAATTAAATTGTATTTGTCTTGGATATTGGGAATAACACTATGTTTGGTTTTAACTGTGCCCAAATTTGTTATTGTATGTTGCTAGAAATGATTGTGATGATGGGTTGTGTTTTTTTAGTACAATGCTTTGTGAAATGCCTGTATTTATCAGATGAATGAAATTTGTAATATAACATTTTTAAGGAAAAAACTTGTTTAATTTCTTGTTTTTCACCTCAATTGCTTGCACAGCTTTATCCATTCATTTATATATTCCGCACTCAATTTTTCATCACATTGATTAGATGACAAAATACCCACTTAAGACACTTCTAAAACATATAGGCCTGGTTTCACAAACAAGGTTTAGATTAAGCCAGGATTAGGATTTAGTTCAATTCAAGATATTTATAAAGGTGCCTTGAAACTAATCCATATATGCATCTAGACAAAACAATGACACTGACATTTTAAGATATGTCAGTTTAACTTGCCATCAGCTCAAACATTTTAGTCTGGGACCATAGGCTTAAGCCTTGTCTGTGAATAAAATGCCATCCAGTTTAATATTTTCTTAATGATATGTATCCCATTTTAAACTAATATGTGTCAATGATTTTTGGGAGATTCTCTGATTGTGTGCTTTAGAACTACAAGAAAACACCACTAGGTGGCACACATCTCCGTCAAACTATCCCGTCTATTTTTTCAACATTTAAAATGACTTTTAAAGTGGTCGCCTAACTCGACACAGATACTACAAATAAATATATATATATTTCACAGAAATCGTTTCAAATATGTCATGATTAAACTCGTGGTGTGAGTTGAGGACCGAAGATTACTTAGAGCTCTCATCGCCGCACAAAGAATCCCATCCAATATTTTTTCACGTTAAACCCCGCCTCCTGTCTCCGCGTCTCGTTTCTCATTGGCCCTTAGTGCCTAAACGCTTCGACCTGATTGGCTGTGTAAGATGTCCGTTTACGTTCTTTCACAGCAGATGAACTTCTTCGGTGAAGCCGAGCTTCAACAAGAGCGCTGCTCGATGAGCGATATTGGAAGCTAATCAAACCTGGCATGGCACCCACAACGGTGAGAATATCCTCTTTATAACATATGACTTAATATTTATAAAGAAAGAAAGTAAGTCGAATAAAATGAGCACGAGAGGAAGAGAAAGTATTTTTTGCAAAGACAGGATACAGATTGTATTAATAGTTAACGTTAATGCTGATGTTGACAGCAACTGTTTTAAAAACGCAAAAGTAGTTTGGAGTTTGTTGTATGAGCAGCTGTACATGAAAAGTAAGAAAAAACTGGAAACATCGGGTTTTAAAGTTTTTTTTTCCTTTTTCGTAACTGATTTTTACTTGTCAGATCTGCATGTAAAAGGCTGTGTCTCAAAACGGAGTGAACTGTCTACCTAGGGAGCATTTGTGTCTATCTATCAATAGGCGCGTGCATCATTTTTGGGTACTCAGAAATGCTGGTACCCTAAACTGCATTCTAGTAAGGCAGTAACGTTACTCGGTTTGGAGGCATAACGCCAAAGAATGTCGACTAAGTGTAACTTTGGGTCACTCTTTAGTTTAGGGTCCAATTCTCACTATTAACTATCGGTAACTAGCCTAACTCACTAACAACTACGACTTTTGCCTCAATAAACTCCTAATTACTGCGTATTAATAGTTAGTAAAGTAGTTGTTAAGTCTAAGAATAGGATTAAGGGATGTAGAATATGGTCATGCAGAATAAGGCAATAATATGCTTTATAAGTACTAATAAACAGACAATATCCTTGTAATTTGCATGCTAATAAGAAACTAATTAAAGGAGTAGTTCACTTCTGCTGATAATTTACACACCCAATGTCATCCAAGATGTCCATGTCTTTCTTTCTTCAGTCGAAAAGAAATTAAGGTTTTTGATAAACATTCCCGGATTTTCTCCATATAATGGACTTCAATGGGAACCAAACGGTTCAAAGTCCGAATGAGAGTTTCAGTGCAGCTTCAGAGAGCTTTAAACGACACCAGGCGATGAATAAGGGTCTAATCTAGCAAAATGATTGGTCATTTAAAAAAATAAATAAAAAAGTTTAACTTTTATAAGCACAAATGCTCGACTTGCTCTGTTCTGTGATGCGCGTTTGTGACTCTCCTGTTCAGACTCGTTCATCAAAATGAACAAATTTTTTTTCAAGTCATCGTAGATAAGACCCTTATTCATCATCTGGTGTCATTTAAAGGCCTTTGAAGCTGCACTGAAACTCTCATTTGGACCTTGAACCGTTTGGTTCCCATTGAAGTCCATTAAATGGAGAAAATCCTGGAATATTTTCATCAAAAACCTTAATTTCTTTTCGACTGAAGAAAGAAAGATGTGGACATCTTGGATGACATGGGGGTAAGTAAATTATCAGCAAAAGTCTTTTTTTTTTTACGTTTTTTAAACTACTCCTTTAACATTGAGAATTGGACCCTAAACTAAAGCATCACCAAACTTTGAAATGTTTTAGGGCATAGTATAAAATAAAACAATATATTTTAATAAATGCAATAAACATTCAATATGCTCAAAATACTATCATTGATTTTTGTTTCATTATTGAACATTTTCGAAATCATATTTGTACACAGTAAAATTGTGAACTATTTAAATGTTTTAACAGAGACTTTATGTAGTCTGTACAGCTGACCACATCAACAGGCAGTTGACATTGGGCCATCTGTTTTGTAGCTCACAAGCAGCTTGAGGATTAAATTAATTACCCTCTGACATGTCGGGTGAGCTTGGACTCAAACACTGACTGCTTCAGTCTAGCTCCAGGCGAAAAAATGCTGGGTAATTTAAGAAGCATTTGGGCCGATGTTGAATGCTGTAGCACCCTTTAATTCAGAGAGGCATGGGCACCATTAAAGAGGAAATGCCAAATTAGTCAACCATGAAGAGCACTATCGGATAATCCCCAAGTGCACATAAAAGGAAAGTTCTGTAGATGCATAAGTCTTTTTATGAACTTTTCCTCGTGTCCACATAATGATTCATGCTAAATCACAAGTTTAAAGAGACATTGGCTAGAAAAACAAGTGAGTCTAGTTAAGAAGTATTTTTCACACTTGATCTATGTCTGCATAGTTCAATGCATCATATAATTTCCCTTTGGTTTTATCAAAGGCAAAGTGAAGTTGTGAAATTAGCATGTATTTAAAGTATGGCTTTGCGTTGAAGCGCTTCAAATTAGCGCTGTTTGAACGGGTAAACCGCAAAACCATGAAAGCTTTCTTGCATACTCGTGACCTCAGATCTAGTATGCCGTTCCCATCTGTGCACAATGCACAAAAAGAACCTGACTGCTATTTACAAGGACAAGTTTGACTAAAGGTTGCACAACGCAGATGAAAGGGAGACTCTGAATGCACTGCAAAGTACAGTAATACGATTTTTCTGGGAGCTCTGACGTGGAAGTCAAGCTTCCAAGTTTCAGCTGGAGCACAGTAGCTGGACGGGCATATTATGTAACACTCGGAGACTCCTGGATCGTGACTTCATGATGTGGAAACTTTGGCTAACCACACAAATCTCAACATGAAGCGCCATTAAAAGCAAAGTAGGGTCAGAGAGAAGAAATCCAGATTCAGTTTCATAAGATTATTTCAGCTGAGGCTTGCAGCGTGGGGTCAAAGCATTTATAGTGCGCAAAAGCTATATGGGAAAGTGAAATTCGATGCTTTCAAGGTTGTCCATGCGCAATTACCGAGTATTTAGAAGTGAGGGCTCGGGAAGGAATTTCAGGCAATCTTAGCCTACCAACAACACGTCTCTTTCACTAGCTGTCTATCAATAGAAAAGTCGTGGAATGCTGCTTTTGCTTTGATATATGAAAGATGCTTTGACTCATAAGAATAAAATGGGGAAAAAATGACCTGCACAGAAAGAAACACAACATGGGAATGGGAATTTTTCCTGAGGTCACAGCTCTGATCTATAGCCATTATGTTCTCAGGAAAGCCTGTTAAAGGGATAGTTCACCGTAAAATGAAATTTGAGTCATCATTTACTCACATTGGTGTTGTTTTAATGCTGTATGCTCTTCCTTCTTTAATGGATCACTAAAGGAGAATTTAAAAAAAGTATCACAGATTGATCAAATGTGACATGTGCTGTATATTCCAAATGTTCTGGGGTATACGATGTGCTTTAGTGAAAATTTGCCCCCCAAAAAATGTAATATTTTTGCCTGACTGCATGTTTTTCCAAACAATTTCTTCTAAACTTTGCTTTAATATAGTGTACCGTTTGTTAAACAGTCATTAGAATACCTGAATACAGTTTTTCTAACACTCATTTGCTCCGTGTTTTGTTCTCTTTTCAGGAGGCGAGGCTAAACGTGGAGGCTCTGAGTAAGAGAGACGTGCTGCTGCTCTTCAGTGTTCTTGAGGGAGAGCTGGAGGCCAGAGACTTTGTCATACAGGCACTCAAGGTTAGTGCCGTCCCTTCAGTGCAGATGTAGGACAAGAATGTTTCTATAGTTTCTTTGTAAGAAGCAATCTATGGCAGTATGGGCAAATTGTGCCGCTCTCGTTTCTTAAAGAAACAGTTCACCCAAAAATGAAGGTTTATCATTAGTTATGGTCCATTAGAGGTTCACCGATTGATCGGTTTTGACGATTAATCGGCACCTATAACCGATTGTTCCAGCAATCCATACAAAAACATAATGATACTTTTTCCGGGTTGCGTAAGGTTATACAGTATGAGATATTACGCTTTCATTTCAATGCTGTGGGCTTTGTGTAGATATTTAAAGATGGCCATCTTTTAGCATGACTGTTTGGATTTATATGAAATGGTAACAGTTTACAATGAAACACTCAGTTTCAGTCAATCTCATGTTAATCTTGAGCACCTATTGAGTAGTATTGGATCCTTCATATCTCCAAAAACTCTTTAGTTTTATTATAATTATAAAAGAAAGTTAGTCTTTCCGGAAAAAAACGAGCAAGTGGAGGCGTGCCGTGTGGGCGGAGCTAAATAATCACGAGTGTGCGAAGCTTTTGCGTTGAGAGCGTCTGGAAACTGTGACATCCCAAAACTCATTTTTTTTCGAGAGAAATGCTCATTTAAGGAGTTCCACTCTCGTCTGCGATTAGATCCACGATCGGAAAAAAAACCACTACATTTTAAAGTCGTATCTCTTAACATTAGTTAATGCACTATGAATTAAAATGAATAATCAAGGTGATTAATATGGTAATATTTTTATATTTAAAAAGTAAAGTACCGTTTATTTTTGTGGTACAGTACTTTTTTTCTGCCAATTTTTGTATTAAAGTTCAGCACTGTGTTATGTTTGTTTTTATTCATTATCCATTTTACGAACTATCGGTTGATTAATCGGTTGTCGGACATCGTTATCAGTAAAATTCTCGTTCAGTCGACCTCTAGTAGCCATATGTCATTCCAAATCCATTTGCTTTTACTTTTTGTGGAGTTTTTTTTGTTGGAGAATCTTCACATAGCTTTTAATTTAGACCAAAAACACTATAAAGATCCACAAAATTCAAGTCTTCTTGAGCTATGTGATAACATTGTGTGGAGAACAGGTCAATGAACATCACATAACCATAATTAAATGAACATAAAAAAAATCCCTGTGTCATCATGTAGAATTTATTTAGGAGCATCTGGAGTTATTTAACCATTCAAGATGTTTAGATGTTCAACTACTAACAGTGCTGCATGTTTTCCGAGTAGCTGCGACCCAAGTCGTACATCAGTCGTAATTTACACCATTAGGCTCCTCTGTTATTGACGGCTCTTATGATCTTGTGGTGTCTATTCCTTAGAGAGTTCCCTTCATCCATACTCAACTGAGGCACTTGAATGAGAGCTGAAACATCTCAAACAAACATATAAAGAAGCTCAGATTGTACTCAATAATATTCATTTACTAATAAATCAATACTTCAATAATGATACGCCTCAGTTATTGTCTATTGACAGTCAGTAGTTTTACTGTCAAACAGGTTTAACTCTTCGCACAGCAGACTAGATACCCAAGAGAGACGTTATAGCCGTATCACTCAATGAAATCCAGATGTCTGTCTGGTTCATAGCTCAATCATGCACGCTAGCATATTAACGCTAACATCCTGTTAGTGTATTAAACATCAGTGCACAGTTTATCTACAACAGAAGCGCAGTTTATATAAGATATGTAAAAGCTAAACATTTAAAAAGATAATTTTAGCCTTTGTATAACCAGAAATGATGGCGTTGGCTACAAAGAGTTCTTGGTTAGCTGTGCAACAAACATCTCACAAGGTTTTTGGGATAGTTGCCGAGAACCTACACTAAGATAAATGCCACAGTGATGGATATTTGATCATACCCGCCGTTTGTTGTTCTTCCTGTCTGAACTCAAGTGTTTTGCTATTTGCTGACTTTCCAATTTAACTGCAATTCAATGTCCATCGACTTTTAATTAAAGCCGACTGGATCTCATTTTACCTTGCTTTTCCATCAGACCCTTTCTGTTTAAGACTCCTACTACATTCCAGCACTGTGGCTGGGCCTCATCCCACTCTTCTGGTGAACACCAGGCATACAAACGCAGCTCAGCAGACACAACTAAAGTACCATGTAAATACCATGGTATTAGGGTTGGGTACCGAAACACGGTGCCAATAGAGAATCGGATCGACATAAACGGTAGTAACCAGACTGAATAAGAACGGAAATTTCGGTGCCTGATTTCGGTGCCTGAGTCTCTGTGTCATGAGGCGCACACACGCAAAGTCTCTCGCTCTCTCCCTCTCCTCCATGTGCACAATACGGTTTGAAGAACAGTCTGTTCTATCTTGCATGCGCGCTCTAGATTCCACAAGATTTTAACTAATCTGCGGGCATCAGGGAGCCGTTATCAATATGCGGGAGACTCCCGGAACGTCTGCTGATAGCGAGGGGATTAATGAAGATGTCGAAGATAAAACGCTCCAAGGTTTGGCTGCATTTCACGTGTAAAATTGTGCATCAGAACGCCCCCTAAGTGTGCCGATTGTCTAAATCACACAATCCATTGGCCGACGCTCACGTCATCATTTCATATTATATTAGAGAGCGCATCATCTACTCCTCAGATTTCTTTGCCGAAAAAGGAAGCTTGTCGGCAGTGCGAGGAATTTGGCAGCGAACGCAGCGTCTCGTTCCCTATTCAGAGATCATGAGTTACACCAGTAACCAGAGATGTTCTCCTTCATACGTTCCCAAGAAGCAATGAGAACGAAATACCAAACTCGCCAAGCTAAGCGCTGCGTAACTAGGACAATGACCAGATAACTCACATGACTGGTTCAAGCAGACAATAAATGGGAACCTGTAGCCATGTCGATAATATTTAGATTACCCTGGTAGTAATCTCTATTAATCTCCAGTTTTATTACATTCTTTGACACATTATTGTTTTATTTGATATTATGTAAATGTGAATTTTTATTTATATTACCATGTGTTACTTGTATTTATATTGTTTAAAGATTTAAGTTAATATTGTGTCCAGTTTGGCCCTGTAAATAAAGGGGGTATTACTTTTTGACATAGTGTGTGTGGTTTCTTTTTGTTAAGTACCATTTCAAGAACCGTTTAAGCACTGGAACCGTTTAAAAAATACCGAGTAGGTACAGGTATCGGATAAAACCCAACCGATACCAAACCCTACATGGTATATACAAATAAATAGCAAATCAGTACTATTATATTGGTGAATCTCACAAAAAAACTGTTGAGGTGTGTTTGATAAGCAAAACAGTGGCTCTCCAGGATCATCCCTGATGTACACACTAAGTGCATTGTATCAAATGATTAATTTAAATGTAGGACATAGCCTAAAGACACCTAATATAAAGTGGGACCCATAATATATACAGTATATAAAGTGGATTTACTTATTTGGCAATTTAGGAATGACTCAGAATCAGCCAGACGGTGAGCAAGACAACTTCCTTTTTGAGAATATCATCTGCGTCAGTACAAACGGCAATACTCTGGACCCCTGGTTTTGTTCCAAAAATATGCTTCGAATGTTATTTGTTCTCTGCATAAACACGCACAAACATGTCAAACATTATTCCGCACATTTCCTGTTGTCTAGTATCAGCTTTAAACTTTAATGTAGAGCCATTGGTTCATCTGATCATGTTAGCACGGTAATAAAACTAAGCATCTGTGCTCTCAGATCATGTTTTTTTGTGGTAAAGCTGTTTGGAAGACTGCACAGATATTATCTGCTGCATTCCTGTTCTTTAAAGCATTGGACTGAGGCTATGCGAGTGTCACAAACGGTATATCCAGGGTATTAACCGCTCTTTTGAATCACTTTCAGTGGCTTCTTAAGTATAGCGTATTTTTTACCCAGCTGCATATTTCTTCTAAAACTCTGTGTTTTTTAGGGGCGATGTTCTGGCATGCTGGGATTACAATCTCTGTCACTCCTTGTCTGCTTTGAATGAGGTCATTAAGGCATGACTTTTCTGCTTCGACTCTCTCAAACACATATACACATTAGAATTGTCTTATGCATTTGGTCAAAAGAAAATCAGGAGGGCAGAAGTCACATCACAACTGCCTCTATTCTCAGTATAACTTCATTAACCATGCTAATAGTACATACAAACACAATTCATTATTTCCTCATGGTGCTTTCCCAAAAGTGGAACTAAATAGTATTTTGCTTAAATAATCGTTTCCATACTTATTTATGCCCCTTAGCAGCTATTGACTTTTCAGGGAAAACTTGAAAACATTTCATGACTAACAAGAAAATCGTTTTAAATAGTTAGACTTTGAGTTCAAGAAAGAATGCCTCCCAGGTGTCCATCTCAAAGTTGAAAGTAAGTTTTATGAATCTTATCAACATAGCTTCATATGTTTTTTGTTTGTTGGGAGCATGGAGCATGTTGGGAGTGCAAATAGCAGATACCAAAAGTTGTTTACCTTTATCCCTGGTCACTTTAATTTTATTAGTGAAGATATATGTTATCTTTCTCTATCAGTTACACATGCTCTCTCTCTCTCTCTCTCGCACACACACATACACACATAAAGGTTGTTTGAAGGCACCAGACTGGCTGACTTATCTTAAGTCATTAGTAAGGTTAATCTTCCCAAGGCCCCCGTAATTGCTCAAGCTTAGTCTAAACACACACACACACACACACACACACACACACACACACACAAAGCATCATACATATAGAATGGAAAGTAGACATCCAGTTACTTGACAAACAAAAGATTTTGCATACAGAACTGCTGTTGTTTATTTGGAGCTTACATTAACCTTGTATTCAAGTATATAGCTTGAATAGTACTTTCAAGTCCCTTTATTTTAGATTAGATTTTGTGCCAGATTTGTATTGCCGAATAGAAGAATATTAATACAAGAAAACATAATAATCTACAGTATAATAAAATATATAGAATAAAATAGATCAGTGTTGTGTATCAAAGTACAGCAACGACACATTTTCATTTAAATATTTAAAGGACCTTAAAAATTATTCTTTTTAGGACGAGACTAAACGCACCTTTTAGTCAGATTCTTCTTTTTAAACATCTAATATTGGATGTGTGTGTTGGGCTTATTTTTATTTTGTGTGAATGAGAAGAGCTTCCAAGACAACAAAAAGTAGCTGTGGAATTCTACAGGTCACTGAAGGGCTGTGAAACGATTAATCGCGATTAATCGCATCCAAAATAAAAGTTTGTGTTTACATAATATATGTGTGTGTAGTGTGTATAATTATTTTGTACATATAAATACACACATATGCATGTATATATTTAAGAAAAATGTGTTAGTAATATATCAAATATTTATATTTTTATGTATAATATCAATTTTGTATAAATATATATGAAGTATATACATGCAAATATTTCATAGATATATACATGCATGTGTGTGTATTTATATATACAAAATAATTATACAAACTACACCCACATATATTACGTAAACACAAACTTTTATTTTGGATGTGATTAATTATTTCACAGCCCTACTCAGAAGCATTCTGTCTTTCTCTTCTTTCCTGTTTTGTTTTTGACTTTCTTTAAATTGACTTGTGTCATAAATATGTTGCAATCCCTTTTTACCTTTCTTTTCCCCACTTTTCTTTTTGACTTCAGTTCAAAGCGGTTAAATAAGATTTTACTTATTATGTAACAGCTCCTAGATGCTTATCTTCAAGATGTCTACTTCAGAAACGCCTTTCCTTACTTTTAATCTTTTTCCTTCAGTTTCTCATTTTTCCATATAACTAACAGGATGTTTTCTAAACCAGGGAGTTTAGCCCTTTGATTTGCCCACTAACTTCCAATGTGTTTCAGTAGGGAATACATCCCAACTGGAAAGAAACTTGCATTCAGCAAAGATCAATGGCATTCATCTTTAAAGCTGCTCTATTTATTTTTACATTATTAAAAGTATAGTTTTGGTGATAATGTTACCCAACCTCATTCTCATATTCTCCTATTTCTTGTTAAGCATCTTCAGTAGGACAAAACCTGAGGTTTTGCTCTCTTTCTACCTCACCCTTTCTGCTTTAGAGACTGTAAAACACTCATTCATTGCGTCACGTCTGCACAGCACATTTATCTTTTCTAGCATCAGCACCAAAGAGATTCACAAAGGTGTATTGTTGCTGAACTTTAGTAAAAGATTAAAACACAAATACTCTCGCACACACTTTCCAGATGGACATGCATTGAATCTATCAATCTAAGAGCAAATGATTTGAGTAGATTTAACATAGATCATGTAGATCATGACATGACATGTTAAAAAAAGTCTTAAAAACTTTTAAAATCTTGCTATTCTACTATATACAGCTTTGGGACTGGTAATAATTATTTATGGTCAGTAAATTTTCATCCTCCATTGGCAGGTGTGGAAAAACGTTAATAATGGTACCTGGTGTGTGTTTAGATGCATTTCCATCTGTGTGTCTTTACCCCTCCTCCTGACATTCATTTTCATACCTCTATTCCCTGTAGACGTCTAGTCATTTTTAAACAGTTCCCACTCTCACAGCTTTCAGCTGGAATCACCAAACATGCCATGTCATTCCAAACTGCCGTGAAGGAGGTGGAGTATTTCATCCCTCTTTTCTTTTTACATTTAAGCTCCAAACCTCTTTTGTTACAACCAAAATGCGTTAATAAGTAACCACTCAGAGCACCCTAGCATCCTAAAAAGGTCCCGATATACTTCTAGCGAAATCGAAGAAGAAACTTCGAAACAGTTTGCCTAAGTGAACTTTCCGGAAAAGTTCGCTCCGACTGGAAAAAACCTTCGAACTATCATTGGTCTGTGGCAATGATGTAATAGGTAGGTGTGCTTCTGAAGCTCCGCCTTCTTTGATGTGGAAATCGTCGCCGGTTCATTTTTTCCATTTAGTTCGTCGCAGTCAGACGTCTCAGAGTAAAAACATGAGTAAATTAGAGAGCCACTTTATAGTAATTCTAATTGAAAGAGACACTGAGACAAAAAATCTGATATTTTTATCACATCTGACACAGATCGGAATTTTTCTGCACGTGTAAAAACAAAAATCCGCACGAGATCCGATTTTTGTTCTGGATTTGTTAACATTACTTGAACCCTGTAATATAAGACTCTTCCTAGCTAATGGTGACTCTCTCTTTACTGTTCAACAGTTCTGTACGTTATCCTTGTGTTGTTGTATTTTTCTAGGTCAAATCTGAGGCCTTTTAGTTCAGAGTCATTTCAGGAGGTATTAAATTACTCCAGCTGGAACTTTTTTTGGTGTCCCATTCACTGAATTTACCCTACCTAGACTGAAGCAATTGTTTTCATCCCTATATGGACCCCTTGCTTGACCTCTTGCTTAAAACAGCAAACACGGAGCTGAACACACACACATATACACAGAGCCTTAGAGAATGGTTTATGTTGCTTTTGGCAGGGTCATATGCTCTGTATCATCTCATTTCCTGTTTAGAAAGCAAGTATGGACTGAGCGTGTCTGTGTGAAAGAGAAAAACGATGGCCGCTTTACTTGCAAAATGAAATGGAAGCTACAAAAATGAGCCACAAACTCCCCTTAATACTAAGATATCAGATCTCAAATAGCTGTTTCGTGTGAAAAGATTATGGACATTTTGATCTCTTTAAACACTAATTGTTTAAACTGAAATGTGCAGATATCTAATAAAATCCATCTAAAATAATCAAATGAATCCCTTTTGTCTCCTTCTCGCTACAGGCCAAGCGTAGAGATTCCAACATGTGGGAGAGATATGGCAAATACAACCTGAGCGACCCGTTCCTGGCCCTGCAGAGAGACAGCGAGGTCCTCCAGAGCTCCGGCCAGACCAGGGGAGATGGAGGAAGTTCCTCCCAGAGACGAGAGGGTGTCTGTGGGGCCACGGCTCGCTTGGACCCTTTAGCGGTGCTGAAGCTGGTGGTCGGACACTGCAGAAGGATGCAGGAGAAGATGCTGAAACAGCTGGCAGCTGCTGAGAACAGACACAGGAGGGTGAGTTTATGCTGCTCAATAGCTAAAAGCCACTGACATCATTACTGATGTGAACATCATATCGTTTAAATTGGATTTACCACAGTGGATCAGGTCAAGGAGAGATTGGATTGGTTTATAAGCTAATCTTTGTGTCATTCTGTCACCCCTCTGTGGTGGTTTCAGGTCATTGCTGATCTGGAGGAGGAGAAGAGAAAGCATGCTGAGGATACTGCTGAAGGAGATGATGTCACTTACATTCTGGAGAAGGAGAGAGAGCGCCTCCTGCAGCAGGTACAAAGAACTGATCATATTATAGTCATCTTAATTTGAGGTACTCCTCGGAAACAGGCTACACTTTTCCTTTACCTTAATCAAAATTAGTCTTTGCTCTATTCAAATATATATTGAATCATGATTTTTTTTTTATTATGATTTTTATACATTTTTATATGCAAGCTTGGTATCATCTTATTAAATTTTGCATATAACACCAAGAGTGTTCGATACTACAGAATATGTTGTTCATTAAAATACCTGATTGTTAAAGCCTTTGTCAAAAGGTGTTTTATTTAACACAATATTTCATTAAACATGCTTTTTATACACATAACATTTCAAGTAAATGCTGTTCTTTTGAACTTTCTACTCATCATGTGATACATTCAACATTGATAATAATAAGAAATGTTTATTGAGCTGCAAATCAGCATATTAAAAATGATTTCTTAAGGATAATGTTACACCAAAGACTGAAGTAATGATGCAGAAAATTAACCTTTGCATCACAGGATTAAATTACATTTCAAAATACATTAAAACGATGGAAGCTTGTTTCCGCCACAGAATGAAAAATAAAAAAGGTAATTGCGACTTTTTATCTCACAATCCTGTCTTTATTTCTCAGAATATATAGTCGCAATTGCGTGTGATAAAGTCAGAAAGGCATGATATAAAGTCAGAATTTCAAGATTTTAACTTTTCTGAGGGGGAAAAAAGTTAAAAAAAAAATTCGCCTTAATTGGCCTGATAACTCGCAATTGCGAGTTTATATCTCACAATTCTGAGAAAAGATCAGAATTTGGACATAAACTCGCAATTATGTGCTATTAAGTCACAATTGCGAGATGTAAACTCGCAATTGTAAGAAAAAAAAAGTCAGAATTGTGAGAAAAAGTCGCACTTCTTTTTTTTCTCAGAATTGCGACTTTATATCACACAATTCTGACTTTATATCTCGCAATTCTGACTTTATTACACGCAATTGCGACTTTATTTCTCACAATTCTGACTTCATATCTCGCAATTGTGAGATAAAAAGTCGCATTTTCTTTTTATTCAGTTGCGGAAACAAGCTTCCATATAAAACAGAAGACATTTTAAATTGTAAAAATATTTTTGAGTAATTTATTTTGAGTAAATGCAGCATAAGACCTTAAATTTCTGAACAATAGTGTATAATCTGAAAAAAATGTAAATCTATGAATCAATCAGTGTATTTCGATCTGATTTAATTTTTATACACGTGTTTAGTTGGAGTTTGAGAAGGCAAAGACGCCCCGAATGGAGAGGGAGAACAAACGTCTGCACGATCAGTTAGAAGACCAGCGAGTCCAGCATAAACAGCTCATGACGGCACTGAGTCGGGAATGCAAACGCTCCGGCACCCGCGCACACGAGGAGTCCCAGCGTGCCAACGAACTCAGCCATCGCCTTGATCGCGAGCGAGCGGCCAATCAGACTCTGAGGGCGGAGCTTGAGGAGGAAAAGAAGCGGGCTATGCAAATGGAGGCGAGGCGAGAGGAGCTGTTGGCCGAGTTTGACACTGAACGGGAGCAGCTTGGGCTGAGAATACGGAAAGAGGAAGCTCGCTGTAACGCACTACAGGAAGAACTAGAGCGATTGAGGAGAGAGATGAGAGATGCTGAGGAGAGATCAGATAAGACAAAGATAAAAATGAATGGATATCTTACTCCTACAGAGGAAGATGCGAGTGTTGAGAAGCAGAGTATGTTAACCAATGGGAGCTCTCCGACCAGTTCACAATCTCACAGCCCTACGACAAGCAATCAGTCACCAGACGTGCCTAGTGTACAAGCTGCGTATCAGGCTGGCATCAACCAGCGCTTCCACGCAGCCCGACACAAGTTCCAAGGCACCAGTGATCAAGAGGGCGTCTCTTCCCCTCCGAACAGTCCGCATGACCTTTTATCCTGTGTGGCTCCACCAGACAACGTCTCATCTAAACAAGCAGCCCGCATCACCGTCACTCAGGCCCTGAGTCGCTTCAGCACTCAGCAAGGTCCCAGCACACCAACATCCCCCAACAGTTCCCCTTTCGGTACAGATTACCGCACGTTGGCCCACTCTGGGATGTTGTCTCCCACCATCAGGTCTCCAACTATCCCCAGAGCCGACAGAGGGAACCCACCTCCGCTCCCACCCAAGAAACCGGGCCTCGCCGAAACGCCACTTTCTCCAGCCACCCTGCGAGCTGCTCACTTGGCTAAAATGTCGGCCGGTTGCGGACGCGGCTGCAACCCAGAGAGCAGCAAAGAACCAGACCTGGTGCTGTCATCTAGCGGCTAGCAAGCACAAATGATGAACGATCACGTCAAACACTGTAGATTTTTTTTGGTAAGGGATGTTTCAGGTTTTTTAAATCATTTTGTAAGATTTGAATTATATAAAATTATTTTGAATTAAGATTTGAAATATATTTTCTATGTAAACTTGCTATGTTACAATATCTCATTGAAATGCATGTTGATTTTGTGCATGAATACATTATATATTCTGTATTTTCTGTACGTCACCCATGAGAAAATAAGACCCGTTTATCACTGACAATCACCAGCTTCTATAAATAGTTTTATATATTGTTATTCTGACAAATATTTATATATAGACATACTATCATTCAAAAGATTGGGGTTAGTAAATGTTTTTTGAAAGACATTATTTTTATTCAGGAAGGACGCATTATATTAATGAAGACACTTAGGCTACAAATTTCAATTCATCAAATAATCCTGAAAAAATGTCAGGGTTTCCACAAAAACAAATTAATAATAGCATAAAAAAGTTACCAACCCCAAACTTTTGAACTTCTGACCATTTTACCCTTCCGTCATCTGGTTTATACACTGAACTATATATTACAGATTGCATGTGCAAACAATCCTTTGCTATCTCACATGTTTGTTTTTTGTATATCTAAAGACGTTGAATATTTAGCCTAAATATTCACATCTTGCTGAGAATCATGTTACAGATGTTTGTATCACCTTACAATGTTTTGTTCTGTTTATCTATGCAGTTTTTGTATACTTTTTTTGATCTGATATGAATGTTATTTTTGTAACCAATATCATCCATACATTATTGTTAAACTTGTAGAGACATGGGCTGGAACAAAATATATTAGATTTGCATATCTGTACCGCCTAAATCCAGCCAGCAGGGGCCACTGGGTGGTAAAGCTATGTATCACCCAACCTTAGCCATTCATAGGCTAACACTATTACACTAGCTTTCTGCGCAGTATACACTGTATACTACCTTCTATTTTGTAAACAAATAATGTAAAAAATAAAGTTATTTTGATATTTAATCTGATTTTGTGTATAAATGTGGTAGTCTGCTCAAATAATGGTGATATTACCTAATTTGTCACACTAATAAATAGTATTATAACAATAAAAGTAAAGGCTAAAGTAAATTCAAATGGACTTTATTATGTTAATTTTATTTGCTGACATTTAATTATATTGACTTCCATTAATAACATGATCAAATCGGCAGTATACGTTCACATTTTTCATACATATTCATAATTAAAACCTATAATGACTTTTTAAGTAAAAAAAAACAGTTTGAAAGTGTTTATTTGGCAATAATGACTGGCTTATGTTATCCTGCCTAAATGGCTATTTACCAAATTATTTGAAAGAAATTAAGTATTAATTGATTTATGATTTGGAAAGAAAAAGCACAAAGTAGCCTACTATTAAAAACATGAAGCACAGCTATGTAAGGAATGTAGAAAGACTAATTTTTTTTTGTCAGATTATTACCAATCACTAATAATAATAATCAAAGTCTTCCAAAGAGTTACCTAATAATGAATGTTATTATTATAAAGTGTTACCTCTTAATGAGCTGGTGATATATAATCAGCATGAAACAGAAGTTGCAATAGTCTTTTCTTCTCTGTTTTGATGTATATCCAAGTGAAACTGCTTCTCAAACAAGGTTTGAAACAGATTTTGTCCATTAGGAATTGATTGGATGGTTGTGGTTTGCTATAGGTCGATCTCGTGTGAATGATAGGTTGTCCCGCCCTCGCGCCAGTAAACACGTCATCAGAGAAGAGAGGAGATGACACTGTAAGAGAGTTATTGCGATTAAATATTACAAGGGCACATGAATAATGATGTGCACAAATTAATTATTTATAATAAATATTTCATTAAAAATATGTGTTACAAGCTCAGTCCCACAGAAATGAGTATGATTATCATTTTGACGTTATAATGAAAGCACAACTGACCCTTAGATCTTCCAGGATCCGCTGTCTTAAACTCGGGACAAAGCGTGTGAAAAATGCGTATGCATCACAAGCATCCATGTGAGACTAACAGGAGCAGGGATCACAGTTTAACCAGCCAGGAGCCTCTCCCTAAATCCTAAATCCCCTCTTTATGTGTCTGTATATGTGTGTGTGGCCCGGGAAACAGCGAAGCAAACACGCATGAAGTATGTGCCACTCTGCCCCCTGGTCACAATGGTCTTACCAGGTTCCAGTCAAGCGTAAATTCACTGCTTATTCAGTTTAGAACTGGGCTTGAAAAATATCATTAAAAAAATGCAATCTAATATAATATAAATGAAATCGACTGATTTGAATCTGTCATTCTTTACATTATGTAATATAATAAAAGTGTGAATAATTTCAATTTTGACTAGTCCTTTAAGGTCCCTTCAAATATCAGTGCTGCTATTTCTGCTGACTACATTGGTTTATCTGTAGACGTCCTCTGTGTCAGGGGATGGTCACCCCCTCTGGTGGATGCTGCTAATTAACATTCCTGTTTGGGACAGTAGGTCGAGGTTGCGAGGCCGACAGGGACGCATGCCTGGCCTGGTGAAATCTGTCTCCCACACACTGCTATAATCACCAGCTCCTCTAGATCAGGGGAGGGGAGGGCACTGACCTCTCAGTACAGAAAGGACATGTCACTAATTATTGGTGCACATCCTGGGTCCCAAAGGGTTAAGTATCCCGGCCATACTCTGTTTAGAGACAACAAAATGATACAAGTGATGCTCTGCACTGTGTGAGCTCCAATAGTAGCTACCTTTGGAACTATTTGATATTTAATCAGTATTTATTGGTGGTTCTACAGCCAAGTATCACTAGCTAACACTTAATGTATTAAAGTATTTTTAATTAATTTGCACTATACTCATATACTGTAATCTATTAGATATACGTAGGCTATATATATATATATATATATATATATATATATATATGAATGTCTGTTTCCAAGTATTTTCAAAATTCCCAAACTTCTAATACAACATATTTATATTATTTTAATATAAGTGAATAAGTGGCATTCCAACAAAATGGATACTATAAAAGGTATCACCTAAGGTGCATGTCATCCATTAATGATCTTGGCAGGAGGCTAAAGGACAGTGCATTCTTTCTGGAGCTCTTTGTTGTTTACTGTGCATTACTGTGTATAAAACAGTTCCCCCTCCATTTAAGAGCAGTGGTGTATTTTATGAGCAAGTTGGGGTTATTATATACAGTACATTTACAATGTCATGTCCCATATGAGCAATGACTATCTTTGCTGAGGAGAAATTCATTGTGTTATATATAGACTTGCACAGGCCAGTATGGCATGTTGATACCAAAACAAACACTGGACGTCTGGCCTGATATTACATATACAGTATACTGAAGCATGAACGTCTGGCCTGATATTACATTATACAGTATACTGAAGCATGATAGATAGATAGATAGATAGATAGATAGATAGATAGATAGATAGATAGATAGATAGATAGATAGATAGATAGATAGATAGATAGATAGATAGATAGATAGATAGATAGATAGATAGATAGATAGATAGATAGATAGATAGATAGATAGATAGATAGATAGATAGATAGATAGATAGATATTCAACTTTTTTTTTAGATTTGTTTTGCTTGAAATATTGATCTTGAGCTATCTGCCATTAAAAAAGTGCGAAGTACATTTTTAAGTTTCCAAACACTTTCGAACAAACTGCAAGGTACAAAAATATTAGGCTACATTATGAAAACATACAATAATATTATGTTAATCGAAGATACTTCAAAAGTTTCATGGTTTTACCATCATTGTAGTGTCCAAAACCGATAGTTTACTTCTTTGTAAGCTGTGTGAGGAACGCCTCAGCGTGACAGTGTGTTGAAAAGCGCGGCTGTTATCTGTGACAGCATCAGGAAATGTGTGTGGACGCGCGCTCATTCATCTCGTCTCCTCGTGCTGATTCCAGCCAATGAGCGCCAGCCAATGACACCCCCACCAACCAGAGATATTCCTCTGAATCTGAATCTGCGGGACAGATAGCCTACTGTACCTCACCCAATGGACCGGTCCGGACGCAATTAGGAACCGTAATAACTATTTTAACATAGATATTTTCAGATTCCTCCTGCTGCTCGAGTGAAAGGAACTCACTAACGTAACTAATGAATATTAGATATGGTCGGATATTTATTTTTTCATTCACAGTACCATTATCGATATTAACTACATTTTGAATTATGAGGAATACAGTCTCTCAAGAGCCGTAATGAACCTGTGACATTTCGTTTTCTTTTTTGGATTATTTTTTTCCCTTACAAACTGCCTGTGTACAACATGCGAGAGTTTGATGGACTTGGATGTGCGTCGGCGGCGCGCAGGGACAGAAAGCGCGCGCGTAAAGGATTTCTGTTACGCCGGGAACCGAGCGGCAGCGCTCACCGGATTTACCGGCTCTTTATCCTAATGCTGCTCATGTTTACTCCAACTGTGGACTCTTCATGGTGGTAGGTGTTTCTAATTGTTTAGGCTGTTTAAAGTGGCACAACAGCCTGGCACTGGTTCATTTTCTTTTCGAACTAATGGAATTGTTGCTGTCAGTTAAGTAGGCTAGTATTAATTCACTACACAGATAAACCAATAGTACCATCCAATCAAATCCTAAAACTACGCTCATTGAATTTGTATTACAATTTGGGAACAATCATCGTTAATTCAAGAATCCTCAAACAAGAATCGTTAATTAAAACACTAAAAATAGAAATTTAAGTTTATCCGATATAATGTCTCCAAATTATGATGTAAATTCCTAGATTGATATAAGGAGGTAAAAGTAACATAAGTGAAACTAGAAAAGCAAAGTTTATCGAGATAAATGCATTGTAAAAAAAACTTGTATTTAGCCTAACAAATTCCATTTTGTAGACCTATATTAGGGTGGAAGAACACGTTATTCCCAGAATCCATTAACTGGGTTACATTTCTTTGCATCGCAGTTCAGTAAATTCCTCTTCCTGTCTTTGTAATTCCAACTGAAGTTCTTTCCATAGATATGATTCACGTCCCCTTTCAATACAATGTGATTTTGTTATTTTTCTGTTTTATGATCCACCCAGCAGAAACTTACAAGTTTCATCACAAAAACATTACATTAAATACAGTAACATTTAGGATTTTGAGATTTAAAGTTATTCCAAAATCAAAGACATTTTTTACTAATAAAACCTGTTTTTCAGGAAACATAAATATACATTTATAATCAGTCTGAATTAATTAATTTAATTACAGTCTAAATTGACTTAAATCTAATATAAAAACAAACATAAAAGCATTCCTCTGTGTGTGTGTGTGTGTTTCTATGCCGGTGGGGACTTCAACCTGGATGCACACAGGCTCATGGGGATTCAACTAAATTGAGATCCTCATGAGGAAACAGGCTTATAAATCATACAGAATGAGTTTATTGAAAATGTAAACATGCAGAAAATTTTGTGTGATGGGTAGGTTTAGGGGTAGAGTTTGTGTAAGGGGATAGAATATACAGTTTGTACAGTATAACAACCATTATGTCTATGGAGAGACCCCACAAAGATAGTTATGTGTGTGTTTTAAATTGTTTAAATTTTTCAGTCTTGACCAATTCTATTCATAGTTAAGAGCTTAACAAGGAAAGGTGATGTAGTTAGTGATATTCGAATGACTAATGAAAAGTACTAATATATATATATATATATATATATATATATATCATACTAATATTAGTGGAAAAAGTCAGGTAAAATGAAACAAGAAGTCACGTTAAGTCATCTTCATTTAACAAAGGATTGTTCCAAAGCGGCTTCACAGTGTTAATAGGAAATTAAGGTAACAGAGATTGTTTTGGTTTTATAGCAGCTCTAGAATAAATTTATTTTCCAGCTAAAGTCAGTTTTGATTGATTCACTTCCGTTGCAACGCTAATTAGTTATTAACTTACTAACACGACACCGTTTTAACAGAAAACAAGTTCTCTCTACGCACGCACAAGGGCCCACTTCACAGGTATGTAGTCCTTCCCTAAAAAACAACTCTCAACAAACTACTTGTCTGGCCTTAAAATGTACAATACAGAATTTGTATAGCTTCGGCGTAGCCACGCGAACCAGAACTATCCTGACAAAGCTTTATCTGTAGAGAGCTTAGGGATGGGAGGGAGGCCTCCACAGGGAGGGACTAGTGGACACTTCAGGACAGCGTTGTCGTCGTGTCCAGAAGCAGGTCCTTCATCAGACCTGGATATAGCCTGGATCCGGCACAAGAAGAAGAGAGAAAAATAGCTCTCAATGCCTGTTTAATCATTTTTCAGAGCAATTGTTAGTAAAGACAGAGGAGTCTGATGTCTTAACCCGACATTGATCAAGACGTTACAGACTGTTCTATAACAGGTCTTGGCTGGATCAGCAGACCTACTTGTGTGCTGCTAACACACCATATAAACACACTTGCTAGGGGTGATATAGATCTGAAGTGACTTAGTTCAGACGTTATTGCTTTTCATCTCCATTTCTTCATCGTATAACAGCAGACATGATGACACAATGGCAGACTTCGCCTTTAAAAACATCTAATTGCAGCATTCAAAAGTTCCCCATCACGTCTCAGAGGTAGCAATATCAACATAGTCAGCACACTGCCTGGTGCCCCACAGCTGAGTAAACAACATAATCTCAGTCCACGCTATTTTTTTGATACTTTCAATTAAAACGAATGCTCGGTTTCTCTCAAACGCACACGATAAGACAATAATACAGTATTTCATGAATGGGAAAAGGAGGGTTATCATTGGTATAATCTCTGTTGAAATAACTATACGTATGGCCCCTTTTGCCCTCATTAAGGCAGCGGGGATTCGACGGCATGAGTCCGCAAGACAGCCGTGGCGGCATGCCCAAATCCATGTGAGCCAGTGGTGATAAATATCTCTCAGTTCCTATGGTAATTTATACAGTTATGGGGATTGTTGTCATCGTTGCAATCAATTCACGCGTAGCGGTTTTCTGGCTCACGTGCAGCAGCCTTTCCCAATCCCAGCCGCATGCAGCTGATAAGTGTTCTGGAACAGAGAGGCAGAGCGAGATTGTGTTTCTGTGTGTCAAAGGATCAACAGGGCAACCGTGCAAAGCCGGCAATAACAGGCCCTCCCATGGATGCTATAGCGAGAGGAATAAGTCTTTCATTGGGTCTTGTGTTTGCACTAGTATGTCAGTATGAGAGAGAAAGAGCGAGAGAGAGAGAGAGAGGGACAGGGACAGCCATAAGAGGAGTGGAAATTGTTCAGTAGGTTTGCTGTCACACAAACCCAGACACGACTGACTGAAGAACCAGATCCGGGAAGGAGACAAGGGCGCGTGAGCACAGCGTAAACTTCGCTGAAGATGTCCGCCTGGTGCACTTCAACTGAAAGTGTAGAATAGGAAAATGCTACACTTGCGACACAAATATCAATACCAGAATGGCAAATGTTTTGCATTTTATCAACACAGAACAATAGGAAATAGGACATACTGGAATGTCCTAAATCATGGAGTAAGAAATTGTCCTTTAAGGGATAGTTTATCCAAAAAATGATTTACTCACCCTCGTGTTGTTCCAAACCTGTATGACTTCTTTCTTCTGCGGAACAAAAACATTGGACCCCATTGACTTTCTTTGCCTGGGATCTTCTTTTGTGTTTCACAGCAGAAAAAAAAGTCTTACAAGTTCGGTACGACATGAGGGTTGAGTATGTGATAGAAATTTGGCATGGCAAGTCGTAACTATTTTACAATCATGTTGTCCGATTTTGCCCCATTGACGGTTTAGATTAGAGGCAGACCATTGAAACGTTTAAAAAAGGAAAGTAAAAATCTTACATTCCTGTACTAATCATATAGTAAAAATTCATTAAATAATTCCAACCCTGTAATATTTACGTTTTATCATGAGATTGGCCTGGAAGATTATTTTAGGTGAACTATCTCTAAGTTTCCTTGAGGAAAACATTTTTGCAGACAGTAAAATATCATAAGGGTATCATTATCACAAAATATCTTATAATCTAAAATATCTAAAATGGCATGAAATATGGATTTAAGTTGAAATGATTATATTATGTGAGAAGAAACAGACATGAAACTAGTACAGCAGGAAATTGTTGCCTGGGAAAACAGACATTATTCAATTTAGTGTTCTTTACACAAAAATGTTTGACTGCTGAATGATTGACAAGTGAGAATCAAACATTCCAAAGAACCGTGTATTAAAGTGTGGCTAACATAGAAACTCATTTCAAAAGTGTGGTTTGCATGAACTCTTCTGAAAGATGACCCAGAAGAGCGTCCTTTTTCTGATGTTCAAGTGGAATGGACTCGATTATTATGCATTACAAGATTATTTCTTAACACAAGACTGCAACCACTGTAAAAATAATCGTAATTTTAACGGTAAAAGACTGTAAAAATGCTGCAATGCAAAACTGTTAATTGGTTAACAGAAGGTTTCCGTACTATATACGTACAGTAAATAACTGTGATCATCACTGTAAAAAATAACTGTGATTTTAGCGGTAAAAGACTGTAAAAATGTTACAGTGCAAAACTGTTAATTGGTTTTCATACTATATACGGTAAATAACTGTGATATAATTTTACTGTACAATATAGTTTTTGAAAGTGAAAAAGAACAACTCATTGAATAATTTACAAGCGAAAAACCGTAAACTGACATTCCCACAATTCCCTGTGTGACACTTCACATTTTAATTTATGTTGAAATAACTAAGTTCCTAAGTACATTAGGGTTTTATGTTACATTTAATATTGTTAAATTAATGTTTATTGCATTTTTTAAATTTCATGTGTTACCATGATGGTGTTTAATGTTTGTGTAAATGACACTGTGCAGCTTCATAATATAAGTATTAATCTTCTAATGGAAGACTATTGGTGATGAGCTTTGATTGTTCATTTAAGTCTCATCACTGCCGTGATGATTGTTGATTGTCAGTGTATTACAATGGTACAAAATAGATATTAGTTTTTCAAAAGGTTGGTAAATCAACATTTTATCAGATAATGAAATACGGTTTATTACTGTAAATTTTAAGTCTGTAAAACCATTAACGTTCCTACCGTAATGGTAAAGTTCTGGCAACCACAGCTGCCGTTTTTTACCGTAAAAAATACGGTTTTATTTTTTATAAGTGAGAGACTTTTTTTGTCAGAGGCTCAGCCAACAATATCCATTTGTTACTGCAGGTACATTGGTGCATTAGGTGCACGGGTCATATGTGACAACATTCCAGGGCTGGTGAACAAGCAGAGGCAACTCTGCCAAAGACACCCAGACCTCATGCAATCCATCGGAGAGGGAGCCAAAGAGTGGATCCGAGAATGCCAGCACCAGTTCCGACACCATCGCTGGAACTGCAGCACACTGGAGCGAGACCACACTGTGTTCGGCCGTGTCATGTTGCGCAGTCAGTATTTATGCTACACTTCATCATCATCATACAGTAATAAGACAGGAACTACGCAACCCGGTATCATATTTAAAAAACCCATATTTCATAAAGTATCAAACTGTTAGTTCAAATAAAGCTGTGTGCAGAGGTGAATCTCACCAGACCTGGAGTGAACATGTCAGAGCCGCACCAAAATCAAAAGAAAGATATAAGAAAGCATATGTGTACCGCCCAGCACTATTACAGATTTACATGATGGTAGGGACAAAAAGGTCTCCACTTCCCAAGAATAGGCGAAAGTCTGAGAGAGAGTGGATGTTCGCCAAATACAAGTGGCTAGTCAGAGGGGGTTCTCTACAGGCTGATGTATAAACAGTAATAGGAGATGTAAATATTTGTGCAGATGACTCTGGCAGACAGACAAAGCTGCTCTTTTTGACATATCACCCTCTGTTCTGGCTCAGTGCATGAGCTAGAGGAGGAAAATGAGCAAAATAAGGGTCGTTTTGCACTACTTTGGCAAAAAAACACACCTCAAGGCTATGAGTGCAATCGACCAAAAAAACTAAAGGTGAAGCAGTGTCAGCTTGAATCAGTCGAATGTTAGAAAGCTGTAGGGTGGCCTCCCGCACTTTTAGTTCAGCCAAGGGGCTTAAATCTAGAGATGATGTTAGAGAGTTGATATAAGAAAAGCACAGTGGATTTTACATTACATTAAGAGCATTACACCTCATTAGCTTGCTTGGCTATTTTAAAACTACTGAAAAGTTACTTTTTTTAATGTTAAATCACATTCTAACAACTGTAAGCCATTCCTAGGTTGGTCTTTCACATTGGGATCGTTTGCTACGGTCTGAGTGCGATGGTCTGGTTTCATACTCACTTGATTCTATTGAACCCTGCTGGATTTGTATTCATCTTGCATCATCAAAAACATGCACAGAACATGATGGAAAGCAGAATGCGGGTCAATATATTGTGTTTTTGTATTAGATTGGTGCTATTTTGCGCAGCAGAGTGAAAGATGTTTGGGTTTACTGTACATTCTCAGAAAAAAAGGTACAAAAGCTGTCACTGGGGCTGTACCTTTTCAAAAGGTACACTTTTGTCCATTTTAGGTGCTAATATGTACATTTTAGGTGCTAATAAGTACATTTTTGGTGTTAATGTGTACATTTTAGGTGCTAATAAGTACATTTTATGTGTTAATGTGTACATTTAAGGTGCTAATGTACATTTTAAGTGTTAATGTGTACATTTCAGGAGCTAATATGTCCATTTTAGGTCCGAATATACATTTTAGGTACTAATATGTACATTTTAGGTGCTAATATGTACCACTAAGGTACCAATATGCAGCCTTTGGGTACAAAAGTTTACCTTTTGATAAGGTACAGCCCCAGTGACCGCTTTTATACCTTTTTTTCTGAAAGTGTATGTGCATCACATGAATGTGGCTTTCTGCTGCTTGCAAACTGACTCTTTTGAGGAGACAGCGGATTGCAAGCTATTCATTTGCTGCTCTGATTGCACTCGCTCTACATACTGACACTGCATGTGTAACGCACGTAGGCCAGTAATAGCTGTGCATATAGACCTCACTCCCCTGATCTCAAGAGGCGCAGTAGTGGGTGCGGTGCCACTACCCATGCCAGAGATACTGGTTCGAGTCCAGCTTGGAGCAGGTGGAGTAGGACTGGTTACACATGCTCACTCTCACAGAGTAAATGAGACAATGTCCCACTGTCAACCCTACTTGTGTTTTGTTAAATTAATGATGTCATCCTCAACTAAACCACAGCACAGAACTATACCACATTTTCAGCATGCTAATATGAACATTTTTCTCCTCCATCAGGTAGCCGCGAAGCAGCATTCGTTTATGCAATTTCCTCTGCGGGCGTAGTTTATGCCATCACCAGAGCATGCAGTCAAGGAGAGCTGAAGATCTGCGGCTGCGACACACACAGGAGAGGTCGAGCCAGCGATGAAGAAGGGGACTTTGACTGGGGCGGCTGTAGCGACAACATTAACTACGGTATCAAGTTTGCCAAAGCTTTTGTGGATGCCAGAGAGAGGATGGTCAAAGATGCAAGAGCACTGATGAATCTGCACAACAACCGCTGTGGGAGAATGGTAAGTGTCTAGATTCTCAAATGTAATTGATTATCATTACAAAATAAACTCCAATTGTTAGTCAGGTTATGACCCTGAAGGTTTTTTAGTGTGAAACATTGGGGGAGGAAATCAGCAAGCTAATTATAAAAACTTTTTAATCTGGGTTAAGGAGTGGTTCATAGGTCATGGTCTGAGTTTTGTTTTCTCTAGGCAGTCAAGCGTTTTATGAAGACTGAATGCAAGTGTCATGGAGTCAGTGGGTCATGTGCTCTCAGGACATGCTGGTTGGCTATGACTGATTTCCGGCGAACGGGGGACTACTTGAGAAAGAAGTACAATACTGCTGTGGAGGTCATGATGAACCAGGATGGTACAGGCTTCATGGTTGCAGACCGAGAATACAAGAGAACAACCAAAAATGATCTAGTGTACGTTGAGAACTCTCCAGACTATTGCCTAATGGACCGATCGGCGGGTAAGCAACAAAGAGTGTTGAGTGTTTTTGTTTGTAAAACTCGTTGCACACTGAGTCCAAAATTCTCATCCGAAATTTTCGCGCATTAAAAATAGATATAACTTCACGTTGTGTCAATCACGTTTACACACTTCCTCGGAAACTTTCGTCCGTCATAAAAAAAAATTTGGATTGTTTTTCGTATCCAATTCAATACAATTCAGAGGAACTGAATGACAAATACAAAAAAAAAATGCTTACGAAAATTTCGGACCAGCTGAAAGAAAATTTGACTTATTTAATTGTTACTGTATTAAGCACATCTCTCCAATTTTTAATACTGCGACGGAAAAAAAATACATTCTAAATTTACATACAAATTATTGCATTTAAGTATATTTTTTCTGTAATACAGTAATAATTTAAATTGATCAAACATGTTTATAGTAATGACAATGTAATTGTCTAGAACTACAAGAATAAAGACAATTATAAAAATCTCAAAAGTCCAATATTTTAATGACGATTAAGCACATTATTCAGTTCCAATAAACGTAAAGTCATAATGAAAAATAGGTCCTAAAATATGTTTGATTTTGCATGAGTTTATTAAATATAAATAACGTTTAGATTTTATTCACTTTTTTTAAAGACTTTTTTAGGTTTTGCGGCAGAACATTACCTAGACTTGAAAATAGCGCAGGTGTCCCACGGCCAATAAAAAAAAACATGGTACATTTCTGTAAAGGTCCTGATCTCAGAAAACACGTTTGGTCTATTGACTAACAATGGAATAATTTTACTAATGTAACTAAAAAAAACTGCATTTATATTCCAGGTTCTCTGGGCACAGCAGGACGGGTGTGCAACAAGTCTTCCAGAGGCATGGACGGCTGCGAGGTCATGTGCTGCGGCCGCGGGTACGACACCACCCGAGTAAATCGTGTGACCAAATGCGAGTGCAAGTTCAAATGGTGCTGCGCCGTCGAGTGCAGGGACTGTGAGGAAACTGTGGACGTCCACACCTGTAAACCACATAAGAAACCCGACTGGCTCGATTTGACTTGACTGCCGTGGTCATAACCAATCAGCAGCTACTGGTGCTTTTCTGTTCTCAGGTTTTTAAAGTGGGCCAATGCATTGCAGGATGAGTAGTTCATGACTATAACGCTCTGATCTCCACTTGCAGAACCCTGAACTTTATTCGCATTCAATGATGCAAGCGTAGAGATCCCAGGCCAGTCTGGGGCACTGGTAGACGGTGGGTGTCATGGGAAATTATACAATGAGCATTGTCTGGTGTTTTATTGAAGGAACTGTGATCAGGACACAATTCTTTCACTATTTTCAAACACCTTTAACTGATAATATGTGTGCCTATATCCATCGAATTAGGTTTTTGGACAGCTGTGATAAATGCAATGATGTGGTTTTAGGGAAAGACCAATGTACACAGCATCAAGCTTCCTAAATAACATAGCAATAAATCGCATTTCATGCCAAGAATAATTCCATTTAATTGTCCAAAATGATACTTTGAAGGACGATGTAAAAAATATTGTTAAAAAAAGTGATAACTGAGTAACCCTCCATGATTTTAATACTGAATTGTGCACGAAAGAATAAGATCAATGATCAATGTATCATGACGCATATACCATTGTCATTGTATATCAGAGAAATATATTTCATCTCTAGTTATCTTTTTTAATACACAAGCACTTAAACATCCCTTCTAATATGAGCTTTTTTTTTGGTTTGGTTCCGATGAACCTTGGATCATGACCTTTTTGAAATAAAAAGTCTAAACCATCTGACTATAAACTGTTCATGATACACACATATGAAATTGTATGCTTAAATCTGATGGCTAGATTAGTATCTGAGAATAAAAGTGCACACAATGAGCACTTCAGGTTGCTGGATTAACCAGAGTTTTCAAGTCTTTGAAAATACTTTTAGTTTAGGTTCAGTCAGTAGCAACTAAACAAGATACCTTCAAGATGAAATAATAGCTACTTTGAAAAATTCCTGAAGCCAAATGGCCACTCTGAATGTATTACAGCTTGCTTAATACTTATGTCCTCATGTAAAACCCACACTAAATGCCAAATCATTGCTAAAATAAGACAGCAGCTTACTGAGATTGAGCAGTAAAAATAGTCAGGTTAGCATGACTCGCATTCTTCGCCATTTATTTTGTTGGTCTGAATGAAGCACCTTGGTTTGACAACACGGTTGTTTCTAAATTTGCTGTTAAGATGGATGAGCGAATGAAGCGCTCGGGTTGTCATGCTGGTCGGTAATGCGTGTCCAAAATGATGGCCCCATTAATCTAAAGCAACCTGAAACTTTGTCAGGTAAAGGCCATGCAAGCTTATTTTGTCATTGTACAAAATGTCATTGGCGAAAGAGACCAAAAAGGGAAGCCGTTGCTATACAAACAGTGTTCTTTTTTTTTTTTTGTGGCCACTATCTAAAAAATTGCCACAAAATTCTTTAAAAATGAACAATTTAATTATTTACTTAACATAAATGATGAATAATGAAATTACCTTCACAATACAATTATTTTAACTTTCCATTCTCACTGCTTGAATTAAACCAAGTATAATGTTGCAGTTCCTAAAAAAAACCTAACTTTATTTAGCTTTATTAACTAGCCAAAGCCATTGTTTACTGATTTTTGGCACTCAGCGAGTGTTAATTTTGGATCCTGCACAGAAGTGATTCTGATCTCAAGCCATTCTAATTGGTGTCATGTTGTAAGACAGAGCTGCTCAGATTTGTTTTTGGCTCTTTAATTCTTAGATCAAGATTGAAGTCTCAAAGTGAGCCAATAGCTCTCTATTGTTACTTCATTTTCAGCATTGCATCCAAAGATACATTTTTCCAATCGTGGAATGTCAGAAATTTCCCACAGCTAGTCTGATTATGTTTTCCGTTGTTCAACAGTTCCACCTCACACCTTGTCTTTGCCAGAAAAACTTCTGTGTTGAGAAAGACTTGTGGAAAACATGTCAGAGTATGTTTACTTTTGAACATTGTAAAATTACCCCCTTGGCAGTGTGTAACCACTATGTGGTTAGTGTTGAAATTTATGCATGTTCCAAAACAGAATCGGCTAACATTTTAATTAGCGCACTAATCCGTACAAGGACATATTGATAGAGTCAATGCGCTGAAAGCTAAAATAGCATTCACAACTTTTTGTTCTTTGGAGAGGACTTTGTGTATATTCATGTGTCACATGACCATGTCCTCAGAGCCCAATATGTGTGTGGTCCTAACAACTACATTCATTTTCGGTCATTTGTTCAAGATAACGATCTTGTTATGCTGAAACCAAACCAGCTGTTTCAAAGCTGAAAAAAACTTGACCAATTGTATCCTTTAAAACTTTCTAATGCTTCAAATTGCATTTAAAAATTCAATGAAGTGATATAGGCAAAGGCATGCAATTATTAGGAATGAGTTTTTCAAACTCCATGACCCTAAATGTTACACTTCAGCACATAACCTTTTGTGCTACGGACCTGAATGTTGCCTTAAATCATGAAAATGTGTTGAGGAGAGGTGTGCTATAACTTTTGTAAGCTATATTTATAACAATTTTCACAAGACATGGCCAACAATACTGAATGTGGCAAATGACTTGGAACGCCTTAGCAAATATAAAAGCAACGCATTCATAAGCTCTTAGCATAAAAGTGATGGGGTTCTCACTAGCAAAATACAAATATTAAAAAATACATAAAATATACATAAATTACTGATATTGGACTTTAAACCACGACTTGAAAGCATCCCTACAAATACCCTTTGCTCATACAGGAATGCTGCATTGGGTACTGTGAACATCCCACTGTAAGCTTTAGTCCACAGAACCAGAGCAAGTGTTTGGTCTTGAGGGCAGATTTATAGGGGAGATAAGCGTTATATATACGTGACCTTTGGGGACGACTGTGGCTTGGCTGCCAGAAGCGAGTTGGTGTGAGCGTTAGCACGCTTGCTGTCAGACGGAGCTTACCAGGCCGCCGGTGTGGGATTAACACATAAAAACTCTTATCTTGTGAGTCAGCTGGCAAGAATGTAGCTCTTCTAAAACTTTCAATGCAAAACAGAGGGACAGCAGCACTCCTGTGAGGAGCACCAAAGGCTTTCATTTTCGTTTAAAGATGTAAGGGGGAGTGCGATCCATATATATATATATATATATATATATATATATATATATAAACACACTCGCCTAAATTTCTCATTAATGCAATTATCAATTGCATTAATGAGAATTATTAAAATATCAATTATAGCAATTTAACCATATAGTAATGCTCTGACAATCACCCAGAACTTCATAGTAATGTTCTAGCATCCACCCAGAACACCCTATCAGAATCTCTGAGTGTATAGGCTGATACGTTGGTATGTAATTGCAGGAACCTAATAGCAGTACTCTAGCAACCACCTATAACAATTAAACAACGAGATAGCAACGGTCCAGCAACTATCCAAAACACCTTAGCAACCACATTACAATGGTCTATCACCCATCCTGACCACACCTACGCCCATATAGCAACAAGAACACCTTGTGCATATACTAGGTTGCTGTGGGTGGTTGTCAGGGTGTTGCTATGCAGTTGCTAGGTGATTGCTTACTGGTCCACAGACACAATATTCTAGTCCAGTGGTTCCCAATCCTGGGGACCCACAGTTTGTACATCTCCTTCCTTTAATACACCTGGTTCAGATCGTCATCTCGTTAAGAAAGAGCATTGAACTGAACTGGGTGTGTCAGATAAAGGAGATATATAAAATGAGCAGGACCAGGATTGGGAACCACTGTTCTAATCCATAGATAAGGCTACCCTGATCTCATGAGAAAATTTTACTATTTTACAGTACACTTTGGTGAAATGGTAGTGAATTTGTACAGATTGAATCATACAAAAAAAAAACTGTAGCAAGGTTTGTGTTCAGGGAAGGAAGAGCCAGGAACCGGCAAAAACATTAAACATAAATTTGAATCCAAAAAAAAAAAAAAAAAAAAAAAAACTAAAGTGGAAGCACAATAAATGTGCCTGTGATGGTATCAAGCAAAACATATTGTCATCCTTCTTTAAGCAGCATTACAGTTTGAAAATATATGACTGAGATCTATAATAGCCATGCGTCACACTGCCAGTCTTTGGCTCTTTTCTATTCTACATTCAGTACCTTATGAAGCTTTATGCTGACCCTGCACAACCCCGTCTGACCGTTGTATGGGCGACTGCCAAAGAAAACAGGTGGTAGCGGGACGTTTGATGATCAGACACCATGCTTTTGTCTCATATGTAGCTGTGAACATCCATGTCCATGCCAAATATGTTGAGAGGCATAGCTGTGCTTTGAAGACCCTGGAGCGAAACCTGGGAAAGAATTTTGAACAATGCTTTGTAACTTTAGCAGCCATCTTAGGTTTAATACTATACATAGGCTATGACTTTAAGAAACTTTGTAAATGACAACAACAAAAAAAATTATGAAAAAGTATCACAACGGAATTGCATAACTGCATTATAATTATTGTTTCATATGTTCATGTCATATTAAGTAAGTGTTTAGCATTATGCTAATCTTCCATTCCAAATTGAAAAAAAAATATTAATCACAAAAACTATAAATCCCAGTTTAGAAGACTTCGTCCCCACATCAGACGAGGTGGAAGTGCTCAGAGCGGGACAGGAATAGAGAAGTGAGTTTATTTACAGGTTGGTGAAACCCACTTAGGGATGTTGACTATTTACAGTAGCTACATATACAGAAAGGGGAAAAAACAATCTGCAAAGACACTTTTTACAAAACTCAAAGTGCCATATGGAAACATGGAAGTAACAGTAAGTCAAGCACCCATAAATAATCCTTACACATCAGAAGAACTTTGCCCTTCAATCTATGGAGATTAAGGCTCAAATATAACATGGCAAAACTGTTAGCTGCTACTTCAGCAGAGGTCTGGATCATTTACACCTGAATAATGACACTGAGAAACTGTAACAGTCAAACAGTAAGAGTTCACCACTTACACTTGACCAAATAGAGACAAAATCCAGACCCACTTATAATTGCTGCCATTCTTGTTTTTGTAAATTTTACACATTTAAAATTGTTCAATTTTTTATCGCCTACCACTAGCCTATTTAACTCACAGACATACTATGAACATTTATGTTCACCTAATTCTTTAATTCGCAAAACTATTTCCTGTAAATGTGCTAGAAAACTTGCTATTCATTAGCTGCTAAGCTAATAGCTAGAATGACAGAAGAATTCAAAGGAGCAATAAAAATATTTATTTTATTTATTTAAAATGAACTATTTTCTCTACAAACCAGTGTGTTTATGATTAAGGATGATTAAAATAATATTATAACAAGTACCAATTTACAACATCAGCAGCATAACGAACTGATTTTGTCACTGGATTCGGCTCAAACCGGAAGCCTAAAACAATCAAGTTTGTTCAAGTTAAAAACGCTCGCGCCTGCTCTTACGTTAAAAATAAGCTGTACGTCGACTGTTTTTTACAGTCTATGGTTTATGTGAGACAAACTTAGCAATTGCATGTACAAATTATTAGACAAAGGTATTTATTTCATGTGGATGTTTTACTGACCTGCCTCCCGCGTGCGCCATACTAAAACGTAATTTCTAAAGCCCGCCAATAAATGTATCTTTATTAAAGGGATAGTTCACCCAAAAATGAAAATTCCCTCATCATAATTTGTCAACCCTCAAGCTGTTTCACACCTTTATGAATTTCTTTTTTCTGCTGAACACAAAAGAAGATATTTTGAAGAATATAGGTAGCCATATAATAATGTTTATAAAATAATAATAATTTATAAAACAAAAACACAACAAAGAAAACGTTAGTAAAAACAGTATTTTGGAATGCATATTATTATTTTTGCATAAAATATTGTTTCAATTAAATGTGATTTTGCATATCTCTGCAAAGCCCTCTTGAATGTTAGAAAAGTTCAATAAAAATAATAATAATTTCTTGTGTTTTATGTACTTTTGTGTATCTTAATGAACTTGTCGTTTGACTTCCACCCATGGTTATAAAACATTTAATATTTTGTTACATCCTAAGTCCTTTCTGCCTGACATTTATGTAAAGATGTGTAACCATATTTTGTCTGACAGATTCATCTACCATTACCCAGATCTGCCTCATTAGTAGAACAGCACATCACAAACTGAGTGACATTTATGACCATAACCGCAATGCATGACTTGACATTCTTTTCTAATGTCTTAATTACAATCTCAAGCCTTCATTCTATAAGAAAGCATAGAGGTTGAGAGACAGGCGTTTAGTCTTTTGCTGTTAGCATACACAATAATGTCAGATGACAACAAATACTGTAGCAAAAGAGAAGTGTGTCAAAGAGCCAAAACATTTTTATTGTCAGTACAGCTGGGGACCTTACACATATTACATGTACAGTAGTGTTTTTGAGTGCAAGTATGTATGAATTGGTGTTCGTCAGACATTTGCAAGTTGATGCCACAGGCAGGAGGGCATAAAACTCTCCATCTTGTCTGCAAAAAAGCCCAGTGGTGCAAAGAGGGTGCTGAAGAACTGGAAAGAGAGAAAGAGAGCGAGAGGAGAGAAAACAGTCAAGACGTGTGATGTGGCATTTACAAAGTTTTTATATATATACATTTGGGTGGAAAGTATATATATATATATATATATAAACATATATATATATATATATATATAAAATTTACTGGACAACAGGAATATAAATGTAGTCTTAGTACAAAAATAAGGATACTTTGTAAGGAAAATAAACATTTAATAAATAAATGGTAAGGAATTCATAACATAATTATAATATAACACAACATGACATAAGGGGAGAATTCAGTCTTTGTTCATCCATTTATCTCAGTAGGGAAGTGTTTTAGGGTGTTATACAGTTTAAATTCATTTTAAAAAAAACAACAACAAATTTGGGAGATTGATTTCACAATTCTACACTTGTGAATGAAGAATTTATCTAGACATACAACTGTATTAGTACACAGCTCATCCCCCTTGCTTTGCAATGTCAATCCTTAACTGTATATATTCAGATTTACATTTATAATTTTAGACCTATAACTCCATATGTTCAGATTTACTTTTGTTATTAGCGACACCGGTGGACATTAAGTGATCTGCGGCCAGCAACTTATTGCTCGAGTTCGTGTACACGTAACGCACAGGAGACTGAACATGATTTAAGGCCTGAGATAAACTCACGGTGAAGTTCTTTTTCATTCATTTCTTAGATGTAAAAAGACGTTGGAAATACCTTTGAAGCGATATACTATTAATGAACATACCGACGCTGTCCATGCTTACTCTCAATAACAGAATAAACACAACAAAAATGACAGTGGTCAACTATGAATTTCAGCCCTAAACTGAAATGTGATCATAGCCGATATGAAATGATGTTGACATGACACAAGAGGTCCATAAGAAACACCTGTACAACATGAAACTAAAAAAGTAGTAGTGCTTTTGCACAAGTTTCTTGTGTTGTTGTCGGCCTCATTCACGGACTATCTGAGTGTCTGAGCCGCAAGCTGTCAGAAAATTGCCTTTAAAGTGCCTGAAGTGCTAGATGTAAGTATGACAGAGCTTATCCCTCTGGGATACTACATGGAGGTCCAGACAGACACAAACAACAGGAGAGAAAGAAAAAAAAAAATCTCTGGATGGCAACCAACTTTAAGACTGTAAAGTTTTTCCTTTGAAAAACACTGAAACCTCCACAGTTCTATCCACCATAAACAAGCCCCTAATGTGTTTATGAAGCGATACATTTCACGGATGAACAGATGTTTATGACGGAATATGGGAAAGGAAGCCTGGGGCCGCGCGTCGGATAGGGAGGAAAACTGGGCAGAGTGGAGGCTGGAGGGGTATCATCTATTTTAACGCAGATCCAGGAAATAGATAGTGCAAACGTAAATACGTGTTGTAAGATGACAAACGAGGTTGATAAAAAGATAAAGGCTAGTGAGGCTGCATGTCGTCACATTCAGGAATTTATTGCAATTAAATATTAGGGCAATGTTCCCCAAGGAGAACCAGATGTTTGGAGTGGACGGGGAACAAAGCACGCATGTGCCGGCACGGGCAAATAAGGGAGGATAACGGAAACTAGATGCATCTCGGAGATGAGGCCTTCCGTGGCGTCTAGCGCAACAACTCAAGTGTGTTCTCAAATCAATCACTCGCTATTAATTAACACAGATGCATGTAAACAATGATAAGAGAAGAATGCACCGCCACGAAATGCGCATCCTGGCCATTGGAATGACTCAAGGTTGGCGTAAAACTATTTAAATGCATGCTCGTCTTCACCCTTCACCCATTTCCCACCCTACTTCATTGACTTTCTTGAAGCCGAGGACTGTACATAAGCTATTGATTGAAGTATTGTGGATATACAGAAATCAAGAGACATTTAGAATAGATAAAAATGTGCGATTGATTGCGATTAATCGCGAGTTAACTAACATTAATGTGATTAATCGCGATTAAATATTTTAATCGTTTGACAGCACTAATATATATATATATATATATATATATTAGGGCTGTCAAACAATTAATCGCATTCAAAATAAAAGTATGTGTTTACGTATGTGGGCGTAGTGTGTATAATTATTTTTTTATATATAAATACACACACATGCATGTATATATTTAAGAAAAATCTGAAAGCATATACTTTATATATATTTATACATAATTAATATTATATATAAATATAAATATTTGATATAATAAAAACACATTTTTCTTAAATATATACATGCATGTGTGTCTATTTATATATACAAAATAATTATACACACTACGCCCACAAATATTATGTAAACACAAACTTTTATTTTGGATGCGATTAATCGCGATTAATCGTTTGACAGCCCTAATATATATATATATATATATATATATACGAACAGTATACAGATGCACCTGCTCGGACACAGTCGCCTCAAAGTCGTGTATCTTCGAAAGCTGAGACGCGCGCAAACTAGTTATAAAAACGCTGTGCACACAGCCACGCGAAATGGGGTCTTGCGTGCTCAACCCGAAACACGATGACAATGTTTTTGCCACTAATAGACCATCACAGACAGTTATTGGTCTCATAAGGAGCTGTGGTTTATCCCGTCTAGAGTGCCATTGACAGATACTTCATTCTTTTATTGCAACACATTGAAATGTTTATCTTGGAAGTTCAGCGATTGTGTCTCTCTCTTCTAAACACAAAAAAATAAATAAAAATAATAAAGGGCAAAGAGGGACGAGAGTAAAGGCGAAAACAAAACCCTTTTGGGTTTGTTGAGGCGTGCAGATACTCACAGCTTTGACGAAGACCCCCATGAGCTCTGGAAACTGGTGTGTGAGCATGGCCAACATGGCACAGAAGGAGCAAAGGCCCGCTGTGAAGAGGATGAAGAAAGGAAGCTCCTTCTTTGGGTACACTGAGACCTCGTGAAATGCTGGAAGAAAAAAGAAAGACAGAAAAAAATGCATATCCTTAAAACATGTCTACAAATACTCACATTATTGTTAATAATTTCCACGCCTCCTGACATTTAACACACTATGTTTGTGCTAACAGTTACTATTTCTATATAAATACAGGTGTAAAAAGAGCGAAGACTTACAAGGCAGAAGCTCTCTATCTGCGGTCTCTGTGCATCCTGGGTAAGGATAGAAGAGATGACCCTTCTCCAGAGGGTATGGAATAATCCGGAAAGCTACAAGAGACAAAAATTGTTGACTGACATCAGGGGCCGGTTTAGACTGGTCTATAGTGTTAGAAAATTGTAAAATTTGCTCATAGACTAGTCTAATGCAAATTAGACAGTTTCACAAAAATAAAGATCGACTTAAAGGTGCAATGTGTAAAAATTCTGAGTATCTATTTACAGAAACGCATTATGACATCCATAACTACATTTTCAGTAGTGTATAAATAACTTGCTTAAGGCCGTGTGTCCACCAAAGCGTTTTTCCACGCGCCTGGTGTGTTTTCAATTGTTTTCAATGGGAGCGCCGCTTTTTTTTAAACGCCATGAGCGTAACGAGGTGCTGAGCGTTTTTTTTTTTCACGCTGAAGCGCCCGACGTTTTTTACTGGTCGCCGGGAGTTGAAAAATGTTCAACTTTGGATAAAACGCGGCGCTCATCACTGTCAAGTTTTACCCAGCCGTCCAATCACAGTGTAGGAGGGGCGGGACTAAACCACACTGACCAACTGTCACAACATTCTTTCTGTAAAACTTAGGTCTAAGACTCTCTGTAACCTTGGCAACCAGCAGTAACAATTAGTTACATTACAAACAGCCAAAAGAAAACATAGGCGATAATCTTTTTCCAAATTAAACATTTTCCGCTAAATTTCCCAAGAAAAATGTCCTTATAACTAAATAACATATTTTCCGCTGGGGTAAACTGCACTGAGCGGTTGAATGCGCTAAATCAATCCGACATGTTTTTTGTTTTGAAAAGCGTCTTATTTAACCAGAATGCACTGCAGTGTAGTCCTACTTAAGATAGTCAGAGTCTTAAGTGCTTGGTGCAACGGTCTGATTTAGATGTCTATCTGAAGTCTGACTATCTACAATATCTAAGCCATAGTCAAAGTCCATCTTTGTGAAACCAGCCCCAGGTGCGAACGTTTAAATTTTATTTTACAGTAAACAGCTCCATGGTAAATTTTAATGGCAATAATCTATTATACAAGAATGTGATGGTGTGTAAAAAAGAAAAGATGTGCACTGTACGCACTGCCTTCCCAGGTACAGTGTAGCAAGTTGAGCGCCCCCTCTGCCCGCTTCCAGTGCTGCAGGTGAAAGAAGGCATACGCCACCGCCTCACTGTCTCCTCTCTTTAAAATATGCTCAGGAGGCAAAATCAGACTCTTCATCTCTAATAAATACTGCAACGACACACAAAACACTTTTATTTATATTCTGAAAGGCAAGGACAATAAACATGTTTACCCCAATTCTGATTACCATAAAGCAAAAATCCACATACATTGTCCAACATACACAACGACAAAAAAGGTAAATTTATTGCATAATATTTATTGTATATAGTCTGTTTTTAAAACCATGACCGCTTCTGTGGCTATTTTTATGGCGAGATCTAATAAAACAGGCTTTAATGATAAAGAGTTTTGACAGAAATAACATGCTGGTGGATCTTATACACAGCCTGTATGTGTGTGAGAGAGCAGTCAGTCCCCGGCTCCGGGCCCCAGGGTGAGCGTTGTAGAGGGCAATACAGCAGGATTAAACGGTATTATCCAGAGGATAACCTTCCCAAATGCCCCTGGCTGTGATTATTGTACATTACAACTCGATCCGGCTGATTCTCTACAATGTGTCAAGCGCACCTTCAGCATTTTAAACAAATATCCCAGTATATCTTTCTGTAAAATCACCGCAGTGAATGTACACAAACATGTGCTCCGCAGACATGGGTAATTTAGCTTTATGATCATGCTGACATTTGACAGGCAGCTGTCCTACGCAACATGCCCGCACACAAACACGGTCTTTTATGGCGGATCAAGTGTCAGTGATGGGTCTCTTTTATGTGGATGTTCCTCTTAAGCCCCTGCTGAACTCCCCTAAGCCTCTGTCTCGGTCTGTCTCGTATCTCTTTTCACTTGACCGTACGGACCCTGGGCGATGACATCACACTACAGTGGTCTTGGAGATGCTATGCAAAGGGGAGGTGCAGGTGTCCAGTGGCGGATGACATCATGCATTATGTTTTGCCCCATTCTAACGCGTGTTAAAGATGCAGTCGGCAAGATTTTTTTGATCATATTCACATATTCGCCTTGCTCTGTTCTGTGACACTCGTTTGTGACTCTCCTGTTCGAACTCGTTCATCAAAATGAACGAATCTTTTTCAGAGTCATTTGGTTCATTCAACAAACAAATTGACTCGGAAAAAGATTTGTTCGTTTTGATGAACGAGTTCGAACAGGAGAGTCACGAACGTGCATCACAGAACAGAGCAAGGCGACCATTTGAGCTTATAAAACTTAAACTATGCTATTATTTTTTTTAAATGAGCGATCATTTCGCTTGATAAGACCGTTATTCATCGTCTGGAATCATTTAAAGCCCTTTGAACAGTTTGCAGTTTGCACTGAAACTGTCTTTTGGACCTTGAACCGTTTGGTTCCCACTGAAGTCCATTATATAGAGAAAAATGCTGGAATGTTTTCATCAAAAACCTTCATTTCTCTTCGACTGACGAAAGAATGACATGGATATCTTGGATGACATGGGGGTGAGTAAATTATCAGCCCAAGTTTTTTTTAAAAGTGAACTACTGCTTTGAGATATAAAATGAATGAGTTTAACAATAATTCAATGCATTTAACAAGTTATACGGCCTAATTTTTTATTAATTATACTAATAGTACCGCTATCAATAATTTTGCCCACTATAATATTGAGAAACATATACTACTGTTCAAAAGTTTGAGGGGCTAATTTTTATTTGGAAAGAAATGAAAACTTTTATTCATCAAGGACACATTAAATTGATCAAAAGTGACAGATTAGACTTTTATAATGTTAAATTTCCAAATAACCACTGTTCTTTTGAAGTGTGCATTCATCAAAGAATTTTCAGCATTGATAATAACGAGAAATGTTTCTTGAGCAGCAAATCATCATATTAGAATGATTTCTGAAGGATCATGTGACACTGAAGACTGATGCTGAAAAAAATCAGCTTTGCATCACAGGAATAAATTGCATAATGAAATTATTAAAACAGAAAAGTAATTTTTTAAATTGTAATAATATTTCAGAATATTACTGTTTTTTTATCAAATAAATCCAGCATGGGTGAGCATAAGAGACTTCTCACACAATATAAAATTCGCTATATGGCTGTTTTTATATTTTATAAGGGGCTCATCGCAAAAAAAAACTGACAAACAATCTTTTATATAACCAGTACTACATAATGAAGATGCGAAGGACAACTTGTCACGGCCTCTTGTATCTTATTGCTTATGTAACAGTGTAAATATTACTGTAGTCCCCAAATTCTAGCTCATTATGGAGCGTCTTTTTGCCGTAGGCCCTGATTTGGCATTTGAAATACCAGGTGTATGCGTGTGTGTTTATATATGCTGCACATCTCAAACAGGTGCTCTTTGTAGTCTGATACAGCATGTCTGTGGTGCACAATACCCTTCGTCTGAGGCTGTGTTTGGGTGTGAGGAGGTTGTGTACTTTGAAGTTGGATCTAGTGTTTTGGAAAGCGGCAAATTGAAGCCAGGTACAAAGAAAGAAATAGATGATGGGGGTCAAAACATCTTTAAAGGGCAAAAAGAAAAATCAAGGTGATTTAACTTTCACCCTAAACATGGATTACGGAAATCTTTGGCAGCCTTGGCTCGACAACCTCACCTGCAATTAGGTTCAATGCAAAACTGTGAACAATGCGTGTTAGAAAAGTTTCAGTTCAGTGCAGAGGATTACAATGTGCTTCACTGTAAATACTACAACAGCATCACCTTCTGGCCATGACTATATACCTGCACTCACAACTATCAGTGAGATAAAGCCGATGTGTGGCCAAGTAACTTCAATATTTGCATTATAAACAATAATAAGGTTGTTTTTTGGTTTTTAAATGGAGGTAAGCAAATCTAAATTCCCCAAAGGAGGGAAACATATATATTTCAAACCTTTGGTACATGTGGGTTGAACTCCACAGCTCTGTGTATGGCCTCCACTGCGTTCATCTCTGCTGTGCTGAGACCTCGTCTAGACGCTGCCTCGGGTGAAAACCTGCCATATGACACACAAACAGATTCATTCAGCACATAAACATTACCTATGCTATGATATGGTTATATGCTGTGCATTATTAGGCATAACAGACAATCTGTTTCATACTTTCCAGCATGCCGAAGACTTACTTATCTGACACCGCTCTGGCTTTCAGTAAGGCAGATGTGTAGCATATAGTAGCTGATTTTGGCAAGCTGATATCTGAAGGAGAAAAAATCCGATTGTAGCATCACTTTCTGGTCCGGTTTGAAGAGCACAGTAACATGACAGTTGAATGAGCTCACCATCATATTTTGCGAGGACTGCTTGTACGTCTGCGTAGGCCTGCAGCTCTAATAACGCTTCTAGAAGGTTCTCGTGAATGTTTAACATTCCAAGTAAAGGAAATTCTTTCATTAACTGTGCGAGGAAACAAGAAACAGAGTATAATTGAAGTATGAGATGCCACTTACAAAATAAAATACCTAGTATGTATACATTTTAATTAAAGGGATAGTTCACTTTGAAATTATGTTTTGACATGTTTTAGCTTACCTCAAGGGCATCCAAGATGTAGGTGTCTTTGTTTCCACAGTATTTTCAATTTTGATATTTTTAGGTCAAATCGTTCTTGTCTGTCAGTAATATAAAGGAGGTCTATGGTCACCACCTCAAAGAGCATGCACAGAGAAGTCAAAATTAAACATGATTTAATGACTCATAAATGTAAGTACACATTGATGGCCTAAGACACGAAACGAGTGGTTTGTGTGAGAAAACTAACAGTATTTACATCGTTTTTACCTCTTGTAACCACAGTTACGTCCAAGTGATCTGAGGGCTACAAAAGGTAAAAACAATATAAATACTGTTCGTTTTCTCACACAAACCGCTCGTTTCGTTTCTTAGGCCATCATTTTGTACTTACATTTACGAGTCAGTAAATCATGTTTAATTTAGACTTCTCTGTGCATGCTCTTTGAGGTGGTGACCATAGACCTCCATTATGACTGACAGACAAGAACGGTTTGACCTAAAAATATCAAAATTGAAAATACTGTGGAAACAAAGACACCTACATCTTGGATGCCCTTGAGGTAAGCTAAACATACCAAAAATGTAATTTCAAAGTGAACTATCCCTTTAAAGGCTAAGTTCTAATACATTCAGAAAAAGTATTTAAAATTGTAAGCATAAATTACTCTCTGATGATAACAGAGTATATTCTAGTGTTACATTGATGACTTATTGCTATAACATTATGATTGTCATACACATTGTATGATTTTGGGCTGTCCAAGACGAAAGATGAGCAATTTCTGTGGTTTCTCTTCTGCACTAAAGTTATAGGAATATGTTGCTGATTCCTACAGATTATTATTTTTTTGACTCATCCCTCAGGTCAAAAAACAAACAAAAAGAATCAAATTTACCGAAAAGCACTTACTATGATAATCTATGGGGCAAGACTTTGCACTAGAATCATCATTACAAAATACAGATTGCTTCACTCACATCTCTCATCATCTTTACAGCTTCTTTGATGCGACCTAGTTTTCTAGCACACATGGCCAGTCTGCGCTTGATGTAAACCACAAGATTGGTGTCTTTACCAGCTGTGGAAGCAAAGGTAGAAAACAGCAGTGTGAGTATGTGGAGTACATACTGTATGTGTGACAGTGTGAAAATCTCATACCACTTTTAAGGGCTTGTTTGAATAGCCGTTCAGCTTCTGTGATGGTTGTGGCTTCCTCCTCGGCAAGGAGCACATATGCTGCAGCACATCTGCAATGAACAGAATCACATGTCACAGAGCTAGAAAAAGGAAACCTCATGTTCACATTAGAGATAAAAAAAAGACAAATTTTAAACAAAATTTCCAATGAACACAAGAACGCACAGGAATCTCAGACAACTTAATCCAGATATTTTGATACAAATCCGCAAATTCATTTGAAGAACCAAATTAGCAAAATATCAGTTATTACGATGAGAAGATCTGGCATCTGTCAAATCACCTCGGATGTATTAAGCGAGGAATGAAGAATTAACTTACGTCAGGTGTTCATAATATTTCACAATACTACTGTTTTTACTGTATTTTTTTAATCAAATAAACAAATTTAAATTTCAAAACATTAAAATTGCTTTTAAAAACATTAACCTTAATTATTCCAAACTTTTTACCACCAGTGTACATGGCTTACATTAAAATTCCATATAATTTAATATAAACATATACTAAAATGTATAACTTTTATATTTAAATAAATTACATTTATAATAAAATACAAATGAATTTAGGACACTTTATAATGCACACAGTATGAAAAATTTGCATTCATTCATATTTGCTAAAGATCACTTTTAACAGTGTTATTAAATTGATATTGAAATTTATCTTAAAGTGACAGAGAAAAAGAGCATTAAATATCCAATACTGAAGATGTACCAACATATTGGGCATCCCTAGTTCATGTACTTTTATTGCTCTTCATAATATATACCATTAGAGCTCTAAAATCTGACAGGATGAGTCACGTCCGAAGATGTTAAATTGAATTCAACTCACTCCCGGTTCATTTCAATTGCCTGGTAAGCTGCTCGAATGCGTGCCTGCGGGTTCCTCTCCCTCCAGGCCTTCTGCATTACTGCAGAACAAACAACAGATAACAGCCATGATTAAACACCACTTCTAATTAAATCTAGGCACTATTTTTTTTCAAGTAGAAGAGCATGAGACTAACCAGAGTCTTCTGGTTTAAGCTGCTGAGTGTCTCCCAAGAAGAAGGTCTGATGATCTTGTGCTGATAAATTCATGTCGTAATATGTCAGGGGCTCTTTACCCGTCACCCAGGTGTACCTGGAATGGAAGGATCATGAATGTAATGTTTGGAATTCAGTCATTTATTTAAAAGCTCATAAATTAAAGCAACTGACTAAGAAATATACCTGCTGTACTCTGCACCTCTGAATAAGTTCAATGGGTTCCTCCACACTTTACATTCTGAAAGAAAAATAACATCCCAACAGCTCAAACATTACTACATTTACTTTGAAATGTTTGGAAAGATAACCAGTAGCTAATAGTAGGGCTGTCAAATGATTAATTGCGATTAATCGCATCCAAAATAAAAGTTTGTGTTTACATAATATATGTGGGTGCACTGTGTATAATTATTTTGTATATATATAAATACACACAATACAATATATATAAATATTTACAGAAATATTTCATAAATATATACAACAATGTGTGATATATATATATATATATATATATATATATTAGGGCTGTCAAAACGATTAATCGCATCCAAAATAAGTTTATGTTTACATAATATATGTGGGGGCACTGTGTATAATTATTTTAGATATATAAACACACACACATGCTTGTATATATTTAAGAAATATTTTCATGTATATTCTGTATATAGATTTATATATAATTTATATTATCTATAAATATAAATATTTTATATATACATAATATTTTTTTTCTTAAATATACATGCATGTGTGTTTTTATATATATACAAAATAATTATACACAGTGCACCCACATATATTATGTAAACACAAACTTTTATTTTGGATGCGATTAATCGTTTTGACAGCCCTAATATATATATATATATATATATATATATATATATATATAAAATAATGATACACAGTGCACCCAAATATATTATGTAAACACAAACTTTTATTTTGGATGCGATTAATCGCGATTAATCGTTTGACAGCCCTAGCTAATAGCTTAAAATAAAAATGAAAATAAAAACCTGCAACGTTGCTTCTCTGCTCTGTATCGCCGTTTACTGACGAGAAGAGTCCCGCGGAGCTGCTGTTCTCCACTCCTCCCAGTAGAGGGCGCAAGTGACTGACAGAAACCTGCTCGATGAATGAAGTGCCGTACTTCCTGAAGTACCACCACTCGAATATCTGGACAGATGAGCGAGTATGTTTGCACAAAGCTTTGAAACTGAAGTTTGTAATCTAGCATATTGAGTTTACAACCAGGTAAAAGACTCACCAATATAAGGCCCGAGATGAGCGAGGAGGTTCCCGTGAGCGCAACGTAGAATTTAGGCGTAAGAGTGTTTAAAAACACAGAGGCTGTGGATGAATTACACAAGATAATGAAACAGAGAAATTATGATCGTTTTATATAACAACTTTTTTTCTTTTTACAATTTAACAATTTTTATTATACATGTACCAACACAACTTATAAAACATGGCCACACATGACTTATTTGCATACAACTTTTGTTTTAACGAAGAAAATTTATTTAACTTAACCCATATCTGCCATAAAATGATGGTTATTAAATTATAAAAATGTTAAATTAATATTAAAATCAACCGCTTTATAATTCTTATATATATTAATCGCTAAATATAATAATATTTATACATTTCAAATCGATTAGTCAATCGATTAAATTTTTTACAAGATTAATCACAATTTTTTGGTGATTAATCACGATTAATCACACACGTTTTCATTACATTTTTATTATATTTTGTAATGTAATAATTTCACAGTTAATTTCCAAATTAACCAAGAAACAACAAAGACGGTATATTTTAAATACTTGTTTAATGGCATTTTTATTAATGAAGGCCATTAACACTCATAGTAGTACAGATACTGATGTCTCCATAAAAGTAGTTCTTTGTTGTTGTAGTTCACTACCCGAAACCTGAAGTTACATAGTGCAAGTAAAAGCGATACAGACCACGTCAGGCTATGGCAGACGTGTCATTTAACCTATTGTAAGTCGATGTACCATCACAAGGGTCTCAGAAATATATTATGAAAGTTGAAAAACTACATAGTGTTACTTTAATGACAGACAGCATTAGTGGCTGCTGTCACTTTAAGATCTGCAGCCTCTAACAATGAAGCGGAACTATTTACATTCATTTAATACTTTATTTCTCGATTTCTTACTGTGTCTATTTCACAGACACAGTGTAATAACAACGAGAAAATCTGGGAGTAGTGAAAAATATGATTTTTAATTTTTTTTTCATGGCGCAGTGTTGACAAACTCCTCTGAATATTGCTATTACTCGTCTCATGCACACTGTACAGTGCAACAATACATATAGATATTAATACCCATAACAAAATGTGGAGATTATAATGGTCTTTTATTTAAGTCTTCAGCTGATACCATTTGAAACTGAGATGATAGAGTAAAACTTTGTGTCAGACTGACATTCACGTACAAAACTTGCATTTGACAGCAGCTTTTAACTAAAGTTCCCAACACAGCACGGACTTAAATGCAGGTCTGTTTCTCTCGCAATGCAACAATATGACTTCAAAGAAATTATAACTATGCACGAGTCATTGGTTATATGGTCATTCTTAGTCCTTTTGGACGCTTGACATCTTCAGTCACCATTCATTGGCATTGCATGGAAAACACCGACCAGCACTGACTTCAAAACCCCTGCTTTTATATTGCACAGAAAAAGAAAGCCGTATTGCGTGGGGATGAGAGAAATGCTGGTAGAATGTTCATTTTTGTGTGAACTCCTCCTTCAATGGACAGAAATATACCCTGGCTTGAGCTGTAAACATGCACACAGCTGATGATAAACACACACACCTGCGTTGACGGTCTCCTGCAGCTTCAGAGGGCTCCTCAGCACGTAAACCATCGTCAAGACCATGGCGAACCAAAGCGCACATATATACGTCCAAGACCAGCAGAGCCACGATTTTAATTTCTCCGTGAAACCGGGTGATTGAGGATTACTGCCACTGCTGTCCGCCATCTTTCACCGACGAGCCGTAAACATTAGAATTGTGGGATACTGGAGGAGAGAGCGCTGTGGCGATGCTCTCCACCAGATGGCGCAGCTCCTGTTTATTGTTTTATACCTATAAAACTTAATATAAGTATAAAAAAAAAACTTAAAATAAGGACATAACGCTTAACGCGCAATATCTACTACTGTATATACTACTTTTTTTAAGCGAATAGTGTTAACATACTATTAGTATTTATAGTATGCATACTATGTACAGTACTCTCAAAACAATGCCTACACTTGATAAATATGCCACATTAATAGATTAAAATGCAGTATTTAGCATACTTGAATGACAGTATTATATGTTAGGGGGTAAAAAACTATAAATGTTGAATAAATGCTAAATTCTGAGGGAAAACATCACCTTTTGGAAATTCATTTCTGAGGCTAATGTATATTGGGAACAGTTTACATATTTTCTGTATGAACACACCTGGATTTGCCAAAACATGGAGTAGGAAAACACTTATTGTTGGATAATGATGCATAGTCTTCCACTTGATATTTAAACGCCATTTTAAAGAAAGAATCAAACATTTTAGCATTTTAAGCAGGTGTGTAGAAAAGAACCAATGAAAATATGCAATCCTCACAGAAGTTTTTAAAATCTGATATAATATTTTATAGTTTTACCAAAACAACTCAAATAGAACCGATTCAGGGCCAAATTTCAGAATTCATGATGCATTGCTAAACAATCAGAACAAATCGATACCCCATTTGAAGTAAAATAATTATTAATAATGCATTTAATATGGCATTAAAAATGTGTTATCATATATTATAAAACAAAATAATGAAGTCAGTTTGGTGCAAATCATTTATTCCTCTGGGATCATATTTGTTCTTACATTTTGTAAAAAATAGTTAGCAATAAAAGCTAGGGTAGGAGGCTGAAGTGAGGGGTAACAAATATTTCGCATAACTGCATACAGTATATATACCATTCTTAGACACCAGAGTACGATGATGGGACCATTTCCACACAGAACAGTAACCTGAAACGACTTACTGTACAAATACAATGCTCACTTTGGCACAACCCTCTCTGTGATCAACTGACAGCACATTCAAATGATGGCACCTTACAACAATGCTTTAAAAAAAAAAGACCAATTATTATGTGATGCGTAACTGGTGTAAAGATAGTCTTCAAAACCAGCCAGGGCTACGTATGGTTACATGATTCCTAATGACTAAACATGAAGCAAAACTTTGGAGTGTTGACGGTCTAAAAAAAGCAAATGAAATGGATTGATCATATGGGCTAAGTGCAAAACGTTCAGTGTGTGTCAAGCATTGGGAGCGCACATCTAGTGGGCGGCGTAAGTGATATTGGTGGGGGGTGGGGGGTAGTATTTGTGACGCTGTACACTGGTGTCATGGGAGGTATTTGTTCAACAGCAAAAACTTTTGCTAAACCCATTAAAACAAGCTTGCAGCCCTCCTACAATACAGAAAAGGAGGCAGTCTCTTCAGCTGAGGTCAAACCGTGGCTTCTGGAAAACAAATGAAAAAAAAAAAAAAGACAGACACATGTTTAGCACACTTCTCGAAGGACCTTCTCGCCTTGGCCCTCCCTAGATTCAGGTATAGGTTCAGGTTTAGATATGGGCCCCTCGTAGCTTGTCTCTTGGCTTGTAACGCGAGCAGGAGCGGAGGCATGCCGTGTGTCTAAGCGTTTTGCATCTCTTTGCCGATCTTGTAGCTGAGGATCTTGTTCCAGTCGATCTTGGTACGGGTGACGGGAAGCTGCCGACGTAAGGCCTTGAAGGTGGTGTCAGACATGGTCTGGTAGTTCTCACTGATGGCCGTCTGGAAAGCAAACGCCAGGGGAAAATCACACTTCGCACATTATAGATTTGATTTGTAAAAATTCATCCTCTATCAAGAGTAACATCCAATGACAGTACTGTAAAACAATGACTAATCAATCAAAATCAACTAGAAAACTGACCTGATATTCATTCTCAGCATTTTCAATGATTCTGACAAATTCCTTGGCAGTCTGTACCTCATTCTGTTGAAATATAAGAAAGAAAAAAAAGATCACTAAACCACAAAAACAAAAGCATCAAATTAGCTCACTCATAATTCCTAAAGTTTTTTTAACCCCTTCTCTGTCAACTCCCTTTTTAAGAATGGGGGTTAAAATGCACCATTCAAAGTCAAGTTTGGTCTTGTTTTAAAGGAAACACTCAGCAGATTATTGCTGAAGTGAAAACACTTCGAAAAATTAAAGTATGAAAAAGTTATGGAAGTTTAAATTTACATAAAATCAAATATACTGCACTGTATATTTTTTATTTTATATAAAATATATATTTTACAAAATATTTTTACTCTAAAATTACTATAAAATCAAAGCCATAAATCTAACCAAGTTGCGTTCCAATTTTAAAGTTGAGACCACAAAAAAAAAAGTTCCCATGAGATTTTGTTTAGGCGTAGTACCACAAATAGCCACCGGGTGCCATTGAATTTAGTTGTATACATTATGCCTTAACAAATTAAAACATTTCTGTCCAAATATCAATTGTGTCACAAAATTTGGAACCTTGAGACTCAGACCTTTCTGACAATATGTGTTTTGTCAAGATTAGAAAAGGTTTTGATGATAAATTATGAAATATAATGATGCCCAAAAGGGAAGGAGCCTGATAAAATAAGTACCGTTTCTATGGTAACGCAACGTTCAATTATAAAACGGTTTTCACAGGATGAATTCTGAGTTTAAGCTTTCAAATGACACCTAATTTATGATAACTACTAAAATATGTGATATAAATATTATATTTTAGAGGATTATATATATATATATATATATATATATATATATATATATATAATTTGTCATAATTAGATTAGGATTTAATAGAAATATAGTGAAGTAAAGTTAAGGGGTAAAAGGTATTCATTTTTAATTTACTATTTTATTTCATTTTGGTGATTTTGTTCAGAACGAAATGGATTTCCTGGGCAATTTCATATTTCTTTCCTCTCTTATTATCTTCTCAATGAACTAGGAAGGAAGCATGTGGCGCTAGTACAAACTAAATGAAAAGCAAAAGGAATAAAACTTCAAATTCCTAACTTATCATTCTTGTGTTGCTATTGCGAGCATTCGGACATGGACATTTGCAGTGAAAGTTTGAGGCAGCAAGCCATCTAAATGAATATTATATTCTGGCAAACTGTACATCTAACATTGACAATTAAAAGTTATTATAATTAATAGGAATTAAGCACAGTGCAGTGCCTTTCACATTGTTACGACTTAATGAACCACTGAAACGATTTTGGAAACATTATTTTAAGGATAAAAATAATAATAATAAAAAAAAATAATAAAAATAAAAAATCGAACAATTCACAATGAAACAAAGTGTGTCAGACTTTTATGTGTTTCCAAATGCATGTTATTGGAAATAATGGTTATATCGTGCTGATATCGTGAGACAGATTTTAACCTCGACGCTCGAGATCTAACTATCAAATCCAAGAACTCAAAACTCAGAAAACAAACAGTGTTAGCATACGTACTAAAAAAGACTTCATCTATCAATACAGCACCACACCTACTGTCATTAGAAATGTCATTCTTAGGGCGGCCGGCTGTTCATTTATCAGGCAGGTTGTTTGTGTTGCACTGACTCATTAACAGGAAGTCCTGAGGACTCGAATAACTTACGTTGATGATCAGAGACTCTTGCACTTCCTTGTGGCTGACCAGCTGCACGTTGCCATCCTCATAATAATGAACCTGGATCTTCAGCACTCCCACCACCTGAGCAGTGGGCTGAGAAATGGAGAACTTCCATTCCGATCGGCAGCGCCCGTTCCTGTGTGCGGAGAAATGGAGGAAGTTCAATGCTATTTAGCCTAACAGACAAGAAGAACAAGACTAATGGCATTTCTAGTAGTTTGATTGTGGAAAAAGCAATGTTGCATGTAATCCTGTATAATTGTTCACAGTGGATTATTACTATACTAAAGATCATTCACTATTTAACTCCTAGAAATCTGTTATGGATGTGACATCTCAAAGAAAGATGTTCTATTGTGCCGTTAATCCACGTGTTGTGCTGTCTGTACAGTACGTGTGAAAGAGCAGTACGTGTAGATGACCTTTGCAGTCTAGCGCACCTGTTCTCCATTCAAAAGACACATAATTGTATCTAGATACAGTGAAGTCACCATCTGGGTGGGGCAGAGCTCATTCCACACATCTAAAGATCATATATCGGAATTGGAACAGAGCCGGTATCTGCATCAGGCATTAAAGGGATACTCCACTTTTTTTGGAAATAGGCTCATTTTACAACTCCCCCAGAGTTAAACAGTTGAGTTTTACCGTTTTCGAATCCATTCAGACGATTTTCTGATATTTAGAAGAATATCAGTAACCAGACAGTTTCTGGTCTCATTGACTTTAATAGTATATTTTTTTTCCTACTATGGAAGTCAATGGGACCAGAAACTGTCTGGTTACTGATATTCTTCTAAATATCAGAAAATCGTCTGAATGGATTCGAAAACGGTAAAACTCAACTGTTTAACTCTGGGGGAGTTGTAAAATGAGCCTATTTCCAAAAAAAGCGGAGTATCCCTTTAAAAACTGGATAAACAATAAAGAAATTACCAGAAATTTTTGGGCTGAAACTGATGACCCTCGATGCAGGCAATGATGGTTTGCTGTCCATCAATGGTTTTCCCATAAACCTAAAGACAACAATACAAAAACTGTCAACAAACGTGTCTTACGAACTGCTTTACTAAACAAGCTTTTCCTTTAACGTAAACCAAAACACAATCTAGTGACTCACAGTGCAGACTCCAGTGGGGTAATGGTCTTTGACATACGCCCTCAGAGCCTCGTCACAAGCATCCCTCCACGGCCTGAGGGCTGCCTCACCCTCATAAGACTGTAGGTCACTCGCCTCTTTCCTCAGATGGTCAAACTTGAACGACTGTTTCTTACGAGGGTCAAAGAATCGTCCGTGGCCAAGATCTCCATGCTCTGTGATCAAAACCTGCAGTTTGGAAGCAGTTTAAGTACAATTTAATACATTATTCAGTTTAAAAAACACTTTTTCCTGCTGATTTAAAGGGATAGTACACCCTAAAATGAAAATTCTGTCATTAATTACCTACCCTCATGTCATTCCAAACCTGTAAGACTTTCATTCATCTTTGGAACACAAATGATGATATTTTTAATGAAATCTGAGAGGTTTCTGTCCATCCATTGACGGCCTATGCAACTAGCACTTTCAAGCCCCAGAAAAGCAGCAGTTAAGACATTATAAAAGTAATCCAAGTGACTCCAGTAATTTTATGATGCAACTGCTTTGTTTGTGCATTTTTTTTACCACTTTATCTACACAATATTAATCTCTAATGTTTGTTCACAAGAGCACCACAACGCATGCGTGTTGTGACCCAAGAGCAGATGTTGTAGTGTGAACTCATGTCAGAGATTTCAGATTTCATTAAAAAGATCTTCATTTGTGTTCCGATGAACGAAAGTCTTACGGGTTAAGAATTACATGAAGGTGAGGAATTAATGATAGAATTTTCCTTTTTGGGTGAACTATCCCTTTAAGGGGTTTGACTAGCAGCAAACTACATTTACAAATCAAACCGAACACACTGAAGGTGGCCTTTTCAATGTCATTACATGGATTATATATATATATATATATATATATATATATATATAAGTCCTATACTTCGGGGATGGCATGAGGATGAGTAAATGATGAGAGAATTTCCATTTTTGGTTGAACCATCCCTTAAAGAAAGTAAATAGGGTCCATTTCACTTCCTGGTGAACTGTAAGTGAACATTAATCACCTGATCTTCACTTCCATCAAGTTTAGCAGGTGTGAACTGGGCCATGTTGTACTGGGCAAAAGCACTGTCACAAACAGAAAACAATGTTTAGCATCATATTTAAAATTTGCAAGATAATAGAAAATATCTGAATAATGATTCACAAAATGTTATCAAGAACTTCTGATGAAGCCACTGAGCTAAATATATCACTTCTCCATAGATATACTCATATTGTGAAGAGGATTCTGAACTGAAAGAGACATTGAAAACTGGTTGTACACAAATTGGACAGAATCTAAACTCCATTTTATAGGACCATAATACTACAATAAAGACAGGCTACTCACTGAGCCGCCCCTTCCCTGAGCAGATTGTCATTATTGAGCAGTAGCCGCACATCTGAAACCAAAGAAAAGGCATCATGTGATATCACGTGAATATTATGATGTCAGCAAGTCACGTTGGTCATTATAATGTGATTCCTCTTACCATGTAACAACTGTTCAAAAACATTTTTCTTTTTTGGAAAGGAATGAATACTAATTATTCAGCAAGGATGCATTGAATTGATCAAAGTAACAGTATAATGTACATTTATGACATAGCAAAAATATCTTGAATACAATGCCCTTTTGAACTTTCTATTCATTATTAAAGAATCCTAAAAATAAATGTATCACGGATTCCACAAACAAAATGTTCTCAACATTGATAATGATAAAAAAAATCATAAATCTTCAGTAGAAAATCAGCATATTCGAAGGATTTCTGAAGGATCATGTGACAATGAAAACTGGAGTAATGATGCTGAAAATTCAGGTTTGCATCACAGGAATAAAATACGTTTGAAAATAATACTAAAATATTATATATATATATATATATTATATTACTAATTTTTTTATTTTATATATATATATATATATATACTAAATTATTTTAAATTGTTTTAACAACCTTGCTGAGCAAAAGAGACTTTTTTCAAAAACATTAAAAAATCTTAAAATAAAGGAGGTACAAAATGTGTCAGGTGTGCTTCTTTGTCTTATGATATTTGTATAAACTTTTCATGAACGCTTTACCATTGAAGACTTCATTGAACTCTCCAGGGGGAGCATGGATGACAAAATTTGCAGCAATGCGGACCTGTGGAAAGAGAAAAGTAAAACTTATGAGGAAAGTGCGAGCGTTGCATGCATACACATGCACAATTCATGTCGAGTGTTTATTCAAACCCTAAGCTTCCAGAAAACCTCAAAAAAAAGAAAAACGGTCATTTTCGAGAATAGTTGGGGTGTTGTGTGCATGCATGCATATATAGACTCTAAGAGCCACAAAGAACACTTATCAGTTATTCACTTCCTTTGAAAACAGGTCAAATGGTGCCTTAGTAACACACTGTGCCCACATCGGGTCACTCCTTAGAAGGGATGAGGCTTTTCTTAGCAGTGCACATGTAAGCATTATGGGCCAGGCACTGACACCCAGTCCTGCTCCGACACCCATTCTGGACTCACTCCAGTGGAAACCACTACGGTCTGTCTTCACTGACAAAGCTAACAGACTAACAAACAAATACTGTAAAAAAAACACCAGTTGAGTTTGTTTTGTCCACAATTAACTGAGATAAAATAAATTTGGTTGTGTTATTTGGAAATGCAATGGTTCAAATCCAAATTGTAAGAATGATTAAATGCATGCAAACCATCTAATGAAGAAAATATGTGAACTTATACACTGTGTAATAACTTTCAATTCGATTGAAAGTGTAGAAGTTATCTAGGATGCCTAAAAAAGCTAAAATATGTGCAACAAAATCATGCCTGATCTTGACGTTTTTCTGATGGTTGTTCTGATTGGGTTGCCCTGGGTTGTTCTCTTACATGACAGCATTTCTAAAACCTACATTTGATCTGTATGTAGAAATAAATGTGTGCAAATTTTCTGAAAGAAAAAAAATAATAACTTGGTGTTTATGGTTTCATTGTCCAATTACATGTTTAAAAAAGTTCAATAACCTTTATTACTGACAGGCACTGAGGTAAATGAATGCATCATTGTAGATGAGTTACCTCTAACTCTTAACATTATTATTGAGTTAACTGTCCCACACAATGTCAAGAATGAATAATGAAGTATTTATATAGGCAAGCACTTTATTATCAACTGCTTTAAAAACAAACATTTTAAAGGGATTGTTTGTCCAAAAAAATTAAAATTATTTCATTAATTACTCACCTTCATCATGTCACTCCAAACCCGTAAGACTTTCGTTCATCTGAAGACGAATGAAGATCTTTTTAATGAAATCTGAGAGATTTCTGTCCCTCTATTGACAGCTACGTCAATACAGTGAAGTGAACAAGCTTGAGCTTCCGTTTACCACAACTGATGTGTGAACTATGAAAGTTTATGTGAATAAAAGCCTAAATTCAATCTGTTTATCATATAAAGCGATAAAGCATAAAATTTGGACTAACCGGTAACCGCGTTTAACAATCTCTTTATGAACCTTTTGAAGTGGTCGTTGTGTAGCTGTCAATGGAGGGACAGAAATCTCTCAGATTTCATCAAAAAGATCTTCATTTGTGTTCAGAAGTTGAAATAAGTCTTACAGGTTTGGAATGACATGATGAAGGTGAGTAATTAATGACAGAACTTTCATTTTGGGGTGAACTGTCCCTTTAAGATTTCAAAGCATACTAAAATAGCGTGTTCAACACGATACGTATAACTAATAATATCTAAAAAATAAAATAAAAATCCTCTTTTTTGTTTACATAAAAACCGTGCCCTCAAGTATAGGATAAGTTAGGCAATCTTTAGTTCTCAAGGATGTTAGACAACATATCAGGGGTATCTAAATATCACATCTAAGCTACTCAATCTTCAGCAGTTTGCAGCTGCAACAAGCTTTCCACATCTAAGCATTTCTGAAATGCTTCTTTCCTACTTAAACTGGCCTCAACACGACTGGACTGCTTATCATTTGCAGAGGTGGAGGGGCGAGTTCCTGCATAGGAACAGCCCGTGACTCGCGTCGGCTCGGTGGCAGAGGGAGAGCGCGTGAGACCGGAAGAGCGCGCATGTAAGAGCATGCAGAAAGAGGGCTGGGTCACCAACACTCAGCTGAGAATACAAACAAGACCAGCAGAGGTTGCGCCCCTGTTTCAGTGCAGTGCAAGGAAAGAACTTCCCCTTGGTCTCAGTCAGCACATAAACCCAAAACGGCAAATGAAATGAAGTCATGTATACATGCGATAAGATTAGAAACAAATATACATGTACAGCAACAGTGATCTAAAATAAGTTTGTTATACGACACTTGGCTGTCACAAAATGCTAAGTTATATGACAAAGTATAAAAAGTGCATTACTGTAAATATATGTTTTGTTATATATAATATATACATTGTTAATGTTGTCGGAGTTATTTTCCTCCTTTTTAGATACATCAGCAATCAATCAGCCTCTACTAATAGTCCGCAAACTCAGCAATACTTCCCATTTTGATGTGAAACCACAACTATTATCTAATAGAATACAGTTTCAACAAGTAAAAAATCAAATTAATCTCTAATCTCAGTCACCTAACACAGCCTAGCGTCTCTGGGAGTGCGATCTTCGATTAGATCGAGTTTCAGTTAGCCTGCTAGCTTCCTTAGCACACTCTTCATCGCGGATTTTATAGACTTTGAAACATACAATGTGCATAATGACATATATGACATGTTCGCGAGTGTATAAAAGGTGTACATATACTAATAACAGTCAAGGGAAGATAAATCAGGGACCCTGAACAGATTATCTTATACCTTCTCCTCGTCGGAAAGCTGTTCCTCAAAGTCCGCCATCTTGGCTCAATTGGACCTGCCCTGTCAAAGTGCACCACGGGAAAACAATCGTAAACATGACAAAAGAGTTAAAAATGCATATTTACCTACTCAATGTTATGTTTAGCCATTGGAGTTTGTTTATTGCACTCTGTGTGTCAAATAAGCTTTAAAGAAAAATAGATTAGCATAAACGTTTTAGCAATTTTACTTTATTTTCTGTTTTGATTCAGTAAAAAAAGTTGTCATTTATGTTTTAAGCGAAATAGCCATTTACAGTATTATCCAAGCATATAACCTGTAGAAGATTACTTTTGTTTCGTTTTTTGTAGCCTGTTTTATGTGCTCTTGAATTTCCATACTGGTAAGAATGTTTGTTGTTCTCAGTGCCAAATATTAAAAAAGCTTGAAATACCCAAATATACAACTTAGTTTATAAAATATAAGTTTATAAAATAAACAAACAAGTCTTGTTTCTATAATTATGATATACCAAATAAATTAATTACTTAATTAATTATTGTTAAATATGCTAAATATTGTTTTAATTTGTACTGTACTATCTTACCTTGCTTTAATTGTTCATATTTAATCATGTACATTAACATTATGTATTGCTCTGCTCAATACAAATTGTATCAAGCCATATTTGGTTATGCATACACATGCCTACTGGAATAACGTTATCAGTTTCCCTGATTTGACGTAAATAAAGAAGCCCAGTTTCTAAAATCAAGATCTACCAATCTTGATTGAGTTTTGAATTAAATAGCCCCATCCAGGTTATTAACTATCAATGAAAAGGGTCGCTCCTTCATGGATGTTATGTAACGGCACTGTTTTAGGCAGTGTCGCAAAAGAGTGTTTCTCATTATAGAATTTTATTTACACCTATTGACCAGTGAATGGGACATATATGCTAAAAAATTAATTATCTCTCTTCGATATTTATGGAGTGGTTGCTTTTTTTAGCAGTCAATTGCATTATTTAAATAACGTTAGTGAAGAAAATGTCAACGCTCCTTTGTGCCGAAATTTGTAGATGTTCCCTTGCTTGGTCACTGCATACACTCACAGTTTCGATTCCGGAATCGCCTAGACCAGACAACATCCAAAACATAAACTACTGACATATAAATAACAGCACAATGCCTTCGCTCAGAACATCATACGAAGTAGGACTTGATTTTCTCGAGTTTCTGGGCCAGAGGATCTCGAAAACAGACAAAAACGAACTTCGGGATATTTACAACTTTGAGTTTAAAAGGTTTGCAACAGTGACTCATAGTCAACAAAGTCATACTTATCTATTGTATGCTATTAATTCATGTCAAGTTTTACTTTATTTTGTCTTTGTAATACGTGTGTTTTGTATATAATCATTTCATATGTGTACGATATTACTGTCCCCTGTCAGCAATAAAGCAATTGATTTCCAGGCTGAACTCAGTTGCATGTAATTGTTTGTTTTCAGGGATGGAAGAAAGGAACCCTCATTTAACCAGGTGATCAATGCCTTAAAGGTTTTCAACAAAGCTTCTACAAGCCATGGGAAAGTTATGTTTCACGGAAAACCAAAGGTGAGAACTTAAATGATCATATTTTGTGTCTTTGGGTCCATTTCTGTAAGCTTTGAGATCTTAGTGTACTCATAAATGTGACAAACTACTTAACTTCAGCATCAAGCCATTTCAATTAGATACTTAAGCAAAGAAATTAAATCATCGCGTTTTCATCTTTCATCTCTCCTGTCAGGTGCGCGTGTACTACTGCGATCAGTGGAAGTCCTTCACACAGCAGAACACCAACATGCCAGCCACAGATTCTGCCCCAGCATCCTCTTCCTCATCTCCTCCGATCACTAAGCCTGTCCTGACCCCTAAGAAGAAGCTCGCTTCAGAAATCCTCAACAAACTCCGAGTGAAACGGTGATCATCAGAGATATAAATCTGCCTGTTTTGTGTCTATCTAGGAAAAACAAAATCAACTTGAAATATATAGTTAATAATGTGAAGATAATCACAGACTTCCCTTCTCAATGGCACATTTTACTTTTGAAACTCATTGTTAGATGTGTCTTTGTTTTAGAGCTGAGCTCATCAAAGACAAAGGAGGTGTTGAAATAACCTCTGACCCCAAAGCCACTAAAGGGAAGGTTATGTTCATCATCAAGGAGCTGGGGAAGCTGTCCGTGGTGAAGTTTCACATCGTGAACCGGGGCGAGAGCTGCGTCTACTTCACTTACTACACAGCCTTGCACAAGATGCGCTGCTTTACTCTCGTGGATAAGAGGAGAGTGAACCGTGTTTCTCCTCTTCTCCTCTGTCCAGGTGTGAAAAACTTTGAGACCATAATCTAATAGATAGATAGATATATAGATAGGCAAATAGAAATGTATATAGGTTGTCAGATGCTCACAGAAATGTCACATTAATGTCTTCCTGCTAGGTGAGAGTTATGTTGTTGAAGTGCATTACAACATCCACCATCACGGACACTTTCCAGCTACCATGTACTTTGAGTTCTGCCCAGAGGCGGATCCTCCAGGTCCTGCTAAGCCCTTCTGCATAGTCCGGGAACTGGAGGCAGTGGTTCAGACTGGACTAGCTGAAACATTGGGCCCAGAGAGCCCGTATAACCCCAAACAGAACAGACGACTCCGCTCAGAGAACAGGATTGTGGAAGAAGGGGTCCCACCTGAGAGGTTAGATCTATCTATCTATCTATCTATCTATCTATCTATCTATCTGTCTGTCTGTCTGTCTGTCTGTCTGTCTGTCTGTCTGTCCGTCCGTCCGTCCGTCCGTCCGTCCGTCCGTCCGTCCGTCCGTCCGTCCGTCCGTCCGTCCGTCCGTCCGTCCGTCCGTCCGTCCGTCCGTCCGTCCGTCCGTCCGTCCGTCCGTCCGTCCGTCCGTCCGTCCGTCCGTCCGTCCGTCCGTCCGTCCGTCCGTCCGTCTAATTATCTATCTATCTATCTATCTATCTATCTATCTATCTATCTATCTATCTATCTATCTATCTATCTATCTATCTATCCATCTATCCATCTATCCATCTATCTATCTATTCGTTTATGTGTCTGTCTGTCCATCCATCATTCATCAATCCATATGTCTTCTATGTATCCGTCTATATATGTGTTTGTATGTCCATCCATCTTTCATCCAACCATCCATCTTTATGTCTTCTATGTATCCATTTATATATATGTCTGTCTATCTATCTATCTATCTATCTATCTATCTATCTATCTATCTATCTATCTATCTATCTATCTATCTATCTATCTATCTATCTATCTATCTATCTATCTATCTATCTATCTATCTATCTATCTATAGTCTGTCTGTCTGTCGGTCTGTCTGTCTGTCTGTCTGTCTGTCTGTCCATCCATCTTCTATGTATCCATCTATATATGTCTGTCTGTCCATCCATTATCAATCCATCATCTGTAGTGTTTGTGTTATATATATCTGTCTATATCCATCCATCCATCCATCCATCCCTGTCTGTAGCATGTCTGTGTTCTATGTATCCATCTATATTTTTCTGTTTGTCATTTATCTTTTCTATCTACCTTTTAGCATACTAGTAGCTCACTTCCTAGAATGGTAAGCAGATTCTGTGTTGTTGAATCACTCTTCTTCCCATTTTGTTTTTATAGTTTCATCAGACATGATCTGGCGATTATGGTGAAGTTGAAAACATACAGGTACCCAGCCTACTTGAAGGAGTTGGCCAAACACAAGCTGGAGGACTCCGAGCGCCTATCACCCTCAGTAAGACAGCAACTACCCAGAGTGAGGCAAGCATGGACTCTTTTACAACAAAGAAACTGTGTTGAAAACACAGCTCTCTCTCTTTCTGAGTGTGCATTGGTCTTATCTGTATGTTCTCAGGCGAGTGCTGGACACTCCGCTTTGCATGAAGAACTACACTGAGCGCTTTCACCTCCTCCTATACCTGGAAGAGATTCAGATGGAGGTGGACATCAGGAAGTATGATCTCTCTGGCAAAACCATGACCCTCGACAAAGAAAACAAAAGGTTGCTCGTTCTCAAAGTGAGTGAGAAGCAAAATGATCATCAAATGTGTTCTTGTTTATGTCAGATATCATGATGTCAATCAGAATCTTTATATCTCAGGTACCAGGGGTGGCAGAGAACAGACCGTCCGTTCTGCGAGGAGATAAACTGAACGTGTCTGTGTCAAACGACAAGAACCAGCCCGTCACAGTCTATGAAGGCTACGTCCATCGTGTAGAACTTGAAAGAGTCAAACTCGGCTTCTCAAAAAAGTAAGAAATATGCACTATTACAAACACTGTTAACATACATAGCTTCCATGGATAGTAGGTGAATTGTGAAATATTTTTTTAATGCACAGGTATTATAAATATTATAATTAATAATATATTTAAAAATATTTAATTGCTAAATAGTTTTACTAAATTACTAAATAAATCTCAGATCAATTGTATTTATATATATATATTTTTTTTTTGATGAAGAAATTTGTACTTTTTTTTAACAAGAATGCATTACATTGCTATAATACAAAAAACAATTTCAATAAATGCTGTTTTTTTCACGTTCTGTTCATCAAGGAATCCTGAAAAAGAGTGTACTGTGGTTCCCACTAAAATTTTAGCTGCACAACAGCTTTCAATATTGATATTAATTAGAAATGTTTCTTGAGCAGAAAAACAGCATATTATAATGATTTCTAAAGGATCATGTGACACTGAAGACTGGAGTAATAATGCTGAAAATTCAGCTTTGTCATCACAGGAATAAATTATATAGAAGTAGGAAATATAATAATATTATATTATTAAATATGATATTTCTTTCATCAGACCAGATTTTTTCAAACTTGAGAGACACTAATAGCCTTAAATACACTGAACAAAATTATAAACACAACACTTTTGGTTTTGCCACATTCTAAGACTTTTACACACAAAAGGCCTATTTCTCTCAAAATATTGTTCACAAATCTGTCTAAATCTGTGTAAGTGAGCTCTCCATCCACCTAGCATATCAAGATGCTGATTAAGATGCTGACAGTATGATTATTGCACAGGTGTGCCTTAGGCTGGCCTCTCTAAAATGTGCAGGTTTACTGTATTGGGGGGTCCTCCTTTGGTTTTGTGTTTGTAGGCTTCTCCAGAAGTTTGTCAACAACATGAAGTTTGATGTGGAGTTCAACATCAATCGCTTCCCCTTGAATCTTCAGCACAGGGCGGTGGAGCTCGCTGCCAAGCACAATCTGGGCGATGTGTTGTTCCCCTCTGATAAGGGCATTGGACACACTGCACTACCAAACCTCAGGTCTGCACACATACACATACATAGACAGCTATTTCCGCCTTGATGTCAATAAGATAGGAACATAAACAATATATATAGTGGTCTGGTCTCAGACTTTTGTCCCCCAACTGTATGTGTGTGTGTTTTTTTTCTTCTCATAAAATTGTGTTCATCCTCCAGGATGTTCAACAAAGATTTAGAGAACAACCCTGAGCAGAAGGCGGCAGTGCAACACATCCTGTCAGGCACATCCAAACCAGCACCTTACTTGATCTTCGGACCCCCGGGTACAGGAAAAACTGTCACAGTAGTGGAAGCCATAAAGCAGGTAAAGGCATTCATTACGACTACTTCATGTGTTTATTGTGCTTATTAAACATTTATGTGACTCTCATGTGTGTTTGATTGTTGCATTAGGTGAATAAGTCAAAAGCCACGACCCATATCCTGGCCTGTGCTCCCTCAAACAGTGCCTGTGACCTCCTGTTTGAGAGGCTATTAGGATATGTGGACGCCCATCGCCTGTACCGACTGTATGCCCCTAGTAGAGACCCGCGCACTGTACCGCAGAAACTGCTGGTAAGACATATGCATGGGGTATATCCGGAATGGCATACTACCATTCTTCTCTTTAGAGGTTTAGGGGTGGGTTTAGGCATCAGGGGGTGGAGTTGGGTAGGTTTAGGTATACGTATGGTGGGAGGAGTTGGATCTGGATCTGACTCCTCCCCATGGATTTCATGTTCTGCAGTGAGGACCATCTCGTACTGTTTGAAGGATGTATGTATTCACACAAATGTTCTGTATACATGGAATATGCAGATGGCAGCTAAAGTACACTGTGCAGAATGCAATGCAATACAGTTTGTTTCAGGATTGACAAATGTTAATATTAATAATTTATTATTAAAACATATGCACAGTATATATAATTTTATAATTTTTCTAGTTTTTTTAATAATCATTCTTAATTATATATAGTTTCCTATATATAGTTAAGTAAATATATTATTTATATATATTAAAATTACTAAAATTATTAAATATTTATTATAAATAATATAATATTATATTATATATATATATATATGAATGAATATATATTTATAATACTCTTCCCTATAATATTTAACTATATACCTAAATGGTATATAGTTAAATATTATTTTAACTATATACTATTTAAAAACATAATTAAAAAAATTATTAATTAAAATAATTTTTTTTTTATAAAAATAAGATAACATTTTATATTAATTTTATATAATTTATATATTATAAAAATATAATATATATATATATATATATTATAAATAAATTGTGTAAAATATTTATATTAATAAACATGTGTTATATTTATCATACTAACCTATAATATTTAACTATAAAAAAAAACAGAAGATGTATTCCTAAATATCCATTCTTACAGAAACACAGTAACTGGAATAAAGATCAGGACAGCTTCTTGCTCCCATCTCAAAAGGCTTTGATGAACTACACTGTCATTGTGGTTACACTGGTCACCTCTGGAAGGTACTGTCATATTCTCTGTCACCTTACCTTATGCTAGCTAGGATGTTCTGCTGTGAGGGCTAAACATGTACATATATTTGTGTGCTCTTCAGGCTCGTGTCAGGAGGTTTTCCTAAGGGTCACTTCACGCACATTTTCATAGATGAGGCTGGACAAGCCGTGGAGCCTGAGTGCATCATCGGGATTGCGGGTAAAGGAGGAAGGGTTGGGACAGGAGAATGAGAACGTGCATTGGAACACAGTTAAACAGATTGTTTATTTCTACATTGCGCTCACTCTCTGTGCCCAAGGTTTGCTCTACCCTGAGGAGGGCCAGCTGGTTTTGGCCGGAGACCCGCAGCAGTTGGGCCCTGTTTTGAGATCTCCACTGGCACAACTACACGGACTGGGTACTCAAAATATTTTTTGCATTGGTTGTTTCTTCTTTAACTCACTAAAATTTCAGTCCTAACAGATATTGTTTGATATTAAACAGGTCAGTCCCTCCTGGAGAGGCTAATGAAACACAACCCTCTCTATCAGAAGAGCCAGAAGGGTCATTCTGGATATGACAGCCGCTTCGTCACCAAACTTCTCCGCAACTACAGGTACCGATGGGGTATTTTTTCTCCCATCAATATATGATGTCATAAGTGTTGACGGATGATTTATAGTTGAGTTATTCTCACCCCATCCCAGGTCTCATCCCGCTATCCTCAAGATCCCCAACGAGCTCTTCTATGAGAATGAGCTGCAGGTGTTTGCAAACCAGATGGAGCGAGAGGCCTTCTGTCGCTGGGAGCATCTCCCTAAAGAGGTACCAGACCGCTATACAAAAGCTCATTTGAGTTTTTTTGTTGAACGAAGATGTAAGAAGCAAAGAAATGTGCTGGGCTTTCCCACAAGCACTCATTTATGGTAATGATCTTTCTGAGCTATATCTATTATATTTTTTTATATATATATTTTATGATGCTGTTTGCGTATGTTTGTTGGAACTATGGTTGGTAACGACAGAACTTGCAGACTCGTTTGGGATCAGATCAGATTTTTAAAAAAAGGTGAAAATGGGAAGCTGCAAATATTGCACAATGAATTGATAAAGCACTTTTCTTGTTTCTGTGATGAACAGGGATTTCCTGTTGTGTTTCATGGAGTGATGGGGAAAGACGAAAGAGAGGCCAACAGTCCTTCATTCTTCAACGTGACAGAGATCGAAGTCATCGTCAGCTACCTCAACAAGCTCATGGAAACGCAGGGCAAGAAGGGCCTGCCAAAACTCAGCGCCAATGACATTGGCATTATCGCTCCTTACAGGAAACAGGCAAGTGCTGTTGTAAAATTAGCTTAGAATAAAATGTAGGATTTTTTTTTTGGTTATACAAAATGTATTTTATTGCTATTTGAATACATTTGGGGCAAAAGAAAAGGTTCAAACCCATCTTTACTTTTTAACAAAAGGTTTTTCATTAATTTTAGGTGGAAAAAATCCGGAAAGCTCTGAACACCGTGACGGAGTTACACAAGTGGAAAGAAATCAAGGTTGGCATGTCAATTTCTTTGTTCTTTTCCCCTCAAATCGCATCTCTGAACTCAGAATAAGTGATTTCTTGATTATTTGACTTTTGCAGGTGGGGTCAGTGGAAGAGTTTCAGGGTCAAGAGAGAAAAGTCATCATAGTTTCTACTGTCCGTAGTAGCGTCAACTATGTCCAGATGGACCAAGACTTCAACATTGGCTTCCTCTCAAATGAGAAGGTGTATATACTTAATCTCTATTGGATGAGTAGCCATTTTTACTGCACTAAATCAAGTATATATACATGTACATATACACAACCATAAAGTTTGGGTTTGAAAGAGTCTCTTATACACTTAATATGGCTATAATTGTTCAAAAATACAATTAAAATGTCATTTATTCTTGTGACGACAAAGCTGAATTTTCCAGTCTTCAGTGTCACATGATCATTGCATGCTGATTGGCTGCTCAAGAAACATTTATTAATGTTGAAATATGAATAGAAAGTTCAAAAGAACAGGATTTGAAATTTTTTGTAACATTGCAAAAGTTGTAATTGTCACTTTTGATCAATTACATGCATCCTTGCTGAATAAAAGTATTAACTTCGCTCTAAAAAACAAAAAAAACAAGCTTACCAACTCTAAACTTTTGACCAGTAGTGTATATGGAGCTAAACAAGAGAAGAGCTACTAGTTGGACATTTGTTGAATCTAATTCCGATTAAAAGTTTATCGCAGAAGCTCGTAATCATGGAAAAATGAGGAAAAGAGGTCTAATGCATGTTTCTGACCATCTGTTTGGACTTAGTTTAGAGAAATGATGCCATCCTGTAGTAAACACTTTCTGTTGCCCACAGAGGTTTAATGTGGCCATGACGAGAGCCAAAGCCCTGCTCATTGTAGTGGGAAACCCAGTTATTCTAAGCAAGGATCCTACTTGGCAGAGGTAAGACCTGAGTTATGGTAATTCGATGACAACTAGTCCCAATCTTTGATGGCATGATAGCAGACAGCTTGCAGACCATTTTGAATCACTCAAAATGAGCAAAACGCAAAATGAGCGAACAGCAAGCTTCAATCTGATTGGCTGCCAGCTTTGTTTATAACGTACCATATTAGTATTTCTAATGCAAAACATCATGACATTAATTACTCATCCCCATGTCGTTCTAAACCCGTAAGACTTTGGTTTTTCTTCGGAACACAAATGAAGATATTTTTGATTCAATCTGAGAGCTTTCTGTCCCTCCATTGACAGTTACGCAACTACCACTTTGACAAATTTTCTGAAGAGACATGATCACTTTATATAATAAACAGATTTAGGCTATTATTCAAATAAACATTGATCAGCAAATATAAACTGAAGCCCAAACGTGCTGCGTAACACGAGAATGAACCTCATTGGTTCTCGCACGTCAAATGAACATGCTTGAGCTTCTGTTTACAACTGATTTGTGAGTTAATGAATGTGAATATGTGAATAACAGCCTAAATTCAATCTGTTCATCATATAAAGGGATTATGCTTCTTTAGAAGATTTGGACTAAACCACTCAATTCATATGGATTACATTTATGAACTTTTTAAAGCATCAGAGTGGTAGTTGTGAAAGATCTTCATTTGTGTTTAGAAGTTGAACGAAAGTCTTACGGGTTTGAAACGACATGAGGGTGAGTAATTTTCATTTTGGGGTGAACTATCCCTTAATCTGTTCCACACTGTATGCTGTAGTTTATTATTGTGCATTTATTTGTGTAGGTTTATCCGGTACTGTGAGCTTGAGCAGGGCAACACTGGCTTCGACTACAAAGATGCTGAAGGAGAGGAGGATGTGGTCAGCCGTCTGGCATCTTTAAAAATCAGCTCTGAAGGTAGGCAGGCTTACATAACACATCCAGACCCGAAGTGTGAGTGTATTATGTGCTCGTATGACTCATTGCGTGTTCATTTCTAGATGCGGACGAGAGTCCACTACAGCAGCATGTGCACCCGGAGTGGAGAGCTGAACAATGAGGACCAGATTCACAACAATCAATTGAGACCATCAGTTTACATCTCCAGAAAATGTGAAATCGCTTTTTTATCAGTAAAGCAGTATTGATTTGTCAAAGCAGACTGATTCATTTTATAATTTCAGAAACATTTCAAAACAGTCAATTTATATACTACTGAGTTAATACTGGAGATTTTAGCCCTTATGCAAACTGATGTAGATCAAAGATCAGCCGCAACAGCACTTTCACAAATCAACATTCTTTATTAATTCATTACATTCATTCAAACCGCTTTATTTTGTTTCCAACAATGCACTATTTACTCATTTCAAATTCATTGAAACAGTGTTTCCAACAAGTAGATTTTTTTTTTAAAGGACAAGTTCGGTATTTTACAATTAAAGCCCCGTTTTAAGATCGTCCCTGATGAAATAGAATGTTAGATTGTTTTTGAGACAAATGCTCCTGTCACGAGAATGTTTGGATTCTGTGTTAGCACCCCGTCTCACCGAGTGGTCTGGGGTGTTCACTGATATGCTCACACAAAAATCGCTGAAAATATGCTTTCATACAGGTTTTATCGTTGTTTTTGTCCATTGACATATACACTAGACTTCAGCTTGGGGTTCTAAGCATGCGTCAAAACCGCCGCCATCTTGAAACAGGGGACTTGTCATAGGAAGTAACTAGGTAACGCTGCTATCTCTGCCTTTACTTCGAATTCATTGATGGTGGCGGACTTTTGTGCAGTGTATGATGTTCACGGATGAAATCTGAACTAGGAAGAATGTTTTTTAAAAAAACATTTTTTTTTCTTTCTGTAATCAATGATAAATACATGTCTGACCGTTGGAACAAACCAAAAAAAAAAAACAAGAAAAATCGCATTCATGATTTATGGTGATTTTATTTCCGTTAGACCTGTGTCTACTACATTGACGCTGATGCATTAAAGTGGAGGGGCTCCCCTGTTTCAAGATGGCGGCTCTATTGAAGCATTCGTTAATTCGTTCCAATGAACTGCCGTAGCCAAGGTGAGGTCTCACTAGTCTAGCTCTAGTGAGGTCTAGTGCCAAGGTGAGGTCTAGTGAGGTCTAGCACAACCGGCGCTGCGTCATCATAGAATGTTCACGCCCACTGAACCTTCAACCTGCCATAGTGCGTGAAAAATGCATACACAAACTTAATTTGGCCAATTTAAAAACATGTCCCTTTATTCTCCCAGCGTCAAATTGGGGTAACAACCCCACCCAGTGGCCAGAGGTGTCTTGCCCGGACATTTACTTTTACCTCGTCGAGTCACGAGGTAAGCGAGTGAATGATTTTATTTCGCTTTTTAAAGTAAAAAAAAACCTTAATGTATATCTCATGAATTAATCATTATGATGGCAGGTAGCCTGGGCTAGTTGATAACGGGCATAAAAATGTATCTTTCACGCTCTATGGCAGGCAGGCTGGACATCCGGTGTATATAAGTGATTTCTTAAGTTATTTACGCCTGTCGGCTGTGTACGGACGTTGGTTTTTGCCGTTATTTTGTGTTGAAGTCTATGGGAAGTCTAGTTTCTTTCCCCCAAAAGTGGGCGTGAACATTCTATGATGACGCAGCGCCGGTTGTGCGTATGAGTCAGCGCTAGCAGCTAAGTGCATTGTGGGTAATTTTTTATTGAGCGTTGATTTATGTGTTATTGCAGTAAGAACTTTAAGTTTTTGTGATTGTAAAGATATGTGTGTTAATGTTCAAGTTAGATCAGATGTTCTTAGTTCATTTACTGCTGTAAAAATGTGTCTCTCACCGTCATGGAGAGAGATGTGTAAAGCAATAGGGGCTTGCCTGTCTACTCATCTATTCTCCGAGTACGTCCCGTTAATTACTCAAACCAGTCCACCTTTTGATAACACTCTGGGTCGTGCGGTGTATGGGACAAGAGTGTTCTGATCTCACATTAGGAAGTAGTTTATGCCGCGATCCAGGCAACCTGCAACTCGTGTTTTTCCAACCTTTTTCCCGTGAAACGGTGAAAGTGCACTGGAACGGCCGTCAAACCCGTGATTTACCACCCGTGAACTCGTACTAGATCGATGAACTCCCAGTTACGAGTTCTGACTTCACATAGCCTGCGAACCTATAGAAAACTACAATGACAGCTCCTACGATGCAGTGTTTCTGCAGGCACATTTCCAAATATACAAATAAAGTAAAATAAAAGGTATAACGGCTTATCTTGCCTCATGCGCTACTTTTCCTCCTCAGTTTCCCACAAATAAACAAGGAGTAAGCACCTTTGGTGTTAGAAATTATTACAAATGCGCGTGAGCCCCGTAAGTTCCACCGTGCTGGTTTGTTTACATCTAGGTAGTTTGGCGTGAACCTGACCTGGAATGCTACAAAGTCGTAAGTCGTGGTTTGAAGTCGTGAACCAAAAAAAAAAAAACAAGAAAAATCGCATTCATGATGATTTATGGTGATTTTATTTCCGTTAGACCTGTCTACTACATTGACGCTGATGCATTAAAGTGGAGGGGCTCCCCTGTTTCAAGATGGCGGCTCTATTGACGCATTCGTTCCAATGAACTCCCGTAGATAAGGTAAGGTCTAGTGCATATGTCTATGGTTTTTGTCCAAGTACATTTTCTTCCTGTTTTCGGTTGAAGTCCACAGTAGTCAATTGTCGAGTTCACGTGCGCGATCATAACTAAGGAATCAGAAAATACAGAATCCAAAAATTCTCGTGACAGGAGCATTTGTCTCAAAAACAATCTTAACTATTCTATTTCATCAGGGACGATCTTAAAACAGGGCTTTAATTGTAAAATACTGAATTTGTCCTTTAAATGGTCATTAAAAACAATATAAACCAGTTCTGAAATTTATGTCAGTGTGTAATTACAAATTATGGCAACTTTTTTATTTTTAGAGAAACTTTTTGTTTAAAGAAATGGGTTTTATATTATGGCATTAAGAATATTTTCAGGAATGCATGACTTTATGGCTACTATTATGTTGTGGTATTGTTTTGTATATTTTATGATTGTATATAAAAAAAAGGGCAGAAAATACTTGGCAAATTATTTTTCAACAGTAAATTACCCAACATTTGTGAGATGGATTACTTATCATTGCATGTCATTTCTCATTTCGCACCAAAGAAAACGAGTGCAACATTATTTTGTTTCGAAAAAATAGTTTATTAACATAAGTTGGTTTCACTTCATTCAAACAATTACTACTAGTCCCGTTTACAAAGCATTGTTACTATGAGCGCTCATAAAAATCTGGATTAATAAATCAAATTGAATACGTCCAGAAAAAAGGAGACCATATGAACACAGCAGGTTGATCTCAGAGACTGGTTGCTGAAGTCTTTTCCTCATGCTGAGAATGACTTCACAAAGATCATCGGTCTATTCTCACACCTGCGTCGAGGATTTCATCAAGTACTCCACAAATTAGTACTTTAAAAAAAGATAAAGAACAAGTTCCTCCTGTATTTGTGAGTAGTGTGTAGTTTGTATGTAGTCTAATGGGATGTTCCTTGTGCATTCAGTGCATTGCAGTCAGTATTTCAATAATGCCCTGTTTAATAAATTAAAATCCATGGCATAGTGTTCCATGCGTTCAAGAATTATACAGATGGTTATTATTTGAACAATCTGTGTACTTCTGATGGACCTAAACATAAAACACCACAAGAAAGATATTTTTTCACTCTTTTCGATAAGCCTCACAAAGTAATGCCTGGGTCATTTTTCACCTTAAAATAAACATATATATATATATATATATATATATATATATATATATATATATATATATATATATATATATATATATATATATATATATATATATATATATATATATATATATATATATATATACATATATATTTGTGTGTATGTAGCATTAAAAAATGTAGAATTATAAATTCTATATTTAAATTTTTAATGATGCATACATAAAATTAAATTAAATTTAAAAATGAAATTGACCCAAATCTTTTCATTTTCTTAATGCAAACTATATTTTTGTATTTAATTTTTAGCTGATATATATGAAGGACTAAAAATGACAAAAGGAAAAATAAGTAAATAAAAGTAGAAATAAATAAATAAATGCAGAAATAAAATGAAAATAAATTATTTTTTGTGATATATATGGCTATTTCTGTATTTTTACATGTATTTATTTATTTTTTTGTGCATTTATTTATGTATTTATTTATACATTTATATATTTCTACATTTATTTATTTCTGTAGTTCCACATTTCTACATTTATTTATTTCTGTATTTCCACATTTCTACATTTATTTATTTCTAGCCAATCCTGCTTCAGACTGATGTTGGCACCCCCCACTCAATTAGCATACAGGCGCAGGGAAAAATAAATGTGGAAATACATGAATAAATGTAGAAATAAATACAAATATAAATTCATAAATAAATATATACAAATACAGAAATAGCTATTTATATTACCAACATGTATTTATTTTCACTATATTTCTGTATTTATTTATTTATACATTTATTTATTTATTTTTCCCTATTGTCATTTTGTCATTTCCTTGATAGATAAATGACCCAAAACACATTCTTAATTGTTTTTGTGAATTTCTTATTTTACAATATCAGACCAGATTGAAACAGAGCTCCACCACGCTAATGAATTAAACACTCGTTCAAAGTCAACACAGACAGGAAACACGTGTCTGGATTTATATAGTATTGATAATTTACCTCATGTCACCAGCAGCAGACAGTAGTGGAACTGACATCACCAGTATGGAGGATTCTACACCAGTTAATAAAAGCTACAGCTCTTCTAGAAGCACAACGGCGTGATTAGCTAAGGTTCCGAATGATCTGAACCCCTCATGATTACTGGCATGCAACATTACAACACTGATCGTGACCAAACGCATGCATGCACATAACCGTTCATCTCATCTCCACCCGAACGCATTACAGACTGATAACTAAAGGCACACAATTCTGTGGGAACCGGAAAGGCACTCAAGGCCTTTTCCAACTAATATACATTTGTTAACAATCATCAGTTTGTGAATTTATTTGATGCCTCGCAACGCTAGACACCTTCTAAAGTGATCGCACCTTAAATGTAATATATTCAGTAACAATACTCAAGCATGTGTGAGGACAATACAGTCAGATCATATGACGGCATGAGCTCAGCCTGGATATTTGAGTCAGGTTCAACCAGTTTAATATCTATAGAGCTCAATCCATGTGCACATGTGTGTGTTTATGCCTGTGTGGCGGACAAAAACGACAAACGTCACGCTCCAGGTTGGTTTTAGACCTGACTGAGCCTCCGAATGACATGCAATTGATATTTATTTGAGCAATGAAAGCTATATACTCAACATTACTGAAGATTTAGCATTTTTAAATACATTTAATTGGCTCATAGGAGTAACTACTATAAAATTGTGTAGAAGACACAGAGAAGCTCAAAACACACACTTTACATTCAAATTGTGGAGGGAATGATCATGAAGGCACTGGTTTTCATTACCAAATTCTGTGCTATTAAGAGATTTCTACGTGGTTAAATTCGTTTCTATTACAATAATATGAAGATGTTCTCACCAGATTATAATGGTCAATCGATAAATATGCAAAAATACAAGAACGTCGTGACTGACGTCATCCATACGGTAGAAACCGGAGAGAAAAAAAAGGTCGTATTTCTGAAAAACATTGTGCCATAGAGAAAAACTAAATCAAGATATATAGTGACAGAGATATATTTTGATCTAACCTGCCTTTCTGTCCATTTAATGCATATTTTCTGTTTACTTTCCTCCATTTCCCACCTGTTGGTTTGCACGAAATGTGACATACAGTCCAGTGTATTTATGTTTGTTTGGTCAAAAACATTTTTTTGTGGAGTTTGGTATTACTTGTTCAGCGCGGGGAGATCATTCTGGAAAAAGACCGGAAAGTTCTCTTACAACAGCAAGCACCCATTCCTCTTCTTCCTCTTGCGGACTTGCAGTGCCGCCCTGGTGGCCATTTCGAATACCTCCCTCACGCCCTCCTTAGTCTTGGCTGAGCATTCCAGGTATCCAAAGGCGCTAATACGGTTGGCCATGTCTCTGCCCTCCTCGGGTTTAACCGGCTCCTGCGAAACAGATGAGTTGGAACTGAATCATCACATTCAATAAGATTTAGAAGCAAATTACTGTTTGAACTGTGTGAACGCTGCAGCTAAAGCTTGACTTATGACATGCAATGTCAGTTCTGCTCGCTAAATGAATAGATTTAACTCAGGCCATCTGCCCAGATAATCGAACACTACTGCTGACACATCTTTTAAGGGGCGAGGCACGATAGCATCAGTCATTGATTATTAGAGGTTGGACTGATCGCTTGAGTACGAGGGGTTTGACAAATGATAATGATCAGGCCTTCTGGAGTGACAGTAATGCTGGCTGCTAAGAGCATTTTAATGGGGCTCCCCATCGTGGTGATTCGGCAGGCCCCGGGAACACACCTGCTTCATCTTAGTCAGCTCTCTCCGTGTGTGCTCGTCGTTCCGCAGATCTTTCTTATTGCCCACGAGGATTATGGGAACGTTGGGGCAGAAGTGCTTCACCTCTGGCGTCCACTTTTCTGGGATATTCTCTATGAGATCACACACATTCAAGATTGATGTATACAAATCTGAATTTTATAGTATAATCATGCACAGAAATAATTAAAGCTGCGGTCCATAACATTTTTTTGTTTTAAAAATTTACAAAATGTATATAATTAGCAAGAACATCATCCATTTTCCTAACCGTGTTTTTGTCTTATCTTAAATCACTACGGTCCACCTATGATAAGTGTTTATATCGGGACTATTTTAGACTGGCACGGGTCGTGCCGCTGTGGAGTAACCCAATAGTGCCTGTAGCTCCGGCTACAATGTTCCGCACAACACATGCAGTTCTGTTTATTAACCACTAGGGGTACCAAAAGTTTTGGACTGCAGCTTTAATAAAAGAAAAAAATAATATGCAATTATAAGGGCTGTCAAACAATTAAACGTGATTAATCGCATCCAAAATAAAAGTTTGTGTTTACATAATATATGTGGGTGCACTGTGTATAATTATATATATATATATATATATATATATATATATATATATAAATACACACACATGCATGTATATTTAAGAAAAAAATATTATTTATATATAAAATATTTATATTTACATATCATATAAATTGTATATAAATCTATATACAGTATATACATGAAAATATTTCTTAATGGTTTGACAGCCCAAGCAATTATATAATATATATAAAAAAAAGAGTTTACAAACTTTCAAATATACATATATGTGTATATGAAATATATATGTGCATATAATAGCATATAATATATTATATATATATATATATATATATATATATATAAAACGATAATATAATATAATTAGTGGCTGATATAATGATAATTTAATATAATTAGTGGCCGACAGGCAGATATATCGTGGATATTTGTCATTTTTTAAATTATCATCAGCTGTTTGGTTGACCTGTTGAAGCAGGACTTTTATTTTGATAGCGTTGTCTGAGCACACAGCGCTCCCATTTATCCATGTTCATTATTTATGGTCTCTGTTTAACAGTTTTGTCTAATATGTTAGATAGAACTGTTAAACAAAGAAAGTAAACTGTATACGAAAGATAACTGTAGCATTTGCTTTTATATTATTATTAACAGACAGCCAAACACTTCAATACTTTCTCATTTACCATCAAGCATTCAGAAAATACACATTAATATCATTTAAACTTTGCATAGCATTTAGTTTCACAAACCTGATCGACAAACATTAAACCGATGCTGCGCTATATTCAATTGCCCACTATCATATTCATGCCATTTAATATAATATAACGAGAAAGTCTAATTTGACAAAAAGGGTAAATAATACCAACATATATAGTGTTATAAAACTTTGTTTTATGTAAATGTGACCCAAAGAAAGTGTGAGTGAAATGAGGGATTTGCCCCAACAAATCCAATCCTATTATTGATATTAAGTAATTCATGTTTGGTGGTTCCATTACATTTCACTGCTGTGGGAATTATGACTGGTTTATTTATTTATTTATATATAATATTGATCTTTTAAACTCTGCTGAATCAAGTGACTGAATTCTGAATAATCTCAGAAATGTCTGTGATAACTTTGAAACACAAACTTATATCATTTGTTCAAGCTTCCCGGCATTTGTTATAAAAAGGAAAACGACTGGGATGTTCCTTTCGGGAAGCTGGTGGAGATAAAGGACAGTGATGTCATGGACACAAGTGTTATCATGATGCGCCTCGACTCTTAGACAAAACACAGGAACTTCCTGCATGAACTGATGACTTAGTGAATCCAGTAAGAAAGGCCTTGACACAAATAAGAATGACTCAACATTCAAATACAAAGCAGATTTTGGATTTCTTGGAAAACATGATTACCTAAACTGTCGGGACTGTCTATGGAGAAACACATGAGAATTACATCTGTGTCTGGGTAAGACAGAGGTCTCAGGCGATCATAGTCTTCCTGTCCTGCTGTGTCCCACAAAGCCAGCTCCACCTGTGGATCAAAATTGGACAGGATGAGTCAGACGTCAGTTACAGCCAGTCAAAGCCTTTAATGATCTCTACAGCACACTGGACTTCGCATCATGGGTTATTTAGTTGGACAAAAGCAGAAGGGCCGGAAGCTAGAATTTTACTTTGTAATGTGTTGAATATGAATACTTTTCTCACACAAACTCATCTCTTTGCTTCAGAAGGCTTTTATTAACCCCCCAGAGCCATGTTGAGCGTCTTTATAATGGATGGATGCCCTTTTTTGAGCTTCAAACTGATGGTTGCAATCCACTATCATTATAAAGCTCGGAAGCGTCTGGGTGTTTATTAATATAACTCCGACTGTATCCGTCTGAAAGAATAAAGTCATATATGGCTTGAGGGTGTGTAAATCATGGGGTAATTTTCATTTTAAAGTGAACTACTCCTTTAATACACACTTTAATACACACTATGCAACCCTAGTCTCCCTTAGGAGTGTAAAACCCACTATACAATAAGTGAGGCCAAAAAAAGAGCATTACACATTCCTAAATGAAACAGTTCAGGCTTAAGACAGCTTACGTGTGTACCTCCTTCACACAAGACCTTTCTATTTAGACCTATACAGACCAGATATATATATTCAGGTTATTATAATGCATTGACAAATGTATTTACCTCTCTACACTCATGCAGATGCACCACTATAGAATTTTTTGGGGTTTATAATTTATTTATTTGCACCTTTTTAGATCATTTGAAAACCATGTTATAAAAAGGTTAAATTGTTTGATAAGTTTAAGAGAGTGGCAAATATTCATACGGTTCTACAGGAACTTTATTTGAGATTTAATTTCTTGTTTTATAGTTTTTCTGTCACATGACAACAAAATGAATATATGTTGGTTATACATGTTGATATTTTTAAAGGGATAGTGCACCCAAAAAAAGTAATTATCCCATGATTTACTCACCTTTAAGCCATCCAAGGTGTCAATGACTATATATTATAATATATATTATAAATATATATTATATAAATATATATTTTTATATTTAAAAATAGCCTGGCTCTTCCAAGCTTTATAAGGGTAGTAAATAATGGGTTTCATTCATCAAAAAGTTTTCATTTTTGTGTGAACTATCCCTTTAAGCAAACTAAATTTAAATATTAAAGAAAAAAATATTTTAAATATTTAAATTTCAAATATTTATTTATTTTCAATTAATCATTTTAAAACCAAACTTAAATAAATAAAACCACTTAATTTTTTTTTTTAACATTTCAGCCTTTTAATAAGCCAATAACAACAAAACAAAACAACCAAAAGATGATCAACAACAGTCATTTTCAAGTCATTGTATGTATAAAATGCATTTGATGTTTTATGAATAAATTAATAGTGAAAAAAATGAATGTCTGAATGAATGTAATGGTCAAAATGGGTTAAAAGTGCCTTTCTACACTGAAAAGAATTTGATGTAGAAACATTTTTTAATAAGAAATTGCTAAAAATAAATATATAAACAGAAATTACAATGATTGTACAAGTAACACTTAAATGTCTAAATAGAAAATCTAAAAAATAGTATTTTCTTGTCAAACATACTCCAATTATCTTCATTTTATTTATTAAATGTGAAAAATTATTTTTAGAGTTTACTTTCTACTTTCAAAGTCAGAGCAATGCTAATCGTTTGAAAAACTACTATCAGATTTAGCCAACACGGCGGATATGGTGTCAGATATATTGGGGATCCCTAATGTAAAAGCAAATGAACTTTAAGGTATCAATCCTTCACATATGTCACTCTTCCCTCACATAATCTGTACAGGGCAACAACAAGCCTTGGCTTATCCAATCACAAGCCTAGTTAAACGGGAGATTAGAGGGAATCAAACTACATCCCTTCTGCTCTGCTGTAGGACTGAAGCTTAGTTTCATACCGCCGCTGAGTCATACACAGAGCCTGATGCCACATCATTACACAACCTTTCCTCAATCACTGAGAGAGGAGACTATTTTTCCCTCCGTTGTGCACTGATCTGAAGCTCTACATCAAAAATCTGTTCGGTGCAGAGTAAAGCAGCCCATAATGCAGCTTTGAATGGCTCATCGTTTTTCAAAGAGCCTGCATAGGTGGCATCAGCCAAAAATGAATGCCATATCAACTGCAGAGCAAGATTATGAAGATAAATGTATTTTTCCTCTTTAGAGAAACATGCACTGCTGAATCAGGAATGTGTATTAAGTAAATAGAGCCAGTTTTTATGTTGACTTTCAAATTTATGTTTATCCACCAGCGCGAATTAAGTAGAGAATGTTTCCAAAGGCCGGAAAGATTTATTCTCCTTCGCCACTGGGAAGCTTCTACATTTTGAGAAACCTAGCAGCGAAACACTCCCGAGAAGGGGGGGGGGGGGGGTTAAAAGAGATGCCATCCTGCTCCTTGACTTCAACATTTCCTGTGCTGGAGACACAGAGTGAGCCCAACGTCCCCCCAAAAAAACCCTCTTCCATCACAGGAAATGAAGTGGTCGGTTTAATCGTGCTATATAGGGTTGGCGAGTCACAGGGGCGGGGATATCTTGAGTCCAGTCAGGAAACCAGAGAGAACAGCCATTTCCTGTTTTGCCAAGTCCCATTTAGGTTTCATAGTGGCCAGGGCTGCAAAACATCAGATCTATCAGACCCCCTCACCTCACCTATTCCAATGCAGTGTTGTTATATACAACATAATGTACATATTAAGACCTAAAATGGACATATTAGCTCCCGAAATGTACATATTAACACTTAAAATGTACATATTAGCACCTAAAATGGACATTTAAGGACCTAAAATGTACATATTAAGACCTAAAATAGACATATTAGCTCCCGAATTGTACATATTAACACTTAAAATGTACTTATTAGCACGTAAAATGTATATATTACGATCTAAAATGGACAAAAGTTTACCTTTCGAAAAGGTACAGCCCCAGTGACAGCTTTTGTACCTTTTTTTCTGAGAGTGATATGATTATTCATATTTTGAATTGGCTTATTTTTATGTTTCTAGTTAAAAGTTTAGTTTAAGTTTTAGTGATTTTTATTCTTTCTTTTTTTCTATCTAGCTTTAATTTATTTTTATTTTAAGTTAGTTACAAGGCAATAAACTCATTTTTATTTTTTTTTATCTAATATTTATGCTATTTTATTTTATTTGAGCTTACAATCAATTACTACATTTTTTTTTTTCAGTATAGTTTTAGTCCATAATAACCACCAAAGTTTCAAAACAATTGCTATTCAATTAGTAATTTTGTTATGCATATTTTTTTGTTTCTATTTTTTTTTTTTTTTTCAGTTTTGGTCATTTTATTTCTTGAACCCATTTGATTTCATTTAACAATAATTTTCATTAGTTTTTCATCGAATATTTATATATTGTATTATTTTAGCTTTATTTCAATAACCGAAAAATATTTGTAATAGTTTTAGTTCTCACTACAACAACACTGTTCCATAAAATGCCAATTATTTTACACTTACTGGTGCAATTGTTTGGATAAATAGAGGATATACTGATACCAGACTAAAATAACAACAGTGTTCACAGATTCTAAGCTGGTTTCAGGATGAAAACTAACAACACGTTCTGGGTTACTTGCAGATCTCAGCTTGAGTTTCACAATTAGCAATTTCCAAAACCAAACCTCAAGGTCTGGAAATATTATTAAGATGTGTTGTATAAAAACAGGCTTTGGGGGGTTTGGAGGCGGCCAAGAATCAATACCAACCTGTTTGCTGTCGACTTCGATATCTGCAATGTAGTTCTCGAACACAGTCGGCACGTAGACTTCTGGAAACTGATCTTTGCTGAACACTATGAGTAGACAGGTCTTCCCACATGCTCCATCTCCCACGATCACCAGCTTCTTCCTGATAGCAGCCATACCTGGAGAGGAAATATGAGATTTGCTTCAACCACAATCGCCTGCATGTCATGAAAACACTCTTTCGAAATAAGAGCTGAATACACTATAGAAACGTAAAAACGTAAAAAAATGTTTTGAATGAATGATTCAATGACTCACTCATAAAGACTTCACTTGGTTCATTAGTACTGTTTGAATCAGTTTTTTTAGCGAATCTCTTGAATGAATGATTCAATGACTCACTCAAAGACTTGACTTGGTTTATTAGTACTGTGTGAATCAGTTTTTTGAAAAAAATATCTTGAATGAATGATTCAATGACTCACTCAAAGACTTGACTTGGTTCATTAGTACTGTATGAATCAGTTTATTGAACGAATCTCTTGAATGAATGATTCAATGACTCACTCATAAAGACTTCACTTGGTTCATTAGTACTGTGTGAATCAGTTTTTTGAAAAAATATCTTGAATGAATGATTCAATGACTCACTCATAAAGACTTCCCTTGGTTCATTAGTACTGTATGAATCAGTTTTTTTGAACGAATCTCAATTGCTGACAGGCGAATAGTAAGATCGCATGGGTGTTTGAATCGAGATCGCAATATTTTAACGATTAATCGCATCCAAAAAGTCTGTCTTTGAGTGCAAATTGTTCCTTTGAGTCAGATCTTTCCAAGAATCAGTTCACAAAACTGGCCTGAATGATTCGTTCTTGAATAAGTCAGCCCTCTCATGAATGCACCAAAAACATCAAGACATTTCCATGGTCACATCAAGACTCTTCAAAAGTCATATGAACCACTTTTGCAATTTTTTAGTGTGATAGACCCACTATCATTTACTTTCATTATTTATAAGAATGGCCATTTTAAATTCAACAGCTCTTCAATTATTTCCATGCCTGGTCCTCCAGCGTGACACAAAACTACTTGTTTGGCTCGTTTTTTAAAAGTATATCCCAATGTTATCTTTATCATTCAGCCATATGGTGTCCACCATAACAAAACAACAGACCTGAAGGCAAATGCAAGCCGCTGAATGAAGAGCAGAAGGGGAAAACGTGTATGTAAACATGATATGAACATCTGTTTAATGTGAACCTGATGCAAAACTCAACCACAGGAAACGATCCTCATGTGCTACAAAAAACATATCATAACGCACGCAAGGCTTCTGAACACAAACAGACGTCAAGATCATTTCATAGTGACGGCTATGGAAATTGTCAATTCATTTAAACAATCAAATTCTACTTTTATTCTTTCATTTTAACCACATACGTTATATTACAGCTCGATTTAAACCTTGTATAATGAGGTTGCATTTTATTTACTCAGCAAACCCAATTTTTATTCATATCTGCCTCTTGGTGAGTGTTATTTCTGGACTCTTGCCACACAAATCAATTTACATTATAAACTGGGCGAACGAGGAAAGCATTTACTCAATCAACTTGGTGAGATCTCTGAGAAGAATGTATTTATCGCATTGATCTGTAACACTTTTGATCACCAACACCGATTTCTGAACTAACTAGTATGACGATTCTGAGGAAGACGTTGTGAGCGAGGTTGAGCTCGGGTCTTTGTGTGGGCGATAAGAGAGATTTGTCCTGCATCCATGATGAATATGTGCCAGTGGGGAAGCACAGCTGTGCAGATCGTCGTTCCAAGCCTCCCAATACTCATCTATTCTTCCTCAGTATTCAAAGATCACAAACAGATTAAACACACACTCCTCTACACTGTCTGGGCTTGTTTTAACACGACTACTTATCAACCGGCCTCTATCAGATTGTGCTTCCTTGGAGAAAAAGAACTTTATTTTTAGTACAGCCTGGGTTTCTTTCTCTCTCAAACGAAGCTCCATCCACCCACAGGAAACGCAGGGGCTTATTTCCTAGAAACACAGAGGGATGGAGCACTGTGACAGAATAAATTAGACAAGTTTTGTTGCTCTTACGTGATGCTATAGTTTGTCATGACTAGATTAAGATTTAATAGTGATATAGTGAAGTAAATTTAGGTTGCCCGTATACGGGTAGGTGACAGTTTAGGGCAACACCGTCAAAAAAAGTTATGATTGATCGAAGAAATCTCTTTTTAGAATAATCTCAGAGATATCAAAACAAAAACAAAAGCTCAGAGGAAATTTGTTGATGCTCAGGGACACTTTTATTTGATAGCAAGAAACTGATCAGCATTGTATCTTTTACGTAGCACAATCTGAAATGCATGGAATTCCCTGCTGTTTTCCATTTTCCTGTAAATAGACCTTTTAAGTCATGATTCATGTGCTTAAAAACATGTTAAACCCTCAAATGAGTCATCTGAAAGATGCCTGTACAATTATTGACAAAAGTGCACAAATAAAGGTAAGCAGGTAATTCAGGTTATAGAAGTAAACAGACTCAGTTCTTCACACATTAAAAGTGAAACTCAAATGCATGTGAACAGCACAGGCTTAAAATTGTTTCCTGTCACACATCTGGACCGGACACATCTCAAAGTTCTTCTAAACAAACACAACAATACTACAAGTTTGTAGTTAAGGGTGGGGAAAGTGTCCAACTAATCCCAAACACATCTATTTTGAGGTTCAACTTGCAATAAGTTACAGTATGATGTATTATTACAGTTAAAGGGTTAATTCACCCAAATATTAAAAGGTCGTCTTCGCTTACTTTCCCAACCCCTAAGACTTGCATTCATCTTTGAAGCACAAACGAAGATATTTTTAATGAAATTCTATCACTCCATTCTAGGGTTGGGAATCAAAAATGGATTCCAATTCTGGAATCAGATACTTAGGTCAGTGTGCACAATTTAATGTGACTTCAAACCATATTCAAGCACAATAAGACACAAAAGAAAACCTTGGTACTTGCACCGTGAGTTGTTTCAAAGTGTGCACATAGAGACGTCTCTCATATACTGTGCAATACTGAATTAAGTTCTCATACGCGTCGTCTTATGCTTAAAAGCACATAAAATTATGCCAGATATCTTTGCAAACAGTCGATTTTGTCCTAAGTCAAAGTAAACAGTTGAGGAAAAAAACGCATGTTTAACACTATATGGGATCAAGCGTGACACTTTAAAGTAGCCAAATAAACCTGCTCCCGTCTGTCATTAAAGGGATACTCCACTTATTTTTGGAAATAGGCTCATTTTACAACTCCCCCAGAGTTAAACAGTTGAGTTTTACCGTTTTCGAAATCATTCAGCCGATTTTCTGATATTTAGATGAATATCAGTAACCAGACAGTTTCTGGTCTCATTGACTTCAGGAAAAAAATATACTATGGAAGTCAGTGAGACCAGAAACTGTCTGATTACTGATATTCTTCTAAATAGCAGAAAATCAGCTGAATACATTAGAAAACGGTAAAACTCAACTGTTTAACTCGGTGGGGGAGTGGTAAAATAAGCCTATTTCCAAAAAAGTGGAGTATCCCTTTAATGTTAATTAATAACAAAAGAAAAAGATACAAATCACTCACTTATCCTCACTGAATATGCAGTGTTACTTACATTTGATTACAATTTCTGTACCTGAACATTGTTCAGTTGTATTTATTTTTGCTATTGCTAATTTTATTTAGATTTTATTCCTATTTACAAGTCTTTAATAATGTTTGATATTTAAATCCAGTTGTTTTTGCTGTGTTATTTTTGTTTAAACCATAGGAAAATGATTGTGTTGTTTAGGCTGCTTTTAGGCTGTTCATGGAAATCACATATACCTTTTTTTTTTTTACACCTTACTATAATTAATATGTAGGGAACATTGATAAGAACCGAAGCTCAATCGTGCTGCGGTGCGTAAAACTCACTCATTTTTGGGTTTACAAATCTATTTCCACATGGTTCCTTAAATACAATCCTGGAGGACCACCGTCCCGAAGAGTTTAGTTCCTATAATTAAATTAAACACACCTGAACAAACTAGTCAAGGTCTTCAGAGTTATGAGAAAATTGTAGGTGAATGAGTTTGATCATGGCTTGAGCTAAACTCCGCAGGACAGTGGTCCTCCAGGGATGGATTTGAGGAACCCTGGCCTAAAGTAAGGTCATAAAGGTTACACAACATAAAATAAAATATAAAAAGAAAATGATATCACGTTTGTTTGTGACATGAGGGACAAAGACTAATTTCATATGACGCTGCAAGTGATACAATGACCTCATGAACACCTCATCAATGCAGAAGATAATAAACTAGATAGATCTGGTTAAAGTAAACCGTGATAACGTCTTTGTCCTGTTTTGACTTCCTCTTGTCCATCCGAGTGTGCAGAAGAACCGCTCTCTGTATTCACAGTACAAGTTTTCAAATGTAAACCTTCTATTTGATTCATTTCCAGTCTCAGAACACAACTCTGTAATTTGGTCTAACTAGTGTCTGTCTTATCTTAAAAGGTTTTGACAATGTGCCATGTCATGTGACTCAAAAACGCCACATGGTCGCTCAAAAAAAAAAAATGGTGAATGAGCCTTAGGTGTTGTAGACCTTAAATGCATTTCTGCTGCAGGAACATATTTGAAAAGTGTGGCAAAGTTCACCAGATGGCAGGTTGACAAAGGCAGCCAGAGGCTTAATGCAACAGGAAGCACACTGAGGATTCTGGGAGCAGTTTGTAATGCTGAGCTGGTCTGAAACCAGTCAATTTTCATTTTCAGCAAACCTAATCCATATTAGCTCATTTATCTTGGTCTGGGGTCAGACTCCAAGTGACGTTATTGCACCAAACTATTACATGAGAAGATTTGGATTTATTTTTGCACAAAACAGCAACAAGTTTTACCATTTATTGCATATATTTGATGCATTATAAGTCTTAAACCATTCAGTCTTCAATCAGTAGTTCAGCAGCATGATACAACTTCTTCCTCTCTCTACAAATTCAAAATGCATTTAATAATCAGAAAAGCAATAAACAGACAGAAGGTGGAAACCAACAGTTAATAAGCTTTGGATTTAGGCGGCGCTCAGTTCTTGTCATTTCCCGACAGGCCTGGTTAATAGCCTTTTAATTCCACTTGTGGCAGACATAATGTCTTGAGCGTCAATTGGCCTAAGTATTTTAAACAGCATTTTTCTAAAGGACCTGTTCGGTTTAATTTGTAATCTGTGTTCGGTTGAATTTGTTTAGGTTGTTAGAATGGGATTTCTCAGTTTAGTCCTAAATTAAGGCTTAGCGTTGACATTATTAGACGTTTTTTGGTCCTACAACCTTAAATACACAAAGTCAAAACCTAAACATCAATTTCAAAGCCATTGTATTTTATTTTTAAGTTAAATAAGGACTACAACTAACAAGGATGTGGGTTTACATGTTTCACTAGGACAACCATTGTATATCAGCAACCTACTAGTAACTTACATAAAAATAAAAGGTTATGTATAACACAAATGTATGTTATGTAAATACACTTATTATGTTTTAGAATCAACTTTAGTTCATGCCCATGCTATTTTTACCCTTATAAATATTATAATAGTATACAAAATAAATAAGAAATAACAAATACTTCCACAGCTTGTATTAATCTTAATGTTGATTTCAACATTTACTGTACATTATTAATTAGTCAATGCACTGTGAACTAAAACGAACTAGCCTATGAATGAACAGCTCTATACAAAATGTATTGCTCGTTGTTAGTTTTGACTTAAGTCCTTATTGTAAAGTGTTAACAATATCATATTACTGATAAAATGAGATTACAGCACTTTTTCCAACCAAAGAATATCCAGTTGATGACTAGATGATTATTATAAGGTCATTTCTAGTCGGAAAAAAAAAATGAGCATAGACTAGAAATTTCCAAATCCTTTTAGGACTAATTTCCATGAGAAATTTCCCAGGCATGGAAGGAAAAAAAAAAAAAAAAAAAAAAAAAAAACATACACACTTTTGACATTCCCTGACATTTCTAGGAATTCCACTTTCCAGAACCGTGGGAAGACTGTGCTGACGCAAACAACAATTTTCCCTCATATCATATAAAACACTTAAATCTCGGTATGAACTGTGAAATATTTCTCATAGGCTATCTGAACTCAAGGCTAGGAGTGTAAAATGGCCTACTACAACACCTCAAGGATTAAAGATCAGGCCTGTCTTAAGTCTTATCCAAGCATTTGTTTGCCACAGAACACAGCCTTTGGCCTAAGGCAAATTTGAAGACGGCATTGATAAGCAGACACGCATATTGACAGACTCTCTTCGGTGGAACAACAGGTTAGTTAGTCGCTCGGCTGGGTTAAGGGGAAAAGTTTTGAACTCAACTGAAGCGCTGTCGACTGCAACGCCCTTGTATGACTGAAGGAAACTGATTTCCGCACGACTCGAAACGCGAGCAATTAATTAACGTTAGTTCGCAACAATATATCCAAAACTCACGCGGAGCTTTAATGTGTTTTGTATCAATTTTAAAACACTCTACAGGACTCTAAATGTGGATTCTCACTGTTTAGTACGGGTCAGTCATACTATCTAATCTTTAAACTGTACATTTGACATAATTCCCACGTAACCGTGAGCGATTAAAAACATAAACGCGCTTGTATGAGAACTATCGCAGCTCGCAGTTCACGAGCCACCACCTACTTTTCCCACACCGCCTCAGCAAACTTGTTTTCTACCAAAAGTCCGAAATGTCAAGGAAAGATGTCATGTAGACAAAATGAAAACATAAATAGGCTACCTTATATCCTCGCGGGGGTTATATTCCCGGTCGATAGCGTGTCCAAGTTTAAGGCGCAATGTGGAGAAATTTCACGTTGTTATTGCTGAGAGACGAAGCTCGACTCACAGAAGACCCGCCCGCATTAATGTGAATCAGTGTCGAGCGAGAGCTGTTCGTGGATGTTGACTCTGGTGAAGGAGGCGGTTCGGCTCTGAGGACTGAGGAGGATCACTGCGGTCCCTCCCTCCGACACCGAGAAGAATGACATCATTCTTCTGAAGCTGTGGACTGGAGAGAAGCTGGCCGGTGTCGTTCACCACACAGACCACTAAATCAAGCTGCTGTTGACTGGTTCCTCTGCTATGATCAGCATATTTTATAAGTAAGCACAATAAAACCTCACTGACATGCACTGGGACAAGAACCATAGGCTATAATTAGGATGTAATGGAAATTTAGAACTATCTTGTTCTTTCTAGAACAAAAATACTTTGCATGAAGGCAAAGGGAAGTTGTCATATGAGATTTAACCTTCAAATGGTCTTCGTTTCCTGTTTACACTTCTGGGCTTTGAACAATTGATTGAGTAATTGTACAAAAATATACATTTTTAATCATACAAATAATATACTTTTTACTTCTCATCTATTCATTAATGCTGTGTTTTTGGAGATATAAAGTACTTTTGTATCCATATACCACACAATTCCTCAACTACACCATTAGCTTGTGTATTAAATATTATTTTTTTGTGATACATTACATTGCATTTATGCTCTAGTACTAGGCCTTCATTTCTGTGTAAAAATTCAGATTTATGCCAGATTTTTTACACACACACACACACACACACACACACACACACATTATATATATATATATATATATATATATATATATATATATATATATATATATATATATATATATATATATTCACATTTCCCATTCATTTTAATGTGGGGTCATATTTACCCCGAAGACCAGAAGTGTAAACATTTTTTTACATACCTTCAGAACAACCAAATCAAGCCCAGTTTTTGTGTGTAAAGTTAGATAATGTATGAAAAGTCACAAAATCTTATTCCACTGAGATGAAGGGAACTTTTTGTTATTAAGTAAAAGTCGATTGGGGTCGTATAGACCCCATGACCCGATTGAGGGCTAAATGTGATAAATGATAATATCAATGTTTCATGACCAAATTGCATATGTCATAACTCTTTCACTGTTTAAATTGTGCTGAAAAGTCTATAATAGACTGTTCCATTGTGACATAATAAATCTAATGTCATAATTATATATTATAAAATACTATTTTATTTAAAAGATCAAAAGTAACCGTAAAAATACCTCAATAATGTGACAAAAGATTTCTTTTTTTCAAATAAATGCTGTTCTTTCCAATGTTGTATTCATTAATAGGTTGCCTTCATCAAGGTTTCTGCAAAAATAGTAAGCAACTTTTTTCAACATTGATAATTATAAGAAATCTTGAGAGGCAAATCAGCATTAGAATGATTTCTGAAGGATCGTATGACACTGAAGACTGGAGTTATATTAAAATTGAAAACTCATTTTCACCTGTAATAATACTGTACTTTTGACCAAAAAAAAAATCCAGCCTTGTTGACAATAAGAGACTTTCAAAAACATTATGTTTTTATTCGCCTGAATTAGAGGACAGTGGTCACTAGGTCACAGTGAATTTGCCAATTAAGACATGTTCCTGGATCAACATATTTTGTTGACCCTGGAACAACATTCCTATCTGAAAATGTAATCCTAACCCTACCCCTAAACCTAACCCTACCCACAAATTATTCCTAAAATCAGAGGGAAATGATGGATGAATAACACTGATGTAGAAGCACCTCGACCCGGTTGTAAATAAATAAGCCTAAACTTGCCATAACCTGTGAACTTAAAAGTCCCAAATCTGATTGGTTGATTGGAATGTTGTTCCTAAGAAACCATATTTGGTGAAACCATGTTCACCCGTGGTCACTATCTGGAACAGCATGTTTTATAATCCTTATTATAGTCTTAATAAGTATCTGTAAATAGCTGCAATTGTCCCGCCACAGCAGGGTGCAGTGGTAGCCCAAATAACAAGCACATCATAAACCAGTAACACTCATTTCTCATTCACAATAGAGCATATTAATGTAGCACAAAAAATAACAGGGTCATTATAAAAAGGATAGATTTATTTAGAATTAGTCACATCATTTGCAAAGATAGCTCCTTTGACAATGAATCATCATTTGAAAGGCATAAATCAATTTATACATGTTTTATACTACACAAACACAACACTGACATCGAGTAAAGGAAATAAGGTACATTCAAGGTGTACAAAAAGACCAATGACTAAGTTCAGGATTCTCGGTTTCAGGTTTGGATCTACATTGTTTGATTTGCGATTCTTTTCTGACACAGTTTCAGACCAAATGAGGTTTTATCTACAGCAAAATAAACAGGTCATTCAGCAGTTCAAGCAATCAGTTCATTTGGGTATAGAAAGCCTGGTGCATGTCAATGATGTTTTAGGTTATTTGTGCATGTAGATATTTGTACCGATGTAGGGAGAATGAGCTTGGTTCAACTAGTTTTACAGAAGTGTGATTAATACTTGTTCCAGAATATAGACATTTGCATTGGGTCCGTTTAAAACTATGCCTGACTGAACCCGAAACAGCTGAGATGAACAAAAAAAACCCCCTATGCATTCACAGGAAATGCCCACTGTTTTTTGTTGTTTGATTGCATCTTGCTATAGAAAACCTTAAAGCAATAGTTCACCCAAAATGAAAATGTTATTAATTTCTCGTTTTACGATCTTTATGAACTTTTTGAAGCGTCAAAGTGGTAGTTGCGTAACTGTCAATGGAGGGACAGAAATCTCTCAGTTCATTTGTGAAGATGAACGAAAGTCTTACAGGTTTGGAACGACATTTTTCCTTTTTTGGGGTGAACTATCCCTTTAAATTCAGTCAACAGAAACATTCTTTGGAGACAGAACAGTTTGGAAATATAATCAGCAGTTTAAATTACAGCTCAAATGGACTCTGCTACATATAAAGTGCTTCGTTTTTATTTCCCTTGCCATCAGGGCGTTGATGTTTAAGCAGTTTTGGCTTATTCCTTTTGCCAGACCGAGATTCAGATTAAAGAATACCCAAACATTATGAGCCCTCCAGTCCCGTACTGACTTGCGGAGGTTTGCGTTCGACAAATCAGAAAGGAGATGGAGAGCGAGAGAAATGGCACTTGATGACGTCACCTCACACCTGACATGGGCTTGACGATATTCATGGTACGACTCGGACGGGGAGAAGGAGGACAAGGGAAAGTTGCATTTAACGTCTCTCGCATCCGAGCCATCTGACAGTTTGAAAATGGATTTCTTGGTTTTCCTAGCCCTTTCTCTGGGATGGAGCCAAGGACGTGTCCTGCTGTGCTTGTCCAGTGAAGGCGGACCAACCTGGTCATGTTTCTAACTCTGCCCCGGCCAATGGAATGACAAACGTGGTGATGTCATCACCCGAGCCAAGTCTTTCATTGGGCAGCCGCCAACCTCGCTCCTTCAGGACTCCGCGCGACCGCATCAGGAGGTCTTGTGCTGCTAGAGTGTACCTTTAAAAGCATAAAATGACAAACATGACATCATCATTTGAACAGTAAAGGAAATTAAAAATGACCATAGAGGGCCTTAGTCATGACAAACTGTATACTGACATCTGCTGGTGTAACTACTACAACACACCTGAGCATCAGCAAATCAGAATATTAGAATGATTTCTGAGGGATCATGTGACACCGAGTAATGATGCGGAAAATTCAGCTTTACATCATAGGAATAAATTACAAATAAAGCTAGAAAACAGGAAATCAAGGATTTGGAGAATCGTGACACCCCTATTAAGGATGAACTGAAGTGATCTCCACAGGAGCTCTACCTGTGATCAGGTCAGTTATGATGTAGAGCAAACGCTCACCTCATGGGATCATTGGGCTCACGGCCAGACAGGAAAGTTGACACTGCCTCCGCAACATCTTTATCAGTTGTAACGTCCCATAGTCCATCAGTACCCATGACCAGGACATCATTAGGCCCATGTTTGTGCTCAGAGATGTTGTATACCTTGACCTAGATGAGAGCATAATTTTATTCTATTTTCATGCAGTTATGATTCATAATATGCCGTATTATTCAAATGTACAAAACCTTTCTTGGAGGTTGTACTGGCCACTTTAAAGGGATAGTTCACTTTGAAATTAATTTTTGGTATGTTTTAGCTTACCTCAAGGGCATCCAAAAAAAACGAAAAAAACAAAACAAAAAAAACAAAAAACGATATAAATATATAAATACTGTTCGTTTTCTCACACAAACCGCTTGTTTCGTGTCTTAGGCCATCAATACTTACGTACATTTATGAGTCATTAAATCATGTTTAATTTGGACTTCTCTGTGCATTCTCTTTTAGGTGGACCCCATATACCTGCATTATATGACTGACAGACAACAACGGTTTGCCCTAAAAATATCAAAATTGAAACTACTGCGGAAACAAAAACACCTACATCTTGGATGCCCTTGAGGTAAGCTAAAACATCAAAAATTAATTTCAAAGTGAACTATCCCTTTAAATCGAGATGAATTAAAGACTTTGCAAATATTTTCACATAAATACTCATTTATATACTCACTTCTGGGCAACAGGATAGGAAGGGTTTGATATGAATGTTGGAGTTGTAGACTTTCAATTCGTGATCCCCTAAACCACGCGTTACTCCAATAGTAGCCATGACTCGAGCCTACGAGCACACACACAGTTGGGTTTTCATGTTTTATGGGGCCATTTCATAGACATAATGATTTTATACTATACAAACTGTATATGTAATCCCCTAACCCTAAACCTACCCATTACAGAAAACTTTGCACTTTTAGAGTTTCAAAAACAAATATTCTGTATGATTTATAAGCAGTTTTCCCTCAGAAAATGTCTGGTATTGCCTTCCTTGTGGGTACATTTTGTCCCCATAATGTAGGATATACCTGAACCAAAAACACACACACATTTATGTGCCATCACAGCAAAAGGGTTATTTTATTATATGCATACAAACCTTATCAAACGAGACATTATTCTTCCCTACTGCTGGCAGAACATTATTGCAATTCCCATTTGCAACACCTCACTACTCCTTCTTGTAATAAATAGCTGTAAACACTGTGTGGAAAAAGCTTCAGACACCTTCAATAGATTATATGTTAAATCTGTAACAAATGTTACTGTTACGCAGCTTAAAATAAAATCCATTTACAGAACCTATTCAAGTTAAATAAAAGATAAATAGAAAAGAAGCAGAATTATCCGCTTACCTTTTTCCCCTCCCCATAAATCAACGGGAACTTGAGATCATCTTCTACAATTGTCTTATATGCCCTAAAATAATAACAGGTAATGGTTATGAATACAATAATGTAAAAGACTATATATATATATATATATATATATATATGAAGAGTTCAGATGCAAAAGCCTCTAAGTGCCATTTGAAATTTTCTTCTAAAATTATCATTTTTATCAAGCTTGTATATTTAAGTTCAGTAATTTCACTTAAATGGCAATGGAGATTACCTATTAATTGTCATTTAAGTGAAATTACTGAACTTAAATATACAAGTTTGATAAAAATGGTCATTTTAGAAGAAAATTTCAAATGGAATTTAGAGGCTTTTGCATCTGAACTCTTCATATATATATATATATATATATATATATATCAAAATAAATAAATAAATGATATATATATATATAAATAAATAAATTATATATATATGAAGAGTTCAGATGCAAAAGCCTCTAAATGCCATTTGAAATTTTCTTCTAAAATGACCGTTTTTATCAAGCTTGTATATTTAAGTTCAGTAATTTCACTTAAATGACAATTAATAGGTAATCTTCATTGCCATTTAAGTGAAATTACTGAACTTAAATATACAAGCTTGATAAAAATGATCATTTTAGAAGAAAATTTCAAATGGCACTTAGAGGCTTTTGCATCTGAACTCTTCATATATATATATATATATATATATATATATTGTATCAATAAAATATTGTATCTATATATATATATATATATATATAAATATATATATTGTATCAAAATATAATTTGGTATAATAGCTGGTATAATTCATCCTGTTATGTGTGGCTCATAATTACCAGCCAGTCATTGTGTGGTCTCTGTAGAGCATTTTCTTGCCGAGTTCCTTGTGTTGGATGCGTCTGGGGAATTCAATATGTGTAAACTCGTTCCCAAGCAGCTCCGGTTTGAGGAAGCCCTAGACAAAAGAGACACAGACATGATGTAAGTGTTATAGAACTGATGATCTAAAATAGTAATGGAGCAGTCATACAGGATAATGAATGAACAGGATTTACAATGGGAATTCCAATGGGACAATAACACAGGTGACTCACAAGGTACTGTAGGCGTTGTCTTTCACTTTCCGGTGTGAATTCATTGGACATTGGGATGACCTTATTGTTGTGGACAATTATGGCTCTGTGGGGGAACAATATTATTTCAGTCGATTGTATCATGTATTATACAACCAACAGAAACACTGAATGGTAAATAGCAGGAAATAAATGTATGCAGTGATTTAGATATTTCTCATTTATTGCTAAATCCCCAAGATGATCATGATGGGTAACTGTCACAGAAATTGAGTCATTTGGAAAATGCAAGGTAACATCTTTGCAAAATTAACACGGATATCACTGTTTCTCCCTAGAGACAAATTTATGTAATCTTTTCATTTCAAGCAATAACAATTTCCTCCAACTTTCATTATAAAAATCAGTTTACTGTGTGGCAAATATAATACAATGGCCTTTTACAATGACATTACACTCACTAAACCCTTATGAAATGAAAGTTCACAGCTTTAAAGTCAATGCATCTTGTCAAGATTAGGGTCGATGTTTACAATCATCATGGGGTTTGACCTAAAAATATCAAAACTGAAAATACTGCGGAAACAAAGACACCTACATCTTGGATGCCCTTGAGGTAAACTAAAACATATCAAAAATTAATTTCAATGTGAACCTTCCCTTTAACCCCTAGGTGACATACATATAGCAATTGTTAGTCGCTTTGGATAAAAGCGTCAGCTAAATGAATACATGTAAATGTAAAACCGAATTATTTTGTAGAATTAACTTTCTGATTGTACATTTCCTTCTTTTATCTAAAGATAAAGACCATCTTCTGTAAGCCTGATCATACATGCACATTTAATCACTGTACGTTTTTTAAAGGCATCTTACCTGCTGTCTCCTGCGTTTGCTACATAGAGTTTCCCCATCAAGTGAATTGCCATCAAGGCACAACAGCCACCAGAGATACTGTAAGATTCTTTCTCCTTCTCGATCAGGTCGTCCTGTTGAGTGGCACAACACAGACTCACTCAATGCATTACATCAATGCAATGCATACATCTGCACAACATTCAGCAAAATCTGAATTCTATTTCTCTTATTCGTGCCAGTAAAACATGGATGATAGTTCTAACAACATGAATTCTGTCCTTTGTTAATTTCAGGAAAACTGCTTTTAGTCAATCTGCCTTCTCTATTAAAGCCTCAAAAGAATGGAATGACATCCCAACGTCTATTAGAGAATTAAATAGTTAAAATAGTTTTAAAACTTGGCTTTTTAGCATGCAGGCATGTCAACATTGATTTTTTGTGTGTGTGTTTGTTGTATTCTGTTAGGTTTTTATTATATTTGTTGTATTTACATTGTATTTTTAGTAGGGCTGTCAAAACGATTAATCGCATCCAAAATAAAAGTTTGTGTTTACATAATATATGTGGGTGCACTGTGTATAGTTATTTTGTATATATATATATATATATATATATATATATATATATATAAAAACACACATGCATGTATATTTAAGAAAAAAAATATTGTTTATATATAAAATATTTATATATATATATATATATATATATATATATATATATAATTTAAATTATATATAAATCTATATACAGAATATACATGAAAATATTTCTTAAATACATACAAGCATGTGAGTGTGTTTATATATCGAAAATAATTATACACAGTGCCCCCACATATATTATGTAAACACAAACTTTTATTTTGGATGCGATTAATCGCGATTAATCGTTTTGACAGCCCTAATTTTTAGGTTGCCAAATATACATCTGTCCTAGGACTGCAGATGAAAACTAGCCTTTTGGCAAACTCTGGCATATTTTGACTTGTCATGTTAATATGCACTGTCCTTGTAATAAATAATAAAGTTATTGTAATAAGTATATTGTAATAAGTAATAAAGTTCGTCTATCCTTTGTTGAAAAAAAAAATAACAACAAATAAATGAAATAATAAATTATCAATTTTACAATTAAATGTCACAATAAAACAATACATAATATGATTTTTTATTAATTTTTTTTTTAAAGAACGTACAATATACCATACTTTAAGGGGCGTGTCTTAGCGCGTTGTGCACCCGCTACATTATGGCCAGACATGCGTGCTTAAAACAGCATTATGAATAACGCGCAAAAACCTTAGACTAGGTTTTTACTAGTCAGTGGCGGAATTGTTTTCTTGAACTGCAAAATAGCACGAATGTTTGCGCCGAAACACGCCACCTTTTTGCGTCGACCCGCCCAGGGAGCGAAAGTTCAATTCCTAGTTTACCGACGTGCATCTGTGGAGGGAAAATCCCTCTTTGCACGGGTGCAAAATAGGAATGATACATACGTCAGTGTACAAAGTCATTTGCGCCGGGTGCAAGATAGGGCCCTATGTGATAAATGCTGGTCTATCTTATCTCTTACAGTTCTCACCATCTGTTTGAAGGCGGTCTCTATGATGCCCATGACCAGGCTCTCCACACTGATGTCCTTCTCCATGTGGAACCGCGGCTCATCCGGGGGCCCGTCCTGGTCCTCTCCATCTAGGCAGGCCCCTTTCTTCGCTTCAACCTGGAAGGGGCTCCCGTTCTTGGCCAGGCAGATAGGCGGAGGGCAGTTTTGATTTTCTAGAAGCTGGGCGACATCGCAAAGCCGATCACGGATGATCCGGTGGAGAATTTTGGACGCCATGAGAGCAGCACCAGAGCCAGCGTGTCCATCAAACACTCCCCAGAAGTGTATGGGAATGCCTGAGAACTCCTGAAGGAATGAGGAAGAGGAGAAGGTGAGTGATTTCTGCATCATTAGGGGCATGAATTAGAATTACAAAAACAATATATTTCCTCCTACACTGTATGTCATAGTTCAATCAGGTAGCTTCACCCCAAAACTTATGCAATTGGGTGAGCCACGTTGACCAGTCGAAACACAGAGATTTTTTATTTATAATATTCAATATATTATAACAAATATTGTTTAAAATAATGGCACTTTACAATAAGGTTTCATTTGTTAACATAAGTTAATGTATTAAAAACACAAACTAACAATGTGAACAATATTATTTTTCAGTTTATTAACCTTTGTTAATGTTAATAACAATATTCATGTATATGTTAGTTCACAGTGCAATTAATTCAAGTTAAAATACAAATATTGTACTAGTATTGTTCATGTAAACTAATGTAGTTAACTGAGACCTTTTTGTAAAGCAACCAAAATTATTTACAATTTGCAATATTTTATATAAATATGTCTGTATACTTTATTCTTATTTACTTTAATACAATTTACTATATATATATATATATATATATGTACTTTTAAAATTATTAGTTAAAATGATTTATTTTGTCAGAATAAATAAACAGCTGTTTAGTGTCAGCGTTAGTAAAGAAAGATGCTCTTTATTTGAATACTTTTAGTTTTTAATATAGATGCTCATAATGTTGCAGTACCAGCCTCTACCAGTAGGTTTAAACTGGATCATGCCAACTAGCTGAACCTTGACCTCTTAGTTCAAACAATTGGGGCAATGTTTTCAAATAGCCAAACTGTTTGCACATTTCGGGAACTCAAACTACCAGTGGCTTTCACATCATGCTGGAATAAGAGAGACTGTATTGTACATTGCAAAAAAAAAATCTATACGCTTCCCCTTTAATTATTGACTAGTGAAAAGTGGTTTTAAATCAATAATACTAGCAGGCTAATCGGATTTATGGGACATAGGTCATTTACACAATTTAGAAAAAGTTCTACAAAAACATCTGACTGTAGAATGCCTCATGGACCAATCAGAATCAAGTATTTCAGAGTCACATAATAACATGCAAAGCCTTTTTAAAACCACAAGGGGGCATCTCGACACTTTCTACAGCTTTCCTAGAAATACTCTCCAATCTCAATTTCCTGTCATTACCTGTTGACAAGATTACACCCGCTCAATCATGTCAGATCAGCCGGGAAAGCCTGTGGCAGCAGAAAATGTCTGTGGCTGGATCTCTGTTTCTAAAGAGCAAGAGATCCACGTCAAGTGAATATGTGTTCTTGTTATCTTTTTATCTGCCTGTTTGTCTGACTCTTGCAGACAGGCAACACAGCAGATGATAGGATGATGTAATTGATTTAGAAGAGTTGAGAGAGGGTATTAAGTGGGGGAGGGCAACGTCACGTGACTTAAGCAGAGGCGAAAGAGAGACAGAAGTCACTGTCCTGGTTAATAACCTCTCGTGAGTAAACACTGCTGGAGATTACCAGTCCATCTCTGATTGTTTGAAACCACCCCCGCAAAATAAATAAAATGAGAAAATAATTGTTTCTCGTAAACATCAATGAGATTAAATAGGGAGTAAATTGAGGTAAATAATGTCCTAGCAACCATTTAGCAACAACAAAACACAGGATAGAAATGCCCTGGAAAACACTAGCAACTCTACTGTAATGCTATGGCAACTATCCACAAATCCTTCCCTTAATCAAATTAACTTGAACTATATTTATTTAAGTATACATTAAAAATAAATTAGTATACTTTATGTAGTAAGTATACTAATATCAATGTACTAGTAGTCTACTTTTAAGTGTACTATTTCAAAACATCCTGGGACTAGGATTGGCTCATTTTTAGTGTATAAATGTATACTTTAAGTGTGATGCTATGCCTGAAATTGCATACTCTCTTGAGTAGGTCCTTATTTTGAATAACTAATTACTCTCTTTTTCAAAAAAAAAAATATGTTCTATATATTATGAGTCTGTGTATGTACCTACTCTTTCAAAAATACTGTGAATTCGGACATAATTATTTTGTCACATACTGTTTTTCGGCTGCTATGAAGTAGGGAAGTATGCAGCCTACGAGTAGTAAACTTTGAGTATACAACTACGTTTTTCATTTGTACTGCAACTATACTACAAATGAACTTATAGGTATACTGATAGTTTATACTTAAATCACATTTTTTAGTTTATGAAAGTATGAAAATAACATACTTAAAGTGCAAAAAAATAATATATAGAAAACTATAAGTATTATGTTCCTATTTAGGTATTCATTTTTATACTTGAAATATACTTTTAACTGTACCTTCACTCTTTCCTCACCAGCGTATTTAAAAAAAAAACGTTCTCATCGAGTGGATAATACTTAATTATAGGCTACTTTTAAGTATAATTACTTAAGTACAAGTATACTTCGAGTACAAGTATAGGCCAAATATGCCTAGACTTTTCTGTCAGTTTAAGTCAAGAGATGTACATACAGTATACTTTTGAGAAGTACATAAAGAGTAGACTGGAAGTATAATAATTGTTTTTTATACTTTATAATTCTACAGTTTAAAATAAGCATACTAATAGCACACTTGAATTAACTTTTTTTTGTAGGGGTTGGAAACCATATAGCAACATGCTAAAACATAGAAATGCCATTGCAACTACCCATTACACCCTTGCAAACATACAGCAACATGCAAAAAAAAAAAAAAAAAAAATATCGACACCCTGGCAACCAAACACATATTTTCCTAGAATTGTGGTGGTAAATTTGACATTTTCTCCAGAAAAATGTTAAACATAAATCTATTTCTGAATCTGTCAACAATACAGATCAACTATTATCTCACTTATTTCTATTTTTAATTTCTTCTATGCAGTTTTAGGAGAAACATGAGATACTTGAAAATAAGAATGGCGAAGAGAGAGGAATGTAACAAGGGATCAAGAGAGAAATATGTCAGTCTACACAATACCAAATCCTCCCTTGCAATACTGTCTTGCTCCCTTCTTACTGTCAATGCAATATTATCTAAGGAGACGTTTTAATCAATCAGACTTTAACAGCTTTCCAAAAAATGTGTCATTTTGAGGTAAGACGGACAGTACACAAGGGTCGACTGCAGATGAGGATCAGGGAGATCAGACTTAAGCCCGCATACAAACACAAACGCACACTTTGAAGGCCATAAGGTGAAAACATGTGACCACATCACATGATCAAAACTCTCACAGAAAAAAAAATAAGTTTCACTTCAACATGTTCACCAAGACAAAAAGGCCCTTTTGGAATGACACGCAAAAAAAGAGAATTTTAGAATGACACAACGGTCGGTCACTATCATGACACTTTATTCAACAACAACAGCAGGTCGTTCCGTGTGTAATACATCATTACACATGCACACTACTTTAGAGTTTCAGTTTTCAATCCGAGCAAGTGTTTACATATCCTGGTGAATGGATTAGAAAAGGCTTAAACCACCCCTTACAATCCCAATGAAATTTTAATCGCATTTGGCCAATTCATTACGACTGGCATCTATTCCGAATACGCTACTAGTCCGATTAAAATGACGGTCCATGTAAACGCAGCTACTACCAGCTTTAGTAAGCAGCTGCTCTATGTCTGACTTAGAAAAGAGTAGTGTGATTGTGGTTGAAAGTTATTTTACATTTTATCATGATGGCTGAATTACGGTATGCTTTGCCTGACATTGGCCTTTGACGGTGTGTATACAAGCCAGGTATCCGGTTAACACTGTTTTCAGCGGAATCTGAGGAAGACGGCAAAAAAGGCCGCACCTCTGTACAAGAGTTTGGCATTAGAATGTATCTTTCAGTATTCAAACGCAATTTTTTTTATCCAAACCAATAATGACACAAAATTGTTCGGCTGTGTCTTCATGATGTTGTGTCGTAGACCAACTTACCCCACCCTCCTCCAACATGGAGAGGCGCTGATGCTTGCTACTCATCCTCCTAACATGCATCAGCTCACAGGAAGCTTGGTCTTCATTCAGCATGCTCTTCCCAGCATTTATCACCCTGAGAGAGGGACAAAATCATTAGTGTCATTTATTTATTCTCCTAAATGTGTGTGTACAAGTAGGAGAACATCTATTTTACGGCTAAATATCATTTCTGGTATGATGGCAGTCTAACATGAAGAGAAACATAAGCCATTATTTCCCAAATCTGGATTATAAAAAGCCATACTCTTCCTAATCTGCTGAGAGCAGTAAGATGCTTCAGAGGCCACAGTCATGAGATCTGATGAGATATTTATATATATGTTAGGGGTTTCTTTTCAAAATATTCAATATTTCTTCTACAAATCCCTGCGCGCTAATAAAAAATGTATAATTATGTACATTTGTCTGTCAAATCATACATCATATACACAAACATACATACACACATATATATGCCCATTTTGAGAGAAAAAATGTTAGCAAAGATGCATTTCAACCAACCTACTTTATGCATACTTAAAATTGGGACGTTGGAGACGTACTTCAAAAGATTTTTAAGCAATATACTAGGGCTGCCAAAACGATTAATCGCGATTAATCGCATCCAAAATAAAAGTTTGTGTTTACATAATATATGTGGGGGCACTGTGTATAATTATTTTGTATATATATATAAAACACACATGCATGTATATTTAAGAAAAAAATATTATTTATATATAAAATATTTATATTTATATATAATATAAATTATATATAAATCTATATACAGAATATACATGAAAATATTTCTTAAATATATACAAGCATGTGTGTGTATTTATATATAATAATTATACACAGTGCACCCACATATATTATGTAAACACAAACTTTTATTTTGGATGCGATTAATCGCGATTAATCGTTTTGACAGCCCTACAATATACTCATAACAATAATCCAAGCATAATAGTACATCATTATGCTATACACTTTTTTTTCATTTAAAATCAGCTGACAAAGCCCCACTGTAGCTACTCACAAAAGAGGAAGTGTCTCATTGTAGCAGCTCAAGTTCCTTCTTCTGAAGGTACAATTTCTTTACTTCTGCCACATTAGGTTTCAACATAATGTGATTTCTTTAAATGAAAGTAACACACATTAATGGAAATTTTTGCTTTTCAAGAGAAGCACAACCATTGTGGATGCAAAAGAAAAAGAAAGCAGAACTAACTTAATTATCTGTGGAAAAAAAATACAGAGAAGAGCAATGAGCTGAAGTCACAAAACAACCCTTTATTAGCAAGGCTTACCACCACTAGTGTTATTCTCTCAGACCAAACAACTAGCAACAAGCAGCTAGCATTTCCTGTCTCAGGTGACTGGGTAACTGACAATGGTTTCCTTTCTCAGACCCTCTCATTTAATTTATCCTTCTGAAAACATTTTAGGGTCAGGTTTGGCTGATTAGCTAGACCAGAACTACGCCATTCTGTAGGGAAAAAAGCGTTTCAATTCATTGACTGTGTGTATAAAAATCAAATCAACATCAAATATTTCATTTATAAGCTGTTTTTCCAGTGGATATTTGATCATTTTAAGGAGCGATTAATCACACGGCATTTAAAAAAACTGATGCTGGATGATGTGTGCTAGATTATTAACTCTAAATGTGAAAAAAGTAAGTTTCACATTGTTAGTCTGAAAATCTGAGAAGAGTTTTATTAATGCAGTTTAAAGGGATACTCCACCTTTTTTTGGAAATAGCCTCATTTTACCACTCCCTCAGAGTTAAACAGTTGAGTTTTACCGTTTTTGAATCCATTCAGCCGATTTTCTGATATTTAGAAGAATATCAGTAACCAGACAGTTTCTGGTCTCATTGACTTCCATAGTAGGAAAAAAAAAATATACTATGGATGTCAATGAGACCAGAAAATGTCTGGTTACTAATATTCTTCTAAATATCAGAAAATCGGCTGAATGGATTCGAAAACGGTAAAACTCAATTGTTTAACTCAGAGGGAGTGGTAAAATGAGCCTGTTTCCAAAAAAAGGGGAGTATCCCTTTAAAGTTTAAAACATAGGCTATAGCATCAAATATCCTTCCTCAAGCAATAACCTTCTCTAAGAAAATATGAATATTTGCATTTAATAATACGTATAGCTGTATCTTAGCATTCCCGTGAGCTCAGAAGAGAGATGCAGTTTCAATACCATATAACTCGAAAAACCTGATGAGCAATTCTTCACCTCCACCCACTGCGCTTAATAATAGAGAATAAATGGGCACTTTTTATGGCACTGTTTATCTTGAATTGTGCCTCCTATCTTAGTTGTCAAGTAGATTAAGAAATATGAAAAGCAAAGAGTATCCTATTTGACTGATTAATATTGTTTGCACTGACCCATCCTTCAATATCCACACAGAAAATGTGCCATACAAACAGTTTAGGTCAAACTGAAATGACAATGAAAGTCAAGTGTATTTTTTTTTATCGTCTAGATTTTACCGTATAAATAAGGCAAAGTGCAGAGTCAGCAAGCTAATTAAAGCAGTCATTGAAACTGAAACATGACTAGTCATGAACAAGTCGAACTCACTAACAGACTTGCTGGTTGTTGGGCGACCACAAAAAGTGTCGAGTCAACCCATCCCTGCAGAGAACCAATAATTATAGTTCACTTGCACATACATGTATTGACAGGAATTCATCTATTGTGGCATGGGTGAATGCTGGATCTGCTTGACTTTGCCAGCTTGGCAGCACCAAGTTCATAGAAAGCCAATCTCCATGGGCCACAGTGGATGACTCAGTAATATTAGAGAATGAGTGTGTGTTGGGGGATCTGAAGAGTCTGTAGCCTGAGTCAATATGTCTTTGAGAGGCCAAGAGAGTTTTAAAGTCAACATGAAACAGAAGCTATGATCATCTTTTCTTTCTTGTTGTCATGTATATCCAAGTAAAATGGCGTCTTGTACAAGAAAAAAATGTAGGGCGGGACTTAATTTTGACCATGGGGAATTGATTGCTGTTTGCTATTGGTCGATCTTATGCGAGTGACAGGTTGCCCCGCCCTCACGCCAATAAACACATCAGAGAAGAGATGCAAGTGGGAGTTGAAGTTCTTCTGATTAAAGGATATGAGGGTACATGAATAATGATAATGATGTGGATGGATAAATTATGACACAATCTTTATTTTTGCAAGAACTGTGTAGATGTAGTCTGACCAACTTACTGGGAACCTTATTTTGACTATTTTGAATCTAAAGAATCGGTTGTTCCAGTTTATAAAACCTATTTGAATGATTCATTTATGAATCAAACTGATATGGCTCCATGATTCAAATGATCTGGTTAACATCTCACTGCAGGAAAAGATTATCAATGATGATTAACTTCAATTTTGGTGTATTTGGTCCATCTTCTTCAGCGCATATCACACACGACGTGTGGAACACCTCCATGATACTTGCATGGGCCTTTTGCATCCTCCTCACAGCTTGAAAGCTTTAGTCTTCAATTCAGGGACGTGCACAGGGGGGTTGCTCAGGTTGCCCGGGCAACTGCCCATATGCCCTTCTGCACTCAGGTTGCCCTTCCGAGGAAAAAAAAAATCCTACAGTGGATTCAGAATTTCATATAGAATGCGGCATCTTCTGCGGCCTAGATAAAAAATAAAAAAGTCTCAAAGCCTCATTCAATTCCATTCGGGCACCGAAAGTGAAAGTCAGTGTAAGGGAAGGGCAAACTGTTTACATGGCTGCAGCGCTGCACGCGACCATAGACAAGTTCGCGCAACCGGTGCGCAAATGACTTAAGGCGCCGCCTCCATCTCGTGTGTACCGCGCCAATTAATGTGTACAACATCCATGACAAAACGAAGCGAAACTATCCTTCTAGTCGCGAAAAGAGGAAGAAGAAGAAAAGAAAAACATGAGAGTGAATTGCGGGAACAACATCAGGTAAACTTGTGCTCTCCTTTCTAAGTTTGATTTCAGCAAATTTTAATGTTTTTCTGTCTTGCTAACCTAGCAGGCAGTGCATCTCTTGCATCACTTTGTGCCTGACAAGAGAGCAAAATACAAATTTATTAGCCTACGTTTGTTTTTGATAAACGACAACGGTGTTTGTTTACTGCAGCTCCGAAAACATAACCGCGTCGCGTGTCGTGCGTTCAAACGCGCGTCACAAAATGAAACTCGCATTTTTCAAGCAAAAATATGTGGAGACCAGAGTCACCAGACATACTTTACAATACATGCACGTGAATGATGGCACTCCCAATCAAAGTATACATTATAAAGACACTGATTATCTAGTCTCAGTGTAGTTAAAAACTCTAAACAACTGCACTATTTATGCAGAATGCAATGTTGACAATTTGACATTGATTGACTATTGATTTATAGGCTATATTGAATTTAAAATGTTGATTAGCTGGACATACTGACCAATATGGATGCACATCCCTCAGTAAATAATAACCATAAATCAAGAATTGCTTCAACATGCATTAAAAAAAAAAAAAAAATCATACTGATGCTGAAAATACCCGGACGTTAGAGAGAAACAAAGTTAATCCTAAAAGCCAAAGCTCAGATAATACTTTATTTTCTTCTTATTTATGTTTACGTTAATTCACTTGTTATCTTAACATTCTATAAAAAATACTCTATTCAATAAATATCGTTTGTTTGAACCTAATTCTTTTCTATATTGTTGTACTTATTCTTTGACTGTTTTGTTTAAAGGAGGTAGGATTGTATTGAAGCATTGAAGAGTCAGGTGTGACTGTGTGGCAATGGCAAATGGTTTACATAGCTCACAGCATCACAGATCAGGTAGAGGGCCCCTTAGCAGAATTTTGCTTAGGGCCCCAGGGGGAGGTCAAGATCGGCACTGGGTTTAGCAGTTGATTCTGTTCCCTACCTGAATTCCTGTTCCCTTTACGCAATCATACTACAAATCATGCGTAGTTGCCCGTAGCCTGCCATCAGAACTGAATAGGAGCAAGAAGCACAACTGAATGTACGGGAAGCCAAAAGGGAAGCCCTTTTTTCAGGCCAGAGCAACTGCCCCTCAAAATTCCTGTGCACGTCCCTGCTTCAATTACCTGTAATTGCATGGAAAACAGCAACTATAGCCTACAATCTTCTCTTTTTGTGTTTTTCTAGTAGCACATTTTACTCAATAAATCACGTTAGAAGTAAAATGGATTGTGAAGAGCGTTTCACGTTGACTTGTTGAAAATCGAGGATTATAAAAACTTGTACCTATTTGTTAGCCTGTGTATGAGTGCACGTGCTAAAGCTAACAGCTAAAAAGTATTTTTGTTTCCACACTTAAGAAAATTATGCTCAGTTTCAAATGCTGTCATCACGCGGCCCCAGACAAAGTTCTCCTCTTGTACTTTAGTTAATAATAGATGAAATAACCAGAGGCTAACTGGGCATATTTTAGTATCATCAAGGCCTGTTTTCTCTCTAACTCTTCTTCACACTGGGGCTGGGCACTCTCTATATGAGTCACATAAATATGGCAATTTATCCCAAATCACCTACCATTATCATCATTAATTTGAGGGCAAGACTCCAGCCTGCATCATCTCACTGGCTTTGATGTTGGGCCACTTATGCAAGTATGGTCTTGATCTTCACTCAAAAGATCACGCCTGGCGAAAGTTCTCATCCCTTTTTACCAATACATTTCTACGACTTTTCTATTTGCTTATAAATAATGAATTTTATGCTCCTGTTCCTAAAATCTATACACTGATAATGCAGTTGTATTTTTACCAGAAATGTTTTTACCAAAAAAGTCCTTTATCACACATTAATAACATCCTAGTTGTTCCAAACCTGTATGAATCTTTTTCTTCTGAAGATAATATATTTGAAGACCAAACAGTTGATGTTAGCCATTGACTTCCATTGCATTTTTCCCTCCATTCTATGGAAGTCAATGCCCACTGTGTGTTTGGTTACCCACAATCTTCAAAAATATCTACTTATAATGTTTTGGGTGAACTATCCCTTTAAATATACCATCATTCACACATGACTTGAATGCATTAATATGATGCCCTAATGCATCACTGGAGCTCAGGACAATGTTCCCAGGTGTCTCCCATGACAGCAGCCCCAAAGCTGAGCATTAACTAGAGAAATTCCTTTATGTTCTTATACATTTCAATGACTCTTTTAGGCCTGGTGCAGCTTTTTAAAGCTGTATGTTGTCTCAGATGCACTGGTAGCGAGAATACACTATCCTGTGGTAAAAAGTACTCACTGTACTGTGGTAAAGATGCATTCAATGACTACTCCATTAGTAAAGCTATACGTGTATAACCTGAAATATTCAGCCTTTTTATATTCAGATGCAAGATTCATTCATGTGAACTGTAAGCTGCGTCATCATCAGTGCAGTTCCAACACATTTCAGTGAAAACATTCCAACATTCCAGCTGACTCGCTTAGAGGAGGATGAGGATGATGATGATGATGAGCCATTGCCCTTGGTTAGGTGTGACATATAACCTTCCTCAGTAATGACGTCACTTAAACCGTACCATAAACCAACAATTCATAGTATGCGCATCTTAGACATACAAAAACACGACTCACTCCGCGTATCCCGTTCGCCAAGGCAGCCTGCTGTCTCTACTGAGCGTGATGACCGGTCTGGACGCGTGTTCGGTGGAGTACTGCAGCAGCTCCGGGGTCATGTCCAGAAACTCGGGGCGGCTGTAGGGGAAGCGCGGCGGGAGCCCGTCCGAGCCGTTCTGCGCGGATCCGTGCGGATGGCTGTGCGGGATAATTCCCCCCATCAGGGAGGACATGGCATTTTTAACTTTGCTTATCATCGCAATGAAATATGTGACATCAGCGGCGGCGCGCGAGGAACGGCGATCTTAACGATGTAATAACGCTACACGATCCAAGCGGTAAAAACGAAGTAGTTCAGTCGCGATGCAGGAAGCAGCGATTGACCCCATGTGACGATTTGACAGAGAATGTTTTCCTCGTCGAAAAAAAGAATCCTCTCCCTGCAGAGTGTGTATCATCACCGAGAGGCTTATATCCGCCTATGGCACGGAAGATGTAAGCGCTGCCTACACTATAGCACTCTCAGCCGGCAGCCTGTGAATGTACAGTTACTACAGTACACATACCGTCCGAATTATACAATGACTACCGAGGGGCCAACTATAAAGGAATTTGGTCTTAAAATTAAAAAAAATTATAATAATAAATTTAACAGATACATTTTAAACCCTATACCGTGTCATCTAGCTATATCAATGTTAATTTTTATCAATTAATTAATGTATTCAACTAACTTATTAGAGCACTGTCATTTTTGCTACAACTTACCATGTCAATAAAACATAAAAGTACCTATAGTTGACACAGCATGCTGATTTATTAAATGTAAAATATGTCAAATGTAATGTAAACTTGTAAAACCCAAATAGAGGCAAATACCAGGCTGATAGAGGACTAAAACACATTATTAATACATAATAAAAATAATTAATAAAAATATAAAAATAAAATAAAAATAATTAGTAATAATAGGACAAATAATAATATGAATATACTAATATTAATGAAAATAAATATTGTTGAACAGGTTAATATTTTTAAGTGTTTTAACATTTTTAAAAACATTTTCAACATTTTTACACTTATGTATACACACACACACACACACACACATATATATATATATATATATATATATATATATATATATATATATAGGCTACACACACACTGTATACTGTATGTATGCTGTATGTATGAGTAATATCAACTTTTTTATTTTTGAGTAATATTAACTTTTTCAGTTCCTTTAAACCTTTGTAAAAAATATTCCATACAACCACCGGTACATGACATTATTGTCAATGAGTACAGCAATAACATTACAGCGAATTTTAAACGTTTTTAGCATAAACAATATTGCATATATAAACTCATGTTAACAAACATTTGATGTTCAGAGTTTTAGAATGTTCAGATTTTATGAAGTTAATAAAGTTAACCATTACTGTGATATGATTTACTAAGCCACTGAATTATTTTTAGAGTGTACAACACCCTAGCATCATGGGGGCAAGCACTCACATTTTCTTCGGAAAATGTAAAAAATCTATTGTTACGATAACTATTTTTTTTTACATTAATCTATTCATTTTATCTACAGTATATAATGTTATTTATAAGAGTGTGCCTGCTATTGTTCAGGATGTTGCTTTATCTCCATCCCTTCTCTCTCAGCTTCTCTTAGCACTCACAATGAAGCAGGTACTTGAAAACAATAATCTTTGAGTGATATCAGCAGTATTATCATTGCAATGATTGCCCACAAGAGTAATTAACATTTAGTTGCCTAGCAGACATCTTAATGTGGAGAGCAGCTCTTCCACCTCTTCACAGTCAGAACACATTATCTTTATGTTAATTCATCTCATTCGTTTGGGGCCAGTATGCAAAATGATCAAATTATGTGAACATCCAAAGAATATTTCATCTAAATAAGTAAACAAACAAACCTATACGTGAATTAATGAATTAATAAATACAAAATAATCTGCCATGTTTGCTCATGGACAGTAAATTCTGGACCACCATTTTTAAAGCCAATAATTAATCTCTGAATAATTTAAATTTCAGTTTGTTCATCATACAGAGCTAACATTACAAAACTTTATAAGACTTTTTTAATTTTCTAATTTTCTTTTTTTTTTAAATAAGACTTTTTTTTAATTTTCACTAAAAGATTGTTTCTCGCTTGTTTGATTTTTTTAGTTAATTCAATTACAAAAAATTTGAGCAAACACTTTACAATAAGGTTGAATTTGCTTAAGCATACAAATCAGCATATTAGAATGATTTCTGGAGGATCATGTGACACTGGAAGAATAATGCTGAAAATTCAGCTTTGCATCACAGAAATAAATTATTTTTAAAAGCATTTTCAAACAGAAAAACATTATTTTAAATTGTAATAACATTTCACATTATAACTGTTTTTGTTGTTGGTAGTTTTTTATCAAATAAATGAAGGATTGATGAACATAAGAGACTTCTTTAAAAAACATTAAAACTTTTGACCTGTAATGTTGGCTAATGCTGAGAATAAATTGTATTATAACTACAACAACTACTTTTTCCAAATGAACTTATCACAGTATACTGTAAAAATATACACTATATGATCAATAAGTTGAAAACATATGTTTTCACATTGCTTTCACCAAAATAGGTTAAGCCATTTTCAACTTTTATAAGTTAATGAAGATTCAACACATTTTCTTTTGGTTGTCAGTTAATGTAATTTAAGTTGAATTGACTTAAACATCCAAGTTGATTGTACTTAATTTTTTTTTACAATTTTTTTTAACATTTACACTGAAATGGTAGATTTTAAAAACAAAATTCAAAAATTGAAACATTTTCCACTATAAAAACAAAAGAAAACGGTAGATAAAACATTTCACTCACTCATGAATCACTAAAGTGTTCCAGAACTCTCTCATTCTAAGCTAAAGACTGACATCTACTGGCTCTCACATGAAATTGCAAGCATTTGCCCAAACAACAACACCAATACAGAATTTGACTATAAACCTTGCTACAATTTCTGCGTCATTGTTCTGAAAATCATACATTATTTTCCATCATGCTAAAACTTTAAATATGGATATTTTCGGAAAACGTTGATTTTCCACTGGAAATGCAAAGTATGGATCAACCATTGCTGACGATAACAGGTTATATTGATATTTGAATTTGGATGCTTTTGTTCGAGCCATCTTATTTTGATGCAATAGCTGCACCCTAGACTGGAGTACACTTTAGTCTTCCTGGATGTGAGTTTTTTTATTATTATTATTATTATTTATTTTTACACAAAATCAGGGTTTTTGCTAAAAGTCACTTTCTAAGAAAAGGGTGAATTGTGAACAAAATTAGTGAAAGCAAGGTGGTCGTGCATATGTTTCAGAAACATGTCTTCTACCACATCTTAGGAGGTCAAACTAAATATTTTATGAACTCCATCCATCTATTTTCCACCCCCCCTTTCCTATGAAGGGTCCTAACTGTCCTAAGTGCTGGAGTCTATCCCATCTCGGCCCAAAGGTGGGAAAACATCTGGATGGACGCAATTAAATTTAAGATTTATATATTTGAATTACAAATAAAATTTCCATCAATTACACTATTTTGACATTAACAAACTATTAAGCTTAAAGTGTTGCATATTTATCAGTCATGCATAAATGAAAACGATAATAAACAGGTAAGATTTCTACAGTCACAAATCATTGTTAACTTTGCATCTATTTGATTTAATCTAAAAAAAATTTATTTTTTAAAATTGCTTAGAGCAATCAGCATGAATCTGTTCCTTTTATTCAGTTAAAGTATGAACATGGTTTAATTATGGATGTGGAACGAGTAATATTCATTAGTTAAAATGCATAGATTTATTGATGATAAATAAACCTGGTTATTTTGTATTGAAAATACATTCAGTTTATTAGTACCATTACAGAAATCTTACCTGTTTTATTTATGACTGAAATATGCATCACATTAAGTTTATTAGTTTGTTTATAATAAAACTGTAATCCAAATGGATGGAAGTTTTATATGCAATTTAAATACACAAATCTTAAATTTCCGTCTAAATATGTTTTGACTAAATTAACTTTAAATGCATTTTGTATGTTTATATAATATTTTCATTTTATTTAGTTTGGGATATGTATAAATAATTTCAAACTCCGGGTTGTGTGATTGCAAAAAAAAATAATAATAATAATAAAAATATATATATATATATATATATATATATATATATATATATATATATATATATATATATATATATATATATATAATTTTATATATATATATATATATGAAGAGTTCAGATGCAAAAGCCTCTAAGTGCCGTTTGAAATTTTCTTCTAAAATGACCATTTTTATCAAGCTTGTATATTTAAGTTCAGTATTTTCACTTAAATGGCAATGAAGATTACCTATTAATTGTCATTTAAGTGAAATTACTGAACTTAAATATACAAGCTTGATAAAAATGATCATATTAGAAGAAAATTTCAAATGGCATTTAGAGGTTTTTGCATCTGAACTCTTCATATATATATATATATATATATATATATTCTACAATAAAACAAAGTAAATGTAAAACTACTTTTCTACATATTTGATGTTCAATACGAGTTTATCAAACGTATCAAATCATTTTCAAAAATGTAGGCCTAAATATATGAACTCTTATTTTCTATTTATTTTATATAAAGTTTATGGCATGCCTGTTCTCATTTCATTTAATTTACAATATGTATTACAATTTCAGGGTTGTGTGATAACAAAATAAAAATATTTATTTTCTACAATAAACAAAAAATCAATTTAAAACGATCTACTTTCTTTCTATAAATATTTTGTTCAATAAGAGTTTATCAAATGTATCAAATAATACTCCAGAAATTAGAAAGTATTTTGGGTTTTAAGTAGTCTATATTAACTCTTATTTGAATATTTGAATAAAATAAAATACAAATATTGATTTTCTACTATAAACTAAAGTAAATGTATCAAATTTTCTTGCTATATATATTTTATGTTGAATAAGACTTTATTAAACGTATCAAATAGTTCTCGGAAAAATGACGTGTTGAAGGTTAGAGTTATATAAAATGACACCTTGGCCTTAAATCTTGTATTTCCACACACTCAAATACACTACTGTGTCCCAGTCAGCCTTCCACTCACAGTCACTGAATTGCTTCATGCCCTTGCAGTGATGGACCGCTCGGCCCTGAATCGAAGGAATCTCAGAAACACTCTCTCTCAGAGGTTTGAGTTTCACCCTTAAGCGAATGACTAAATGAGATATGCACCAAAAGTGCTATCTCCAAATAAGGACAAATGTGAGCAGTCCTTATCCTCAGCATAACGCAGATGTGAGCCACTTGTCACTTAGTTCTCATGCGCCCGTTAGAATTCAGAATTTGTGCAAATGACCCAAGGGCATGCCATTACATCAGCTGTTATTTCACAATCATGTCATGTATTGCAACCTGGATACAGCGGCGTCCTGCCTCAATTTTGTTTTGATGCACTGCCATCAATTCTTTGGGAATATTACCCCACCAGCGAAGATGAAGCACCTTCAGAGCAAAGGTTATATAACGCAGTCCCACAGACACACATCCATCATGATAATGAGGACAGATTACTCCAGAATTCAGCTCCTCCATGTGCTACAACACCACAGCTGAGGACAGGAATATTGTGTGTTTGTGTTACTGGTCTTGGATCGGTTTTGCTTGTTAATTGCATATGGCACATATAGCACATAAAAATAAACAGCTGTTCATCTGAGCATAAGAGCTGCAAATGTTGGTGGTTTTCTAAATCACATCATCTCTTACATGGCTAATATGTTCATTATTTATTTGGGTGAATCAAGAAAACTGTCAAGAACAAGAAAATGTGAAAAGAGATTTGTTTATGTTAGGACCATATATTTTTTAACATTATGATAGTATATAACACATTCCTCCTTATACCCCCCCCCCCCCCCCATTCTCACTACTGTAATACAAACAAACAAACAAACAAACATATTCAATTCCATCCACCCATAATATTAACCAAATGAATTACTTAAAAGTTAACCATTTAAAATGATTAATTTACACATTTTTCTAAACAAAAATATCGGAATAACACCTGATGTTAACAAGCAGAATCACTGAAGGAGAAAACCGTCATTTTTAAGTCACCATTATGGAGATCAGTGTGTGTTTTAGTTGGGCTCTTGACCCTTAAATCATTAACTTTATACATGTTGTTTAGTTTGGCTGTTATACGTGAATTATAACCGCCAGATGAACAAATAGAAAAAGTGATTTGATGGTGTTGGTATGTTTTGGCATTATCATTAATTCACAATCATTTGACCTGAATCACTGAACTCTATTTGTTTTTCCGAGATTTTAAAAACTAATGTGTTTTCCGATATTTTTGTTTAAAAAAGTGTAAATTCTACTCATAACTCATAAATTCTACTCAACTCTAATTTGTTAAAGAACTGTAATGCGGTTCAAACTTGCCTGAAACTACTTTAGCCGTGCGTTTCCCTGAAAATAATTGCACACCTTTAGAACGTTCTCAACCAATCAGAATTAAGCATTCAACAACCCTGTAGTATAAGTTTAATTAATAATATTGATTGTAATCCGTTGCCTCAATGTTATTTATTAGATTGAACATATTCTGTCGTATTCAGTTTTACAGTGTAATGCAAAAAATGTCTGTTATGTGATACACAAATATATATCATTTTAGTTAATTAATTGATTGTGAAGTATTTCAGCTTTATGGTATTATTGCTAATTTTTGCACCTCTAGATAATAATAAAAAATCTGTTGTATTCCAATAAGGAATCATAAAGGAAATAGCAAATAGACTAATGACAATGTGTTGTCATGAAAATAATGTCAAAAATCTTCATGGTCATAAACAGGCTTCATTTCTTTTATGCAGAATAAATAGGTTGTCTTTTCATTTTCATGTTTTTGTGAGAATAACCTATTTGATACTGACTTCATGTTGCATTTGGGTCATTAGATGACCTGATAAATTGATTTATTTATCTGTTTTTAAAACTGTATTTTTGTAAAAGTTGTTAAAATGGACAAACCGTACAAAAGGCAACAACAACAGCAAAAAGCATTGATCGGTTTGTGCTGGGCACGAGCCATCAGCGGGAGGGTTTTGTTTATGATGCTGGTAGAGTGTATATGGTCATTAAAGGTGAACACTAATGTACTGTGCATCATCCCTGAGCCAAAGCAATCACTGACCTCATTGATTATTCTTCCCATCTGCTTCTTATGGAAGTGGGTAGCCAGAGCAATCTGATGAAGTCATAATAGTACTGGAATTATATGCAACCATTTTATGAGTGAGACCTAATAGAGAATAACAGTAGGCCATATTCTGAGCAAAAACATGCACATTTCAACAATCACGTATTTAATCAACAGATTAATTAAATGATTAGTGATCAAAGTTCTGCAATTTGGGGTTCATAGATGTGTTTTGATCTGTATTACACATTGATTCCAAGAACAAACTTAACTTCTTTCCATGTTCAACATCTCAAATCAAGTTGCATCAGCAAACAAATTATGCTAGAGTATTTAAAAATGAATATGCTTGTTTTTATTTGACATTTTTCAATGATAATATTTCGTTTGAGTTAGATAAAATTGTAGCTATAATAGCAAACATATGTTATATATTAAATATTTAAAATTACTGTTAGTGTTTTGAATGTTAAAAAAATTAAAATTAATATTAAAATATGTTAATATTAAATATTTATCATAAGTATTATTATGAAAATATATGCCTCTAAGCAAATGTATGGAAGCACATTTCCACCACATAAGGGAAAAACGCTAATTAATAAATATGACATAAAATTAAATTTTATACATTAAAGTCAAAATTATGAATTAAAAAGTCATAATCATTAAAAAATGTGGAAATTGTTACATAAAAGTAATAATTATACATACAAAGTCATAATTGTGATAGGCCTATAAAAGTAAAAATGATGCCTTTTCATATCTCATGTTATGTCTTAGTAGGCCTATGTCATAATTTCGACTTGTTAAGCTCATAATTATGACTTAGTATGTCAAAATTACGACTTTTCATCTAAAAAATTCGACATCTTTAAGAAATATATTATTTTTAATCATAATTGATTTTAAATGATGAAAAGAGACGCCTGTAAACAAATGTATGGAAGCCCATTTCCACCACATAATAGGAAACGAAGTCATGATGACATAAAAAGTCAACATTCATGCCCTCATTCAGTCAAAATTATGACTTAAAAAGTCGTAATTATAAATAAAATGCCGAAATTCTGACATAAAAGTGTAACATGTGGCGGAAATGGACTTCCATACACATGTCAATGGGTCTTATATTTTGTAATCCAAATTCATTTATCACGTGTGACGAGTCAGTAGCCACCAGGGGGCGCCATCTCTCCACAGCGCCGGGCGCGCGCAGAATGATCTCCCATGGGTTCCTCCGGATGCTTGAAGTGCTGAACACTTGAGAGGCGAGTCGAGCATCTCACCATCCCTCTCCACACAACACAGCGAGCAGCCATCCTGAACACATGACTGCAGCAGCCCAAAGCCCTCACTTCACAACCACGCGAGACGCCTAGAATGGATATTTGAACCCTTCATTATAACAACTGCAACTAAAGATCTCATCACCCATGCTTATTCAGATCCGTTCCAGCGCGCAAAGTTCAGACGCATCTGAAGGAACTTTGGAGAGTGGGAGTTTGAAGGACTCATTTGAGACTTTCTGAACTGGTGCAGGAATCGTTTTAATTTGATTTGCGCTCTTGTTTGAATCTGTAGGTGATGCTTTTCTCGGGATCGTTTTTGCGCAAAGGGAAATTATCAGTCTTTGGCACTGCTGGGGTTTTACTTCTGACAATGAAAAGCAAATGAGACCGTTATTATCCCTTCACTTTTATTGACGGCTCAACGACAGGTAAGTCCTAAATTATTTTATATTGGAAATTAGCTTTGAAATAAGAACAAAAATGCGCTGAGTTAGCCTACTGACTGGGCATAAAGGATGTTGGAAATGGTATGAGATTTTATAATAATTGTTATTTATTTTTAATATAGGCTATTGTTATCATTTTAGTTCCAAATTAAACAAATAATAAACACACACACACAACCCCCCCCCCTCTCTATAGGCTACACACACACACACACACACACACACACATATATATATATATATATATATATATATATATATATATATATATATATAACATAATTGACAGCTATTCTACCTATTCCTGATTTAAAGTGTAGATTTACTATTTTCATAACTGTGTGGAATTTTGATTAATAAATGATATAGAGCTGTTGATTTGAAGAGGTTAATGGTAGTGAGTATACCAGAGCTGCTGATGATATGATGTTGATGGATTGGGTAGTTAATAATAGAGAGATGCTGATGGTGACCACTAAAGTTGGATATATGTTGTAACGTCCAGGCGACCGATGCTAAATCCTCTGTGCTGGTGGGTCTGAAAGTTAAATCGGCTGGTTTGGATCGGAATCATTGCTGAGTCTTGTTGGGGTTGCAGATCAATGTCACATTACCCATAATTACTGAACAAGTATTATTATAGTCAGTCAGCATCTGTGCTGCAGGCCACAGTACAGGTGCACCTCTGCAAATAAATTCAATGACTGTGTTGAAAATCTTCAAAATGCTGCCTTTGTCATTATCAGGCGGTAGGAAATAATCCATGTTGGAACCGGCTGATGTTCCCATTAAAAAGCAATCCAATCAATCTCCTGACACATTTTTGGTCGCACTTTATGTGCACTTTCAATGTAGGCTACTTAGTGTACTTACCCATACGTGTGGTAGCCTACTGTAACTGCTTGGGGTATGGGTTTTCCCCAGAATTATGTCACACTTTACCGAAGTAAAATGCTTTTGGAACATTCCGAAGGGCTCATCCCTGTGCCCTAAAAGTGAGAGCTTCGAAGGGAAGAAGGGTGTATAGTATAGGGGACCAAAAAAAAAACCCTTCCTTTGAACGCACTTCTGCGTCATCTTGGAGGCGCAGTGGTTGCACAATAGTGGACGCTGCTTGCCTGCTCAAAGAATCATGGGAGAGAAGTGTCCATCAGTAGTTCCCTTCGAAATCCTTCATTCTGAAGGCTCCCATTGAAGAGGCCGGTTTTGAGCACTTCAATATGCTGGTCATGATTGTTCTCACTCCGAAGTGCCCTTAAGAATTTATCTCAATTGAAACACAGCAATTTTAACATCATATTCACTGAAATTGCTCCATCTAGTGGTATTTAAAGTCATTATTATACATGTGTGTGTGTGTGTGTGTGTGTGTGTGTGTGTGTGTGTGTGTGTGTGTGTGTGTGTGTGTCTACTTCACTAACAACGATTCCATAAGTTTGTGTGTGGACTTCATTGGTTGGTTCAAGAATAAAAATGGCATCTAACGGAATGGTTGAAAGTAAATTAATTTATGAATGCTATTTTTTCAGCTTGCATTGTGGTTGTTAAATATTCACCTGTCTAAAGCTCATTTTCATTTGTTCTAGATCATCAGAATTCAAAGCCCCATAAGAAATTTAGAGTAGTTAAAGGGCTGTCAAATGATTAATCGCGATTAATCGCATTCAAAATAAAAGTTTGTGTTTACATAATACTGTATATGTGGGTGGACTGTGTATATTTATTTTGTATATATATATATATATATATATATATATATATATATATATATATATATATATATATATATATATAAATACTCAAACATGCATGTATATTTAAGAAAAAAATATTATTTATATATAAAATATTTATATTTACATATCATATAAATTATATATAAATCTATATACTTGAAAATATTTCTTAAATATATAGCATGTGTGTATTTATATATATATATATATATATATAATATATATATTAAATATAAAATATTATATATATAAAATAATTATACACTGTGTGCACCCACATATATTATGTAAACACAAACTTATATTTTGGATGTGATTAATCGCAATTAATTGTTTCACAGCCCTAAGTAGTTATGATACGTGACTTGATGCATGTGATGATTCTCAAGTGATTTGGTTCATTTAAGAGATATTGTATAGAAGTAAATGGACACAGTTAAGCACTCTCATGTAACTTTAGCTCTTTTCACATCCTGACAAAGACAGGCCTTTTAGGAAGCCTTTTAGCGCTTAGTTCAACAAAGTGAACAGCATAGGTTACACAACTGGAGTGTAAGTGTTTTATCTGTGTATTTTAATATTTCCATACTGCCGACAGAGAATGGTGATGAACGTTCCTCATGAACTGACTAAATAAATAGTGTTTTCTTTATATTATCCATCAACAGTGCACAAAATGTGTACAGATTTAAATAGTATAGTCAGCGGCCGTGTCTGAAAGCTGATAAATGCTGTCTCTGCAGGCAGGATATAGAGGAGGCAACGAGGCATGTCCCAATCTAGTGTTGGTGCCACATTGCGTCTACACATCCTGACATACTTTCATCTGATTCATTTTTGAAGGCAGCATAGATGTAATCTGGATTCCATGATAGTTGAGCGGGAAAGATAAATATGGCGCCTGAAAGTTGCAGTTGGTGGTCAGTGTGTGTGTAAATGTATATTTTTGACCAACTTTTTCCACTTTTGATATCATAAATATCATAAAGCAATAAATTACAATTGAAGTAAATAATTAAATAAACTCTTTGTTATCACCAAAGCTCTTTATAATTTGTTGTAGATCATTATATTGTATAAGTTTTGTCACTGCCTGATAGGGCGGCAACAAGTCAGCTGTCTCAGACACAGCCAACATTTCCAAATGACAACTTAATTATTACCAATAGCAATTAACTTCATGATTCTTTAACTGACACACCTAGACTCCCACTTATAGGAGTGAACATTTTCACTCAAAAATGAAAATTAAATCATTTACTCACACTGGTTTTCTTTCTTACGCAGAACACAAAATAATATAATCTAATCATACAATGAAAGTCAGTGCGGCCCAAAGTCCTTAATAAACTACACTGTCTGTTAAATCACTGATTAGGCATGTAAGCTTCTACTTTTGGTTACAGTGATGGGAGAAACGAAGCTTTTCAAAACTCTGAATCAATTGAACCATTTGCTTTGCAAAATGATTCACTATTTCAAAGCCCTTGAAACACCACACGGTAGTGACACCTGCTGGTCAAAACAGTGTAAATGCCACGAAAACCCAGCCCAAATTTATAGAAATATAGCTTGTTTTTGCATTTTGGCTTCTCAGTCCAATAAGGGACAAGTAACTGCTTTTACTTTTTTATTATACAAATGTGTCATTACAAATGTTTACAACTTTATAACACTGATCAAACATCGGATAAAAACCATGGTTCATGGGTTCACTGAGATCCGAAATTGCAAATCTCTTACTATGTAGTAGGCGAAAACAGTATGTGGCAAAAGAAGTATGTTCGAATTCACAGAGCTCATAAAACAGTACCCGGATGACCTACTTCTTCTGGCGAGATTCTAAATGTGCATATGGTGGACAATTTTCTTTCCCATGAGGCCACGGGAGAGGATTTGTGAATGATGGTGAGGCGACGCAACTGACGCTGGTACACTCACAAGTTTTCACCCAACTTTGGGTCAAATATGGACAAACCCAGCGATTGGGTTAAATTTTGTAATCACATTTTAACCCAACGTTTGGGGTTGTCCATATTTGACTCAAAGTTGGGTTAAAACAACCCAGCATTTTTAGAGTGTAGCTCACATGACAATAACAACATGGCGAATGTATACGTCCAGATTACATATACACATTAATTCTATATAGCCTAGAACATACTTTTTAATTCAAAATAAGCACCTACTCAAGAAGAGAGTATGTGGTATCGGATGCAGCCAGAGTGTTAGTAATCAAGTCCCATAGCTTATTCGCTAATAGCCTGTAATGAATTCCTAAGTGTCGAAATGAAAATGAACCATGCCGTAAAACAAGAGCAGAGCAGCAGAAATGAAAGCAAACACCCCTGCTTATCTTGTCAGCAGGGCCGGCCCTGACTTGGCCAACTCTCTGCACAACTTCTCCTCCTTTTACATCCCCTCCCTTTGTCTCCATCCTTTTCATCTGCCCTTCATCTTGCTTTCCGTGTCTCGTGTGCGGTCAGCTGTTTTTTGCAATTAGCGCTATCATCGCATTTCATCCAGCAGAACAGCGGCTGTAATAACCTTACGGCTTTTGTTGCATGCTGATACTATTCGCCCTTGATTAATTGCGCTCCCAGGAGAGCGACTGGAGAGCCGCCGTAGATCTTCCCTTTCACGCCCCATGACAAGTGACCCATTACTGTGCTTTATAGATCGCCGTCAGCAGCCTTTGAAAACGCCTGTGGGCCTGTTGGGCGATGATTTTATTGTGCCGTGTTATTTGTGGGGATTGCTGACAGACAGACCACAACCCCGTTTGTTTCTGCTGCGAAACGTGGCGCTGCTCCGTTAAAGTCCATGTGTCTGCTGGGCATCTTAAATTGGTTACGCTTTCCGGGTCACGCAAAACAAAGGTCACAGCCATCGCAATCTGTCTCGCATCTCAGAGCATCATTTGACAGTCTGATGACAGATCACAGTGCATTACAGAAACAGACGCTCGCTTTCACCCACATATTGGCGTTTCAGATCATTTTCTGCAGCGCCACAGAGAATTTGTTATCAAACAAGGCCCAAGAAAAAATCCTTGTGTGTGCAAGACAAGCCCATTTTCTGATTGTGATGAATCCAGTTATTAAAGGAATTTAACACTCATAAATACAAATTCATAAAATACAAAATTCGTTATTTACTTACAAAACCTGTATGAACTCAAAAGAAGATATTTTGCACAATGTCCTGGCTGCTTATTTCCTCGCATCTACTTTGAAACAGTTTTCACTCAGAAATTGCTAATGAATTTTAGCCTGGGTTTCCCCATGCTGGCTCGCCGCAGCGCGATTTTATTCACGCCTGGACACCATGAACCAAATTTTCGCCTGAGATAGGGAACCAATCACAAAACGGGGCGGGAGCGGCAAGACAATAATAACGAACATGCAACACACTGAAGTAGTTTGTTTATATCTATGGACCCATCTTGGCAGCGAAGGCAAAGTTACCTTTTGATAAAGCCTTTTTGTATACATAAATCTCCTAAATCTCTGACCCATCATCTTCTTCCTCGTCTGATTATCTGTCTCTCTACGTACGTCATCTTGTATTATTGAAACGATTGGCTATGAGCTACGTACAGGCGCATTTAATGGACATTCGTAACACCCAATAATACGGCTCTGGGCATTCGTAAACCATGCCTCAAATTTGAGAAAATGAACATGTGGTTTCCAGACCACGTCTCATTCTCAATGATATGTGGTATGGCGTTAGCCAGGCTAAATAAATTTCACATCCAATTAGAACAGCAACACAATGAATTAAATGGGAAATGTTGATGTTGTAAGGCTGGAATACTACATTCTAAAGTACAATGCTGGGTTGTTTGAACCCAAATTTGGGTAAAATACGGACAAACCCAAATGTTGGGTTAAAGGGATACTCCACTTTTTTTGGAAATAGGCTCATTTTACAACTCCTCCAGAGTTAAACAGTTGAGATTCACCGTTTTCAAATGCATTCAGCTGATTTTTTGATAATTAGAAGAATATCAGTAACCAGATTGTTTCTGGTCTCATTGACTTCCATACTAGGAAAAAAATATACTACACTCTAAAAATGCTGGGTTGTTTTAACCCAACTTTGGGTCAAATATGGACAAACCCAAACGTTAGGTTAAAAATGTAATTAAAAAATGTAACCCAATGGTTGGGTTTGTCCATATTTGACAACCCAGCAATTTTTAGAGTGTATGGAAGTCAATGAGACCAGAAACTGTCTGGTTACTGATATTCTTCTAAATATCAGAAAATCGGCTGAATGGATTCGAAAACGGTAAAACTCAACTGTTTAACTCTGGGGGAGTTGTAAAATGAGCCTATTTCCAAAAAAAGAAAGTGACTATCCCTTTAAAAATGCAAGTTGAAGTTGGGTTAAAATTTGAAATTACATTTTTAACCCAACATTTGCCCATATTTTACCCAAATTTGGGTTCAAACAACCCAGCATTGTTTAGAGTGTAGTTTCTTTTAAAACATATTCAATGATTTTTTTTTTATTTACAGTGCAACGAAGTACCATATAAAACAGTTCGTATGACTTGTGACTAGATTTGAAATCTTCTGAAGCCATATTTTGAGGTAAATACCAAAATGTAAGCTTTTATTAGTCAAGTCACCTTTACCTACAAAGCTCTTTATACAATAAAGATTGTTTCAAAGCAGCTTTACAGTGATAACATGATTCATTTTGTTTGTTGTTCAGCTGAAGTCGGTTCATTGTTGATTCAGTTCCGTTGAAAAGATCATCAATTATTAAATCAGTTCATTTTATCTATAAAGCGTCGTCGTCCAGCTCAGTTCAGTTCTCAGTCAACAGCGTCGGGACAGTCAGATCAATAATATTAAGTTTCTACAACTAAGAAAACCAGAGTCGACAGTGGCAAGGAACCATTAGGTGAGAGAATAGAGAAAAGAAAACTTGGGAGAAACCAGGAGAGCCAGTTCTCCTCTGGCCAATGAACACTGTGTGATTATGATTCGGACTGCATCACAAGTCGGAAACATTCACTCAAAATCTTTTTCAAATCTCATTCACTCCTGCATTCATGCAAAACTTAACATCAAGAAGTGTCATAGGTTTGATGATGACCGACATTTTATCTTTAGCGGAACCGTTCCTTAACTAGAGGTTCCAGCAAAAGTAGCTTTCATATTTTCTCAGAATATTGCTCTTGACAAGATGAAAATAATCCATGGCATTTCTCGTTTTACAAAGAACAATGTTGTTTTTCCACTAATGAACATGAACTTGATATCCTAAACTGAAAATGACAGCATTTTAATGAAGAGTGCTTTTCTAAGCACGATGGTAAAGGCCAGTTAGATTCGAACTGATATTTCTCGTTTGTAGCCGTGGTCAAGCTCCGGTACTATCCGTTTGAGAGCGTGTGACCTTCTGATCTGTGAGATATAGATAGATGGCGGCCTAGCACGTAGGAAGAGCTCTCAGACTTCCTCTAAGGCAGGTCAATGCGGCAATCGTTAGCAGTAATAGGATGACAAGATACTTTTCTATACAGACATTTGCGCTAGCAATTATGGAGGACTTAACATTTGCTTTTAAGGTCAGCAACATTAGAACAAGACTAATGGATCTGTGAACTACACATGAAGCATATCTTGATCACATTTAGTTTTCCTCTGCTAGTGTACATGTGTGTAAGAAGCAGGTGCATGAATCACTTCTGCTATTGCACAATGATTTCAGGAATAGAAGCTTCTGGTAAGCAGGTGGTGTCTAGCTGCCTTTTTGTTTCCCACATCAGTGGTTCTCAAGTGGTGGTTCGCAAAACAGAAGAAAAAAAGTGGCTTGCTGGTCTAAATGCAATTCTAATGCAAATTATCTAAACATTGCTGGGTTGTTTTGACCCAATTTAGGGTAAAATATGGACAAACCCAGCCATTAGGTTAAATTTTATTACATTTTTAACCCAACCCAATTTTATATACGTATATTCAAACTGACAATAAACTTGCAGCACTAAATGAGTTTTGCATTTAAATTTAATGTGCAGTTTGTTGTGCTTCCAATTTTAGCATGTTTGTGAATGTCAGTTGACAAGCATTAAAAAAGATTATTTTGACAGTTTAAAGATGTTCTTCATTATTTCTTAATTCATAGTTTTACAGTTAAGCACTGGTTGAACTTATAAGAATAACCCAGCAAAAATAAACCAGAATAGCAAATCTATTAATGGTAAAAAAATGATTACATCATGGGTTTTCTCAATAACCCAGCCAGCTGGGTTAAAATGTCACTGGGTTACATGTGTCACATGTGTTCTGTCCAATATTTACCCAGCGCTGTGTGGCCAATTGGGTTGCTTTTAACCCAGCAATTTTTAGAGTGTATATATGTATATATATATATATACACTATACAGTACAGTGTATATATATATATATATATATATATATATATATATATATATATATATAATTAATTTATTAGTTATTACACTCTAAAAAATATTGGGTTGTTTTAACCCAAAATTGGGTGAAATATGGACAAAGTTTAATTTAAACATTTAACCCAATGGCTAAGTTTGTCCATATTTGACCCAAAGATGGGTTTAAACAACCCAGCATTTTTTAGAGTATTAGTTAATACATAATTATTATAAATATTTACTATCATTATTATAATATTATTATAATATTATAATATTATTAAACATATTTATTTTATAAATAATACATATATAACCAAATTACACTTTCCCCCCAAAAACTATGTTTTTGGTTGTTGATAAATAATAGGCCTATATAAATATTAATTAGTAAATTGTTTTATTATATCCATACATAAAAATAAATATAGATTTCCATCCACTGCCTCCTCATATGGGTTGCATCCAGTTCTGGACATTTTATATTCGTCTCGTATGTCCGACAATGTGCAAAATTCATGTTTATGATAGTATTACATTTTATATCTGATTTTAATTACAATTTTTTTGTTTACTTCTGCCTCCTGATGTCTAATGTAAAATCATTGTCCTGAAGCGAAATGTCTCTGCATCTTCTATATTGATCCAACTTTTATTTCTAGCCACACGAGCGATCATAGATCATCATTGTTTGGAGGGAGGGGTGTTTAAGATCACTCCGCATGCATGAGATGGCAGGTGATTTATTGCAGAGACGAGGCAGAAGTGCGAGAGGCCCGGCCTGTTTTGTTTCCCGGGGAACAGAACGCTCTAGTCGTGTCCTCGGCCTTTAGCCTGTCGAATTCTAGAGGCTGTAATTTGGAGATATTGCTTTGCATGCTTGTGAGAGGGAACTGCACCCGATGCCAGATAGATCTGCCATTGTCTTCCTGCCTCAGAAATGAGGCTCGGCTCGGTGCAATCACACTGTTGCTGTGTCAAATTGAAATCACGCAGCCGGTCTGGTCTCTGTTAGCAAGGAATGGATGAAACACGGGGAACTTGTAACAAGGGCTCAGCAACTAAGAGCTTTTTAGTCAAAAGACCAGAGTTTTATTTAATCTACATAGGCCAGATCTCGTGCAATATGTGTTGGTTTAGGATGTTCAATAAAACCAAATGATTACTCGCTTTTGTACTTTATCTGAACCTTAATAAGTCATTTTAAATGCTATTGTTCATTTCTCAGTTCTATTTTTTACCATAAAATAATCGGCCGATTACTAGACATGGTTTATCTAACATAACATTTCAATAGTGGATGGGGTGGATAATTTTGGGAACATAACCATGACATCTTTAGAATAATATGATTTTTATCTATAAACATTAGAGTACTAATATTAAGGTATTTGCCAGCCCTAGTCTTTCAGTTGTCTTCAAAATATAATAATTATTAAATTTAATAAATATGCACTACCATTCAAAAGTTTGGATTTTTTTGCCTTTATTTGCTCAAAAATTACAATATGGTGAAATATTATTATAATTTAAAATAACTTTTTAAATTGTAATTGTATTTTATGTATTTTAAAATAATATTTTTAAGCGTATGACATCAGCATCAATACTCCAGTCTACAGTGTCACATGATCATTCTAATATGCTGATTTCCTGCTTGAAAAAAACATTTGTGATTATTATCACTGTTGAAAACCATTGTGATGCTTAATATTTTTGTGGAAACCATAATGCATTCATAATGGATTCATTGATGAACATAAGGTTCAGAAGAACAGCATTTAAACAGTAAATGTCTTCACTGTCACGTTTGATCAATTGAATGTGTCCTTGCTGAATAAAAGTATTCATTTATCTGTGTGGCCATCATTAGGACCAGCATCATCTTCTCTTCCTCTTGGTCGGTGCTGTCACTTGACTGTTTATTGTTATTTTGTAGAGGCTTTGTCATTGTTCTTGCACACACACACAGTGAGATAAGCCACGGCTCCTATGAGCCATCACAGCTTTCTCAATTGGCTACGCAACTGAGCTTTGGACACATTACGTGGAGTGTGACATCCATCTCAATGTGTGCTATAGCTGCTATATTTGCAGATTCAATGCTCTGCAGTGGCTCTGAATTGGTAATTCAAGCATGCTGTTTTGAGACTGCTTTAGTACTTTTAATTACAAACCCAAAGATTAAGATTCGACGGAGGAAAAATCCCCAATGCTGCTTCATTATCCATGCTAGCTCTGCAAGAATGTAAAAACCAGGTGGATGCGCTAAAACGAATGAAAACAAGCTAAGTGAAGACAGTAAATGGGAAGACTGGGGCTTCTTGTTATGGGAATGTTTATCATACCAGCTAACAAGGAATGTTCTCAAAACCTCGAATAACGTTAACAGAATAATGTTAACAGAACGTCCTTTTAAAGTGATCTATAGGTTCTGCGTAGGTTCTGTTTTTATAATTTGATGGGAAAATGAACATAGTGGAAAAAATCCATACTAAAGTGCCGTTAAAATACATTGATTTAACACTAAGTATGCCACAAAACCATTAACATATTTACTGACATTATCATGTAGACTTACTGAATTGAATATAATAATTACACTTTATTTGGAGTATTTCTTTATTGCATAATGCACACATTTCTTAAAATTAAGCCTAAAATGTATTTTAATCAACCCGATCTCACGACCAAATCATACGAATTTGATGCATGATTAAAAAGTGTCTAATTCGTACTAATTCGTACGACCTCACTCGTACAAATTAGTATGATTTTGCTAAATCGTACATATTTTACGAATTGGCCAATTCATATGAATTCGTACAAATGACCTACCCCTTACCCTGCCCCTAAACCTAACCATCACGTGGGTTTAGAAAAATCGTACAAAATCTTATGAGTGAGGTCGTACGAATTAATATGAATTAGACACTTTTTAATCATGCGTCGAATTCGTACGAATTGGTCGTGAGATAGTGTAGGTTTTAATATCATCCAAAGACGTCATCTAACTGACGCTTTTGACCATACGTCTACAGCCGACGTTTTAGGGTACAGTTAGATGATGCTATCTAATCTTAACCCTACCCCAGACCTAAACCTACCCGCGTCATCTAACTGATGCGTCAAGGTAAAGCGTCAGTTAGATGACGCCCTAGGATCGTCATCTAATTGATGTTAAAGGGTACCCTAAAATGCTAAAATGTGTAAAAATGCTGGGTTGTTTCAACCCAACTTTGGGTCAAATGCAAATGGGTCTGTCCATATATGACCCAAAATTGGGTTAAAACAACCCAGCATTTTTTTAGAGTGTATGGAAAATCAATGTGCATTAATCCCATGATTTTGTTTTTTAGACAGTCAATTATACTACCTTAAAAGGATACTCCACTTTTTTTGGAAATAGGCTCTTTTTACAACTCCCTCAGAGTTAAACAGTTGGGTTTTACCATTTTCGAATCCTTTCAGCCGATTTACTGATATTTAGAAGAATATCAGTAGACAGTTTCTGGTCTCATTGACTTCCATAGTAGGAAAAAAATATACTATGGAAGTTAATGAGACCAGAAACTGTCTGGTTACTAATATTCTTCTAAATATCAGAAAATCGGCTGAATAGATTCGAAAACAGTAAAACCCAACTGTTTAACTCTGGAGGAGTTGTAAAATTACACTCTAAAAAATGCTGGATTGTTGGACAAACCCAGCCATTGGGTTACATTTTTAAATGACATTTTTAACCCAATGTTTGACCCTGTCCATATTTGACCTAAAATTGGGTTAAAACAACCCAGCATTTTTTAGAGTGTAGCCTATTTCCCAAAAAAGTTTATCCCTTTAAATGTGTAATGTAAGAGATTAGGTTACTAACTAACTGTAATTGTTTTCTTGTAATTTGTAATCAGTAACAGAATACAATTTATAAGTAATCTACCAAGCACTGACCATTCATACAGTAGGTCTAAGATATCTCATCAAACTGTTTGCAGCCAGACATACACTCTAAAAAATGCTGGGTTGTTTTAACCCAATTTTGGGTAAAATATGGACAAACCCAGCCCATCCATATTTTACCCAAAATTGGGTTAAAACAACCCAGCATTTTTTAGAGTGTAGCAACCAACTCATCCAATGATGTGAGTTTGGGGGCGTAACTTTCTTTTAGTCCAACCAATAAGAAAACCGGTGAAATGATCTGGAAACCAATTCAAAAACAGTCATTGTTTTGAAATTCCGTTTGGTGACTCTGTTGTGACTGCAGACGTTACATCACCTTTAAATTGTACTTAGTTGTTCACCACTTAAGCAGCTAGTTGGGACTCATTAGTCTAAAATCGCTTAACCTTGAAGATACGTATTTTGGTTCTTCCCTGTGCCGATGTGCTCTTTCTTGAATGCAGCTCCATGTGTGATTGGATTTAGCAGAGAGCAGGGCGGCTTTGTGAGCGCAGAGAATGTGAGTGGGCATCCTGGAAGCTCTGTGCCACCACATAATGCCTGACTGATGTGAGGAGTGAGAGACAAAGAGAGAGAGAGAGAGAGACCGAGATACTGGAAGAAACAGAAGGAGGGAATGAGAGAGAAGGGATAAAGGGACGGATAAAGAAAGGGGGATACAAAAACGACAGTGCATGAGAGAGGGATGAGGAAGACAGGCGACAGAGGCCGCATGTTTTATAGATGCCATTTAAAAGAGCGTGCTGGAGTGGAGGCAGACTGCAATGAACTGTGACCACGACAAAACACCAAGACAATAAACAAACAAATTGGTTGCCTTGGAGTCGTCGGTGTGCCATCCCGCCTCCCACCGGAGCGAGAGCATCCCCACATCCTGCACGGTGTGTTCCTTTGAGATTAAAACAGGAAACACATCTCTCTCAGTCTCCGTCTTTCTCTCTGGCCACCGGGTCTCGATTGCTCTTGTTTTTTTTTTTCTTTTCCATCTCTCTCTCTCTCTAACTCTTTATGTCCCCGAAGGAAAATGTTATTGCTCAACGGTTGCTTTGTCATATAGCTCATGAGATCTCAGTTATGTTTCATTCAAGTATCAACTTTTTTTACAGTATGTTTTTAAAATAAGTCTCTTGTGCTCACCAAGGCTGCATTAATTTGACCAAAATACATTAAAAACAGTGATATTGTAATATAATAATATGTAATGTTGTAATATTTTAAAATGTCACCTTCAGAAATCATTGTAATATGCTAATTTGGTGCTAAGAACATTTCTTATTATCAATTTTGAGAACAGTGCTGAATAATATTTTGAGGTTTTTATTTTTTAAAAAAAGGATTCTTTGATGAGTAGAAGTTTCAAATAACTGCATTTATTTTGAAACATTGCAAATGCCTTTACTGTCATTTTTGAACAATGCAATGCATCTTTACCGAATAGAATAATCTCTTGTATATTATAGTCCGGGCTCAGCACTCAGCATATTCACTGACCACAATTGTGACATTGATACCTTGGGAAATACTGCCATATCAATATTTTTAATATCTCACAATTTGGCAGCAGATATATTAGGCTGCTGTCACCTTAAGACCTGACACATGGATCCATTCTACTGTTACACATGGATTTTTTCCAAGGGGGTAATCCATCGAGCGGAAGTTGAAGCCTCGTGGGAGCTGACATCTTGTTGGAGAACTTCACTTGCGTTAGCATTCCCATTGACTCCCGTTCATTTTGGCGTCACTTTGACAGTGAATAACTTTACATCTGAGGCGTTTGAAGACCCCATTGGTCCTTTATTTATTTCTAAAGAAACTTGACAATGTATAAATAGCTCCATTACCTTGTAGCTTATGTTATGGCCCCGTAGAAGCAGTTTTAGTGAAAGTAGGCTAACGATTGCGTCATACCCTTTTGAGATTACCGTATGGACACGAGAAGAAGCTCGCGCGCAATCGCGAAACGTCGAGGCAGAATGACAAAATAATTTATCAGAATACCTAGCAAACTTGTTTCCTTCTTCTAGCCCGTGGACAGCTCCTATTCATACTCTCCGCCTCTGCGCATGTTTCGGAAGGGAATGATTCAGATTTCTCATGCCACCGCACTAGAAATCAAACGGGTCACTCACGTCACATCTACGTAGACTAGCTCTCTATGAGTCTGCGCGTCAGGGACGGAAGTGGTAAAAAATCGCCAAAAACGGGCTTCAGTCGTCTCAATGGAGTTCCAATGAGATCGCTCTGTCCATTTCTTTTACTGTCTATGATTTTTTCCAACGGTTTACTTTCAAACATATTGTGTTCACATGGAACCCGATCTCACGACCAAGTCCTACGAATTTGACGAATAATTAAAAAGTGGCTAATTCGTAACAATTCATACGACCTCACTCGTACGAATTAGTACGATTTTGCTAAATTGTACATATTTTACGAATTGGCCAATTCGTATGAATTCGTACAAATGACCTACCCCTTACCCCGCCCCTAAACCTAACCATCACGTGGGTTTAGACAAATCGTACAAATTCGTACGAGTGAGGTCGTATGAATTAGTACGAATTAAACATTTTTTAATCATTCGCCGAATTCGTACGAATCGGGCGTGAGATAGTGTTGTCACATGAATACTCGTCAAGACTTGCATTTTAACATTGTTTTGTGTGTATTTGACTATTTAAGTACTCAATCCAGTACTGAGAGATGGCTTTATGTGCATACACTTTGGGTGAAATTAAAACAGACTTAGTTGAGAGCTATAAAATGAACTGAATTCAATCAGTCGCGCTGTTAAGATTATTTTGTTGGATTGGATGAGAACATTACATTCTCCTTGCACACTTTTTCTCAGGGGATAAGTCTCCATTTAATCTCATCGCTCTGATCCCATAAAGAGATCTCAGTTGTAATTTTACTATATTTAAATCTCTACCTCTTGTTTTTAGTCCTACTTGCAAATACACCAAATGCATTTGTACAATCCCAGGGAATCTCAGGGATAATTTTGATACCTGAGTTCCATAACCATTACGATTGCTGCTATGACAGGTTATTTGTTATTTCACAACAGCTACATCACCTTGTCTTATCATTAAAGGGATAGTCCACTTTGAAATTAATTTTTGATATGTTTTAGCTTACCTCAAGGGCATCCAAGATGTAGGTGTCTTTGTTTCCGCAGCATTTTCAATTGTGATATTTTTAGGTCAAACCGTTCTTGACTGTCAGTTATATAATGGAGGTCTATGGTCACCACCTCAAAGAGTAACGTAACGCATATTTACATATGTGATTAATCATTTGAAGCGTAGAGCAAAAATAGCCTGTATTTGACACATGCGAATGTGTCATGAATGTTTATTTTGTGGTCAGTGAATGGGACACTAAAAATAATTTTGGCTTTAATGAGATCTTCCTCCAAATAGGGAAGAATAAACCCATTGTTCCCAAGATTCCAGTTCTTTCCGACAACAAACGCAATCACGACTTCAGAAGTGGAAGGATATTTCCGACGGCACACGAAGGCAGCGTGATTCTTACAGTCCGCGAGCTGGTCACTGTTTGTCCACTGCTTGCCCTGGGCTCCATCAGGCTGAGTTTACGTGGCAGTCTTGTTGTGAGGCGCTGTGTAAACACACTGAAATTGCTCAGGGCCATATTCCTCTCTCCACACTCTCTTTTCGATCCCACCGGACTTCTTTTCAATATGCCACTCTCAAAGCAAACCATATTACCATAATCTCTCTCAATATAGCAGGGCTGTGCAGAAAAAAATATCGTCCCAGGCTGAAATTTTCATGAACAGCTTAGCCTGACTTTTTCAATTTTACCGTGCCCACCTGATTTCAGATCGACCGCTCATTATTTACTTCATTTACAAGTTTGGAAAGCACAGGCGGACAAATTGAGATGCGCTTGGAATTTATGCATACATGATATTTCTGGTACAGTCACATTGTTTCAGTGACTTGCAGTGTGGCTGACTGGCATATTGTTTTTCTCAAAGCCAGGGTGAGAACTTGTTAATTAAATTGTGAAGAACTTGAACTGTTTTGAACTACTGTGAAGATTGAGGTCTATTAAAAAAAAATACTTCTGTGATGCAAAACTGAGTTTTTAGCACCATTACATTATTTTTAGTTTCACACGATCCTTCAGAAATCATTCTAATATGATGATCTGCTGCTCAAGACCATTTTTTAATAATAACCAATAAACAGTTGCTTAATATTTTTGAAGAAACCATAATGAATTTTTGTCAGGAGAAAATAGAAAAGAACGGCATTTATTTGACTTAGAGATCTTAATGCCTTACTGTCACTTTAGACACTTTACCTGGTTTTGGACATGCCTTACTATTTAACAAAACACAAGGGCTACGCTATAGCACACTAAAAACAAATTTTACAAAAAAAACTAACGCTACTGCTGACATCTGCTCCTGTAATACTATACTATTCTCTTGATATGAAATTACTCATCTTGTTTTTGTTATTCTTTTCACCTCTATTGTCAAATTTTAGCCTGAGGAGTTAAGCGCGACAACCATTAGGATCAGTATCTGATAAGAACAACTGGGTTGTGTGAGGATTGTGTCCTTAAAATATCTGTAGAAATTCCTATGAATTTACAGACACGTGATGTATTGCTTCATTCATTGTATGCAATTATTTGTAATGACTATCTCATTTGTTCACAATGAGCACAACATATAATTGAGACATGAGGTGTTTGCAAATGTAGAGTTGTGCTCCACCATTACAAGTCACGGATGTACCGCCCACGTTCCTGACAGCATAATCATGGCAGAGCTGGAACTGGCCTCAGAGGCGTCCCACTTGCCCTCCCCTTCTGTGGGTTCCCGCTCCTGCCTCAGACCCATGCCACGTTTGTTGTAGCGTGTCGGCGTTTGGCAGCCCTTATTCCTTCTCCTTTCTGCTTTCCCAAATCTCCATTATCTCCAATCCCGCAGAACGTCCTGAGGCCTTTACTGTCAGTTCTCAACTGCTCCTAACGTTCGCTTTGGCTTCGCGTTTTTAGATAAAGCGTTGTGTTGTGATGGAACAGAAAAACTTGTTATTTGGTGTTTCTTCAACTATGGGAACTTTTGCCCTGTGGAAAATTCATTTTCTCAAAGCTCTTCCCTAATTTTGTCTGCTAATATATCCAACAGTGTATACAGGGGAATTCTGTTGTTTTGCCATCTCTTATGAATGTCATATACAAATCACCATTAATTCTGAAAACGACGGCAGTGGAAATGATATTTTATACATTTTCTGGGGAAATGGTCTCGCTAAGGATAATTTGATAACTTGCATTTTATGCATATAAATATACAGAAATATCCTAAATACACAGAAAAAAAATCTATCTATCTATCTATCTATCTATCTATCTATCTATCTATCTATCTATCTATCTATCTATCTATCTATCTATCTATCTATCTATCTATCATCATCTGTCAGTCTGTCCGTCCGTCCGTCCGTCCGTCCATCCATCCATCCATCCATCCATCCATCCATGTGATTAAAAAAAACTTTGATGGAAAATTGATGGAAATGATCATGATGAAATTGTTTAAAAAAAGAAAAAAATTGACACAATGAAATCTACATGTATATCCATCCATCCACTTACCCATCCATCCATCCATCCATCCATCCATCCATCCATCCATCCATCCATCCATCCATCCATTAATCCATCCATCCATCCATTAATCCATCCATCCATCCATCCATCCATCCATCCATCCATCCATCCATCCATCCATCCATCCATCCATCCATCCATCCATCCATCCATCCATCCATCCATACATCCATACATCCATTCATACATCCATCTTGTCCAATACCATCTATGTGATTAAAAAAAACTTTGATGGAAAATTGATGGAAATGATCATGACGGAATTGTTTAAAAAAAGAAAAAAAAATTGATACAATGAAATCTATATCCATCCATCCATCCATCCATCCATCCATCCATCCATCCATCCATCCATCCATCCATCCACTTACCCATCCATCCATCCATCCATCCATCCATCCATCCATCCATCCATCCATCCATCCATCCATCCATCCATCCACTTACCCATCCATCCATCCATCCATCCATCCATCCATCCATCCATCCATCCATCCATCCATCCATCCATCCATCCATCCATCCATCCATCCATCCATCCATCCATCCATCCATAAATTGATGGAAATGATCATGATGGAACTGTTTCAAAAAGAAAAAAAATTGATACAATGAAATGGGCGCATATTTGAAGAGACTGCACTTTCTTTTCTCTGTTAATTCGCTCTGCACTTTTTGCATCATCTCCCTCCCTCTCTATCTCTCTCTTGCTCAAGCAGTATTCATGCATCCCAGCAACCTCTGCCAGGTCCGCCCCACGCCTGTAATCATTAGGCTGCAATTTGGGGCTGAAAATCGCAATTGGCTATGGCAAATCGGTTGTTATTTTTCTCTGATGCTTGTTATTTCTTTGTCTGGGCAGAAACGACCCCTCTCTGATTGTAATTAGGGGAATATGAGACAAAGCACACAATTATGTGAAAGGTTTCCATGTTTTTGCGCGTTGTCAGGCAGGGCTGGGGGCGGGAGTCCCCGGGTGTAAATGCAGCAGTGAAGAGTTGACAGATTGAAATGGGCGCCCCTGGCAGTTTTTGACCCTCTCATGTCTAATAAATAAGCTGGCAGAGCAGAGATCGAAAGATCGACAGAGGAAAGATTTCACTCTCTTTTTTTCTCCCTTTTCCACCACCTGCTAGGGCATTTCTTCTGACCTAACATAGAAAGTCTTCAAGTTACTCATCGTCAGACAATTCTTTGAAAGAACAGCGAGAACTTCAAAGGAGGTCTCTGATCATAAATTCATTCCACGTCGCCTTGTCTTGGCCTTGATCTATGACAAAGAATATGAAACAGATATCGGAATATTCACTTTTTGTTATCTCTCCCCCTGCCCACCTCGAACCCCTCCCACAACTTGGACTTGGCTCAAGGGCAGCTTTGGGCCTTTTGATCAAGCCATTTTCTCTCATATGTATATGGGAATACGTAGAGATAAGACTAGATTGTCAGGACTCAAGATCGAAGCAATTCGCTAGTTGGAATGGAGCCGTTTGAAAACCTAACAAGCGATCACATAGAGATTCCGTATCGCTGGCACATTTTGCGGGGGAGGGAAGTCAAATCCTTCACGGTCCAATCGAGCCTGTCAGTTCTAGCTGTCATACGCAATATGTGCTTGTTTTAAGCGTTCTCATGACCATTGTGGCAGTCTAACACTGTGCTGAGACTAATTTTTAAAGTCAAAGTTGGTTTGTGTCTTTTTAACAAAATGGAGGACAAATGCTTTTTTTTAATGCTTAAACTTTATTTCAGAGCCCCCAAAGGCACGTGGGAATGGGCAAAAAATTAACATACATTCCAAAGCTTGCATTCTCTCTTAAATCTTTTGCTTTTGCCTGAGAAAGGTTGCTTTGCCTTAATTCTCGATTTTCTTACAGATATTGTAGACATGGATAATGTTTAATGTTCCACTGTGACTACATCTCTTAAATTAGCGTTTCCATTTTACTTCAAATTGTCCAAATTGAAATTACAAATTGAAAATACGCCCAGTAGAAACATGTCAATTTCGCAAAAACTATCATTTATAGCAAAAAGTTTTTATGCTCGCATGAGGTGGTTTTTCAGGCAATTCGAAAAAGAAATATTTAACAAAACTGCAATGGAAACAGTTTTTGGCGCTCACAAGTATAAGGGGCTTTCCTTACCATTAATGTTTGGATAACACGCCTACGTCTCCTTCAATTAAAAATAATGACAATAGTGGGATGGCTGGGATTTATATATATATATATATATATATATAAACCATACAAACCTACCAACATCCGTTGCCATGATTTTTGGAATGACTGATCGCGAAAGGAAAAAATTACGTTTTTTAAATCGTAAAAGTTTTGTGCAAATCTGTAATGGAACCACGCCTAATGGTGATGTACAAAATATGGAAACGTTTTTCCTTTGTGTTTTTCGTGTACAGAAGACAACGTTGTCAAAATGATTCCCGTTCACGCAGATATGGCCAGTAGTTGGCGATGTCACTTTGTAAAGAAACACTATCCGCCTATAGACTGAACCTGGACTAAACACGTAATACACATGCGCTTGTCACAGTTTTCACTAATTTGCATTTTAGGTTATACCAAGGAAATAATGGTTTCAAATTGAAACACGTTTTCAAAAGTTTGTCTCATTTTCAGACCCCCAAAATGCCGTTGTCGTGTTAATTAACGAGAAAAGAAACGCATAAAAAGTCAGTTTTTAGTTGAAATGGCGACATGTAAACGGCCCCTTATTTCCCCCTAAAATGTTCATTACAGTACCTTGAGGTAGTATGCACCTTGTAGGGGTAGAAATGGTACAAAGTTGTCCCAGTGACAAGCTGCTGTACCTCTAAAGGTTTTTTCCTGACAGTAAAGATGCATATGGCTACTTGAGAAATGGTGTAATATTACCTTTCCAGACTAATATTGACCTGGTAAAGGAAACTTTCCATTGACTTACATTGAAGGAGGTACAAGAATCATATATATCTATGCTAGAAAATAATATCATGAGACTGAAATGTTTGACTTGTTCACTTTGGACACTCACTAATAGATCACCAGGCAGCCAAAAACGCTGCTCTTTACAAATTAAGCTCATTAGGCACATATGGTTGGACATCTTGAATATTTATGTCACAGTCACTCTGTGCAACAAAACAAAACAACTCTTCGACCATCATTCTCCGGGTTTGCTTCTAACAATTTGAAGCACAGTCCCACGAATTTTACTCTCGATTCTCCTTTTCCTCGAGGCATTGCAGTGGGTTGGATTCCAAAGCAACATTTTTGAGACAGTGTCAAGAATTACTATGTAAGTAGAGAGAAGACAATGGCTTATCTGCAGCGCCTCTGCATCTGTGGAGCTGACTAATTTCTCTGAGCTACGGAACCATCACTTAGAGTTCAGCGGGGAAAAAAAAAAAGATAACGCGTGAGAGAAAGAGGCACGCCAAAATTGGATGAGCTCTGCTCTACTTTTCACAGGAAGGAAGAGCTGCCCACATCGCTGGAACCTGACATGCTCTCTTTTCCCACTCTACGGCCTCCTGTCTGTTTGACAGCCTGATCCATGTTTACTTCCTCTCAAAGACTATACGGACAAATCATAGACGGCCATGAACGCCTCCCTCCTCTTCCTCTCCCTCAATCTTTTCTGTGTGCGAATGTGTGTTCGAGATGCCAACCTTGATGTTTCCTCTCTCCTGCAGGTATTTCCACTTTCTCAATGCATGTCAGCCAAGTGGAAAAAACCTGTCAATCAAATAAAGCATGCACACAAGCCAGTATTTCCTAAATAATTATTTCTTTGCAGAAACCCTCCATGCAACCCGGGTCCTAACTACATCCTTTATTTTTAACATTTATTTATTTATAATTACAATTAATGTTGTGAATTTAATTGATTAATTTCGAGGCATTCTTTTTTTTTCATTTAATTTCATGCTCTTTACAAGTATTATTAGCTCATAAGACTCATCTAGTTGTGTGCAGCTAGCAAAGCCAATGCAATAGAAGATGTGTTGTCTACAACAATTTTTTATGCCATCACATTCAATTCAGACTGCCAACTCACAACTCGGGAAAAACATAATTTCTTTTGTCGTGGCGCTGTGTAGGAAACACTGGCACACACATAATTAAACGTCAAAGAACACATGCGGATCTTGCAGCAAAAGTAATTCTACACTTCCAAAATTACTTTGAATTTTGACAACAGACAGATGTTTCCATTGATTCATTCTTTCAACGGAACGTTGTACTCTTGAACTTACATAAAACTCATTACACAAAACTTTCTAGATGGCTTTCCCAGAGGGCCACAATTAAATGTCAAATACCATTCAAAAGTTTTGGGGTTGGTAAGATTTTTTTTTGAAAGAAGTCTCTTGTGCTTAAAAAAAAAATAATAATAATAATAATTCAGGGAAACGGTAATATTGTGAAAAATGTTTACAATTTAAAACAACCTTTTCAAACCCAATTTATTCCTGTGATCAAAGCTGAATTTTCATCATCATTACTCCAGTCTTCAGTGTCACATGATCCTTTAGAAATCACAGTATCTAGTATGCTGACTTTCTCCTCTAGAAACATTTATTTTTTTATGTTAGTGGAAACCATAATACATTTTTTCAAGATTATTTGACCCCAAACTTTTGAACGATATATTCATGATCAGATCATCGTCAAAATGAAAAATGTATTAATTTTATTAGCCTATACATAAAATGTTCATACTTTATTTAAAATTAAACATACACTGAGATAAAAGGAAGGTCTTTAACGACCACAGTGATGAATGTGTCTCTCAGAAATCTGGCCATAAAGTTGTACAATCTGCATAAGTGGGCACTTAGAGGGAAATCTTTCTTGGGCTAAATTAAGTTTTAAACAGGGCGCTGACCTACAATCCACATCTCCATAACTGAGATGTCTGCAATCATTCTGAAAGGATGCTCAGTTTCTCAGAGTCCAAACAATTTGTTAGTTGGGTTTTTTATTTGAACAAACCATTTCTCATTCACTTCCATGCACTATATTTTGTTCACTGACTCTCTCCCTTGTGAAGCACATGGTTGCTTTGACCTTTTCTCACTTTACAGTCTGACTATAGCACAGAGCTGTGAAGGAGCATATCATTGTGGACATACTGAATGAATATGCCCATAGGCCTATACTGAATGAGCAATACTTTTGCTGCCGATCAGAATCAGAATGCCTCTTTTGAGTCGGTTCACTCGTGTGAGTTGGCCAAACAACCAACATAGCAACATTGTCTGAATCGGTTCTACATTAAGTTCAAATCTTTTAGACAGTTCATTCACGCACTGAATCATTTGTAGCGGTTCTTGTTCCATAAAACAATGCAATAGACTGAAAAAAAAAAAATCAAAAGAGCGAAGTGAATATTTACATACAGACTTTTGTCATCAAACATAGAAATCTATCCTGGTCAGAGTCAAAGAATTTAAGTTAACTTGAATCCCACATGCAGCCTGTGAATGACTCGATCAGGCATATGATGTCCTCCAACCAGAAAATGTATCACGAAGTAAAGTAAAAAGGATATCATATGAATTCATTCAAAGAACCAAAATGTTACAGTGTGTCTGTTCAATTCCGTCAGCTGCTTATCAGATTGAGAACGAGAGATTCACGATTCTGTTCTTTTTATTGACTTGACGAAGCGCTAGAAACACGGTTGGAATCGGTTCATCATGAATCATGATTCAGTTTGAATCATTCCGTACAGCTTTCTGCTCTGACACGGATTGTAGATATTTCTTTACAATCCACAGAAATACGTCGTATCGTCCACGAAGTACGAACGATGAAGGTCTTCACTGTGTCGTCACTCCCGAATGACTCTCCAGGTAAATTAAAACCTGATTACAACTCGAATGTATGATTCGCGCCAGAGACAACTGAGAACAGACGTCGTTTAAGGCCTATTATTACCGTTTGAGTTTGTGCTATGGAAGGCTACCTCTGTTGTTTTAAAGAGTATTTTGATAAACTGTATCGGGTGTAAGTTAAGTGGTTTAGAGATAATTTGACTTTGACAGTTAGTGCACCTGGCATCTGGCTTGTTTGTTAACCACTCCTCACTTTCTCTCCTTATTAACACCTACTGGGAACACAGTTTTTTGTTTGTTTTAGTAGCCTACTTCTTTAAGACATTTTTTTCTTTTCTTTTTCAAACATTGAATGACATGTAGGCCTATATAGTCCTATGTAGTCACACAATGTAGTCACCTATAGACCATTTTGCAAGATGTAAACAAAACTGGTCCAGAAGCACTTCCTGTTTCAGTTTTTTAACACTACATAAAAGCTGGGATAAAATACAACCAACATAACATATAAAACTGAATCAAAAAGTTAAACAAACATCTATAAGATTTTTTCTTTACATATGAAATAAAGAAAACAGTTACAAACTAAAACAGGAAGTGTTTCTTGACCAGTGTTTTACATTTTGCAAAATGGTCTATAGACATGTAGGCCTATATAGTCCTATGTAGTAACAAAATGTAGTCACCTATATAGACATGTAGGCCAAATCAGAATGAATATTTTTGGTGAACAGAGTCAAAAGATACAAATCTCAAAATCCCCAGCACTAGCTCTGCTCCTGCATGTGCATTCATATAAAACTTCGCAAGCACTATTCTACATTATTTATAGCCTTGTATTTCAGGCAAAAAATATAGGGATGGTGTGTGTGTGTGTGTGTGTGCCTGTTGATGAAAGCAAGAGTGTGTGTGGATGGACATGTCGTTTTGGCCCCTCATTAATGACAGCGAGAGAGCACGAGGCCTCTCTAATGCATTCTCTTACCTTGTTCTCTCTCCTCCGTAAGCGCCCTTTGCCTTCCCCTGACAGGACAGAGCCGGTTCTCAAAACAGGTGTGATGTTCGACAGACAATTTTCTATTTTTTTTTCTTCAACCTCCTTTTTTACCTTCATTCTCTCGGGTGGGAGCACCGCCTCTGTGAGATGGAGGGATGAAGTGGGAAGAGCAGGGACGAGAGTGGGCAGGAGAGTGGATAAAAAGGCTGCTGTTCTTTTTCATTTGTGTCTCATTTTTTTCTCTCCTCCTCATTTTCCCTTTTCTCTCAGCCAGCTTTTTCTCTGGCTGTCCTGGTTTTCGGTTCTCCAGGGCCAGGGCCTATATTCGGCCGCCATCGTGTGGGGCTGAGGTTTCTCTCAGATTCTTCGGTTTAATCAACATTCAGCAGGCTGATAAAACAGAAAAATTCAAAGTGGAAATCCAGCTTTAGTTGCTCTCTCTCTTGTAGTGATGGACGATATGGCTGGTGCCGGTATCTAGAGCATATGGTGGCTTATTGCTGATATAATGCCAATGCAATGAGTTCATTCGCAACTAAAGCTATTTAGTCTGTAGCAAATATTTTACCATAAAGCTGTGCTGCTTTTGATCGCAAAGTAATATTATGCAACGTTTACTGTAGTGTTCTAAAGGCACTTTTTATTTGGTCTTTAAGTTTCCTGAGGAGTTTCTCATTAGACGGTTTTTGCGATCCTTTCTTATCTTCGTTTGAGAGCATATTTAATTAGTGTGCCTAATTAACGCTTTTTCATTTAGTTGAATCAACCATTTTAGCTGTTGAGTTTCTGAAAGTTTCTTTGACTAGGGGGAAAAAAGCCCTTAGACCACTCAAGTCAACCTGATGGCATTAAATGATGGTAAACTTTAAATTTTTGGATGGAAGTTAACAAAGCATGGGTCAAAATGCACTATAGACCTAGCCTAGATACTAGCCCGAACCCCGCCCACAACATTATTTTGGTCGGGAAGTTCATTCTGGACTCGATCCATTGATGAGTAATTATGATCGATTTAGAAATCGTCGGGCCAATCAAATTGCCAGGGCGGGCTTTATATGGTGATGGACAGATCTGCAGTTACGTAATCATCACATATCAAAGAGCGCATCTGATGCAATCTGTTCATCATCTTCAGAAAATTAAGGCTAACTAGTCTGATTCATATGGATTAGCTTTACGATCTATTTATGAACTGAGTGTGAAAGTAGTAGTTGTGTAGCTGGCAATGGAGGGCCAGAAAGCTCTCAGATTTCATCAAAAAGATCTTCCTTTGTGTACAACGAATGTCTTACAGGTTTGGAACAACATGAGGGTGAGTAATTAATGTTTTTGTTAAAGTAATTAACAGAAATGTCATTTTTTAACTATCCCTTTAAAATCCTCATGGAGAAATTTTATAAGAAAATTATTCTCAAGGCTGCTGAAAATGGGTTATTTTAATAAATGACCTTGCATTTCAAAATAAATTTTCAGGGATTATGTTGATAATAAACTGCACATTACTTCCTTGAAATGACTTGTTACATTTCACCAATGGCCTTCGAATGCCTTTCCATTCCTGCAGTGATTCCGAAACTGCCATTTATAATTCGTCCCATAACATACAGAATGAGCTATTTAATTTAAAGGGATACTCCACTTTTTTTGGAAATAGGCTCATTTTACCACTCCCCCAGAGTTAAACAGTCGAATTTTACCGTTTTCGAATCCATTCAGCCGATTTTCTGATATTTAGAAGAATATCGGTAACCAGACAGTTTCTGGTCTCATTGACATCCATAGTAGGAAAAAAATATACTATGGAAGTCAATGAGACCAGAAACTGTCTGGTTACTGATTTTCTTCTAAATATAAAAAAATCGTCTGAATACATTTGAAAACGGTAAAACCCAACTGTTTAACTCTGGGGGAGTGGTAAAATAAACCTATTTCCAAAAAAAGTGGAGTATCCCTTTAATAAATATGGGGTGTATAGATTACTGTATACATTAGGGTGCAAATAGCATCTGCCAAACTTTATTTGTGATGTTTCATTTAAGGTTTTGTATTAAGAGCTGTATCTGTGAACAAACACAGTGTACAGTTAGCAGTTAGCTCATTCACAACATGGCTGTTCTCTTTGCCACGATTTGACAATAAACAAACACGAGCAGAATGATCTCTTTCGCCATCGGATATTAATAAAATTCTCTTCCTGTCAGGCTGCTATAATGAGACTTATCCTTTGTAAATACCTGCAAGTATGTAAATGGCATAAAACGAGGGCTAGTGCACAATGGCTGTCAGCAGACTCTGCAGTGAGAACTGTATTAAACTTGCACATGAAAATCAATTGGGAAAATATAGAGGCAATTATTTTGTCTCCCACACAGCCTGACAAAATAACTGCCAAGTGAAGCTGGGAGGAGAAATAAATAATGAAATGATGAGAGAATGAGAGCAAGCAGCGAAGAGACGTGACTACAGGAGACACATTAAGAAGCTCGCAGCCGCACAAACACAAACAGAGGCTTTAACACGTTTATTGACATATGTAAATATCATTCAGGAACATACCTTTAAATGTAATGTTGCATTATTGTGCTTGTCCTACTAATTTATAAGTAACTAATTACATCACAATGTAAAGTTATTTTAGTGTTGCTTTATAAAGTTATTTTAGTATTACTTAACAAAATAATTGGTCCCACTTTATATTAAGTGGCTTTAAGTACTATATACTTACATTGAAATTAATAATTTGATACAATGGACTTATTGTGTACATACATGTTTTTACATTGTACTTATATTTTAAAAATACCAGCATGTAAAGTTATAATTACTTTATGTAATTACATGTGTATTTACACAGTTGACCCTCCCCTCACACCTTAACCTACCCTTAAACCAACCCATACCACCACACCTGTCCCTAACCTTACCCGTATCACACCTCAATAGCAGCAAAAGTGTTTTACAATACAACAGGAACACAATAATGCATTGTACTTATTGTTCAATGTAAGTACATAGTACGTAAAGCCACTTAAAATAAAGTGGGACCAAATAATTAGTTGTATAACATAGTCAAATGGTCATTATCCCCAAATAAACTCCTCAAGAGTGCTGGATGTTTTGAACTCTATACTCTACATGTTTCTATACTCTAAACAAGAAAAACGGATCTTATGCCTGGTTCAGATTACATGATTTTAGCGATTTTGGCGCGATGTGTTTGACGTAGGGTGGGGATTCGTAAATGACAACGGGCGTCGGGATGCAAGATTCGATCGTATCATCTCGTGTAGTGTGTCATAGTGGGCGACAACCTGCATCGCGTCTGCGATGCTTCGCGACAAAAAGACTAGCATGTTTATTTTTTTTAACGGTCGTCCATAACGGTTCCGTCACATGTATGAGGTTGACCAATAGGAGCACAGAAGCTTTTCCGTACACAACTTTCAAAAACGGCGAAATGTAAAGATAGACTATGGTGCTAACGTTAAAACTAAAAGTAAAAATATAAAAAATATTTTACCTCAAGTTCTCTTTGGAGGATTGACAGCCCATACTGTCCTCTTCGAGCAATCCAGGAACGCGTCCATTGTCGGATTTTCTTTCTTTTTTTTACTTTTTTCTGAACACAGGACAGCACTCAACGTTTCATCCATTGTTTGTTTACGTTCGTTTCCAGAAGTCACTAGTTCTAGTTTCGCCTTCTCGATGACATCACACATGCCGTTAAAGACGGCATGCGATGACTGGTCAGGAAGCAATGTGTAGTCTAGGATTTTAGGAGTCAAAATTGCGTAATCTGACACAGTGACTATCGTAACAGACAAAAATCATGTAATCTGAACCAGGCATAACAGGAAATTTCACCGTTTATGCTTTAAGTTAAAGCATTTTGTATCTGGTTTAATTGGTTTAAAAATATCCCTACCAATTGTAAAAACAGAACCCGTGTCCTTCTGTATTTTCTTGTATACATTTCTCTAGAATTTCGTTTTTGACGGCATTGGCAAATATCGAGGAGCTAAAAAGCATTTTGTTGAGTGCGGCACTTTTTGCAGAGCTGATGGAAATTACTTAGGACTGTCATGTTGGACTGAGAATGAGCCAGATGAAGACTCGGGATCCGTCAAGATGAACTCATTAACTCACGCTCTTCAGAGAGATGATGAATGGACAGAAGTTTTGATTTTGGGGTGTGTCTAACTGACAGGTTCTCCACAGGGTCCATCTATCTGTCTGTCTGTTGCTCTCTCTTTTTCCCTTTCTGCCTCCGTTTCTGGCCCTTTGGGTAGGCTGATGTAACCGTGTGACAGAATCGTGCAAATAGAGGAAAGAAAGAAGAGGATGGAGGGATGAGTTTGTAAAAGAACGAGTGGGAGATTGGGAGGACAGGAAGACACTGTGGGAAGATCAGGTGATCTGAATCTGATTAGACCAGAAAAGCATGACTGTGGTTCTCCAGGGCTTGACTGTATTCTCAGATGGCTGATTATTTTTTGCCTACATTTCAATTTGACCTCAGTGGTTATACAAGAATGGGGAACCGTTCATCCAAAGACAGTGTATTGACTAAAGTGACACTCAGCGTAAAAAACAGCACTTTATTCACTAACCTTCAACAATTGGCTTAACCAGTGACTTTATTTAGTCAATAAAGTAATAAATCAAAGCAGATAGTGTGGGCAAATAAACTGGCTCATTTCATTCATGTTTAATTTTTCACAAAAGTCGACATAACCACATTTTGTCCTCTTGTCCTCCCACATCTGCTGTAGGGGTTTTATTTTGACTGATTCAGGAGTGGATTTCTCTTTAAACTCAAATCATATGGTGTGTTTGTGAAGGTTGTTATTTGATTTAATAGCCAGTATGTCAGTGAGCTTTGAAATATTCATATTTTTGGATATGACAGCTGTGAGAGCTGGAATATGGGTATGCGTGTACACATGACAGCTGACGCAGAGATAATGATAAAGGTGACAGAAAGAGAGGTAAAGTCGGTCAGTTTTGTGCCACTGAATGACTCTTTTATTGACTTATTATTGTTTTTGAATATACAGTAGCTGCTGTAAAACAGTTTTGATGTGAGTTACAGTACAGTACAACTTTTGATTGATACTAGAGCTGAGCAGTATAGATAAGTCATTCAAATATATATTTTTTATTTCTATATCGAGCTGTTTATTTATCTGAGGTGCCGGAGAAGTAGATTTATTGTTGTATTATTGATTTATTTTATTCATTCATAATGGACGATAGACTACCTTGAACATTTAGTGATAAATAAATGCAGATAAATAATTGAATCTATTTTGAATTGCTTACAGCATCTTGCCTTCAACTGATTTGTAGTATCGAATTTTCTAGTGCTGGTTTTGCAACTGAGCAAGGAAGATTCATCAAGCTAATCTAATAAGATGTTTTAACTTTATAGCTAAATAATAAGTGCTGTAAAATCATTTTAATATTTACAAAGTTGTTTAGATTTATATACAATATCATTATATTGAATATTCAATGTATATCGTCCAGCCCTGATAGATACAGTACTATATGTAAATGTGGTTGTTGGGGATGAACAGTTTTTTTTTGTGCATTGTAAATGTAATTATTTTGAATAATTGATGTACATTATTTTCATTGTTCAACATGCTCATATATACTATACATCTATCCACCACACCCATTTTTAAGTTCAATGGCTCATTGACAAACATTAAAACTTTACTGGACATTTTTTAATTGGTAGATGAATGAATCTCTGAGGAGAAAGTTGTGGAAAAGCATGATGTCATGAATTCCAATTCTAATGAGTATATTTAATAAATATTAATCCTTAAAGTTACAAAAGTTATTCAGTCAAGAGCTGTGAGTGATTTTTTTTTTTAATAGCCTCATGGGCAGCGCACCGACATATAGTTTCGCAGATCACGCCGACTTTCCCGATCCCGTCCCCCTCTCTCTCTCCAACTTTACTTCCTGTCAACTAACTGTCCTATCACAATAAAAGAGAAATACACCAAAAATATATCTTAAAGGGATACTCCACCTTTTTTTCATATTAAACTATGTTATTCCCTTAACTAAGACGAGTTAATACACACCTCTTGTCGTCTCAGTGCGCTCTGTGCTCAATCGCTCTGGCGCACGAGACACTTTGATAGCACTTAAGTAGCCCTGTTCATTCAATATGGGCCAAGCAGAGAAGCGACCAAACACCTCCACGGTTTCCCTATTTAAATACAGTTACAAGAGTAGTGTAACTCGACCTAGGTCGCTGACACAAAATAAAACGTTGCGCTTTTTCTCAGTGTGTAAAGTGGATAACTATAATGTATAGCGGAATACCACAGCAAGTGATTGGGAACACTTCGACACTTCGGCGCAAATATATCTATGGACTCGGCGCAGTAATATCACTCTATTCGTGTAACTGTATTTAAATAGGGAAAACGTGGAGGTGTTTGGTCGCTTCTCTGCTTGGATCCTAATGAATGAAGCGGGCTAGTTAAGTGCGATCAAAGTGTCTCGTACGCCAGAACGATTGAGACGAGAATGGTATCAACTTGTCTTAGTCTTAGTTAAGGGAATAACATTGTTTAATATGAAAAAACGGAGGAGTATCCCTTTTAAAAAACCAAAAACAACTTTAAAACAAAGACAGCAGCATGTTTATAATAGGCTGCTGTCCCTTTAAGAGCTATACTGTTGCACATGCAATTTAAATTTCTCAACTCTTTATGTTCACTTATATAACAGGCTATGTCTACTAGGATACTTGTAAACTCGATCGACATTTTTTGCGTAATTTTGTGTGAATATGTCAGTTCAAGAAGACATGAAAGAGAGCTCATTTTAGCATCCACATGCTGTCTGAGAACTGGCTTTTTGGCACGAACTTCGGATGTGTGCGCACACAAAATTGGCAAGGCTTATAAACGTGCAAATGATAAATTTTGTGATGCCTCACTGGCCCGATAGTCAACTCTCCCGGTGAACGTTTGCGCTTGCCCCAGGCCATTGGGCAGTCCTTATTGTCAAGCCCTGCTATCATGTCTAATGAATTATTTAGAGAACAGTGGTGTTCACTATAAACTACTATTATCAGCACTTAGTAGTGAGTTGCATATGTGTGACACAACAAATGTTGAATCGTACACCACACCTCAAGTAAAATATTAATACTCTCAAACTTTATGTGGGTTTGTAGGACTAGGCCATACATACATACATTATATTTTAACCTTTGCTGTGTCAGGGAGACTAAATACAGCACTAAAACATCACATGTGTTAAATTACCCTTAACACTACAGACCCTCAATTTAACTTTTGTTTAATTAGCACTAGCGATTACTCTGCAAATTTTGGTATTTATGGACATATGCTCAGCAGGCATTGCCAGAATCCACAAAAAGTGTGTTCATAACTGATGTGATTCTGCATCATAGTGTTGATCACCTCATCTAAAAATAGTCAATTGCATAGTGTGGAGTTTCAATGTAGCATTTCTTTATTTTATTTTGTTTTATTTCCTCCGTTGTTTATCTTATATTTTAGTGTTGTCTAGGGACCTGATTTGATTTTAATGATGTGGCATCCGATTGTATAATGATGTGTTCATTCCTCCGTGCCACTTTCTTGTTTTTCTTCTTCCTGTACTCTAGAAGAAGAGCACAAGAGAGGCCACCCGGTAAACAAGGCTAAAAATAATGACTCCTAAGCAAGGTTTGATTCGGCCGTCTCCGTCTTCTTGTCCCACGGGAATTACTCTCTGAATGCACACGGCACCAGTTTTGCCTTGAATTTTCCTTTTCTCTGTCTATTCAATGGTTTTTTGTTTAATGAGTTAAGCTTTTATTTTATAGTCCACTTATACATGGCAGTATTCCTCTCTCTTTATGGTGTATGTGTGTGTTCAGGCCAGGGTGCAAATGTTGTTTCTACAAATTTATTGCTTAAGTTGTTTTTTTTTTGCACCCAACAAATCAATTTAGTAGCAAAGCAAAGGGCTTGTTAAGATGAAGATGCAGTATAGCAGGGCTTTGCGTTATGGTGGTTTATACCATGTGACGGTAAAAATTGTTTCAAATGGTAGATTTAGCTATGCTGTTTAGTGTTTCAGTGTGTACACAACCATTCAAAAGTCTGAGGGCGGGACGATTTTTTTAGAACAGTAAAAAAAATGTACAATTTAAAATTGTACAACTTTTCTAAAGCTGAATTTTCTGCATCATTACTCCAGTCTTTAGTGTAGCATGATACTTCAGAAATCATTCTAAAATGCTGATCAAGAAACATATGTTGAAAGCTGTTGTGCTGCTTAATATTTTTGTGAAAACCATGAACATTTTCTATTTTCAGTTTCCTGAAAAAAATAGAAAGTGCAATCGAACAGCATTTATTTGAAACGGAAATCTTTTGTGACATGTTTGTTCAATTTGAAACATCTCTACTGGAAAAAAGTATACATTTATTTGAACTAAACTAACATTTTTGAATGGTAGTATGTGTTTATGACTTAGCAGGACTGTCTGTACAATCTGTATTGTTGGAATTGGATTGATACCGACTTCTGATCTCTGGTATTTCGGTCTTGTGCGACTGAAATCAAACGTTTTTAAAAAAAGACAACAAAATAATGGGCAAGCAATTCATTTAGATGACAGCTAAACACTGTAAAATAAAATTGTGACAACAAATTACAACTATAAGCAATATTATCAATTAAATTTAAGTAGAACTCTAGAAATTTAAGTAGAACTGAGTAATAATTCATCTAATTAATTCCTTAAAAGTTAATCATTTAAAATGAGTAAGATTTACACAAAAAAAGAAACAAAAATATCTGAATAACAGATGAATGAAGAGCTCTTTATTTTATACCAATATTGAAGTCACCTGATGTTAACAAGCAGAATCACTGAAGGAGAAAACCATACCATTATGGTGATCAATGTTTGTTTTAGTTGGGCTCCTTACCATAATCTGATGGTGCTGGTTATGTTTTAACATTTTTTTCACAATCATTTGACTGTTTCTGTTGACAAAATCGTTTGACAATCGGAATTAATTTGATTAATTATTACTCAATTCTAATTTGTTAAATTTACTTAATAATATTTTTGTAATCTGTTGCCACAATTTTATTGCTTAGATATAGCATATTCATTTTTACAGTGTACTGTAAGTGAATATTAGATAAATTCCCCAGACAGACCAGAGGTTTGTACAAAACACAGTATTCCAAAATTTTTTATATAGGCCTACCTGATAAAAAGAGTGCAAATGATTTCTGTTTTTGGAATTGGTTTATACATAAATTATATTGGTTTATATAGAGTTATTTTTGATAAATGAAGCGATATAATTCAGTAAACACATTAAAGCAATAGATTACCCATACTTCAGTCATCATTTACTCAAACTCATGTTGTTACAAACCTGTAAGTCTTTCCTGTCCTTCTGTGGAACATTCAACCAATTTAAACAATGGAAAAACGTTCTTCAATATATATTGTTTGGTGTTCCCCAGCAGAAATGCAAATGTTTTGGATAAACATGAGGGTGAGTAAATTTGCTGAATAGAAACGTTTGAAACGATGATATGAAAACGTGGTAAATGCTGGTACTCAAGCTTGCGAACTGCAGTTTGGCTCTATTACAGGGACACCATAGGTAGTGACATTTAGAATTACGATTCATAAGTGAGTACGACGCACAACTGTGTGGCTATACTTTGATAACTGTAGCTTTTGACTCAAGCTTTTAAGGGCCTTTCAAGTCTCAAGACATCCCAGAATTCTTACGGTAGACCGGCTAAAGCATTTCCTGTGATGTAAAAATGGAGCTGTAGGATGACAGAGTTTGCTTTTGTTGAAGTGACGCTCACCTCCCTGTAGGTTTGATCCATTTGAGAGCCTGTCTTGCTTGTGTTCTCCACCGTCAAATTGAAACGGCTTCGTTTCCCCAACGCTGAGACATCCGGAGATCAAGCCGTCTCGCCCGTGTCTCTCCTGCCGGGCCTGGTCTCTCTCACAGTTCCAGCTGAAGACTTGACAACGGCGCGATGTTCTTCGCATACCTGCCGTGTCAAAAGACAAAAGCATCTTTCGTCTTTGTGGCGTCTGAATACAGATTGCGGTGCGGTGGCACTCTCCGTTCTCTGACCTCCTGCCCAGGCATCTGCCGTGTTTTCGTGCTAATGAATTGCCTTTTCGTAATTACAAATGTCACGTTCTTCTCGCAGACAGATAAGCCAAAATGACAGCTAATAAATAAATGCCGAAGAAACAGAAAGTGCACTGGGTCTTCTGGATTAGGGAACAGATGCTAGGGCTGCTTGTGTCATGCTGTATTTTTCCTGTGTTTGGCGGAAGCCCGTGAGGAACATCGCCAACCGATTAACAGCTTCGTTTGGCAGATTCGTTGTTTTCACACCCTCTGATGTGAAACAGAAAGGAAGTATGACATCACAGAAAGCTTGACAGGAACATGCAGAACTGTGGCTGAAGGCTACTGTAGCTTCGCGCTCTTTATTCGTGAGTTGCCCTTTCCAGCTCTGCGCCGTCTTATCCTCGCCCAAACTTTTGAGAAGAATGTCAAAGTTCATTGATCTCATTCCAGGCCTCATCCGAGTACGGCTGCACAACACCTTGAAAGAGGAATCTGATCGTTAAAGTGATTCTACTCTAACTTGAGAAAGACGAGAGGTGCGCTCGGAGATCACCTCCAAACCTCTTCAAACCCTCAATATCATCTCGACTAGCTCACCTTCAACACATCACTGGTTAACATTCAGCTCATTGTCAGTTCCGGTCTGACAGGTCACAGTCTAACTGAGAGTTAAAGATTTGTTTCCCTGAAAGGATGGAGTACTTTCTTTCAAGCTAATGAGAGGGGCTCAGGGCATTCCTGTTCTGAAAAATCCTTAGCATACTCATCCAGAGGGCTGGCAGTGCCTAAGGCGCGATGAATCGTATGTGGTTCCGGCTGTCTTTAAATCAAAATCCAAATTTTTAAATCGTTTTTGAGAGCCTAATTACAAAATCAATAGTTTCACCATTAACGTGTAACTAAACCCCTGGTCAGATCCTGACTCCACCCACTGGCAATATTTGAAAAATGCTGAAAAAATGGGCAGACCCCAGCAGAGAGAGAGAGGGGATGAACCGAGGGCGGGGCTGAGTGGGGGGGCCGTGTGTCCACCAAAACGTTTTTCCACACGTCTGGCGTATGTTTTCAATGGGAACGCCCCGTTTTTTAAACGGCATGAGCTTAACGAGACGCCGAGCATTTTTTTCACGCTGAAGCGCCGAGCGCCCGCCGTTTTTTACTGGTCGCCGAGAGTTGAAAAATGTTCAACTTTGGATAAAATGCAGCGCTCATCATTGTCACTTTTTACCCAACTGTCCAATCACAGTGGAGGAGGGGCGGGACTAATACCTCACCGACTAACTGTCACAACATTCTTTCAACTGGCAGAGCTAACCGAACAAATTGGAAGAAAAATAAATTTTTAGCATGAAACAATTTATCTTCGGAATAAGTTATAAGTAAACTGTGCTCTGTGAAACGTCTCAACGGAAAAAAACGCAAGTTGTGTGGTGAAGCCCATGTCTACCTCTTACCATCCTGACCACTGTACTAAACACAGATAAATCTACACTAACTTAACTGTACTATGCTATTAACTAACTAGGCCACACGAAATAATATAAATAACTATATAAATGCTATGCTAAATAGATGCTAAAATACTATAGTAATTCCAACTTTTGACTCGCAGTGATTTTGACAAAACGAGATGGTTTTAAACTGCAGCTCGTCACCGCTTACGTCACGAATTACCGCAAACATCCAATAGGAAAATTTAACTGCAGTAGCCACCGTTTAACCCGAAGAGGGCAGCGTCCAGACCTTTTTTCCCACCATATATTGTAGAATTAAAACACTTTATACCCAAATGTCAAAAAAGTTACTCGAATCAATGATCAGCACTAGTAAAGCCCCATTCTTATAGATCATTACCTAAAAAAAGTTGGTTTAGGGTTTCGGTACCCTTTAAAAGCCATGTCCCAAACACTTACACATAAAAAATCATATACAGTACAGTAGCCTAGTTAGAACCAGTGTAAGTTAATTTGAAATGAATTACACTACTATGGCCAACTATATAAAACAATGCTTAAATAATGCAAACAAGTAATTGAACAAAATACTTGTGTATGAATAATCAAAATGCATATAAAATAATCTATTATTTATTGGCTTTAAGATATCAGACAAAATGACTTATCAGACCGATAACGATAACTTTAAAAATGAACATATATTGGCCGATACTACAGTACTTTTACTTCATTAGTGGCCAAAAGTGATGCTTGGAAGGGGATATTAGTTTATGTTTGAAAACATTTTATATATATTTTGAAACATTTTAAATATGAAGGAAAAACAAAACTTTAAACATTTATTTTATGATGTAAATTGAATTGAAATTGTTTATCCAAATTGTAAATTCTGTCAATTTTACTCGTCCTCATTTAATTTGAAATCCATATGTTTTTTTTTTCTCTTCAGAAGAAAGATAATTATTATCTTTTGTATATTATTTAATCTGCTTGGGTAAATTACAGCATATAATTTACAGCAAATTGCAGCATATACAGTCACTTCTTTACAGTAAAATTAATTTTCTTTTTTCCCCATTCAAATTGGAATCACATTTTCTTCCTGAGTTGCATAATTCCTTTTTTTAATTTGGTTGCTAAAACAGCATCAACATGTGTGACTAAACAGTGCTGTCAGCCAACCCAATGTGTTCTTGACGAATTCCCTTCCCAATGTTTGCCCATCATTCTATAATGTCCTGTAAGTTCAAAATCAAATCAAAATTCCTTTTCTAAAATGTGATAATTGCTGATAAATTAGTTGCTCAAAATGACAAATGTGCAGCTTTTCCTCAGAACAACAGAGCTGCAAAATACAAGAGAAATATTAATTATGCTAAAAACGAACCCACGGCACATAAACTGTTCACGGCGGGAGAATGCTAAATTTGCTGCAGTCTTTTGTTTATTTGATCCATCAGTTTCCCCTGTTGTTTGCAGATGCAGTTCTGGAGAAAGAAAAAACTCAAATAGGTTGGGAATTTTGTTGCTGCGTGCAGCTACATTATGTTCTGCCTCCAATTCCAAAGAGTTAGATGTTATGCCTGATACATTCCAATGCCTGTATGCTAATATGCTTCGGGTTTGTTGCTGTCAGGAAATGAAAAACGGTTGGTCACACATTGAACTGTTTCCCTCACCTTATCTCTGAGCCTGGCCACAATACAATAATGAAAACCACAGGCTGTTCCTTTCAGGGTTTGACTTTCTTACGGTGATAAGGTAGATGGGAATACAATGTGAAAGGCTAATGGATGAAGATGTCCAACAGGTTCATGCTGTCATGCAACTGAATTAAATAATGCCATCATAAATCAAGGAACGCTGCCATAAAACTATAAGTCTTTGTCATTGTACTGACACACACACTGCAGAATATCGTGCAGGCTTTTTGTGTATTTCTCAGTAATCTTCTTCATAATCATCCTCATGATTAATCATCATCTTGATTAAAAAAACACAAGATGATCCTAAAAATGTAATTAGTGAATTTGGCTAATATAAGCCTCACTATTATTTTTTTGACATTTTAGCACAAGCGGTGTGTTATGAATGATACTTTAAATTGTATAGTTATTTGTGAAAAGAGTTGAGCTTTAACTGCACTTTTAATGACTTACTTTTCTCATGGCTGACATTAAAATGTAAATCCCTTAAACTTTTGATAGAAAGCATGTTTTTGGAGCATAATATTGTCAATATAGCAAATGCAAAATAGTAAAGTCAATGCTTTTGCGCTCTCTCTCAAACGCTTTGCGTTCGCCGAGAAACTTTGTGTTAGCTCACAAAGAGCTCAAAAGGTTTTGCAAGCGAATGAAAAGTTTCTCAGGGAACGTTTTATATAGTTTTATATATTTATATTGCTTTATATAGTTTTAGATGCTTTAGAATTATAAAAGCACTAGTCAGCTAATAAATTAGAAATTTACCCCTATCCAAGCAAAGGTTTTTATTTATTTATTTTTTTTAGCTTTGACTATGGAAAGTAAGTCTGTGATAAGACAAATCTTATTTCACAATATGAAAATGTATTTTACAATAACAATATATAATGTCAGAATGTATTTTTTTTGTAATTTTATTATATTTTTGTTATCAAAATAAGAACAAAAAAGCAAAATACAAACTATATTGTGACAAAAATATAACTTAAATTGAAGCTTTTCAGGTACAATAGGTTTATGTAGTTAGAAATAGTGCAGAAATGTAATAATTAAATATAAAAATTCAGTCTATTTAGTCAAAAGCTGCATCACATTAAGACGAAACGCACGGATCATTATACTGATACACATCCGGTTCACATGTTTACTTTCACTTGAGACATAACCGACTGTGTTTACATGGATACTCCACATGATGGGCATTTTGACACAATTGCATGTGTATTCGACCATTCAAGTGCAATAAAAGATGAAAGAGAACTGAATTTGCGATGGTATGTTGTGAGATGAGTTTTTCAGCAGTGTGTCAGTCACAGCATTGAGTTCTTTTTCACTGCTTTTTGTGCTCAACATCAAGCATGTCTTGCTCTTTATTGTCTAATGCATTTCATCGCTCTTAAGTGTATATATTTACACAAAAATCTCTCACAATAGACATTTTATACCATCGCCAAGATACAATAAATATTGCCCAGCCCTAATGGAAATTATTTCCGGTTTTGTGTTATAATCGTGACAATTATGAATAAAGCTGCACAAAATAATAAAATTGACTTGCCTGCTGTTATGCTTTATAGACACAGCTGTATACGTATGTCTCTTCTCATTGAGTTGAGGACATGGAGTATAGGAGGTTATTTGAGATCATGCAATTGGAGAGACTACATTCGTTCAGGGTTAGTGTAATTCTTGTATTTGTGATAGTTGCAAAGAAATACAGGGATGTTTGAGGGGGTTTTACTCATCGGTTTTGTTTTGATTTCAGGCACTGCCTATCAGAGATTATGGATATTAACTAGGTTCTTACTTTGTCAATAAGAATGATCTTATGCTATTTTGAGCGTTTGCTTGACAAATGATTCAGGCATTCAATGAAATTCATTTGCTTTATCTTTTGGATGGAAGGGCTTATCGTCTTCACATTAAATGTAAAATCAGATAAGCCCTCTGGATATAAATCTGTAGAGAGCACATTATATTTATGGATTTTCAAAAATACAATTTTAGAGCTTCTGTCTGTACCGAGAGGAATTTATTTCAGTGTTTATTCTTGTAAATATTTGTCTGTACTGATTCATAGTAAGAGATCTAATGGAAATAAAATGACTTGCCATGTGCATCCATTTATTTATTTATTGCATTTAGGCGCGAAAGTTACTTTTTTAAGTCTAGATACACAAGCGGGACACAGAAGGAGTTTTTTATAGCACAAGTCCAAGCTGTTCTTTTCCACGCAATGAAAGTGAATGGTGGCCATGCAAGATTTTCAGTGAACAATGACTTGCCTATGCAATTTGATGCAAAGCTATCATTGAAATATAGAATTTTTTTTAATGTTGCATTTTTGGAGCTTGACTGTCCCTGTCCCCATCCACTTTCATTGTAAAGTGCACTGTGAACGTTCTTTTGAACATCTTTTTGTGTTCCACAGAATACAGAAAATCAATAGTGGAGAGTTGGTAAATGACGACCTTTTAAATTTTAGGGTGAACTAACACTTTAATGGCACTGACATTAACTTGATTGCCCCTGAATTAATGAGGTTTACTATTAAGTAAGCATTTGTGTCTTTGTTTGTATATTTGCAGAGAGCATGTTCTTAGACACTTTCTTAAATATCCTTGCAATACAAGGCATACTGCATTTAACGGTAATGCTCTAAACCTCAACAGCATGGCATATTTGAGAACTCCTAACAGGCACAGTCAAATTTTCAGTGCCACTGGTGAAGTCTCTGTGATATTGAAAATGATGTCAAAGCTGCCTTGCAGGGGAGGGGAACAAATGATGTGAGGAACATGTTTCAGGACCATGGACAGCAACCTGAATAGACACTACACATTAGCAAGTGCTTAACGTCTAGACTCTGCGAGCTCTCCAGAATTACAGAATTGGGTGCAAATGGTTTTTAATTTTTTAGTGTTCTTCAGTTATGTTTAGTGCGGTAATGAGGCTCTGTTGACGGGACCTTGTAGTCGAGCTAATAGAGCGTGGGATATATTTGACCAGCTCATCTCATTAATTGTGGCTGTGTGACATACCATTACCACTTCGACCCAGATTAAGTGGACTATATTTTAACATTCAGAGGTCAGCGGTGCTTGCTCACGTTCAGATTGTCCCGGTCACCGTGACTTTTTAAAGTCACTTTGAAATGTTTTTGCCTCCCATTCTACTTCGATAATATGACATGTTCCCTAGTTAAGAGGAAATTTAATGAAGAAAAATGTAGGCGGGGTGATCATGGCTGGTGGTCAGATGAAATATTCTTTGAAATACTTGTGAATCATTGAGGGATTCGTATGAAGAATTCGTATGGTGTTTAAATCTGTCTCTCTTTCTGTTTTTGGCATGATCTAGTGCCCCATTTTTGCATCTGGCGTGCTGAAAGGATTCCAGCCACAATATTGCCTTGAAGAGATAAATTATGTAGAGACAATCATGCAAATCAGTGTTTAACATACACACATTAATAACTGTTCTATATTAGGTTTAAAAGAACGTTCTGGGTTCAAAATAAGTTCTTTCATCTATTGCTTGCTGTGAACTACCACAGATCATGTCGACCTTCAGTTTGTTAAATACACTTGCAAAATGGAGGGGCAAGGTGTTCTGCAATGGTTAAAGTAGTGTTTGCATTAGCATATTATTATTACAGGAATGTAAAAGACATGTTAACACTAATGCAATTGAGGTTAATGGGCAGGGCATTCCATTGGGTTTGGGTCACAGTCTGTTTATGAACTCTGTACAAAAATGATAATCGTATTTATGCTCAAAAAAGTGATTTTTAGCTGCAATTGTTTTCTTAAAGTGTGACGCTTTTGCCAAAACGTAGACATCCAACGCACATGGCACCCTTTAGCGTCAATATAACACACTTCGGTTATGGGTAGGTTTAGGTCTGGGGTAGGGTTAGGGTTAGACCACTAGGAGGCGCCTTCTGCCCCATATATCTGCGTCTCATATTGACGCTAAAGGGTGCCATGTGCGTTGGATGTCTACGCTTTGGCAAAACAGTCGTATATGACACTTTGGGATGAGAACGGGCTCCTATGTTTGCATATCTTTTCTGTGCAATTTTGGATATTGCATAAAACTGAATGTAAGCAAGATGCACATGAATTCTAAAAATGCACATAAAAGTATCCGCTCAATTGCACGACGGGACATAATGGCCGCACCAAGCGCGTTACACAGCATCGGAATTTTTTTTTCGTCATTCTGAAATGTGTCGTCAAAGTGGTTCGGTATAATCATCTCCCAAAACTGTCTTACACTACTGGATTCCCAAACAGCAGGTATCCGCCCCTGAAAGCAACTTAAGCAAGATAACATGACACCATTTATTGTGTTTTGTCTGCACGCTCTGAGGCGCAAGTCATTTATTATGAAAAAAACAGAGCCGCAGTGGCTTCTCCTACCGCAGCAACTTCCATTTTTCCATTGCTCTAGTTTATCAGGAAGTGACTGTTTTGTTTTATTCAGCTCACTGGATGGAAACAGTGTTTTATACGATATTCAAATTTTGCGCATAAGTTAAATTTGCAAGTTTGGATGGAAACCTAGCTAGTGGTCCATATGACTACTTATGTGTCCTGACCCCATTTAATGCAATTGAATGCAAAACATGAACCAGTACATTATTCATAAACTGTTCCTGGAAGAAACTAAGTCACATGGGTTTGGATTGGAATGCCATCCAGAACATTCTTTTCATTCTTTTGTGCGTGTTCTAAAAAAGTGAAGTGAGATAGAGAGAGTGAGAGTTGGAGAGAAGGTTTGATATTGAGTGAAAGTGAGGGGACAGGCAAGAGGGAAAATAATTATAAAAAAAGGACTCGACATAAACTGAAATAAATAGACGTCTCTCCGTCACCTGGGTGGCCCCTGGGCTACGCCCCTGAACTCTGCGCTTTGGAACTGCAATTGTGGAGGCAGTGCCCTGCCTCAGGCTACCTGCAAGGGGTTAACTGGCAATTATGTCTGTTTAATGCAATGTCAAGAGCATCTATTCACAAGCGAAGAAAACGCTGTTCCCCTCCCAGCTCTTTCCTCTGTTCATTTTACACATAAGCAAGCACAGGCTCATGCAGATGGCTTGCCGACAGCACAATCTTTCCCGGAATCCCTCAGTTGTTCTCTGGTATTCAAAAGGAATACATTTGTTAAAGGAGTATTAGCATTTTGAAGTCCATCAAAGGTCTCTTTGTTAGTAGAAATGAGCTGCATAGTGATGCCTCCTTTTAAAATGGCTGAGTGAATGGCCAAAATTTGTCCAGTTCTATCCACTAAATTGTTATTTACAGAAGATAAACTACAGTGCCCTCTTTTGTGGGCAAATAGTCCACCCGTTCGTTTACTTGCTTGCTTCCAGTGTGTGTACCGACTGCGTTTGACTTCATTTCTTATTTTAACTCATGACTCATGCGTGGTATTCCAAGTTTCCTAAAACCATGCAGTAGCTTTGTGTGATGGGGACAAATTGATCAATCGAAGTCATTATACAGTACACTGATAATCCTTTCCAGCGCTGCTTTCGCAGCTCATTTGCATATATTCAAATATGGTAAGTCAAAATGTGTCAAATGTCATGTGGTTCTCTTGGGTCTCATAAGCAATTACAACATACCTAATTTGAATATGCAGATATTTGCAGGAATTTTTACATTTTTTAATTTCAGTCTGCTTGCATTTTGTCTCTCAATGCAAAGCTACTGTAAGAGATGTAATGTTGTGCACAAGTCGTATGGTTTTGTGGTGCTTTTTTTTGGTCACTTTCGTCACTTTTTTATATTTAGCACCGTGAACATTGTCCCTAACGTCATCTTTTGTGTTTGTCAGATTTGCAGAGTTAAATAATGACAGAATTATCATTTGTGGTTGAAATGTTGTGCGTGTAAGTGTCTAAATCCAGTTTGCATATTTTAGTTAATCTGCTATACGTTTTTATCTTTATTCGTCGCAGTTTCCCTGCAGCTGAAATATAGTCTTACGGCCTTAATTAAATTATGAATAATATATGGAAAGAGTGTTTATTTCTCTTATAATGCGTTTCGAAATCATGTTGATAACAGCCTTACCGATTTAGTGAAGCACTGCTAAACACACAGCTTTATGTAACACGTTCGTTGATGATGATATCCAGTAATATTTTTCCATAATGCTGCGGGTGGATGTAAATTTTCTGCAAGACTGCTATAGGCAAAATAAATATTAAACTCTATGCATAGCATCAAGTCAAGACTATGTGCATAAGAATAAATGGAAGGTGGAAATGTGCTTGTAAAATCGCAAAATTGCTTGTGTGAGATAAAAAGAGGAAACCAAAATCTTTAGAAAAGGCATTTAGAAAGAAGAAATGAGGCAGTTAGGAAGTCAAACATGCCATTTTCTTTGTCTTATCAGCTCTGGAAATTAAGAATGTCAAATGCATGCATGCACAAATACTCCACCTATGGTACATAGTGACTCTATTTTCTTACAGGTCAGGTTATCTTTGCTGAGAATCTGATCTGTATGCATTTAGAGTGGCCTGCGTAATGATGTTAAAGAATTCAAGATTGCGGAACGTTAACAACTGAAATAAAGGAATAAAGGCTCAAAATTGCTCTGAGAATTAGCTTGTCTAAACATGCCAGAGAACTCAATTACATATCTAATTAATGTCGGCAGCGTCTCACAAGGCTAAGAGCTGTAGCGGTTTTTATTAGCTGCCCTTGAAAGGAATTTCACATTTTGCAAACAAGCACATATGTTGTGCAGATTCAGTACAAATGAATGTCATCTGCAAGGCTTTGCAATTTAGTGCTGCTTGCTGAGGAACATATCATGATTACCAATGAAAAAACAAAATGAAAAAAAAAAATGAAATGAAAGTGTAACTCATACTGTACCATTTGTTCTCCTGATGTTGAGTAGAGGTGTACTATTATTTCAGCTGACAGGCGGATGATAAAATTGGCATATAAAATTCCACAGGTTTACATTGAAGCAGGGACCCGATCCATATCTAGGGACCACCCGGAACATACTAGCAATCACAACATGCTAAAAAAAAACTGTAGTACACAGCTGTATCAATGCAATGGATGAAAATTTGATTCAAACATTTTTTTTAGCACAATATCAGTCTATACTTTTGATTTATGAATGGAAATATAATTCGATAACGCTTCCTTTTACAGTACAGTACTTGCAGTGTACTTACAGTGTACTTACCTAGAAATTATTTGCTAATATAAGTTAAGTACATGGAACAGGCGTAGGTTCAGGGTTAGTACTAGTTATTACCCAGTAACTGTAGTTACTAAAATAAGTACATAGTATTTACATGGGTAACTGTACTGTAAAAGGAAGCGTTACCTATAATTCTAGGGATATTGGTATATTCAGGAGTCTATTCTAACACACACACACATGCTCATGCACAGAAACACATGCAGTAGTACATGTGTATAGATAGCATTCTTGTTTTTGACTGTAGTGGTCATGTGTTGCATATACAGCTTGTAATAAACAAAATTGCTACTAAATGTTTTTTTTTGGGGGGTCATGAATTTGTTTGCATTTTATTTCGCCAGAACAGAGAGTGTGTTGCTGAGCGAGTCGGATCGTGCACCGCTCTAGAAAACCGTGTCAATTGAACCCTCTCGCATCCATAAACCAGCTTAAAGTATCAAAAAGAACTTGAACAGGACAAACACAAAAAGAAAATCCTTTCCCAGTTAAATTGTGGGTGTGTAATGGCTCGCTGATGCCAGAAATCGAATAATCGTAACACGGTGGCAAAAGTGTAATTCTTTTGCGTTATACTATTTTGTCATCCTATTATTCCTTGTGCTTACTCATCAAGTGGTGTTTTTTTCCCATGGCAGAATGGTGCAAAAGGCGCCCCTTTAAACTCAGATTATCCTGCTAACCCTTTTGTGGACTCTCTTGCTCTCTCTCTCTCTCCCTTTGCGAGCTTCCCCTTTGCGCGCTGCATTGGTCAATAATGTAAGACTGCATGCTCGCTGCTTCTTGACAGCAGGGCAGCAAATGGAGCAGCCAAACCTGTCTGCCTGTACTGTGAATAATGCAAGGAGGCTGTTCACCAGGCAGTGCTGTTCCAGAGGCACACCGTCTTCTCTCCGCTTGCTGACTAAGACTAATGCGGAGGGAGAAAGATTCCTGATCCTAGATCAGCATTCTCACTCTGCAGACCTTCACAGCAGGTGTTTTAAAGAGGCCTATTACCACAGCCAAGGCAGGTCTGAGAGTTTGTGGTTTGCCTTTCCCTCTTTTGCTTGGCTTCAATTCCGCTGCTCTCAACCCATTATTGTGAATCATTTGTTTACTTACTAAAAGCTTAGTGCTTAATAAAACACAAGCTTATAGTAACGGCTGACCAGTTTCTGGAGAGCGAGGCAGCCGGCGCATTTTAAATAATTGCACTATTGTAGTTTGACTTTAGTTTACATTAGTTACTTTGGTGCTATAGACTGAACTATAGAATGAAAAAAGAGTAATTTTAGTGTAAATTTTTGTGTAATTTTTAAATATGTTTTAATCCTGTTTTTTCCAGTTAGTCTTTTGTACTCTCACTTTAAAAGTTGCCATTTCCTCAATTATTCTATTCTATTCTATTCTATTCTATTCTATTCTATTCTATTCTATTCTATTCTATTCTATATAGGGATGTCACGGTACCAAAATTCCAGTAGTCGGTACCGATACCATTAAAATGTCACGGTTCTTGGTACCAAATTCGGTACCACAGCAAAATTAGTTTGTTTTTAAATTTTATTTTATTTAACTACTTGAAAAAAATATATTAAATTAAATTCAATCACTTTATTATTTATGATGGTACATTTATGAACCATTTATGGTACCACTGAGACTTTTTTTTAGTACCGACTTGGTACCGAAGTACCAAATATTTTGACAACACTAATTCTATAGCATTTTCTTGCTAACAATCAAGTTAAAAATGTATAACGTTTCTCAATTTCGGAAGTCTAGTTTAGTTCAGAAGGTTCTGCCTATCAGGAATGACCTGTGTGATGCAATTTAATTAACTTTTTCTCCGCCAGTGTTTTTTTATTTTATTTAAATTTTTTAAAAAAAGTTGCTAGCCACGGCTTTTGATAATTTTCAACAAAACATTCCTATCCCCCAGAATATTTTGTTATTTGTTTATCTGAACATGCAATAAATGCAATGTAATATAATGCAGTACTATACAGTATATGCAATATAATACGCTAAAATACTGTATGTCCAATGTGCAATATATATACAAAAAAACAGTGTGTCTGCTTTTAAACAAAAGCAACATTTTGAACAATTTTTTATGACTACAAGACTACATTGTGCATAAGCAATGCTAAAATCGCTTGTTTCTGCTTTGTTTTAGTATGTGTTTAGATCCAGAGATTCTCTACTCTTTCGGTCATTACATAATAGTCTAAACAATAGAAATGGAAAACACGGAAAGCCGGAAAATTAGGTCAATGGCGGCGAATCATTGGTTCATAAATGAAGAAAAATTCTGTCAAAGAAAGAATTAAGTGAGACACTTAAAACATTTTTAAAAACTCTTATTTTGCACAATACTCAAGAACAAGATAAACAAAAATATGTGCATTATTGTGGTGATATTTATCAGATAAGTATTGGTCGACTGCTTCTTGTTACAGCCTCCTGTATGGTTTTAATATTTCACTGCTGTATTTTAAATATATACAGTACAGACGTGTAGGCAGCTGAAACCTGGCTGTTAGAAAAAAAGAATGTTTCAGACAATATATGTAATTTATTGCATCATTCTTTCATCTGTAGCTCACAGAAAAAAAGTCTTGCTGTTATTGTCTGTACAGATGACAAGTATAACATTGAAGAAAACACAATTATCGATCAAACTCTCAGTCATAGAGCGAAAATCACAACAGATCATTCCGTCGAGCACTTCTCTGATACAAACTCTGCAGTGTCCAATATTTCATGGTGGTCTGGTTGTGAAGGAAGAATACGGCTGTCTGATGTTAATTGACAGTAAAAAGTGTTTTGTGTGCGAGTCCAAGAGAGAGCCATGAGACGATTGACACTTGCAAGAATAGAGCAGCATGATGTCAAATGATTCTCAGTTACTAAACCTCTCTGCCAAATCAAGTGCTTATAAATATACACATAGACTAATAAAACCTTTTCCGGTAGCACTTTATAATAAATACACACTAATAAAGTACTAACAAATCATTTGCCAAATATTAGTTCATTTTCTTAAAAAAATTCTTCATTTATTATCACTGTAAGTAACCAAATCATTATTGTTTAATTGGCTCATATGTAAAGAGCAAACAAGTTATTTACTGTAAATAGTTATTACTTTAGATTAGGGCATGAAAAATGGGAAGATTTCATCAAGTTAGTATTAGTGTTTCCTAAATGTGTGTGATTTAATGTATTTTGTAAACTTTTTTTAGGAACACTCATTATGGAGTGAATGGTGGTTGTATCAACACACTGCAAAGACACATTTATATGCAAACAACATATAAAAGTGAATTTAGCATCCGATGACCCCTTTAATTAAATTCAGATTGGATTGTGTTGGTAATAGGCACTTACCTAACGCTTAAAGAAGTTCCGTGCCTCTAACAAGTGCTTTCGACCTTCTTTTTGATATGAATGGTTTGTGGAAAACACCACTGACTTGTCCCACTGCCTCTGTACAAATGAATACGACTGAATATATTAAATCTTATCAATAAAATTGAGGCAACAGATTCAATATTATTAATTAAATTAAACAAATTAGAATTGAGTAACAACCAAATGAATTACTTAAAAGTTAACCATTTAAAATGAATAGAATTTACACATTTAAAAAAAAAATATATATATATATCGTTCAGTGATTCCAAAAATCCAAAAATGGAGTTCAGTGTTTCAGGTCAAATGATTGTGAATTAATGATTATGTTAAAACATAAACAACACCATCAAATCACCTTTTCTATTTGTTCATCTGGCGGTTATAATTCACGTACCTGTATAACAGCCAAACAACATTTAAAGTTAATGATTTGTTAATGTTAACATCAGGTGTCTTCAATGTTGGCAATAAAAAAAGAGGTCTTAATACATCTTTGACGTCACTCTGTTAGTCCGATATTTTTGTTTAGAAATATTTGGAAATTTTGCTCATTTTAAATGGTTAACTTTTAAGTAATTCATTTGGTTACTTATTACTCAATTCTAGTTAAATTTAATTAATAATATTGATTGTAATCTATTGCCTCAATTTTATTGATTAAATATAACATATTCAGTCGTATTAACATTTTACAGTGTAGAATGCAAGTGAATGCTTTTTTTAAGCACCTCCATACTTGAAAACTACTTTAAAACAGGAAATTGCGGAATATTTACGTACATATTTACAGCGGGTCTATTCGCACTAGATTAGTATAACCTGAGGTCATTTTTTCTGGACCATTTTACAGAGAGACAGGGACATAATGATGGGACTAAAATCACTGAGAAGCTCTTGTAATAATTACTTTACCCCACCTCTCCATGTTCAACTAATCCTGTCCGAATAGGGTTTTAGAAGTGTGGGTTTACTAGTGTCATGGATTAGAAGGACACAGATGGGTGAGATAAACCAGGTTTATTGAAAGAGGGTTTAGAGTCAATGGCAGGTGAGTAAAGCAGAGACTGTTCCGGGGAGAACGGGAACCAAGAGTCTGATGGAGTGTTTCTTATCTGGAGCAGGTTGGAAGAGTCAGATGTGCTGCAGCAGCGGAGCGGAGAGCAGAGGACGACAGGAGCCGGAGCGGAGGAGGAAGACTGGAGCTTGGAGCAAACAGGTAAGTGGTTCTCTGGAGTTGAGTTCGTAGAGTGGGAGTCTGTAGGTCGCATTACTGACGAGACCAGACAATGACTGTTTGTGAGGGGTGAGTTTATAAAGGAGAGTTAATGAGCCGGTGATTGACGGGGACAGGTGATGATGATCAATACTCAGGGGAGCCGGAACGAGTGGGAGGAGTGCAGGTATCTGGTGCGGATGGATCCGTGACAGTACCCCCCCCCCCACGGCCAGCTCCAGCTGGCGGACGGGAACGACGACGGGGACGGCCACGGCCCCTGGGTGCTGGACGGTCAGGGTGCGCTGCATGGAACTCTTGGAGTAAAGATGGATCTAGGATGTCGTCACGATGGACCCAACATCTCTCCTCTGCGCCGAATCCCTCCCAGTCGACGAGGTACTCCAAGTGGCCGGCCCGTCGTCGGGAGTCGAGGATCTCGTGGACTCTGTAGATGTTCTCGTCCACAGGATCTGCTGGAGGAGGGGGCACCGCCGTAGCACCAGATCCTGGGGAGGAAGGAGTGAGAGGATTAGTGTAAGGCTTGAGTAACGATACATGGAAGGTTGGTGCAATACGGTAGTGAGTAGGTAGGGATAGCCGGTAGGTGACGGGGTTGATCTGCCTCTGTATAGGGAATGGGCCGATATATCTGGGACTCAGCTTACGACAGGGCTGTCGGAGACGGATGTCCCGAGTTGAGAGCCAGACCAATTGCCCTGGAAGATATTGAGGAGCATCGGACCGTCTGACGTTGGCCTGGCTCTGATGTCTCCGAACAGCCCGCTGGAGGTGAATATGTGCTGAGTCCCAGACTCTCTCGCTCGTCTGGAACCAGTGATGGACTGCTGGAACGTCAGATGGTTCTCCAGACCAAGGGAATAGTGGGGGTTGGAAGCCGAGTATGCACTGGAATGGAGTGAGTCCGGTGGTGGTTTGACGGAGGGAGTTCTGTGCATACTCGGCCCAGGGCAGAAAACGATTCCAGCAGTCCTGGTGGTCATGACAGTAGGATCGTAGATACCTCCCGATCTCCTGGATCTTCCGCTCAGTCTGGCCGTTGGACTGGGGATGGTATCCCGAGGTGAGACTGACCGTCACGCCAAGCAGGTTGAAGTAGGCTTTCCACACCCGAGAGATGAATTGAGGTCCACGGTCTGAGACGATATCTTCGGGGATTCCGAAGTTTCTGAAGATGTGTTGGAATAAGGCTTCGGCTGTTTCAAAGGCTGTAGGTAGACCGGGTAGAGGAATCAATTTGCATGCCTTGGAGAAGCGGTCCACTACTACCAGTATACAGGTGTGCCCGTCTGATGGGGGAAGGTCAGTGACGAAGTCTACTCCGAGATGGGACCAGGGACGAGTGGGAATGGGTAGAGGCACCAGTTTGCCTGCAGGGAGGTGGCGAGGAACTTTGGCCATGGCACAGACTGAGCATCCTTTGACGTACCGGGAGATATCTTGGGCCATACCCGGCCACCAGTAGCGTTGTTGGACGAGCGAGAGAGTGGCCTGGCTGCCTGGGTGTCCAGAGCCCGGAGACGTGTGTACTGAGTCCATGAGGGACAGGCGTAGGCGGGAAGGTACATAAACCCGTCCCTCAGGACCTCCCGGCGGAGCAGGTTCGAGTTGGGTGGCTTCGGCGATGTGGTCATCCAAACTCCACTGAAGGGGACTGACAACAATGGCTGGAGGGAGGATGGTCTCGGTGTCCGTAGGAGCAACATCTGGCTGGAACTGACGTGACAGAGCATCCGCTTTCACGTTCTTGTGGCCGGGTCGGTAGGTGACGGTGAAATTGAAGCGAGTGAAGAATAAGGCCCACCGGGCTTGACGGGGGTTGAGTCTTCGGGCTTCACGGAGATATTCAAGGTTGCGATGATCAGTGATGACGGTGAATGGATGTTGCGCTCCCTCCAGCCAGTGTCTCCACTCTTCCAGAGCTAATTTGATCGCCAACAACTCACGATTGCCGATGTCGTAATTTTGCTCCGCCGGGGACAGTTTCTTGGAGTAGAAGGCGCATGGATGGAGTTGAGATGACTTCCCCTGCCGCTGTGAGAGTACCGCTCCCACCCCGTTGGTGGACGCGTCCACTTCGACGACGAAGGGTGAGGCTGGATCGGGCAGTGAGAGGGTTGGAGCGGAACTAAAGGCCGTCTTCAGTGCTTGGAATGACTGAATGGCAAGGGTGTTCCAGGACAGAGACTTGGCCCCCTTCTTGAGTAGGTCGGAGAGTGGTGCGCTGAGGGAACTGAAGTTGTGGATGAAGCGTCGATAGAAATTGGCAAACCCTAGGAAACGTTGGAGTTCCTTTCGGGTAGTGGGTTGTGGCCAGTGTAACACTCCCTCCACCTTCCTCTGGTCCATGGTGATGCCTTGGGGTGAAATGATGTACCCGAGAAACTGAATGGTGCGCTGGTGGAATTCACATTTTCCCAGTTTCAGATAGAGTTGGTAGTCTCGGAGCCGTTGGAGTACCGTTTGAACGTGATGGATGTGAGTATTCAGGTCTGGAGAGTAGATGAGGATATCGTCGATGTAAATGATGACAAATTGGTTCAGGAGGTCTCGGAATACTTCGTTCATGAAGCCTTGGAATATGGATGGTGAGTTGGACAATCCGAAGGGCATGACAAGATATTCGTAGTGCCCTGCGGGAGTGATGAAGGCGGTCTTCCATTCGTCTCCCTCCCGCACACGGATGAGATTGTAGGCACTACGAAGATCAAGCTTGGTGTAGACAGAGGCCCCTCGGAGTTGTTCCAGTGCGGCGGGGACCAGAGGAAGAGGATAGCGGAACTTAACGGTTGCTTGATTGAGGGTGCGATAATCTATGCAGGGGCGCAAGCCTCCGTCCTTCTTTCCCACGAAGAAGAAGCTGGAAGCGGCAGGGGAAGTCGAAGGTCGGATGTATCCTTGCTGTAACGCCTCGTGAACGTACTCCTCCATGGCCTTCTGCTCCGGGATGGACAGTGAGTAGATCTTACCACGCGGGAGGACCGCCCCAGGCAGCAAGTCGATCGCGCCTGGACTGAGATGGAACGGTTCAGATAAGTGAGAGTAGCTGATGTGTACTTCAACGGAGAAATGTGTAGCGGTAAGTGAACTGTACTCACAGTGGGTCGGGCTGGACGAGTGGGACAGGAGGCCAGTAAATGACCCGAAGCACCGCAGTAGAGACATAAGCCGTTGGAGATGCGCCGATTGCGCTCAGAGACGGGAAGACGAGTAGTGCCGATGTCCATGGGTTCTGGTGCTGGAGGGTTATGGTCGAAAGCTGGGCGAGGAGGCGGAGGTGCAGGGCAGTCGAGCTGGCAGGCAGTGCGTCGCTGGTCAATGCGGATGGAACGCTGGATGATGCTTTCGATGCCGACCGCGTCATCGTAGATCGCCAACTGGAGGCGGATGTCGGGATTCAGCCCATGACGGTAGGCGGTGATGAGAGCCGACTCGTTCCATCCGAGAGTGGCGGCCAGGGTTCGAAATTGAAGAGCGTACGAGGCCACGGATGATCGTCCTTGCCTCAGGCGGAACAGCTGATCTTGCACGGAGATGGTGTGAGCAGACTGAGAGAAAACCTCAATGAAATGACTGGAGAAGGAGGTAAACGTGCGTGTGACCGGGCCTCGATCCTTCCAGAGGGCGTGAGCCCAGCTGAGCGCACGTCCTCTGAGCAGGGAGATGAAAAAGGCCACCTTCGATCGATCCGTGGGGAATGAGTGTGGATTCATTTCCATGTAGAGCTCGCACTGCAGGAGGAATCCACTGCACTCCTCCTCCTCGCCAGAGTAGGGCGCTGGTTGGGCCATGGGACTGGCGGAGGCAGATGTCGAGGAAAAAGTGACGGTGGATGTGGCCAGAGTGGCGGTGCTGGTTCGGGGAAGAGGTGGCGGAGCTGACTTAGCGGCAGTGCCGGTGCTTGGAGTGGGTTGTAACATCTTGTTGGTCTGGTCTTCTGTCATGGATTAGAAGGACACAGATGGGTGAGATAAACCAGGTTTATTGAAAGAGGGTTTAGAGTCAATGGCAGGTGAGTAAAGCAGAGACTGTTCCGGGGAGAACGGGAACCAAGAGTCTGATGGAGTGTTTCTTATCTGGAGCAGGTTGGAAGAGTCAGATGTGCTGCAGCAGCGGAGCGGAGAGCAGAGGACGACAGGAGCCGGAGCGGAGGAGGAAGACTGGAGCTTGGAGCAAACAGGTAAGTGGTTCTCTGGAGTTGAGTTCGTAGAGTGGGAGTCTGTAGGTCGCATTACTGACGAGACCAGACAATGACTGTTTGTGAGGGGTGAGTTTATAAAGGAGAGTTAATGAGCCGGTGATTGACGGGGACAGGTGATGATGATCAATACTCAGGGGAGCCGGAACGAGTGGGAGGAGTGCAGGTATCTGGTGCGGATGGATCCGTGACAACTAGGTTAATGTCCTTTGATAATCTATTGATTAATAATGATACATTAAAGCTATATATAAGCTATTTAGAACAGCTAATGGGGTTTTATACACCCCACTCAACTCTTTTGCTTTTACAGCTGTAGTGACAACATCACTAAACATCTCCTTCCAAGACACAGCCGTGTCAGGGAAAGAGCTCAGGGCAGTCCGTTCACGATGTGGTGTAGCAGTCAGCCGAACCACCACAAACAACCCACGAACATCTCTTGATTTTAATCCAAGAATGTCCATTTTATAACTGTTTAGAATATCAGAGACAACTGCAGAATAAAAAGAGCCCACTTGGATGAGTCACTTGGCATCTCTAAAGTGCCAAGCTCTTTAACTTATCTTGGCCTTGCGTAGTTCTTTGAACAACTGGAATGCAATTAATCAGCGTTTTGACTTCCTACACAACGCTATAGTGCAAAGCTTCATTTTGTGCAACGAATTTGACTTTTCTAATGCCTCTAAGCAGGTACAGTATTTATTTCTCCTCTTAAATCTAGCTCACGCCAATTTGTGGGTTCTGTCATCAGTGTTAGAGCTTTCAGACTCCAGGGCTCACAGTTAGGAGGAGGAGGATTTTCTTATGACTGACAAAAACAGAAGCATAATTTTCTGCTCAGGCAGACACGGTGTCAGCTGAAAAGCACTGGGGGAAGCCTGGAGATCCACTCAGCGTGCCTTTGATCGCATTACGGCTCTTCTGGCCTTCAATATGCTTTCAATTTGTGTCAGATTTCCCCCTCGTGCTTTAGCATTAGCATTTAGCAATCATCTGCTTGAGTGAAATCTCGGTCAGTGGAAGAGAGAGGCGAAAAAAATACTAGTAGTTTGGAATGCGGGAAGGTTTTTAATAATCCAGAGCCCAATATTCAGATGAAAGAAACTGTTAAAAGCAGTCAGAGATATATGCTGATTGCTCTGGTTATTCAGAATGCACTTCGCTGGGCCTTTGCCTGGAAAACGCAATGGAAAATGACAGCTTCTAGCTGCATTTACATGCTTAAAGGTGTATAATTTCCTATCCTAGGTTCATGTGCAGAGACCTTAGACCAGTCATAGGTTGATTTTCCCCTTTACAACGCGGCTCTTAATGACATAGCCACAAGCGTTTCTTTATTTTTTTAATTCAAGAAATGGCTGAACACGCATCTTTTTCGGCAACGCTTGATCCATTAATGCTAACACTTTATCTTCTATTCTATATCTGTGATCGTTAATAAATAAATAAATGATAATAATACAGGTACTGCGTTATTAAACTGGTAAGGGTCATAGTAGCACTTGCATATGATTGGGCTATTGTTAGTTTAACTGCTTCTATTCTCATTTGTAAGTCGCTTTGGAAAAAAGGTTTTGCTAAATGCATAAATGTTCCACAAATGGTGTAGCAATAACAAAACCTTTAAAATTAATGGGATATTTCAGTTCCTTTTGGATATGCATGCTTTCTATGTTTTTGTTTGTGTTTACTCGATGCACTTACCTGTTGACTGTTGGTTTTGCACCGTTTATGGATTGAATACGTGAATATGCTCTTCTTTTTAAAATGTTCACCATGCAACTGTTTCATTAAAAATACATTTCAGTATAACTGTCCTAAAAAAAAAGATGAAAGTGACTTTTTTTGTACTTGCGTTCTTTTTTTCACCCAATGGCACAAAAATGTCCTCTGATCTGACATTATATGTGACATATTCTTTGCGTATCCTCTTTGGAGTTGTATGCTAGTCCAAGTCATTCTGAAATCTTTGACCTCTGTTCCTCAGCGGGACCAATATGGAGAGACCTGGAAAATGAGAGACACTTGCAGAATGAGTCGGGCACTTCCTCAGGGCAGTCTGAGACAAGAAAGGATGAGTGTGTATTTGATTGCATTCATGTACCATACGCGTGTGTGAAAACAAATCTCAGAGAACGGTCGACTAGGTTCCAATGTGTAATTAGACCAAAGGTTAATTTTGCGCTGGAGTTCTCCTTTAAGCCTTAAATCTGAATGTGCAAATCAATGTGAGCTTGTCTTTTCCTATAATCGCATGAAAAGTTCTTTGGCAGCCTAGGTTAAGTAACATTGGCTTATTAAGATAAGATGACACTCAACTGGATTGTAACGTGTCTTTATTTTCACGACTCTCCTTTACACATCATTCCATTCCATGTTCCAACAGACTAAAGAAAGCTTTCTAGTAGCTCAGTTCGTGTTGTTGCGGAGTCTTTCATCTGGAAATGAAGAGCACAGGCGAATTTGTAAGGAGTTTCCAGTGTGCCAAAATGTAGAAAGATCACTGAGGAAAAACAAAGAAAAGCTTTTGTATTCTCAGCCCGGTGAAATGCATGCAATCAGTGTGAGGTTTGACTTTTACAGAAGAGATATGCAAGACTTCGACTAGCTTCCCCCGTATTTCACAGCCGCTTCTTGAAAAGGCTGTCTTGAAGCTGCAAGGAAAATGAGGTTCAGCTCTCACATTCATACAGGTGTGTAATCTTGCAGAATTCTCTTTCTTGTACCTATATTGCATTCTCTTTCCGTTTTCTCATTCCCCCTAGTCTTACAACAAATTGTTCCAGTCGTTCAAAGTTATGTGCGCCTGCCAGTAAACCATATAGCATCAGATATCGTCCTTTGAGTCGGAACCTGGGTGTAAATTAGGACTATTTTCAACGATGAAGTCTATGTGACTGAGACTGGCTTCTTCCTACTGCTAAATCACAAGTTTGCATATTTTCATGTCGCACTAAAAATGCTCATTTACATTAGTTGAAAGGTAACTATGTTATCGCGATGTTTTGTTTTCTTTACCACTCTAAACCCCAAGACTGTCATAATCGTAGATACATTTATTTATATACACTACCTAGTGTTGAAGTACTCAAGACTGGCTTTGGTCTCAAGACCATTTTTGATGGTCTTGGTCTTGTCTCGGTCTCAGACTAAGTGGACTCTAAATTTTATTTCAAGACCGGGCAAGACATTTCCCAGGTAGTCAAAGTGAATCTTTTAGATTAATTTAAGGAGTGTTGGTCTAGCTTTGGTCTTGGTCATATTACACTAATAATATGAAATGTTTCTTAAGCACCAAATCAGCATATTAGAATGATTTCTGAAGGATCCTGTGACACTGAAGACTGGTGTAATGATGGAGAAAATTCAGCTTTGCTGCACAGGAATAAATTACATTTTAATATATATAAACAAACAGCTGTTTTAAATTGATGATATTTCACAATACTTCTATAGTGTACAGTATTTTTTTATCAAATAAATGCAACCTTGGTGTCATTTTAAAAAATCTTAAAGACTCCAAACTTTTGCATGGTAGTACAGAATAGAGCCAGACCGATTTATCGGCAGGCCGATATTAGGCATTTTCCAAACTATCGCTATCGGCAGTTATAATGGCCGATAAAAGAATATTTCAAAAATAAAATAAAAATGGACGAAACACGCTTCAACCATGTCATGAGTGTTGGAGTTGTATAGTTTGTCCAACAGAGGGCACTCTACACTGTCCCTGTTGGCAACACTTGTGTATAATGCGCCACACATCCCTTTGCAGGTAGCTTATAAGGCAATGTAGGGACTAATTATTATTTTATTTATCAGAACTTTAATATATTTTGATGTTGCTCTGTTCTGTTGTGACAATAAAAGAAACAAGTTTCTTTTTAAAACGCATTATCATATTATTTTAGTTAAAACTCATAAATAACTACAAATAACTAATGTTAGGGAAATCTGTTAATGTTTCTGGAAAAAAAAACAGCCGATACACCGAAATATCGGATTTTTAAAACCAACAAATGTTTGTATCGGTATCATCCTTCAAATTCCTTTATCGGTCGGGCTCTTGTACAGAATACTAGCCTGGCAAGCCAGACCTACATCAAGATGTTAGGTCTGGGAACTCACAATTGGCATACCTCAATCTGAGGGGCGGGATAAAAGGTTGTCTTTCAATATCAATCTGCACGCAATAGGATATAGCGCTAATCAACCAGAGCAATGAACGGCTGTGGCTGAGTCCAAGCGTTTTCCCAACAGCGGGGCTAGTGACGTTATGTGACGTTCTCTTAACTCCAAGTCATCCAGAGTCGCGGCCAAAGCCGAATCGAAAGACCGAAGACTTGAAGAAGAGTTTGTTTTCCAGTAGCAGGAAAATCACCTATGGAAATCACGGCGCAGGCCCGCCCACAAACTCTATACACGATGTGATTGGCCTGACCAGAGTTTGTTTTTTCCACTTCGAAAGCCAATGGAGAGTTGCTAGACCTTCCCGCTAGGGTGCGTCTAGATTTCCAGGCTAACAGAATACTAGAATACTATTTATTTTTTTTGACAGGTTGAAACAGTTGGCTAACCATATTAGGGACTTTTGAGACTAACCTTAACAGATTGCTTATAGAAATTCCTTTAAAACATTGACAACTGAAAGTTATTGCTTTGCACATCAGTCTAAACTCAAATTCAATAGAATCCATTTAAAAAATCTGCATTTATTGCTATTGATTTCACCAACTGACTGCCATCAAACGCTGAGCTTTGAAGGATCCATATTGGCTGGCATTAGACGTTTTCAAAGCGATTGAACCAAAAGGCTTGTCACACAAAGTGTTCTGCCCACCATATGTTGTCTTGTTAATTTCAACCCAAATACATTTTGATTGTGTTTCTGATCAAAAAACTGTCGTATTGTTCTGTCAGTGATAACAATGCTGTCTGACAGTCTTCTATAGATAAATAGGTTGTCTACATTCATTTGATCATGAAGTAAAAGATCTAGTGTTTAAATATTACTTGTTGTGGAAATCCTTTGAAGTGAAAGATTTTATATGTAAATGAAAGTTTTAAATTGTATTTGTTTTTTTCACTTATATATTATTTAGTTTGATGATCACCAAGTTTTGAAGGCTAAGACTGAGCATTTGTAGAAAAAGGAAACTTAAACAGTACTTCAGACCCATTTTGAATCCTATTTGTGGGAAGTGCCTTGTGCCCAAACGTCTGTTTTCCCCTCCTGGCTCTTGCTTGTCAAGGCCCATCAATGGTGCTGTGGACTCGTAACCACACCTGAGGCCCTCATTTCCTCCCTTGAATACATTCCTCTCTCTTTCCTTTCAGACATTCTCCATCTTTGATTCCCCACTTCACCCAGCAGATGTCTAGATCTTAACTCGCACTCCTGTGGTTAGCAAGCTGGCAGACGCGAGCCTCGCGTGCCCGGTTCCTTCAAGCCCTGTGGGGAAACTCGCCTACCTGGGCGGCTCTGTAATTTTGTTTTCTCTTCGCTTCTTTCTTATGAGCGCACTTACATCCACGCAGCAAGGTCAAGCGAGTCTGGAGAACTTGAATGATTCTACATCTGCTGGACTAAATGCATTTACCGCCTCCGTTCGTACGAAGAGGGTGAGTTTGAGAACCAGAGAAAGGAGTGATTTGACGAGAAGGACCAAAATAAATATGTCAGACATCTTGCCATCTGCACGAGGGGCATTCCAAAGGGACTAATTAGCCAGCCGTGGTGGGCTGGATTGCTCGTTTGAAAGTGATTCGCTCTTCTTGGGGAGAACAGGTGGAGGAGTTGTGTGTTTTTTTTCCCCCTTCACTCACTTTATTGCGTTTGAGTGGTTTGGCAATTGCACTTTTACTCTTAATGCCTGTTCTTCTTTGAATGTTTCATAAAATGCCTTCATTGGTGTCTTTAACGCTGCCAATCAGCTGCTGTTGTTGGTGTCCCTTAGGTGTATGGTGTTTTACACATATTGCAGCGAGATGATGAGTCTGGGGAGAAGACGCTTAATAACTTGTTGGTTCTTTCCTCCCTCTGGTTCATGTGTTTATGCGCCTTAATAGTGAGTCATACTGCCTCAGAGGGAGTGAAGAATTGTGGGCCCACAAAGGAGAAAGCAGGATTCGGAATAGTTTACTGCTGTTATTTCTTCAGTGTGTTGTGTTGTTTGCATTGTATGAACATTTTATGTGCTACAGTACCACTTAAAGTGGTACCAATATTAAAAAGTATTAGTATTAAGTAGTTCACTTAAAAAACTTTTCCTGATAATTTACTCACCCCCATGTCATCCAAGATGTCCACGTCTTTCTTTCTTCAGTCGAAAAGAAATTAAGGTTTTTGATGAAAACATTCCAAGATTTTCTCCATATAATGGACTTCATTGGGAACCAAATAAGGTCCAAATGAGAGTTTCAGTGCCGCTTCAAGGGGCTTTAAACGATTCCATACAATGAATAAGGGTCTTATCTAGGGCCCTTCGAGTCATGACTCGGAAAAAGATTTGTTCGTTTTGATGAACGAGTTTCAACAGGAGAGTCACGAACGCTCATCACAGAACAGAGCAAGGCGAGCATATGTGCTTATAAAACTTACACTTTTTTATTTATTTTTGAAATGACTGATCGTTTCGCTAGATAAGACCCTTATTCATCGTCTGGTGTCGTTTAAAGCCCTTTGAAGCTGCATTGAAACTCTCATTTGGACCTTGAACCGTTTGGTTCCCATTGAAGTCCATTATATGGAGAAAATCCTGGAATGTTTTCATCAAAAACCTTAATTTCTTTCCGAATGAAGAAAGAAAGACGTGGACATCTTGGATGACATGGACGAGAAAAAATTATCATCAAAAGTTGTTTTTTTTTTTTTTAAAGTGAACTACTCCTTTAATATTAGATCCGAATTTTTTCAACAGTAATTTCTGCATTATGTAGTGTTTATACTGTGCACAGAATGCAAATGTCAGAACTTAATGCATACTGCTTCACATATTATTTAAAAAACTTATATACAGTACTGGCCAAATTAATGATGAACTTATTGGATGCCTCTATCATTCCCTGAATTAGATTGTGTTTTAAGAATTTGATTAGATCACATGAGGGCTTGTCAAAGGCTACATTGTTTGAATCTTAACAATTGAAAAAATGCAATTGAATTGTTCTGCCCTTAAACCAAAACATGTCCGCTTAGGAAAGTGTTGTTGCATGCCCGGGTTTGTTAGGGAAAAAAAAACATTCTGACCTCTTTGGCTCCTATTTACCAACGTCTCTCTTCAATCAATATGTGCAAGCCCTTTGGGTGCATGCAGGGCGACGTCAGCTATTTACAGTGTGTGTGTTTTCAATACTTCAACTCCAGTGACTTGTCAACGACCTCATAAGCTTGTGAACCCCATCGGCTTTGTGCGGTTATTGCGGGCAGAGAGTCTAATTGTGCTTATGGGTGGGAGAAAGGGAAAGAGAGAAAGAAAAGACGCTGGGGCGATGAAAGATACTTATGTGTGCAAAAACTTGAATTTTCTAATCAAGTTTTAAAAAGCACATATTTCATTTTTTACTGTTGTTAGCAAAGGTAGTCATCGCTGTTATTATTTCTTGTAGGATTTTGAAGTCCGTTGTAGATTGTGTTATGGACATGAATAAAACCTCAGATTGTGTGGCTTCTTGAGGAGTGGTGTTATTACTTTTCTAGGTAATCAGACGTCACGTTTTTCACCTGGCGAACGATCGAAATTGAAAACTGAAGCAAAAACTCAGCAACCACTTAGCAACAGCATTCTAAAATAAATGTACTTTACCAACTGCATAACAACATCCTACCAACAACACTAATAGCATGCTTCAATACTTTTTCTTCTAAACAATGTCTTTGAAGTATCCCAGTCAGAACACCCATAAGCATCATCTTAGCTTAAACGACAAGCATTCAAGTGCACCATAGCAGCATCCTGCCAACATGAGCTACACGATAAATCATTAAAAGACTGCAATCTCTATTCGAACACCCACGTGATCTTATTCTTAAGTGACAAGGATTTACCTGTCTATTAAACCTTCGACTAAATCACACTGTAACATTCAAATTTGCGTTGGCGCTGACCTAGAGAAAACAGTTATCGTGTGTAGGCTTCACAAACACAGTATCATCCAGTAACGAAACACGTGAAGTATTTATGAGTGAGTCATTAAATCGTCCATTCAAACCGAAGTTTTTAAATAATTTAGATTAATTAAACAATTTAAAGACACTGCAGTGATTAACATTTTGTCAGAAACTCTGGTAATTTGCGTAATTTTATTTAGCTGTTAGTTCAGAATCGTGGGAGAATCTCTGTTTGGAACAACAACAAAAAAAAATCGTGATTCCCACATGCAGCTCTACTGGCAACCACTCAGAGCTTGCTAGTATCCACATAGTGACATTGTAAAAGTCACTCTGAGCACTATCAGCAACGCAGAAATGCCCTGACAACTACCACTACTCCTTGGCAACCGAATACAAAGCCCTGGCAATCATCCAAATCACCCCAGCAACCGCATAGCAACACCCTGATAACCACCCTAGGAACCACTCATAGGGAAAAAACAATCCAAGGCACTTGAATATTAGTTAAAAGCCTTAAAAATATTGGTTAAAAATATAAAAAGCCTTTATTTTTTCATGCATTTGGGTGTTGATGGACTCGATCTACTCCATCTATGTTTTGATCAGCGTTCTGAACCCGTTCCAGACGTAGTCTTTGACAAAAACCTGATTTTCTCAGCTTTTTGCTCAATGTTGCTTTTGCCACAACATTAGCCAAAGTTCTGAAAACGTTCCCTGTTAGCTTGGTAGCAAATTCATAGTAACATGGTGAAAACACTCTATGCACTAGCTGCGTAGCAACACCCTGACAACCACCAGAACACCCTGGCAAACAGTCGCATAGCAACTGAATAGCAAAGCCCCGGCAATCGTCTAGAAATCCCCAGCAACTGCATAGCCACACCCTGGCATCCATTCAGAAGTCTATTAGCTTGCATAGCAACACCCTGACAACCAACAGAACATCCTGGCATCAGCATAGCAACTGAATAGCAAAGCCCCGGCAATCGTCTAGAAATCCCCAGCAACTGCTTAGCCATCCAGTCAGAAGTCTATTAGCTGCATAGCAACACCCTGACAACCACCAGAACACCCTGGCAACCGCATATAGCAACTGTCTAGAAAGCAACTGTCTGTCGTCTAGAAATCCCCAGCAACTGCATATGCACACCCTGGTATCCAGTCAGGAGTCTATTAGCTGCATAGCAACACCCTGACAACCACCAGAACACCCTGGCAACAGCATAATGCAAATGAATAGCAAAACCCCGCCAATCGTTTAGAAATCCCCAGCAACTGCATAGCCACACCCATAGCATCCAGTCAGAAGTCTATTAGCTGCATAGGAATGCCCTGGCAACCACCCAGAAAACCCTACATTGTGGCAGTCAGTTTTTCATGGGTAAGCACTACTGTAGAAATCTAGGTCTTTCTATATATATATACCGGTGTAATATATATATATATATCTCGATGTAGTGTTCATTACCATGTTTAAGACTCTTTTTGGCTTGCAAAATGCAACTGAGGGCTTTTTCTCTAATCAAATAGTACTGATTCAGAAAACGCCTGCCTTAATCAAAACCTCAAATTGGGTTATTCGCGTGCTTCTGCTGCGGCCATAAAAGCCAAACCAATGTTCTTTTAGTGTAGTGTAATGAGGGACAGGGAAACCTCCAGAGTCTTACTTACTGCTGAACATATGCAGAAAAGCCTCCCAGTCTCTGCCAAACATGCAGGCTCACAGCCCCTCACACGGTGCCCGTCTTTGCTGTAATTTGAGGAGAGATGCTGGCAAAAGACATGAAAAGATGCCTGTGATACTGCTGTTGTCCCCGCTCCACAAGTATAAGACAAGCTTGGCATGTCGGCACGATGATTGCTTTTGTGTGTTCTGGTCTCTCCGGACCCCTCAAAGACAGAGAGGGAATTACTGGCCGGCAGCCTCTGATAGTATATCAAGATTACAGTGCTTTCCAGACAAGAGCGGACCACCACTAAAAAGCTAGATTGTGTCACTCGCTAACACATTTGAAGGATGGCTGATATTTGAGGAAATTAATGGTTGTTTGGATTCGTGTCCGCTGCATGCGTTCTAAACGATTTATGGGTCATGTTGTTTGTAGTTTGACTGACTGTATTTACGAGTAAAATAGGATATTTGATCTGACATTTAAATGGTAAATGGGCTATTTTCTGGGTGTTTGAGGCAATTAAGGGGAATTGTAAAATTGTTTGTTTGCCAAATGGTGTGAAATGAGAATGTTTCCCTACAGAAAACTAGCATGGTATTACATTATAATGAACAAGAAATTAAAATTGCCGTTTCATGTAAACATTTGTCACTTGTACCTTGCAGTGCTTGCACATGCCTGATTTTTGGCTGATTTCCACCCTTATTACCGAACACATCTCGACCTTTTGTGACAACGTGCCCCAATAGTTTAAACAATTTTGTATTGTCAAAACGACAGGTTAGCAGGTTTTTCAGTTAAATATAAAAAGAAAAATAATCGATAAACAATGATTAATATTACAACAAAATGTTTAATATATTATGCAAAAACAGACTTACGGTTAAAATCTACCTGTATTATATTGTTGCCTAAACACACTCTAAAAATGCTGGGTTGTTTTAACCCAATTTTGGGTCAAATATAGACAAACTCAAACATTGGTTTAAAAATGTAATTTAAAAATGTAAGCCAATGGCTGAGTTTGTCCATATTTGACCCAAAATTGGGTTTAAACAACCCAAATTTGTGACAACTACACTCTTAGAAGAAAAGGTTCTGTATAGAACCTTAAAAGGTTCTAAAGCGCTACGTATTTGGAACCCCTAAAATGCAATGAGTGTGAATGATCACAAAATTCAAGATATGGGGGTTAAAAATGTAATTAATCAATATCACATGAAGAGTGCCATTTCAGTTTTTATCCTCCAAAAATCTGCATGATTAAAATGTGATATAAAGTTACTACAACAGTTTGATAAACAATAATTTAATTACAACTACAAAATGTTTGAGAATAATGTAATATATGAATGAATAATAGCCTTTAAAGACCCTTGGTCCCAAAAGTGTTCTTTTTTGTCATTATAGAACCTTTTTTAGTATAAAATGTCCTTAGGAGTAAAGAACCCTACATATATAGAACCCTTTTTTTCTAAGAGTGTAGCCTCATTATCTAAAATAAAAGTACTGTACATTACCTTTTGATAGCATTACTAAACCATGTGTTTGATGGTGTATTTAAGATAAATGAGCTGTTTACTGGCTGTTATTTCCCATATGTCATTGAATCATATGTTAATAATTGCCTCAATGTATTCTGTGTGTGTTTGTAGGATGCGGGAGAGGGAACTGCAGCGTGTGGGCAGGAGATTGCTGCTGTTGGGCATCTGTCTGCTGTCTCTATGGGGTCAGCTGAGCCTGGCCTCAACACACCGCAGCCATATTGGTGAGTTGCATGCAAACATATAAATATACACATTAACTTTAATGGGAAGCATTAGAGAAAACAAACCATCAACTCAGATGTTGCCCACTCAACGGCTGCATTTAGCGTAGAATGAGCTTGATCCCCAGGTTCTGAAGTCCATTTTTTCCTGGAAATTCGAAGACAACTGTTGCCTTGTTGTACTTGGGGTTGAACAACACTGCGTCAATTGTTTTCGAAACCATCTGCTTGACCTTGTTCTGAAATAATATGGCATTAGCTTGAATGAAACATTTCTGTTGGCATTAGCCCGAATGAAAACAAACAAAGATCGAAGCTTAAATTTCTTATATAGGAGATGCAAGCTGCTGAATATTCAATATGTTGGTGGATCTAAGATGGATCTGAGCTTGTGATTATGGTTCATTACAGTATCGACTTTGTCTCAGTTTGCTATAGGAGTAATAAAAGGACAGTTACACTGTTGTTAAAAGCAACTGATTTATAAGCAGCTCTCATTACAAATACAAGTTATAAGTGACACAAATGCTTGTGTGTAAAAAAACACAGTGTCGCATATACATAATTCATGCAATTAAGTTGCAACCTTTGCTTTTTAATGAAAAAAATATTGGTGTTGGTTTTACTTTGAAGCAATTTTCACTCAGAATTTGCTTGTAAATTTCACAAATAATAACAAAGAAAAAAGTCTGAAATAGTAGTTTCTTGTAAAAAGTACTTCAATCATTTCATTTGTTTATTTACAACTACGAAATACGCCACTTAGCATCATGGTTTTATTCTAATGAATTGTGCAACCCTTTATCTATTGTCCATTCACTCTCATTTAGGGCTGCAACAAACGATTATTTTGACCATCGATTAATCTGACGATTATTAGAGCGATTAATCGACTAATCGTTGATTATTTTGCCGGCTAATCAGTAAGTTTGGAACGATTATTCAGCTTTTTCAATTAGTTAAAACATTGAGTTATACACATTCTTACTGTAATATAAAAAAAAATCAGTTCAGCTTTTGAAATAGTTGTTTTAATGAACTTTGAGCCAAATAAACAGGTCATTCTCTTTAAGTTTTCAGATTTCGGTCCAACACAAATGCTCTCTAAGCATTGTTTAATATAAATGTAAAATTACAATCGTTTTTTTTTTACATTACAATTTGCACGACAGCATTGTCAAGTGAAACTTTTCTCAAACCTTAAAAAAAATCACTCCGTCATAATTCGCGCTGATTTTTCTTTTTCCGCAATAGCATTTGTAAATAGCTGCATTACACTCTAGCGCCACAGCGCCGTAGTGGTCAAATCACGATATTGCACGCCCTTACATTAGGTCACGTGAGATCAAACGACTACTCGACAATATTTTTTCGACATTTTTTTTTATTGTCGACTAATCATTTCAGCCCTACTCTCATTGCTCCTGTCTAGGAGAAACCATTTAGGTATAAAAAGTTAACTTTTGTGACTTGTTTTTCTGAAGTCTCTTGATGTGAGTGCAGCGTTAGGTCAGTGGAGCCCAGTTGCATGCCAACAGGGGCGCCAGAAGAGAAGGTGTCAGGCTTGTCACTGAAATGTCATTGTAAGAAGAAAGCGACAATGTGAAGGACAACCCTAGGCAAAAGGTGGAAGATGTGAATAAACATCGGAATAAGGAGACAAACCGAGTGGCAAACCGTAGTGGGCCAGGAGCGAAAAGAGAAAGTCGTGTTTGAGCACGTACACACACGGACATTAGCTGCGTATATCCTGTTGAGGCTGTGTCTTCCTTTCTCTGTGTTTGCCGGAAGCCACAACAAGCCATTGGGGAAAAGCCAAGCAACAGCGACAATTAATCTCCTGTTATCGAGTCAAAGGGCGACTCTAAATAAAATCATGCCGCTTTTCAGGCACCGCGACAAAGATAGCAACAAGTTTAGGAGGCCCCATCCTTCTCACGTTGGATGTGTACGTGCGGTGTGTCGGAGGTAGAAAGGATGATTGATTACAGAGCAAGTTGCCCAATCATTCACCCTGTGGTGGGGAGAGAGTGGCTTTCCACCCGATGCCGGCTCCTCAGCTTCAGGCTAGCACAGAACTAATCACAGAGTAACTCCCAGTGGCTCGGGGAGGTCAGGCCAAGGTGTTACCCAGTAAACAAACCTCTTTAGCCCTGCTATTTAAGAGAAGTGCGGGCCTCCTGCTGCTTTGGAGAGTCAACCTCTCAGAACACCCTTAAGAGAGCACAGATCAGCCCAATAACACCTCAGGGACAACAGCAATGCCAGGACTCATTAGTTAGTCATGAGAGAGAGTGAGAGAGGGCGAGAGAGAGAGACGGGGTAACATTGGGAGGGAGATATGGCATGAGATGAAAAAAAAACAGAGACAGGGGAAATGAGGGAAAATCTGCCAACTTAAATAAATAAATAAAAACATAAAAAAAAAACGTGCAGAAATGCAATAAATTCATAGTTGGTTTTGAGGTCTTGGCAACAATTTAATGTGTGCATAACTAGAGAAAATGTTGCTCAAAGGTAGGTCTTTTATATTTTAGGAAATATCTGAGATTTGTCTTTGTCTCAAATATTTGTTGAGAAGGCTACTTTGAAAATGCTTTGCAAAATCCTTTTCCTTTTTGTTTGCTTTTGTGCCTTGTAAAAATATCTTAAAATCTTTTGAGGGAAAAAAAAAAAACAATTAAATAAAGAATATTTTTTCCAATTTTTTTTTACACTTTTCTTAACCCATTTGGCAACCCATTTTTTTCAATGCCTTGACAATGTTCAATGGACTTGACTGAAAACTTGTTAGATAAAATACTAGTTAATGGAAAAGCAGTTTGATAATGGAAAAGTTAATTTGAAAAACCATTGAGCTACTGTCATAATATTAAAAATTAAAGGAGAAGTTCACTTTTAAAAATACTTTTGCTGATAATTTACTCACCCCCATGTCATCCAAGATGTCCACGTCTTTCTTTCTTCTGTCGAAAAGAAATTAAGGTTTTTGATGAAAACATTCCAGGATTTTCTCCATATAATGGACTTCAATGGGAACCAAACGGTTCAAGGTCCAAATGAGTGTTTCAGTGCAGCTTCAAAGAGCTTTAAATGACACCAGTTAAATTAGCCATCGCTAATTGTGCTCCTTGTCAACCGTATTTCCTTTTGATAGATACAAATGAGACAAATGTTGACAAGATTTGATCAAGTGGGATTCACCAGATGACACATAGGTCACTAGATTGCTTAAAGGTGGGGACCCTACTCTATATGCACCCCTCTTTCTCTTAAACATATTTTATTGAAATGTCCCATGTTTCATGCAAGTAGACAACATTATGTAGTAAGCTCATTTAAGGACTTGTGTAAGATTTGACCAGAATAGGTTTTAGGTGTTAAACATCTTAATATTACATTAACTGCTGTATTTTTTTTTTTTTTTTTTGGTTTGGTTTTTATTTTTACTGTATTTATTAAACTCCGTTTTTGCCATGCTGACATGGCATTGAAAAGCAATACTACTACTACTACAGTAAGAGCTGTATATTTTGCCATTGATATTGATAGCTTTTATCATTTGGTCTTGAAAGAATTTGTTGGGAAGTAGTATTGAAATTTCGGACATTTTTTATTACAGACTTTGGTGTCTTGTCATGTCTAAACTCAGTTTGTGAAACTCAAAGCGATATTTGAGAATCATGTATTTCCTGTGTTGATTTTGAAGACAATGATGCATCAATGTAAAATCTCTCCATAGAAATTCATAAAGGAGTATCTTCTCTTGCTGTTGATTAGATGGAATGTTTCCCTCCTCTTCTCCTTAAATAGATGCGTCTCCATATTAATACGCAGCAATCAAGCATTTTTTTGATTTGTTAGTCAGTAGCTGCAGGGGGAATTTCTGCAACGCACGCTTGGAATAATGGAGGCGTGAAAACCACATTGCAAGAACTGATTATCAGATTTAATCTGACAGCTGGTTTCTTTTCTTCAGATATGGGGCTTGAAGTGATACACTGTGCAGGTCATAAAGTTATAGATGTTACTGGAATAATGTTCTGTTGATGTTGAGATTAAATATGGCCCCACTGAATTGATTTTTTTACGTCAATGAGATCACCAAAACAAAAAGGTTAACTTGCACATACGTACTGTACACTTTAACACTTGCACTTGTATAATACCTTCTTTGTCCAGAGAAAGAATGGTTGAAGCTTAGCCCCTACTAGTAGATTTCAGAAATACACCACTCCAGATATTATAGAGCTTCTTGGTGGTTGTTTTAAATTTCATGAGGGTTCCTTGCCGGTATTGTTCATGGTAAATTTAATTTTAAACATTTAAGTTATTTCCATATACGTTTACACGTTGACTGGCTTGTCAAAGACTGCAGAGTTTAGAGTGGGCTTGCATGTCTACAAGGGAAATTGTGCATGCCTCAGTGCACTTTGTGTAGAATAGTGTAGCTATAGCGTGTACCAGGGAAAGACAGGAGGAAGACATCTGTTTCTGGACTGTGACATTTTGGTGTCTGCAGGGCAGGTCATTGTTTCCTCCGGGACAATGGACCACATGGAACACATCTCTCAGTATACTGGAGTTAAGACATGGTGGAAATAGATAGATGAAATAGATGAATGCAAATGATGGATGGATGGATGGATGGATGGATGGATGGATGGATGGATGGATGGATGGATGGATGGATGGATGGATGGATGGATGGATGGATGGATGGATGGATGGATGGATGGATGGATGGATGGATGGATAGATAGATAGATAGATAGATAGATAGATAGATAGATAGATAGATAGATAGATAGATAGATAGATAGATAGATAGATAGATAGATAGATAGATAGATAGATAGATAGACATGGCATAAATGTTTTCAAATAATTTTTATATAGTTTGACTTACTGCATGTGACATTTAATGCAAGTATTGATTGTTTCAGTTGTCATAGATGGCATTTGCTTTGAATTTTGACCATTTGTTTGACACAACACTGAAAATGTGAAAGGAGTGAAGGGAAACGAGCTAGCAAGTCTGGCATATATGTGAAATCCTTTTAATACCATTTAAAACGCATCCCAGGAGTGTGCAGAGCTCATATACTGTAGATAGAAGGTACTTTTTAAGAAGCTGATATGTACTTTAGATTTTTTTGGCCTCTACATAATTAACTTCCATATTGTTAATTATTGCTGCAGTATCTTTCTGTAAAGCCTGCTTTTGAAACAATGTCCATTGTAAACTCAACCTCATGTTGGTTGCGTAACTGTTAATGGAGGGACAGAAAGCTCTCAGATTTCATCAAAAAGATCTTAATTTGTGTTTCGTAGATGAACAAAAGTCTTACAATTTTGGAATGACATAAGGTTGAGTAATTAATGACAGAATTTTCATTTTTGAGTGAATGGACTAAGCTTGGTGTGCCCAAACTGCACTGTAACTGTAAGTATATTAAGCAAACATATAGCAACAGTGGTAATCAGTTTACGTTCAACATATTTCACTGTTCACATTTTCACTGTTCAAGTTGTTGTTTCAAGTCTTTGCCCATGCCATTATAGCCATTATTATAACTCATAACTCATAATGATTTTTTACAAGTTAGACACATTTATTTTCTTTAAGACTGTTCATAGCTTTTTAAAATCAGTTAGCCTACATAAAAACGTAGATTTGCCTAATTTGATACTGAAAAGTAAGATTGACTGCTGCTGACTAACTGCTAGTTTCTCATATAGAACTTAAGACACGGTCTTAACATAATGGCTTTGTTTATGCAACCGGCCCCAGAGCTCATACGACAAACCTTTACCCATGACTAGCATCTCATTAGTAGCCATTGAGACTTCCTGGCGGTCAGTCTTTGACTGAGCAACGTGATTTTTTTTCTATTTTGGGCAGAATAAAAGGGGATCTTAATGGTTTTAACTGAGGGCGGCAATTAGCAGAGAAGTGCTGACAGCAGTCTAGCGGGCCTCGCTGAGAACAGTGTTAACATCGCCATCACGAAGACTTTAAGAACACATTTATGTGTTCTAGGAGCCTGCAATTGTAGCCATCAATTTTTGAGATAAGTGTGACAAGTGCTTTTTTTTGCCATTGAAGGAATGAATTATATACCTTAGCTTTGGATTTTTTAGATGAATTCAACTTTTTTTTGGCTATAACCTTTCCTTGCTTTATTGAAGTGCATGTAAGATACCTTTAATCTGGTGAAGATACCATCCACTATGCAGCCTGTCAGTTATTATTACTATATTGAAAGTAATATTGCATAGTAAGGCTAAACGAGAAATCAATTGATTTTGAATGTGCCCATTGCTTTTTAGAATTATGCTATGATAACGCAAGGTATGGTTGGTTTGCACACCTCCAGTGGAGTCGCATTGCATGATTTGAGCACGGTTACATTTTTACCCGGGGAAACTCAATATTTCTCTCTCAGCTCTAAAAAGGAATTCCTTGCAGTTATTACTAGAACAGATTGATGGCCCCAGATCGTAAATTAAAGATATTTGCTTTAAAAACGGTCCCTTTGAAACTACCCACTCAATAAGTGCAAGTAATAATACGTTATCAATCCTGGAAGACATTTACGAGCAGACATCCTTTGCAAAACTAGAGGCGAGAGAAGTATTGTGAGAGATGCTCCACAGGTTTTGTGGATTTCTTGGGTTGTTGGTTGCCTCCTCCCTATACCTAACTTAAACCTCTGATTTTACATGATGCATCAACATTGATTCCTGTGTTTGTGAAGTCAAATGTCTAAATACAGTATCTTTCTAAAGAGTTATAATCCATGGATGCAGAATTTTCCTCCGTGCCTGCCTATTCTTTTACTCGGAAACCTAGTGGACTCTTAAAATAAGCAGATGTACAGTACGCATTTTAATTTTAAATGCCTCTCTCTTACCAGAAAATGGACCAAAAATATTGATGACTCATCTTGTACACTGCAATTACATTTTATCCAGAATACAGGGGCCTATTGAGTCAGATATACTTAGACATGTGAATTACCATAAATCTACATAATAGCACATGTTGGCCTAACAATATTCACTTGAAATCTGTACAAACCAAAAAGAGTGTAAAAAAGATATAATATTGAACAATGCTACTGATTGGTTAAAGGGATACTCCACCCAAAAATGAAAATTGTGTCATTATTTACTCAACCTCAAGTTGTTACAAACTAGAGCCCGACCGATAAAGGATTTTGAAGGCCGATACCGATACAAATATTTGTTGGTTTTAAAATCCGATATTCCGATATATCAGCCGATATTATTATTATTAATTTTTTATTTCAGAAATGGACAAACTATACAACTCCATCACTCATGACATGGTTGAAGCATGATTCGTCCGTTTTTATTTTATTTTTGAAATATTCATTTATCGGCCATTATAACTGCCGATACCGATATTTTAGAAAATGCCTATATGGGCCGATAATATCGGCCTGCCGATATATCAGTCTGGCTCTATTGCAAACCTGTACGAGTTTCTTTCTTCTGCTGAACACAAAGGCACGATTGGAACCAAACAGTTGTTTGGCACCATTGGCTTCCATAGTAGAAAAAAATAAATGCTATGGAATTCAATTTTGCCAAATTTTTCCAATCGTTCTTAAAAATATTTTCCTTTGTGAAAATATGAGTATCCCTTTATTATATTTATATGAGTATCCCTTTATAATATTTTCCTTTGTGAAAATTGAGTATCCCTTTAACAAATCAGTATCATTGTTCAATATTATAGAATCAGGAAGTAAACCGGTTGTTCAAATGACCGAAGAGAAAGCGACTTAAGGTGGAATTTATGAAAAATAAGACGAATACATGTTATTTTGCACCCCATAAACACAATCAGGCAAAGAAAAAAAACAGTAAACCACCCCTTTAAGAGTTTGCAAGCTCCCAGCGTGCATTATTGCATGTGGTTAGAGTTGTTGAATTATTGAGCTGTTTGCTGAATTACTATTAATTAGTCACTTTTAGGTAAGGTATTTGTTGTGTGATATCTTTTGAAGTCCAAAAAAAAAACTAAATATAAGAAAGAAATTGACAATGACAACCCCATCGTTCGCTCTCAAAAGTGGATGGTAATTTATCATGTACCTGCGGATATCTGTTTTGCTGTGATTTAATTTAGCATTCATATCGAACATGCAGTCTAATCCCTGTCTGGTGACCCACAGTGACCAGTGATACCACTAGAAAAGTGATGCTGGTTAAATTATGCAAAACAAAATGTTCAGTGTCAGGGAGCGATGTGGTGTTTTCAAATGTGAATTAATTATGACCAGCAGCTACCATTCAGTAAGTTAATGACTCTTGAACAGACCTCAGTTAAAGTAATTTAGACTATTAAGAATTCATAATTGTAATATTTCACCTCTGGCTAGCAGCAGCTTTGCTTAACACTCTTTGTAATTTGACCGATTAACAATTAATTCTAGCAATATTTCACCTTGACCCGAATTCAGCGCACTCGAATGAGTCAGAGCCAGGTTTTTTTATGTCTTTTGCCATGGTGGTTCTGGTTGGAAATCTATTCTGGACCTTGGGAAATAACACCATACAGTATGTGTGTGGTATGAGTAATGTTTTTGGTGAACTGTCCTAACATTTTGCCCTGCAACCTTCAAAATTGCACCATAATTGAACTAAACTTTTTTTTTTTTAATACAGTCCTGGTAATATAGCATTTGTTTTATTTGGAGCATGCACTCTATTTTGTACGATTCTGCATCCGAGAGAGTTGTGTTTGTTTCCTTTCCACCTCAGACTGTAGACGACGGCACAGGAAGCTGATTGGTGTTGTTTGTTACCACGGCAGCATGTGTGATGACATCTCTCCTGTCAGTCATGTTTTGCAGACTCAGAAGAAGAGTGTATGTGTGCGGATGTGTGCATATGTGAGATATAAAACACTACTGACACTTTGAGGGTGGGGACGGCATGCTATTTAGAGCAAACATGACTGTAGCGAGAGACAGGATGCATTCGGAATGAACAAACACACGGGAAATTGAACGCCGAAATTCCCTTCTAATGGAGGTATTAGGCTGAATGTGGCTCCAAAAATGAAAATGCGCCAATATAGTAGTCCACATAAGTAGCCTTTGAGCATATTTTGATATATCAGTACATTTCACATGATATTACATCATGATTTCATATATTTTATCAGCTTTGGGAATTGTGGACTAGCTAGAATGTGCTGTTAAAGCCATAAAGTAATATCAAACCTGAGCCTTTATAAAGAACTTTGTTGTGTTGCACAGATATTTCTGTAATTTTTTTCATCCCTTTATTTTCCAGTAGAGTCAGGTGCTTTGATGTGAATGGTGTGCAGGCTTTTGACCTCGGATGCTCCTCTAATGGATGAGGAAAGTAACTAAATATTGAAGCTATCGTCTTGAAAGACAAGACAAGAACACGCAGACAGGCAGGTGTAATAAAAGTCTCAGAAGTGAGAAAAGTAGAATTCACCCCTCAGTTCCCTACAGAGCTAGAAGGGCTGGGTACAATTTAACTATGGATATAATTATTAGGGCTGGGAAACGATTAATCGCGATTAATCACATCCAAAATAAAAGTTTGTGTTTACATAATATATGTGTGTTAATGTGTGTATAATTATTTTGTATATATAAATACACACATATGCATGTATATATTTAAGAAAAATGTGTTATTGATATGTCAAATATTTATATTTATGTATAATATTAATTTTGTATAAATATATATAAAGTATATACATTACATACATATTTCTTAAATGTTTACATGCATGTGTGTGTATTTATATATACAAAATAATTATACAAACACACACATATATTATGTAAACACAAACTTGTATTTTGGATGCGATTAATCGCGATTAATCGTTTCCCAGCCCTAATAATTATATAATTTAAATGTTTTTTTTTTTTTTGTATTGTACACTCTTAGAGAAAAGGGTTCATTGGGGTTCAAGGGTTCTTTACTCAACTCCAAAGGAACTTTAATGCTAAAAGAGGTTCTATAATGACAAGAAAGAACCCTTTTGGCACAGAGGTTCTTTATAGGCTATTATTCATATTTTACATTATTCTGCATCATTTTGTAGTTGTAATTAAGTTATTGTTTATTAAACTGTTGTAGTAATGTCACATTTTAATCATGATGGTTTTTGGAAGATAAAAACTGAAATGTCAGTCTTCGTGTGATATTGATTAATTAAAATTTTTTAACCCCCATATCTTGAATTTTGTGGTCATTCACATGCATTGCATTTTAGGGGTTCCAAATATGTAGCGCTTTAGAACCTTTTAAGGTTCTATATAGAACCTTTTCTTCTAAGATTGTGTAACAAAATATCAAACCAATTGACATTTATATGTCATTTATAGTTTGCTCAGGACAAACATGGGACTCGTGAACAATCATCATGTAAAAAGTAAGAAAGAAACAGTCGTGGATCATCCAGGAAAAAATCTTTTTAAGTGGACCATGTAAACATCTGTATTTGGGACAGTATTAAACAAACAAACAAAAAAAAACATTTTAATTAACATTTTCACATGGGTATGTAAACTTTTGAGTACAGCTAATGCCTGGTTCAGATTACACGATTTTAGCCCGATTTTTGGTACGATCGGTTTGACGTAGGGTGTCGTGGGGATTCGTAAACGACAACGGGCGTCGGGACGCAAGATTCGATCGTATCATCTCATGTAGTGTGTCATAGTGGGCAACCTACGTCGCGTCTGCGATGCTTCACGACATCACGACAAAAAGACTAGCATGTTTAATTTTTTTAACAGTCGTCCACGACGGTTCCGTCACATGTATGAGGTTGACCAATAGGAGCACAAGCTTTTCCGTGTACAACTTTCAAAAAAGACAAAACGAAAGAGAGACGATGGTGATAACGTTAAAACTAGAAGTAGAAATATATAAGAAAACAATATTTTACCTCAAGTTCTCTTTGGAGGATTGACAGCCCATACTGTCCTCTTCGAGCAGGGTTCTCAAGTCTCATGCAATGGCCGTGAGACACACGCAATTCAACCAGTTCACACACGGACACGCCACACCGTGTATTTCTCATGCTGAATCCAGGAACTCACTCGCAACGAGTTTTGCCTTCTTGATGACATCACGCGCGCCGTTAAATGCGGCATGCGATGACTGGTCAGGAAGTAACGTGTAGTCTGACATGTGCCTTGTCCACGACACGACAAGAATTTAGGAGCCAAAATCGCGTAATCTGACACAGTGACTATCGTAACAGACAAAAAAAAAATTGTGTAATCTGAACCAGGCATAAGTATCTGCACAAGAAAATCCTGTATTTTAAATCTCACAGCTCTTTTTGCCTTTCTCTAGACTTTCTCTAGTGCCATTTCTGAAATGTCGGAATAGCAGTATTCTTCTCCTTTACTTTCATCCACCATTTGCCAAGTGCGTGTCAAACAGTGACAGCGACTCTATTAGTTTCAGGGTGTTGCTCTTTTTCACAACAACTGAAATGTAATAACATTCAGAGACCATTGACTGAGATAGGTGCGTGATTCCTCAAGGGAGGACCATTGATCAGGGGCAGCCATTAATGGTGCAATGTAGAGATGGATGGTGTCGGACAGAGGTTCATTTGAGCCCTTGGCCGATGTGTTCTGAATCTGTCAGCCACTGCAATCTGTCACCAAACCTTTGGCTTGACCACTATGTGCACTCTGGTGTCTGGGAAAGGATACAGCAGGGGAAGGAAAGAGAGCCAGAGAGATCTTTCAAATGGATAGCGCTATGATGAATGATATTTACAGAGGGAGAATGGTAAGCAATGATCTGTAGAGTATTTTGGAATCACTATCCCTGCCTCATTAAGCTGTGTGCTTATGTGTTGACCCAGAATGCGAAAATAATATTTCTCAAACTGTTTAAGCATTCATGTAAATGCAGATTTGTTGGTAATCACATTATGGTTAATGTGATAATTAGGGAAAAATCACTCATTCGTCTTTAAAAAGAAATAATGCCAACGGAAAACTTGGGTTGTGTTAAATGATGATGCCGCTGGTGATGTCTCAAGGCATCATCAGCGAAATGGAATTATTAATAATGTTGACTTGTGCTTAAAGGGTTGTAATGTTTATTTGCAGAATGCTGTGTGGGAAATAAAATGAACGTACCTTAGAATTTGTTATTAGGTTTTGTGTTTTGCACAATAGAGGGTCAATGAAAAACCATTGTATTTCTGAAGAATACATTTCATATGAGTAAGAAAATTCAACAATATTTGTTAGGAAGATTTTAGTCTGTTTTTAAATAGTGTTTCTTTACATTTTGGATTTTATAACTCAAGATATGAGCTCAGATCAATTTTGTTGAATTTTTTATATTGTCAAAAAAAAATATATATATATATACAATGTATACACACACACACACACACATATATGTTTTTACTCTTTCGACTTTTCTACTTAATTGTTAATATAGTGAAATTCATATATTTAAACAAATTATATATTTATTTATTTAAATGTATTATATATGTATAATCTGAAATAATACATAATAATAAATAATACAAATAATACATACATACAAATATATAAATATATTAGGGCTGTCGTCAAACGATTAATCGCGATTAATCGCATCCAAAATAAAAGTTGTTTTTTACATAATTTATGTGGGTGCACTGTGTATAATTATTTTATATATATATATAAATACAAACACACATGTTTGTATTTATTTAAGAAATATTTTCATGTATATACTGTATATAGATTTATATATAATTTATATGATATGTAAATATAGATATTTTATATATAAATATTTTTTTTCTTAAATATACATGCATATGTGTGTGTTTATATATATATATATATATATATATACAGAATAATTATACACAGTGCACCCACAAATATTATGCAAACACAAACTTTTATTTTGGATGCGATTAATCGCGATTAATCGTTTGACAGGCCTAAAATATATAAATAAATCCCACATGTCAGGGGGAAAATATATATAAATTTGGACCAAAACTCCAAGACTAGACAGCTACTATCAAAATCAAGCCTTTTTCATTTACAGGTACTCATGTGTGATGTTACTGTGTGCTTTTCAGTTTCTGTTTACACCAGCGTGAGGTTTTGGACCTCTGCCCAGACTCACTCCTGTTTTGCGAGTGTTGACTTCACATTAGCCTTTGCCAACCACAGAGGTACTTTAGCCGTGTATGTGTTGTTGTTCCTCGGCAGAACCTGAACTGCCATATCTCGCAGGCGAAAATTCGCTGTCAGTGCCCCGGCCCGGGCTTTCCACGGCTCGTTGGTTATCACAGTGCGTCTTGTGTCAGGGAAAAACACAGCGTATTTGTGTCAAAGCTCTGACCCGGCAAAGAACATTTGATGTGACATCTATTCATTTAGAGTTTTTAGAGACCATCTCACACCCAAACACCTCTGATCAGGTAACCAGTGCGGCGTCGAGACGGAACGTTTGATCTTCCATTTGTGCAGAACGCAGATGGCTTGCTCTCCTATCGCCTCATAACAATTTCATAAGTGACTTGCTGTAAATTGCCATGGTGATGGTATGGTAATTGGGTTGCCACTCTGCTTCACTTGCTCTCTCCGGTCAAAGAAAAAAATAGAGAGAATCATTTCTCTTTCTTTTCGCTGCAGTCACACTGAGTAATAAGTGTTAGGACAGACGGAGTGAAAGTGAGCTTGATCATGAACTCGAGGAAAAAGAGTGCACTTATTTCCTGCAGCGCAGCTTGGAATGTGCTAGTAATGTGCAACTCAATGTAGTTGAAGAGCATTTCCCATGCTGTCTAAAAATGTAGCTGCACAATTTTCTTATCTATTTTTGGTTGTTGAAGTTTGTAGCTTTGTTTCTTGGCATAAATATACAGTATATATATATATATATATATATATATATATACTGTATATATTTACTGTGTATATATATATATATATTTGTTTGTAATGAATTTCTTGAATAAATGTCTCAATTAGAGTAGTCCTAGAGATAACAGTAATGATATGTGTAGCTTTAAAGGGGTGATGAACTGAGAAATCAAATTTTTCTTGAGCTTTTGACATCTAAGAGGTCATCATATTATAAGAATACTGGATTTGCTGATCGATTATGAGTAAAGAATGGCGCTGTGCCATCTATATTGGATCTGACAGGAATGGTGCAACACACGGACTCTGGGTCGAACATGTATAGGCGAATCATTCCGGTTGCCATTTTACAACATTGGAAGTTTTCAAAACATCGACGGGTGAGTTGAAACTTATTATAATATGCAAAACTGTTATCCACTCACAGCAGTGGGCGTTTACTTCCAAGTCTTCAGTGCGAGACGCCCATAAAAACCGAGCGTTTTTCAGCTAGGCTCTAAACTAGGGTCGAAAATAGCCTATTACGTATTCATTTTGATGTTTTTGAATGCAAAAACCAAGCGAACGTCATAAGTTGACCTCAGACAACAATATAATAAAATTTAAAAAGCCAGTTCATGACCCCTTTAAAACAATTTTGTAAAGTGGTGTAAGTGACGTGATTTGACTTGATAATGCCGAATTGCAGAGCTTGTGCAAACATATCCAGTTTGCTGTGATCAGACGCTTTCCTCTAAGCAAAGAATGACAAAGAACTTCGCTGAGTAAATCACAAAAATGAATCTTTGCTTACACAGTCCCTTTCAATTTCTCCTTCTTCGTTCTTAACTTGTGTTTCCTGTGAATTTATAGGTCTACGAGGGGTGCAACTACAATTAAACAATTTGAATTTCGTAACCTTAGACATATTGCTTATTTGACATATTGCATATTGCAGCAGGAAAAAAATATAGCTCAAAAACAAAAAATTCAATTTAAAAACAGAAATTTGCCATTATTTAGATTACATAGATGATGATTGTATGCTATATATATATATTTGTGTACCAAAAGTTTAGATTCTTTTAACATTGCACATTTTTACTACTAAGCACTGTGTATGTGCGAAAAATGTGAGACTTCTGTTTTCTTTTTTTAAGGAAGATGTTCTGTGCATGTGCCCGTGTGCTCTGGTCAGTGCACCATTAATGAATACTTCATGATGTTATTTAACTCTCGGATGACTAAATCAATATTGCCCTTCCTTCTTCATTGAGCATAGAACATTGATGAAGGAACAGATGGTTCTTGACTGCCATGAAGAGTCAGTCCATCTTAGACGTATCAGACTCCTTCCATCATAAAACACACAGAGACCACACACACACACAAACTCACACACAAACACCATCTCTGCTCCATTGAACCGGTGAGCCTGATATTGTCTGTCAAGCGCCTTGGGATGGAGAGACTACCAAGACTCTAGCGATGAATGTGTGTTTGGTTCCAGGATGGATCTGCCGACTTAACAATACTATTATGTTTTTAAGCATATTGCATTAGGCATGTGTCAGGCCAGTGGTGTAGTGTGTAATATACGTGTAGCCGTTTGTGAACTGCAAAATTATTGCAAAAATTAGTGTCTCCCAAAAGAAAAAAAAACAATTCTTCCTGAAACGAGTTGTCAGTAATTCTTCCTGCACAAACCTATTTACGTAGCAGTATAACAGTGTAACAGATTTGCATAATGCCAGGCTGGTCTTCATTGGCTGTCAGCAAACAATGTCTCAAACCAACTTGTAGATGTATCTGAGGCCTGGAAGAGTTGTTGACATGTCGAGAAGATGCTGCGAAAGCATACACTTCCAAAGAATGAGGACTCTGGAATTGAAATGGAAAAACCGACGGCGTTGTTGATGTTCGTATCACTACGTATTAAGTGCAGAGGAAGATCCAGAGCTGAAATTCAGATATGGTGATGGGATGGGTGTTTCGTTTCTGACACACACTGTAAGCAGTAGACCAGGCCAACTGACCAATCAGAGCAGAGTATGCTCTCGGAAAAGAGGGGTTTAGAGAAACGGATTCCTTTATCAAACCATTTTAGACGCTGTTAGAAAGTTTTTTTTTTTTTTTACCTCAGATGCATAAGCTAATTGTAGGAGACCTCTAAAAGACAACTTGGAACCTTTAAAATAGCATAATTGGGCACTTTAAAAATGTCTGAATTTTTAGATGTTTGATTTTATGAGAAATCTCATTCGCTTATACAATTATATAGTGCAATGACATTTATTTTTACGCGAGATTTAAGTGTCAGAATGTTTTGTGTGATACAGAATCCAATCCGGTCTGCATTGCTTTATTTTTGCTCTTGGTTAAGCAAACTGTCCCTGTAGTTATTAGCTTTGAGGCTGCAAACAAGAGCTTTGGAGGAGTTAACAGATATGAAGAGGCTTTGTTATTGCTCATGGGTAATTGTTGCCTGTCACATGAAACGAAAGCAGATTGTACCTTTAAGGACATCCCTTTATGCTTTTGTTCAGCGTGGCAACATAATAGCTGTTTTGATGTGTCCTCGGCTAATGATGGTTTAATCATTTGTTTACTACATTCATCTGAGGTATATGGTTGTATTTTGTCAGCCTTTGCTTTAACGGTTTAGCAGCTTGCACTCATGCATATTTTCGTCCAGCGTCTCCGTCACAGTGTTTCTAGGTGGAAAAAACAACCTTTGAATAGCAATTTTGTGAGCACAAAGTCTGTCATCTCTCTCTCTTGCACCAAAGCAGAGGGTGGCTGTGTTATGCTAATTCAATAGGAGCTTAGCAGGAAGATTTTTATGTATTTTTCCCCCTTTTTTTGTTATTTGTCAATATGTTCGCTGACTATTTGTGGTAAAAGAGCCTCTCTGGTCCAAAAAAGCTCATCAATGACAGACTGGAAAAGCACAAAAGTAAGGCATAAGGGGGAAAATGCCTGCTTAATGCTCATACTTGCATCTGAGGCAGCAATCTGTTCTGTTTTATTTTTAAAATGGCCTTTACCCTCGTGGAGAATGTCACACATCCCAATGTTAGATGATTTTACCCTTCAACTCACATTAATGAGAAACTGCATGGAGACTCTTAGATCCTAACCACATCTGACAAGTGCCAGCAACATTTGCAAATCCTGTGAAATAACCATATGTTTGTCATTGCTTGAAAGACTTTTATATATATGTGTGTGTCTATATATAAACTATTGTATTTGGAAAGGTATTTGATATTTGTAAATAATAGTATCCGGACACTTTAGCAACACTTAAAACATTATGGGCTGGTTTCACAGACAAGGTTTAGATTAAGTCAGGATTAGACGTTAGTTTAGTTAGAACTTTGAAGTAGCTTATATAAACATGTCTTAGAAAAAAGACGTTGTGCTGATGTGCAACTTATGACAAAACAATGGCACTGACGTTTTTAAGATATGTCAGTTCAAGTTTCGTTCAGTTAAACCGCTCAAACATACATTTTAGTCTGGGACTTGAGCCTCGTTTGTGAAACCAGATGAAAAGTATCATTGGATTAGGCAATTAATAAGAAAGTAAGTACAGTACAGTTTTTTACACCCAACATTCAACCCAAAAATAGTCATATAACAATTGCAATAACTCCGAAGCTATTCAGTTAAGGTAAAAAAACTGCATAGTGCTGCTTTAACTTAATGATATATAAGACAAAAACTGTTACAGGTGCATTTTTGTCCTGATATATACGGACATTCACACAGTGAATTGTTGCCCTGCTTCGTGTTCGTCACCAATCAACATTATGAAATATAAGATGAACTTCATAGGTCTGTGGCCCGGGTGTGTTAAATGAGTTTAAAATTCGAACACATTATTGTCCCCCTTAACTACCGTATTTTCCGGACTATAAGTCACACTTTTTTTCATAGTTTGGCTGGTCCTGTGACTTACTGTATAGTCAGGTGCGACCTATATATCAAAATTAATTCAGACGGATATGAACCAAGATAAAACATTCCCGTCTGCAGCCGCGAGAGGGCGCTCTAGGTGGCGGAGTTGTTCAGAAGCGACGGCAATATGAGATCGTGGGAGTTTGGTGAACTTTCTTACCTTACCGGTAACTTGCTTGTTGGACTAACTCACTGACTTATGTTAATTTAGCCTATTCAGCCTCCCAGGTTAATGTTCTTTATGCTATTGTGTAACTAAATAACTGTTAATCTGTTACGTTACCAGACTGGACACCTATTCAGCCTGTTCTGTGTGCTATTGTGTAGTTGAATAACTTGCCTTTCCAGATTAAATGTCTTTTCTTGGTCTTGGGTTTTGTGAAATAAAATTCTAAATAAATGCGACTTATAGTCTAGTGCGACTTAAATGTTATTTTTCCGCATTTTTTGACTGATGCAACTTATACTCCGGAGCGACTTATAGTCCGGAAAGTACGGTAATTCATTAAATTAACGTGTTAAATCGACAGCTCTAAATATATCTATATATTTTTTTTTTTAAAAATTGTAATATTTCACAATATTACTGTTTTTTTTTACTGTATTTGTGATCAAATATAGCTTCTCATTTATTTTAGCTTTTGTCTAATAGCATGAACATTATCATCCTTAGTTGATCCATTCGTCACCTTCCTCAGTGCTTGTCGAAGTGGGATCAATGGATGTGATTGTGATGTTGAAAGCAGTGGCTATAAGAGCTATGCCAGCTCTCATTACTGTTAGCGCCCCGATCGTGCCCGCTCCTGCTGCTGAGGCAGACGCTCCCTGACTCTGCCAGACGACCAGCCTGCACACCTTAAGTGAAACATATCGATCGCAGCTATTGCAAGTCCATGGAAATTTTGCACAGATGTCCAGAGAAAGACACAACACCTTCTTAGAAAAGGTCTCGCATCAGTCGAGTTTACGGAGCCAAGAAGTAACTGTTTAATTCTCTTTGTTGGTCCTCGGGCACCTTGCTGAACACCGGCCACTTAATCTTCGCAGGAGCCGATTGCTCACGTACACACACATACTGCCTATAGATTTGGTTGGCTTGTTTATGACCTTGTTGAAAGGGTTATGGTTTAATCAGTAGTTTGCACTGTTTCTCTAGGCCCCGCCAACCCACTCCTGCAGTGTAATGAAGGCAGCTAGGGTTCCCACAGTAGGTTGAGGGCTGATCCGGGATCAGGTGCTCCTGTGTCAGTGCTGATCTCTGTGGCGCTGCCATACACATTCGGTTCCAGGAACATAACACTTTCTTTGTTTTGCAAATTTGATTCAATTTCAGTGTGACCTCGAGTTAAGGAACACATTTTGATCAGTGCCAAACATAGAAACTGTTAATTTTCACTGCCAAAATGAAAAGCTTTTGAGTTTTCTCTGAAGCTCATGAGCACACTGATAAAATCATTTACATTTATGCATTTTGCACACAATTTTTTTTTAACCAAAGGCATTTACGGTTCAGTTTAAATATTTAAATAGTGTAATCTAGTGTGCAGTGTGCTCTTAAGGATTGCACCCATGACATTGGTGTTGCTAGTGCCATGCACTTCCACATGGGAGTCAAACTAATTTTAAGAGGGTTAATGAAGAAAATGTCATTTTATGCTGTTTGACCTATAAACTTGTATCCCATTACTTCTGTGATCATTTGAATTATTGTATCACTTAGAGACTGTGTGGTTGAAAAGACTGTTTATAATGATAATTGCAGCTGTAGTGTTAATATTCTGTTTTAAATGGCTTATTAAAGTTAGTCATTTAGCTAAGAACAGTGAACAGCTTCCTCCTTTTCAATATTAATATATTATAATGAACCGTATGATAATGAATTCCTGTTTTATTAAAATTGTATATTTTCTTCTGATCTTTTAACAGTGAATTTTTACATCGCTGAAATAGAATATTCTTAATTTATCATGCCATTAAATGAATGCAAAAGTTATTTAGCATGTTGTAACTTGGCTATTTACACTCAAAACATATTTCACGTCATCGCTACCAGTTAAAGCTACACTGTGTGATTTTTACCCCCATCTAGCGGTGAAAGGTATATGACCATCCAGTGAATATTAGTTTCTGTTCCTCTCAATTCTGATTTCGTTTTAACTCCTACGGTGGCCAATGTAGTCCAAGATTAACATGGCTTCCAGTTCGACCTCCTCCATGAGTGTTAACTCAAACGTAAACGTGAAAGGCGAAGCTTGAATTAACGGGTATGTCCCTCTTTGGCTAATGTACTTTCAAGATGGAGCGGCCACCTTGCGACCGACATTAGAACCCCTTACCCGTATGTATTTTCAATGGCATATTATACACTCATGAGAATACTTTATTACTTGAATGAAGTAAATATCCATTAATTAGCACATATATTTTTGAAAGAACTAAGTGTTTTTAGCTAAGAATAAACTAAAAGAGTTACACAGTGTAGCTTTAAGCGAAACTAACTTAAAAAAATTCAAAAGGTAACTCAAAATTCCCCCAAAGTCCCAGCTTGGAGTAACCCAGCCCAGTTTGTTTTTCTCATAGATTTTGTAAGCACTGTTGAAGGTGCACAGATAAATAAAGGCGGTAATGCACATTGAATGAGCCAAAGCAATCATTTTCTATAAGCTGTAGGAACAAACTCCCACCATTGAATATTCAATTTGTATCCGCTGAAACTTTTTGAAATTAACTTTGGCCCTGCAGTGTGTTCAGGCTGAAAGATAATCACACAAAGGGGGTTCAGCCCTTCACCCGTGAGCGTTTGCATCGGTAAATCTCTGTTTTTCTTTTCCAAGCCCACAATCGGCCTGCCGCTCGACAGACCCTTTTGTGCGCACGTTAAAGGCTCTTTATTGATTGGAGGCAAAATGTTTTTAATGTTGTTGATGAGATTTTGAGATTGGCCAGCTAATGGGAAAATGGAGGCCCGTTTTTCAATCAATTTTAAACTCAAGTCTTAAATTGAAAATCTTTACCAATGCAATTAAGGCTGATTTGAAAGGTACACTAAAACTTTCAAAATGTTTTTTCACTTATTTTTTTTTTAACTCCTCAATTTAGATCTTCAGAATGATGCGTGAATACACACTTTCAGATGCTAAGTAATGTTCCTCCCCGCTGTTGTTCAGTCATAGGTGAAAGATAAACAAAACAACCACAAAAAAAATGAAGAAATTTCCTGCAGACCCTTCTAGATGCTTGAGGCCTATGATTGTCAATTAACCGTTTTACGTGTAATTACTAAAGTGAATCGTAAAACCCAACCTGATGATCACAGAGACCATTTTCTTCTGATTTCTGACCTGGGACAAATAAAACTGCTTGCCATTAGCATTAATTCAATTATACGCTGCCTCCATGTCAAATTCATTTCCATTGCAGCCAACGGCAGCAACAGAATATGCATTAGTGCCTCATCGTTTCCTATGTCGGCAAAGGGGAGTTTGAAACAGCTGGTTGATTTTAATAGACTCTGTGTCCTTGTTGTTTTTCCTCAGTGCATGTCAAAGCGGGAACCTGTGAGGTCATTGCAGCCCACCGCTGCTGTAACAAGAACAAAATCGAGGAGCGCTCCCAAACTGTCAAGTGTTCTTGCTTCCCTGGGCAAGTTGCTGGGACAACAAGAGCAGCTCCTTCCTGTGTGGACGGTGAGTTAATTTGTTTTGTGTGTATTCGTGATTTGTGTGTCTGCTGTTTGATTCTATTAAGTATATATATATATAAGCGCACTCGCATTATGATGTAAAAAGAACTAATTAAGCAAATTTGTGAACTTTGGACAACTTTTCACTCAAATTGGACTTCTGTAATTTATATGTATGTATTCAGGTGAGCCCAAACATTATGACCAGTCAGAGGTGAAGCAAATATCATTAATAATCTCCTAACAAGGCCACATATTAAAGTCTGGTAGATTAGATGGTTCTCGTAATCAGCGTGTTTGATGCAAGAGAAATTGTCAGGAATGAAGATCTGAGTGACTTTGTCAAGGGCCAGATTGATATGGTAAGGCGACTGGGTCAGAGTATCTCTGAAACGGCAAGGCTTGTGGGTTGCTCCTGGTCAGCAGGGGTGAGTTTACCAACAGTGGTCCGAGGACGAGCAAAACACAAACTGGCGATAGGGTGTTGGGCGCCCAAGGCTCATCGATGCACCAAGCCAACAGAAGGTGTACATACTGTAGCACAAGCCACATCAATTTTTAATAACGGTAATGGGAGGAATATGTCACAACACACTAGTGCATCACACTCTCCTACATATGGAGCTGCTTGGCCACAGACCAATCAGAGAGCCTACAATGAGCATGTGAACTGGACCTGGGTTCCATTTTCTTTTACATCAAGTGGATGGCCGTGTACAAGCCGTGTGTTGGACAGTGACAAGCTGACGGAGGGAGTGTGATCCTCTGGGCAATGTTCTGCTGGGAAACACTGGGTTCAGCTATTCATGTGGACGTCAATTTGACACATGCCACCTACTTAAACACTGTTGCAGACCAGGTACGCCCCTTCATGCCAATGGTGTTCCCCTGGTAGAAGTGGCCTCTTTCTGCAGGATAATGCCACACTGCACGCATTGTTCAGGAATGGATTGATGAAGAGTTCAAGGTCTTCTAAATTCCCCAGATCTCAATCCAATTGAATGTCTGTGGGATGTGCTGGACCAACAAGATGGATCAATCCACAGGACTTGAGGGATCTGCTGCTAATGTCTTGGTGCCAGATACCACAGGATGACTTCAGGGATCTTGTACAGTCTAAAAAATGCTGGGTTGTTTTAAACTAATTTTGGGTCAAATATGGACAAACTCATAGCCTGACAAGCCAGACCTACATCAAGATGTTAGGTCTGGGAACTAGCAATTGGCATACCTCAATCCGAGGGGTGGGATAAAAAGTTGTCTTTCAATATCCCTCTGCACGCCATAGGATAGCGCTAACCAACCAGAGCAACAAATGGCTGTGGCTGAGTGAGTCCCATGCTTTTTCCCAACAGCGGAGCAAGTTGATATATTAAACTTTTGCCGTATCTGGTCGTCAAAACTCAGAAAACATCTTCCTTTTTTAGGAATGACTTAACGTTCTCTTTACTCCAAGTCATCCAGAGTCGCGGCCAAAGCCGAATCGAAAGACCACTGTTCGCCAGCAGCATCTTGTTTGTTTTTAAGTAGCAGAGAAATCACCTATGGAAATCACGGCACAGAACCGTCACAACTCTGCCTCCATTGTGTTAATCCCGCCCACCAACTCTGTACACGACGTGATTGGCCTGACCAGAGTTTGGTTTTTTCACTTCGTAAGCCAACGGAGAGTTGCTAGACCAATTTTTGCTGCCACTAGGGTGCCACTAGAACGTACTACTACGTTCCATGTCTAAATAACATGGTAATATCATGGTTTAATTTACAAAAGAACACAGAAAACGTGCAAGAAATAGCCAGCTGCTTTTGTCGTTCGGTTTTATTATTTTATTTATTAATGCTTCTAAATTAAACTGTCAATTTAAAGTTGGCTGTATTTTTTTTAAAGTCTAGCTGCCCCTCTTTATCTCAGTCTCATCTCTCTGGGCTGTCACATCAGAGTCAGGGTCCGTTTGAGTGTGACACCGTCATCCTCCTGTTCGCTCAAGTGCAGCGTGGGCTGCTTGTCTAATAACATGTCAACGGCCCCCTCACCGGACAGGTCAATCGATCTTGATCTTCTTTTCTGCCCTCTAATGCATCTGACAGGTGCTGCCACCCCCTGCTGAGCACCGAGACCACAGCGCATGATTCTACCTGCTGTATGAGGACAAAAGCCACTGCGCTTATGACCGAGAGACATTTGACCTCTCTACACTATTTTTATGCTGTAGATTGTCATACTGTGGGTTTTTAAAAAAACTGAGACCACATTGGAAATCATGCCCCCCCCACCAAGACCCGTTTTCGCATTCGTTATTGAAATGACCATAAAAATGACCAATAATTATAGTAATAATAATAATTACTGTAAAGTTGTGAATTAACGTGGGATTTCCTTCAAATAGTGTAAGAATATCAGTGGTGGCCAATTATCAGATGTATCGTAGTAAATATAAATGTAAAAAAGGTTTGTAAAAGTGTCCAAATTATGACCATCATAATGTTCTTTCTCGCTTTGAAAGTTGGGATGGAGGATATTAAAGGGCTATTGTTCATTTTAGAAAACATTTTACTGCACACAACATTTGCAGACATCCCTACATTCAAGGTCATGCATAACTGTGGTCTGTTTTCCTAAAAATATGTCTGGTAAAAGTTTCAACACAAGAATTTGATCTTGTATTTGGATTTAAACCCAATAGATGTAGACTTAAAGGCAAACAAACTTTTGTTTTAACAGTCAGTCAAACCATCTTCCTCTCTGCTCTGAATTAAAAATTAAGGCCCTAAGCTTGACAATGTCTCCTCTATACTTCTGTATTCCTCTTAACCCTCAACATCATGCCAGCTCCCCCAACCGCAACCCTTGTCATCTTGACATGGTTGAACTTTTTCTGGAAAGTCAAATCAAAGATCACCTCCTTTCTAGCCTCATTGTCTTAGGGAGAGAGCGATTGAATGAGATAGTCCCATTTCTTTGTGGACGTGACTGGGATCTTCTGAGGTTTTCTCCTCTCAATCTTCTTTGATTTGTCCTTTAAAATGTTAGGAACCATGGTGATTTGGGGATGTGCCTTTCCCATTTTGTCAGTTCCCACAGAGTGATATTCTTCTTCCTGTCTTTCTCTCTGTCTGCACAGCTTCAATAGTAGCACAGAAGTGGTGGTGTCAGATGCAGCCGTGTATGGACGGCGAGGAGTGTAAGGTGTTGCCAGATCTAAAAGGTTGGAGCTGCAGCACGGGAAACAAAGTCAAGACGACCAAGGTGAGAGAGTGCCCATCAAATCACAGTAGCCTACTATATCCATCAGAAGAATATCAATACCAGAAAACACCACCGAACCCAGAAACAAAAACAGTCCATACAACAGAAATAAAGTGGGCCAATGAATATATATATAAATGATTGATTTACGAGAAAAAAGCCTTTTGCTAACTAGTGTTATGGCTCGTTCACACAAAACACGACATTTATTCTAAGCGTGCGCTGCAATTTTGTCATCTGCCACTTTAAATGTTCAAGCTCTTCAAAGCAGGATGGATTCTGATTGGCTGTCAATGTTTTCAACAGTTGGGGGGAAAAAAAACAGTCTAAAAGTGATTCCAATGACATTGTTTCTCTGAGCCATTATCATTATAGTTGTGCTGTGGACTCTATTCTTTTATATTTACTACGATTTTTCTAACTATATCTCTATCATTATTGGTATAGTTATCATACTTGGTGTGAACAGGCCTTTAGTCATCGCTTCCGTTCTTCCACAGAATTCACTAGTTTTCTGCTTTCCTCGACTGTCATGCTTTCAGCTTGTTAGTGGTCCTTGCATTTGACATCGACTTTAAATAAAACACAATCTGGGACCCTAGACAAACTTAAATGTGCGAAAAAAAATCCCAAACAAAAGAAACACAATGTGGCATTGCATTTAGGAAAGTCAGGGCAGGGCAATGATGCACTTCCACAGGCTAATGCGAGTTATTGTTTTTATGTTTGCCGGCGTGTGTTTTGCGAGCCACTGTGTATGTACGGTTGACACGCTGGGCTTGTAACCATCCATCAGACTGAGAAGTTTGACTCACCAAATGCTTGCGCTTGAGTCGAGCCCTCCATTATTCATGGGGCAGAGGGGCCTGCGTGAGGCAGACCTTTTTTTTTACTTTAGCCATGTTAATAATTCATGCCACTGCACTCACACGTCAACAGAAGGCAGACCTCTGAGGTGTTGGGAGCTTCTCTCAAACCTCGGCTTGATTTTGGGGCCCTCCAGGCCACCGTCCTTGCACATGGATATGCAATAGAAGAAACGATGAAAGCATGACGGGATTGTTTAAGGTCTGATCACTCTGATCATTACTTCTAAACTTTTGCGGCAGGTCCATTGACCATTGTTCAATTGGACATTTGATGGATTTATAAATTATTTAGCCCTCTTCTAGTTTTAGCATTTTGTGCTAATTATAATCGTTTATGTTCTTAATGTTATAAATTTTACAGTCACTAGAATGGGGGTTATGTGCAACAAACTTTCGCACTCTCTATTCTGTAAAACAGAGTGCATCGCTTTCGGTTCTGGGCTGCGTTTCCCGATAACGTCTCTTAGCATGCTACGAAGACTCTTATGCCTGGTTCAGATTACACAATTTTTTTTGTCTGTTACGATAGTCACTGTGTAAGATTACGCGATTTTGGCTCCTAAAATCTTGTCGTGGAGAAGACACATGTCAGACTACACGTTACTTCCTGACCAGTCATCACATGCCGTGTTTAACGGCGCGCGTGATGTCATCGAGAAGGCGAAACTCGTAGCGAGTGAGTTCCTGGATTGCTCGGCATTGCCTTTTCAGCGTGAGAAATACATGGTGTGGCGTGTGAGTGCGTGAACTGGTTGAATTGCGTGTGTCTCACGGCCATTGCGTGAGACTTGAAAACCCTGCTCGAAGAGGACAGTTTGGGCTGTCAATCCCCCAAAGAGAACTTGAGGTAAAATATTGTTTTCTTATATATTTTTACTTCTAGTTTTAATGTTAGCACCATCGTCTCTCTTTCGTTTTGTCTTTTTTGAAAGTTGTATATGGAAAAGCTTGTGCTCCTATTGGTCAACCTCATACATGTGACGGAACCGTCGTGGACGACCGTTAAAAAATTAAACATGCTAGTCTTTTTGTCGTGATGTCGTGAAGCATCGCAGACGCGACGTAGGTTGTCGCCCGCTATGACACACTATACGAGATGATACGATCGAATCTTGTGTCCCGACGCCCGTTGTCGTTTACGAATCCCCACGACACCCTACGTCAAACGGATCATGCCAAAATCGGGCTAAAATCGTGTAATCTGAACCAGGCATTAGACTGATTTCTGAAGGATCATGTGACACTAAGGACTGGAGTAATGATGCTGAAAAATCACATTAATGAAATATATTTGGACGTATACTAAAGTACTAAACAGTTAATTTAAATATATTTAATAATATTACTCTATTCTCTATATATAAAAGACTAACATTAAAAATACTTAGGACCCCAAATTGAACAGGAGTGAAATGGAATTTAAATTGGGTGATCTTTTGTAAATTGCTGAAAAATACAAACTAGAATATAGTGTTGAGCAATAAGACAAATGTTGTATATGGACAGTTCTCAGTAGCTGAGTCTGATCTTGCCCACCCAAATTTGTGTTGAATTACCTGTCAAGTGAATCCGACAAATCTCATGTCTGAACCAGAGAGGAATGCAGGAAGTGAAGGAGACTGTGACCAGCACACCTTCCTCTTCCTCTGTGTGTCCTCCGGCTGCCTGCTGGCTGTGACCTGAAGGTGTAGATTACACTGGGCTTCCCTTAGCAGCCTGCCAGTCTGGCCTCATCCACAGCCATAGAGACCTGCCCCACCCTGGCCTCTGAACCCAGAGCCGTGCTTTTGTGTTACAGAGCTGGAACAGGACCAGACTTGCATGCTAAACCCTCTCAGATCCAGAGGAACTAACGGCTCCAATCCCTCAGTGTGTGTCTATTTCAGGCCGCTACCGCTGAGCTCATGCGTGTGGTGTGGTTAATGACACTTGTAGGTGACAGTACAATGTGTCAGTCCCTTACTAACACCTCATGCCTTCGAGGAATAATTCTAATAGTAGAAATTTCCAATTTTATGGTGCTCGAGGCCCATTTTGATATTCAAGAGGTGATTAGTTAACAGTCTGTGATTGTTGTCGTTACGTTATGATGATGTAAACTGAAGTGTTGTAAAGTTTAGTTCAGCGATGACACCTCACATTTGACATTTCAGACAGACTGAAAAGTCTAGGAGTGGGCTATACACAGACACACACACACACATTTACAAAATGATATCTTGGACTCTTCTTTTTCAGGTCACACGATAGTCTGGGACCAATATACATTTGGGAATAGCAGCATTTTTTTCCTTTTTTTTGATCAAAGCAATGGAAATGAAGATATATGGACTTCAAACTACTTCACAACTATTGGGATCAAGTTGTTGGACTTATGAATACTAATTTCACTTGGATTTGACCAATTAAACACATGGAGTATTTCTCTTCGCCCCCTCTCCCCCCTCTTCTACAGTATTTGCCAAACTCCCATTTTTTGTTTTATAACCGTGTTGGACAAGATCATACACCATGTAAAGTAAATATTCCATAAAAATCAAGATGTGCACCAGTTCAGAGACAATTCTGCTATTTCGGACCAGTGGATTACGTTTTTGAAGCGAACGTGGACTTGAAAGGTTCACTTATTGCTTGAATCATATGTTCCAGAGGCACTAATATTCAGTCCCCTATCCTTTGGTGCCAATATTTTCTTTCTTCTATCTACTATGGACAGACTTTTTGATCCGTGTGAGGTGTGTGATTTTTTGCGTATGGTTTTGGGGGCACTCTGCTCCATTTTGAAACGGACTTGAGCAAGAGGCGAGTATAAAGATAAGAATTACAGGTATTAATAATGGATGAAAAGTTGAAGTGGTCTACGGGAGCAGCGAAAAAGAAGATAGCAAAAAGATTTATTGTTTGTTTTTAAAAGCCTTGGTGGCCAATATTGAGTCAAAGTGTCAGTATTATCTCAAATAAAAGTATCTCTATGGGAAATCTTGTCCAGTTGTAACTTTGAAGAATGATTACTTTGCCATCATAAAAGAGAAAGTGCATTTAAATGTAACATCCACCCACCAACAGAACAAAAAGAATAAACAATCAGACATCTTTCATTATCCATTACGCATTCGCCAACTTTGATGAAATCTTCAAGAACTTCAAGATGTCACATGACTATGCTAATGTTCTCACTGAAATTGACATGTGGCCTCTTTCTTTGATGTACATTGTGTGTAGATGCCACTTTATTAGCATTCAGTCTGTGAATCACGTAGCGCTTGTGCAGCTGTCACAGAACACTTCAGACTGACTTGCATAGGGCAGGGCTAATGCTATTAGCATAATACCATTTGCCAGCGATTTTGTCGGGCTAATTTACCATTAACAATATCAACATTAAAACAAGGAGGGGAACTGCGAGGTTAGTCAAGATGTCATTTACTTTGACAAGTAAGTCACACCGAACATGTCATAAACATAACATTCGGGCGTTCATAATGATGGACTAATGTACTAATGTGTTTAGCTAATTGCAGACAGTGAGCAAGCTTTCAAACGAAAGAATGTGTCATTAGCCTAGACTATGAGATAAAAGCATTTAGGAGTGTGTGTGTGTGTGTGTGTGTGTGTGTGTGTCTGAGTGCTTTGACTGTGTTTTCAGGACATTGTGCTGCAGGTCATGGCATTAGGATGAAGGTCTGTCCTCTGAAACGGAGTAATCAAAGAGGTGTCTTGCCCTTGAATTATGGTAAGTGTTTGAAATATTCATTACAGTGTTGTGGAGTAATAACTAGAAGCATCAACTTTTACTTCAAGACTAAAAACATATTGTGGGACAATAATAAAGTACTTTTCCATTCAAATTTAGACAGTAAACAAATGATTCTAAAAGTGTTTTTTGTAGATGTGGCATTCAGAAGTATGATTCGTTTTAGTGAATTGGCTCATTTGGTCTGTGACTGATTCACCAATTCATGTGCACCATTTTATGATTTTTTTTTAAATTGATAGTGAAATGTTTCATTAAATTTTGCAACTCAACATAATGTTTTTTTTTTAAGTAGTGTAAGTTTAGTGTAAAAAAAAAGAGTAGCGATATTAACGATTCATGAACAAATTGTTCTTTTGAGTCGGATCTTTTTAGTGAACGATTTGTTCACAAAATGGTTTGCACAAATATATGTGTATTTTGGGTTACATTTATTTTAAGATAACATAGTTAACACCTTCTCCTGTGGCCTCATAGGATAGTAAAGTGTTCATTGAATGCGTTCTTAGTATCTCGCCGGAAGTAGCAAGTCATCCGGACATTTTTCGCTTACTGTTTTATGCTATGAATTCAGGCATACTGAATTTTTGCCTACTATATAGTATGGTGACTATTTTTTGTTCTTGAATGTACTCGGATATTAAAAATAAATATTTTTTGATAATATTTTTTAAATGGCTTATGACTTACCTATTTCTCTATCAGTTGCTTATCCAACTTCATCTAACTCTTGCTTTCTGGAAATGGTACCTTATCTAAACTTCAGTGAATTACGTGGGGTTTGCCAAACACTAATCTTCAATTAGTATTTTTAACAATTTAGCCTTTGTTGTTGTATGTGCGCATATAGGCAGCATGTTTGGAGATCTTTCAGGCTGTCTTGATTCTTTATCTCAAAACTCCTGCATTTTGCCATATACACAGTTAGCAGAGAGTGTAGGAGCTATTTTGAGTTTAGTTTAAACTAAATTGTTGTGCTATTGGAGCACTGGAAATGATTTGTTAGATTGAGGATCCTTTATTTTGTAAGGACTTTTATTTTGACAGTTGGTGAGAATGTTTGAGTAGAAAGATGGCCGCCTCTCACTTTTTCAAACACAAGAAAAGAACAAGGAAGCTGTTGGAACGTACAAGCATACAGTTCTTTTCTTCGCTATCGAAACGCTATTGAATCACAATTGAACACTACTTGGACATTAGTTTTGACATTTAAGTTGTGCCTTTTAACCACCTTTCTTCAATCAACTACCAATCGTTTGTTGGATTACTGGAATCCATCCTTTGTGTGATACTACCAACCTACAAAACTGCCTGCTGCCTGCCTGCCTTGCTCAACTTACCAACCTACTTACCTACCTGCTGGAATTCCATCTCATCCACCGCTAAAAAGGTACAATTCAAGTTTCTTTGCATTGGATAGCTTGTCAAAGAAGTAAACCAATACGTCCCAGCTATGAGTGGTCCGCCATCACAGAGAGTGTAGAAGTATGATTCGTTTTAGTGAATTGGCTCATTTGGTCTGTGACTGATTCACCAATTCATGTGCACCATTTTATGATTTTTTTTTAAATTGATAGTGAAATGTTTCATTAAATTTTGCAACTCAACATAATGTTTTTTTTTTAAGTAGTGTAAGTTTAGTGTAAAAAAAAAAGTAGCGATATTAACGATTCATGAACAAATTGTTCTTTTGAGTCGGATCTTTTTAGTGAACGATTTGTTCACAAAATGGTTTGCACAAATATATGTGTATTTTGGGTTACATTTATTTTAAGATAACATAGTTAACACCTTCTCCTGTGGCCTCATAGGATAGTAAAGTGTTCATTGAATGCGTTCTTAGTAGCTCGCCGGAAGTAGCAAGTCATCCGGACATTTTTCGCTTACTGTTTTATGCTATGAATTCAGGCATACTGAATTTTTGCCTACTATTTAGTATGGTGACTATTTTTTGTTCTTGAATGTACTCGGATATTAAAAATAAATATTTTTTGATAATATTTTTTAAATGGGTTATGACTTACCTATTTCTCTATCAGTTGCTTATCCAACTTCATCTAACTCTTGCTTTCTGGAAGTAAGCTTGTCAAAGAAGTAAACCAATACGTCCCAGCTATGAGTGGTCCGCCATCACAGAGAGTGTAGTTAAGAGTGCCATGTTATACAAGCCAGCTGTGGAGTCTAATGAGTGGTATCAGGCTGAGGACAGTACCAGATATGATACCTCGTAGAGTGACCAGGATTAAGCAGACTTTGCCATGCTGGGTCTCTCAGCTGTTAATCCATCTGGGCCAAGGGCAGTCGCAGCAGCTCCAGAATTCACAAGGCTTTCCAGAAGATCCTGAATGAACCCTTATGAATTATCACGCCTATAGCATCCTTATCTACATGCGGAGCGCGCTCGGTCGCTATAGAGCAAGCTGTGAGGGGGATTGAGTCCACGGGCGTCTGGGCTCATTGGGGTGCAGGGAAGACACGGGTAGGAATCGGTTTGTTTGCCTCATGTCGCATCACCTAACACCAACCACTGCTGCCATCACCTCCGTCGAAATGGTAATGGGGACATTAGGAATACAGTCACATTACAAAAGGTATTGGAATTGGAGGAATGCCAGCGCGTGTGCTATGAGAGTGCAAAAATGCCAGCTTTTATTTAGATTCATTTTAAATGTTTGTCGCTTCTGAGGATTTCTAGTAATTGAGACAAAGATTTGCATAATGATCAAACGACCTCAATGAGGTTAATGGATGGTGTGGAAAGGTCAGTTGTGCATGGACACTTGCTGTGTGTTTTCCCTCCTTGACCTCTGTATGATGCCAGATGAGAGGGAGGAATGTGAAACTGGAGAGAAAGAGATTTATGTAAATGAAGATTATCATATTCCATGTTTATAAAGTAGCATCCAGACCTTCCCATCAATTCTGAAATCCCGGGAAAGGATTGCATTCATGCGAACTGTGTGGCTTAAGTACGGGGTTTTGGCACTAACTGGACATGAATAGGTACTGTATGTACCAGGCATCGATGCGTGTTGTTCAGTTGGTACATTGAAGATTTTAAAGGAGTAATCCTCCCAAAAAGTAACCTTTTGTCATACTGTCACCCTCTTGTTGTCATAAACTTGTATGGCTAATTTTCAATTTTCATCTATGAAGCGTAAAAGATCCTACACCCAATGTTTTGGCACAATGAATATAGTTTATAGTCATCACATTTGACCAAAAAACTAGGGATGCAACGATATGAACATTTTGGCCGATGTGAGCATGAACATGAAAGCCGATAACCGATATATTGGCTGATAAATCTAAATCCAAATTTAATTTAATTTTTGAGAGCCTGATTACAAAAATCTCACCATATCCCAAGCACATAATTTTATGTAGCCGGTATGACAAACTTGTGCTGCCCTGTATTTCCCTTTTTTGAAGTGATTCCAATCATATTTCAAGCAATTCACAACCATTATGTTAAACAGTGCACATCTGAAGAGTCTCAGCTGAAGGAAATAATACATTATATATCGGCTTTAAGAAATCGGCCAAAGTTTCTTGTTGGGCCGATACCGATAACATTAAAAATGAACATATATCGGCCGATACTGATATGGTGGCCGATATATTGTGCATCCCTACAAAAAACACAAGTAGTTCATACAGTTAAAATGGTAAATTTGTTTCCCCCTGTCCAACTAATTTACATAATATTTACTTTTTGGTGTCAGGTGGTGCATTGATGGTTGCACAATCAAAGGGTGAAGAAAGCAAACAATGTGCTTGTCATCTGCACTAAGTGGACACACATATGGCACAGAAGGGCCAAAGCAAGGTTCTCCAAAAAGCCATTAGATCAAGGAGACACTGTAGTGGCATGAGTGTTGCTGTTCGACTTTATTATGAACGCTGTCTGTTGGCATTTCCTTCTGAGCATGACAGCGCATTGATAAGCATATCAGCATTATGCTTTGAATATGAAATCACGCATTAGAAATGAATGCTACACGCTGGATGTTTCATAATCCTTGGACATCCTGATTGAAATGCAAAAGCTGTCATTTGAAGGATACATGAAGAGGCAGCTAATATAATCTATTGGAGCTGTCATGTCAGTGTAGTTTTATAGTCCAAATTAACCCGTCCTCATCTATAGCATTTCTGCCCACATGCAAAATTGTTATCCAAATCCCCTCATAATCCTCAGATTTATACATTATATCACGTTTATGGAGATAAGCAGTGTTGCTGCCACCTTTTGATGTGCGCTTTGAAGTGAATCGTGTACGCAATTATATGTAAAAGCTTCGATAATGTTTCTCTTATCAATGGAATGACTCACGCTCAGTAAATCACAGCTCTCATTTAGGTCCTGTGCTGAAGCAGCCCAGAGTTCTTCACGGAGTAATAAATAGACACTTCAGCTGACTCGGTCAAAGGCAAACTTTCAGAATTTGTGTACTCGTGAAGGCTTTCTTTTGCATTGTTATGTCAGTTTTCCCATCGTAATTGACTCCACGCTCTCACCACGGGGTAGTCGTGATAACGAACATAATTAATTAAGTAGAAGTTAAGGAGACATCCTCCCAAAGATCAGACCCTTGAGATGCAGGGGAGGAGGATTCGGGTTACGCTTGGTAATCTAGACCGCAGTCTTGTTTGGTTTAAAGTCATTAAATTACAGTAATGACTTTCTTATTCGTGCGCGCAACTCGCCAGAGACCGCCACAAGTTTTTAATAAAGGAACGCGACTGAATGAGAAACATTGTGGTGCGTGCGCGAGAGAAGGGGGAGGGGGCGATTGTAATTGTGCGAAGTAATTCAAAAGCGCATTAATAAAACAATACAGAAACATTCTGAAATCGCTTGAGATAACCTACATTTGCATAATTCATTAAGATTAATCAGACCGCAGTACATTCAGCTGCTTTGTGGTGGAGAGGGCAAACATGAGAAGACCATTCCCTGGAAAGCCCTCTTTAATCTACAAACAATGATGTAAATCTAGGTTTGGATACTGGAATTAACCTCTCTGCACCTCGTAACCCCATTGGTACTGAAACGAAGCTTCTGTGGTTCACCTTACATCTATAATAATGCATTAATATTAAACGCTTTGTTCATCTGAATCCTCAGCATTCCCTTATGTTCTTTGTTGGCTAATGTAGTCGAAAAAGTTGCACAATTTACTGTATAAAGGCATTAGACATCTGTTGATTGGGTGTTTGATACTTAAATGGTCTCAACAGTTGAGTACGTACATGGAAATATGGCTGCTTATGTGCCTTTTTCACAGAACTCATTGCTATTTCTAAACAAATTTTTGTATTTTAATTTAAACTTATCTTAATTAGTTGCTATTTTTTAATTTTCAGGTTTTTCATTTAATATTCATATTTGGTTTACACTTTATTTTGATCCACTTTAGGCATTCTACTAACTGTAAGTAACTTTACTTGCAAAGTTACTTATAGTCAGAATGTCTGGTGAGGGACCATCAAAATAAATTGTTAGTAGATATTAAGTAAGTCAGTAGTAGTAGATACTGTAGTAAGTCAGTTCACTAATACTCTTAAAAACTATAGTTGACATCCAGATGCAAAGTTACTTATAGTTAGTAGTAGAATGTCTAAGTGTTACCTTATATTTTATTTAATTTCAGCTGCATTTCAATTACCGAAAATTGTTTTGGAGTTCTAGGTAACAGTAACAACACTAGCATTGCATTGGAGAAGGTCCCTGGGACCATAATAGAAACTTGAATGGGCTTTTTGGACTTTCTCACCCCACTCGAAACGGGACTCGAACCTGCGTCTTTGGCATGGGAAGCAGATGTGCTTACAAAGAAGCTAAAGACTGTCGCTAGTGTGCCTCTTGACATCAGGGAAGTGAGGTTTACATGCACAGCTCTCACTAGCCCGCTTTGTTACACTTATACCCTAAACCTCACTCCATCCGGGTCACGGCACCAATATAGCCCCTCCGCTCCAACATGCCCCACTCCGAGTGAGACTCAAACTAGCGTCTCTGGCATGGGAGGCAGACATGCTAACAATTCACTAATGCATTTCTTGAGATCAGGGAAGTGAGGTTTTCCTGCACACCAGTAAGTAACCATCTAGAACACCCAAGCAACTTAATGTATGAATGTATGAAAAACTATTCAGAACACCTTAGCAACCACTAACAACGCTTTGGTGGTGACTTTTACACGGACAAGCACTATTAAACTTTGCTGCCATCTTGGTTTTATGCCACTGCTATATATATAACACTAGATCTCACAAACCGTCTCTTTCAGTTTAAAAAATGGTACATGGTGTATTTTGAGATATCTAGAACAATCCGACAACACTTATGTTTGTTTTTTCTTCTTCTGGCATCATTGAAGCAGAGAAGATTTGCTTTGAGGCATGAAATGAGACAAGGAGACGAATGTAACGAGGAGGCAACGGCAATCTCAAAGAGGTAATGGTGCCCTTTAAGAACCTGGTGGGCAAGTAGCAGGGTTTCATCTTACACAAACACCATCTGGTGGGCTTGTCGTGCCTGCACCTTGACAAGATGAATTAGTTTGAAATACTGTCAGATACACGGAATGAAATTAGATTTTCCAGTTAGTAATGAAACCTGACGGAGCTTAATAAAAAAGCATTGGATCCGGAAAATACTCGAGTCAAACTGGGTAAAAAGTCGCACCTGAGAACTTTGGCGTCACATTGATCTAATTGCTCAATATCCAGAAAGCTTTCATCTTCACATTGTATGTTGTAACTTGGTTATGGGGGAATTTATTTTGGAGCAATTTAGTTGCATGTGCTGTTTGTCGTGAAGAGGGCCGTTTCAAAGGCTACTTTTCTATGACTTGAAGTAAAATGGATTCTCTAGAGAGAGACAGAACTTTTATTAAAGTTTTCGTCTCCACCTGAAACCTCATCTGACTCCTCTGCGTGTTATTTTTCAGTAACTCATAGAGGTTGTTTTAAAACTCTTTTTTCCCTCTCAGACTTCTCTCAGAAATCTCTTAAACCAAATGCAACTTTTTATTGTTTTACAGCCTTTAGAAATTCTAGTAAAGGCCTTATTTTCTCTGTGAGGGGACAAGGTGCTGAAAGCATTCTTTAGAAATGTTGGCCCATATTGATAGGATAGCATCTTGCAGTTGATGGAGATTTGTGGGATGCACATCCAGGGCACGAAGCACTTGTTCCACCACATCCCAAATATGCTCTTTTGGGTTGAGATCTGGTGACTGTGGGGGCCATTTTTGTACAATGAACTCATTGTCATGTTCAAGAAACCAATTTGAAAGAATTCAAGGTTTGTGACATGGTGCATTATCCTGCTGGAAGTAGCCATCAGAGGATGGGTACATGGTGGCCATAAAGGGATGGACATGGTCAGAAACAATACTCAGGAAGGCCGTGGCATTTAAACGATGCCCAATTGGCACTAAGGGGCCTAAAGTGTGCCAAGAAAACACCCCCCACACCATTACACCACCACCACCAGCCTGCACAGTGGTAACAAGGCATGATGGATCCATGTTCTCATTCTGTTTACACCAAATTCTGACTCTACCATCTGAATGTCTCAACAGAAATCGAGACTCATCAGACCAGGCAACATTTTTCCAGTCTTCAACTGTCCAGTTTTGGTGAGCTCTTGCAAATTGTAGTCCCTTTTTCCTATTTGTAGTGGAGATGAGTGGTACCCGGTGGGGTCCTCTGCTGTTTTAGCCCATCCGCCTCAAGGTTGTGTGTGTTGTGGCTTCACAAATGCTTTGCTGCATACCTCAGTTGTAACGAGTGGTTATTTCAGTCAAAGTTGCTCTTCTATCAGCTTGAATCAGTCGTTTTCCCATTTTCCTCTGACCTCTAGCATCAACAAGGCATTTTCACCCACAGGACTGCCGCATACTGGATGTTTTTTCCCTTTTCACACCATTCTTTGTAAACCCTAGAAATGGTTGTGTGTGAAAATCCCAGTTTTTCCAGAACAAACCCCAGAAAATCCCCAAATTGCTTAAATCACCTTTCTTTCCCATTCTGACGTTCAGTTTGGAGTTCGGGAGATTGTCTTGACCAGGATCACACCCCTAAATGCATTGAAGCAACTGCCATGTGATTGGTTGATTAGATAATTGCATTAATGAGAAATTGAACAGTGTTCCTAATAATCCTTTAGATAAGTGTAGGTGATAATATATATAGGAATACAGAGACTTGGACAAATGTATAGTCGCTAAAAGCTGGGTCACTTTTCATGGTGCCTAAAACCCAGGGTTGGTGCAAACTAGCCTGAAACATACCTGGCTATCTACCTAAACCGGATTCATGGTAGGCCCCTGGTCCACGGTCAGTTTAATGGTTATGAAAGGGGTTCTTGTTTTAAAATAAAAAACATTGAGACACCTTGCTTTAAATAAAAAGCAGCTTAGCTTGGAAAATGCATTGCACTGTTTCCCATCAGGTGTGCAGGATTATTTGTCCTACGAGCAAGCAGCCAGTCTCTAATCAGATGTACATTTTTGCCCCGTTTATGCGCTCGCCACACCAGCTGTCAAATATTGTTTGCGAACATAACCCTCGCATGCCTCCAAATACCCTTTCTCCTCGATTCGTTCCTATCAGGCTTATTTCCGTCAGTAATGAATGCAGTGTTTTGTGAGGTCTGCCTGAGGAAGTTATCCTCAGAACCTCATTCTCCGCTCCCTCTCTGCATCGCCTCAATGCCCAGGGGTCAGCTGAGGGGGCCGCAGTCATTTGAAAAGGAAATTATCTTTTGTGATTCTTACCAAAAGAGATGGAGAGCGAGAACGCAATGAGGAGGAGAGATGGAGCGTCTGAGAAGGGGGAGAAAAACGCCTCCTTTCTTTTGCAACCTGTGAACAGGTTAATGGGAGCTGATGCTGGAACGAGTTGATACCTATCTGCTCAGAGAGAGAGAGATACGCATAGAATGACTATTTGATGGCTTCTTTCTCCTTGGCCCCATTTCTTGATATGTGCGCATTTATTTATTTATGTATTTATTTCTTCTGCTGTGGTAAATAGCTTCTTGGGGAGAGAGACAATTTTGCCTAATGGGCAAGTTTCCACAAGGTGGGTCAGAACATTGATAGCAAGGCTGATGAGTTGGCAGGAAAGGTGAGTGCTCTCTTTCAACAACTCTCTCATTATAAAGCTCCCTCAAGAGAGGATGCTGATGCGAGGAAGGACGAAACGCTAAGATGAGAGTACTTTTTGATGACTGTCAAACATGTAAAGTTTACATTATCCTTAATGACACACATCTCTGCATCTTATTTTTCAATACATGTGCACACAAACTCACACACATATATAATATATATACTTGCATCTGATGTGTTTGTTGGGTTTGATTTTTCTGAAAATGCCTTTTTTAGATTCCATATCAGTTTCTGGATTTGAAATGAGATGGCAAACATGATGCAGAACTCCAGTTTGAAATAGAATGTAAGGAAATAGAGTACAAATAATTAAATTAATGGAAATATAGAAATGGAATCTGTATTTAAGACAAACTTTCAATATTTGCCTGAAAAATGCCAGGATTAAAGGATGAAAAGGATTAAAGGACTTAACGGAAATTTGTGGATGGATAGGATTTTTTTTTTTAGCAAAAATAACTGCTTTATTAAATTTCTTAATATATATATATATATATATATATATATATATATATATATATATATATATATAATGTTGTTTAAATTATCCAAATGTATTCTTAATGTGCAATAATTGCTTTATTTTATAAATGTGTACTATTACAAAATAATGAAAATATGTAATATTTTTGCTTGGAAACATATATATATATATATAATATTTTATATATATATATATATATATATATATATATTTATATATTTCTAATTATATATATATATATATATATATATATATATATATATATATATATATATATCCAAGCAAAAATATTTCATATTTTCATTACATAGATTATGGTTCATTCATTTACAAAAATACTGTGTTAGATTTCTATTCTATTCTTCTTCGCTCTTGGTCATTCATATCTAAAATTCTTTGCATAATGCAAGTGTCGCAACATACCGCAGAACGTACTTGATCTGTATTCGTTACCATAATCACCGTTAAGTCCCTCAACGGGCAACACGCCGCAATTCATCATCCAAAGCAATAAAGGCTACGGCACCCACCGAAGGCCAGAGGCTTACTCAAGCTCTCCGAGCCCTCTGAGTTTGGAGGAACCTTCTAGAACAGATGCTCCTCACTAATTATGGGTTGTAGTGCAGTACCCAAATACCCACTGCTGCCTTCTTGCGAGAGACCTGGTCATCCATGTCTCATATGCTGTCTCCCGTTACCAGAGGGCACACCCCTCCATCTGTGCGGGACCAGACGAGTGCCAGCAGAGGTACGGAGAGCAGGGTTTCTCCTTAAGCCCAGGGCCCTTGGTGCAGGGAAGGGGATGGCTGTTAACATTCATCGGTAATTAGCAGTTGAGATCCCCATGCCTGGAGCGGCAGACACTGCTGGCATCTCCTCCTCATCAACATCATGTTTTTCTTGTTGTGACATTGGGTTTGTGTCATTACAGGATCTTTCCTCTGCCATCTACTCCACCACAAAACCTCCATATATTATTGCAGACTTGATGTTGTCATAACGTAGACTTATATTAGGACCAGTTTGCCACTAATTGGGGATATTAAAAACACAGTGCAATCAAAATTGAGCTCTAATGAATTATCGCCAACATGTTAGTCAATTGAAATCAATTACACCAATATCTGCAACATCTGGCACATCTGGTTTCTCGTCTACTCCTGCCTAAAAAAAGGAAAAATGAAAAGCAACCCAATCTTCCAGTTTAGCAATTAAAACGTTTTTGAACTTATGGTGGTAACATTCTACAATAAAGTGTCGTTTGATAAGATTAGTAAATGCATTAGCTAACATAAAATAAGCAATACACTTTTAAAGCATTTATTTATTGTTGGTCAGTAAAAATACAATTGTCATGGTTCACTCTGGATTAATTAAAGTTAACAAATACCGCTTTGATTTTAAAAATGTAGTAAATGTGGAAATTAACATTTAGTAAAATTAGTAAGTCATAGATTTCGTTCAGTGTCATGTTAACAAATGAAAGCTTATTGTTACGTTTTACCATTATATATTTTTTTTTCTAATAAATTATAATATTTATATAAATGCATTTAATATGCAATTAGTTTTTCTCTTTTTTCATGTTTAAAATCACATAGGATAACAATCATGTATCATGGCCTAAACTATGCTGCTTTATTTGATATGGATCAGGTTTCAATGTGACACGAACATTAAAGATGGCGTCGGTTTTACCGTATCAATTCCAGCACGAGTCCTCATTTTGAAGTGCAATGTGGATCCAGAGCGCTGAAAACAGCATATTGTTCAATAATCTCAGGCCTCAGCTACAAGTGTTTGAGAGAGTAGATGTTGTTTACGAGCAGTCAGTGAAGACCATAGAACGCCTTTAAATGAATTTGTTACGGTACTGTAAGCTGTTTTATGTTAGACAGGGTGGGTCACATTACTGTAAATAAAAATGAAAAATCGAAATCTGTAAAATTTTTAGGGACTTTTGTTGCAAAATCATTCAAAACTGGGCTATTTCTTATTTTGTACTGTATGTAAACATTAGGAACCCCATCACGTTTATGTTCCTAGCAAACCGTTAAGTGCCACCGGCATTTTAAGTCAGCAAGAAAATGTGTCATGTTTTGACAGATCTCCCTCTATGTGTGCTTTATACACAGAACGATATTTTTGACATGATTATCTAAATGGAAGCGCACGATTCCAATTTGACAACAAAGCAAAAGTGGCGTACTAGCTTCACAACGGCAGACTGACATGGCTTTGCCAGTTTGAAGCTCCCTGCTAAATGAAACAAAACTAAATGTGTATCGTGGTCCCAGAGCTCTCCAAGAATAGGCATCTGGATTTAAACCGAACACCAGTTTTCTCTGCTCTTATCACTGCACTCTGCTGAGGTTGTTAGCTCATTTAGGGATGTGAATAATTCAAGAAAAAGGCATTTTCATCCCCGGCAGCTTGAAAGAGCTAGTAGGCTCATATGCATATGTGTGTTTAACCCCCAAAAATAAAAAAAGCATCATAAGAGAAAAGGGGTGGGTGGTGGGGGGAAAACTGTGGACTGTGTTTGTTAGTATATGCATGTGTAAAATTTAAAGCTAATGCACTTGGCATGATGGCACGGGTTAAACAAGGGTGAGAAGAATTCACAATGCCACCAAATGCTGCATAAAATGGCAGTGAAAACTCAGTGGACACAATGTCAGATGTTCTGCTTTTCAGTGTGAGGCGGAAATATAGGTCAGAGGTGTGAGAGAGCCAGTTGACAGATTTTTGTGATGACGTAAGGAGAAATCTTGGACACACTTGCTCTGTGACGTTTGAAACTGTAGCCTTGTTGTTGGTGGTTTGTGTCAGTCCTGGTAAACCCTACATAATGGGGACAAAATGACCTCACAAATATGGGATATTTTTAGTCCCAGAGGAAAACAGCTTATAAATCAAACTAAGTGATGATGTTTCCTTTTGTATTTTTAATGTAAAAATGTGGTTTTCTGTGATTTAAAGGTAAGGTTAGTGTAATGGGATAGAATGTACAGTTTTACAGAAAAATGTGTGTGTGTGTGTGGCACACAAGGTGATAATTTTTTGTTCATTTTCAACAGTCTTTTAATGAAAGGATTTTCTTGACCTTCAGATAATTGAGTCTGACCAATTTTGGAAGACAAAACTAAATATTGCGAGATCTTCATTCTAGTTTCTAGTTGCATTCATTCCACGCACAATTTTGCCACTCTTTTTAAACCTGCAGTTGTGTAATTCTGTCTGGCAATTCAAAGAAAGTTTTTATTCAGCGAGGACAATTGATCAAAAGTGACAGTAAAACGTTTGTAATGTTACAAACGCATTCTGTTTCAAATGAATCCGTTCTTTTGAACTTTCTGTTCATCAAAGAATCCTGAAATAAAAGCAAAAATTGAACCATTTTCAGCATTGATAATTATAAGAAATGTTTCTTGAGAAACATCGACATGATTTCTGAAGTATCATGAAGATATCAAAATAGAAAACATTAATGTGAAATAGTAACACTATTTCACAATATTACTGTTTTTACTGTATTTTTGGTTAAAAAAATGCAGCCTAGTTCATTTTGATGGTCCCTTTTGAACATTCTGTTGACTAAGTAACTTTGCAACTACATGTCAAATAAGTCTCATTAGAGTATCAGTAGATTGTCTGCTAACACTTTATTGTGATGCTCCTCCAACAGACACTCTACTGACTACACTGTAAAAGAAAATTGTGGCAACAGATTACAAGCAATATTATTAATTCAATGTAACAAATTAAAATTGAGTAATAATTAATCAAATTAATTATTTTAAGTTAACCATTTAAAGTGAGTAAAACGTACATTTAAGTCACCATTGTGGTGATCGGTGCTTGTTTTAGGTTTGTTTTAAAATTACGGTTTTCTGCTTCAGTGTTTCTGCTTGTTAACATCAGGTTGGCAATAAAAAACAAAGAGTTAATCTTTGATGTCAGTCTGCCATTCAGATACTTTTGTTAATTTTTTTGGTGTAAACTTTACTCATTTTAAATGGTTAACTTTTAAGGAATAATTTGATTAATTATTACTCAATTCTAATTTGTTCGATTTAATTCATAATATTGCTTGTAATCTTGTTGCCACAATTCTATTGATTATTGATATTGTAACTTTGCAACTATGTGTCAACTTATTCTATCCCTAACCCTACCAGTCTACTAATACTCTACTAACACTCTAATGAGAGTCAGTAGAGATGTTGGTGCAACGTTACTTATAGTCAACTCTATGTGTTAAAGGGGCCATCCAAATAAAGTGAAAGCAACTTTGGAACAGTTATGATTGATTCCCCTCAAAGAACACGATATGAAATTTGTCATCTTTTCAGTGCTTTAAAAACCTGCTGAAACAATATCATACATTAATGGCATGTTTTTGGACATTTGTTCTTCAATGACATATTAAGGGACGCTCTGACGTTTGACGTGTTTAAAAATAGCATGTTTTAAAACGTATGTAGGGGAATAGTTTACCATTTTGAACCTTCTTTGTATAAAATGTGAGAGGGAAAGAGAGCAGTAGCAGAAATAGAATTGCCTCATTTTTGCCTTAACACACACTGCCTCAATTCAGCCTAACACATTCAGCATGACGGTGTCCTTGTACTGTCAGTTGTTAGTGAGGAATCGAACGGAGACGGGATATCCTGCGAGTCACAATGCAAAACCGCCAGTAAACATGTTGCGTGACATAGCTACATTTGGCATTTTGTAGAATACCTATTACAAAGTCAATTTTCAGGTGTGCTATTCTTCTTGTTCGTGACCGCCCGCACTCCTACAAGCCCCCTCATCCTTCTTTTCTTTTCTATAATGACTCAATCACTCATTAAATCAGATATTTGCTCATAATGTCAAATATCAACGTGACCCAAATGATGATTACTAGTATATGTGGATTGTGTTTTCACCGTACCCATGTGACATTCAGTTTATCAGACTGAAGCATATGACAGGAGCTCTATAATGACTGGAGGCCAGGGCTGTGGAGGCCTGCAGGAAAAAATGATATATGTGCCTTCAAAGTCTCAAATCTATGTGACCAGACTAGGATCCCACACTGGCGAATGGCTTCTGCTGTATCTAATCACATCCTGTGGGACGACATAGACAGAAGAAAAGAGTAAGTGTGTGTATGTCTGTGTGTAAAAAAGATAGAGAGAGAGTGTGTGTGTGTGTGTGTGTGGGTGGGTGTATTTGTGTGTCTTTGAGGTTTTCTGAAAATGGCTGTGGCAGCAGCTCACTCTTGCTTGGCACGATTCAGTATCGGTAACCATTTTTAATTTCCCATTAGACCCTTTGCGGAGATCGATTTGCGCTCACAACGTAACTCATTAATTAGCTGTGATGCATTTGTGACTATGAGGAAAGGCCAAATGGTGGTTTTGCACAAATATATGTATATTCACAGCAGAACAGATGGACACAGAAAAAAACAACAACTTTCTATCAGAGGTAGTGTGAGGGGGTGTGTGTGGCAGTGGTGACCGGGACACTGAGGAACCTTGCATCATATTATATGGTATCAAGACTAAATCTATGCAAAGGAATCATTGAAACAGTTTAAATGTCACCTTATGAAAGTTGTACAAAACTTGTGTGTGTGTCTGTGTGTGTGTGTGTATATATATATATATATATATATATATATATATATACACATAGCTTAGCAACAGTGTAGGCCTGTTAAACAGTTGTTTAACCCACTGCATTGTATAGCTACTTACCACGCTCTTGGCATACTATAGTCATTAAAATGCCACCTGTCATATGACAACTAACAGTGGCTCTCAACTTGGAGGCCTCAGGATAACTTCATTATATTATATTTATTATATTATAATTTTTTTACACTTCTCAATTTCAGGAATTGTAGTTAATATATCAACACTGTTTCAAATAATAAATCACAGCCAATCATAAACTGATGTTTTGTATAGAGTTACCTAGAGCAGTTAATTTTGAACCAATGTGATTTTACTGTAGGTGGAGCTACGCAGCAGGACCACAGAAACTGAAGGCAATGGGTCTAATATTTGTGTACGCTATTCATATTTATACATACATTTGAACTCAAGAAAACTTTCCACTTAATTCACAACACGCGTTAATGCATTTGTTCTTAAACTCATTCTAGTGTTGATGAATTCGTAGTAGTCTAAATGACTGTTGTAACACTCAAGCAATGACCATATAAGGGCATTTTGCACACCCTTTTCTTTCGTTTCTAAATTAGAAACTTTGCGTGTCGCCGTCGCGTCTGGTTAGGACAAAAACTCTGATCAACATGGAAAAGATACCTTTTATCGCGTGTCGCGGCGTAGCGTCGTGTGTAGTTAGGACATTGTGTAAATTAGAACTTTTCGTGTCGCCGTCGCTTCTGGTTAGGACAAAAACTCTGATTAACATGGAAATATACATTTTATCGCGTGTCGCGTCGCTTGTAGTTAGGACATGGTGTAAATTAGAAACTTTGCGTGTCGCCGACGCTTCTGGTTAGGACAAAAACTCTGATTAACATGGAAAAGATATCTTTTATCGTGTGTCGCGTCGCGTGTAGTTAGGTCGCGTGTAGAACACGGTGTTATGCTTGAGAAAAAAAAAAATTCTTGCTTTATCACGTCATATCTGGTTATGACACCAGACACACTGGTTAGGCTATGTTTTTTTTTTTTTTTTTTTTTTTTTTTGCTTCAAGCACTTACTTGCTTATTTCGGCACTTACAGGACCCCTGACAGAATTAAGTTCCTTTTGTCTGATCCTCAAAAACTAGCACAACCTCACCCGAATGGAGGGTTGCAAGATGAGCATGCAGCATTACAAACCAGACCTCTTCAATGTGAGGCTCAACACCACTAACAATTATGTTGACTATTGACTTTTCTCTCCGAAGGTGTGATCAATTGCCGTGAAAGTAATGACATCGCTTGTTGTTGTGACCCGTTCAGTGAGCAGGCAATTTATTTTTGGTGACAGAGGACTCATGAGAGACGACAGGTCGTCAGAGGTTTGGCAGCGATCAGAGAGCAGAGAAATCTCTCGGGCCGAGCGACGAGGCGCACCTATTAGACGCAATTACTTCTTCTGATTGACTTGCTGAAGTATGCTCTTCCAAAGCACAGCCATTAAACTCAAGACTATTCACATATCTGTGTAAATGGACAGTGTGGCATTGCAGCATAAAAGTGGTTCGAACGCTCTGACAATTTGGATGTCAATGTAACATGCTGATTTTGTGTGATTTGAATATAGAAAAAAATGCAGTATGAAATATATGCACCCTAACCATTACATTACATGCAAAAAACATTCACATTTTCTGCAAGACTTTGATAACAGAAATGAGTGAACGCAGAAGAGATTAAAGGGACTTGTACGGCAACGCGGCCTTCATGCGTGACACGGAAAAGGTTGAGTGGGCAGAAAAGACGTCTTTTTTTTTATTTCATCAGGAGATTGTATTTTTCCGATAACCGGCTCGGAGTAAGCAGGATAATAGATTAGATTGATGAGCTCTGAGATACAGAGTTTCCTCGCCGAGAGCCGCTTAAAATGAACTCTTTTCTCTCTTTTCCCCTCTCACATCTGCGTTGGGCTGTGACACAGATGAATAGGCCAGTTGAGGACAGGGGAAAAAAGTCTCCTTTAGTTCTCATGCAGCTCCGGAGAACAGAAAACAATCCGTCTCCGTTCCCGACGTCCCCTATGCTCAGACAACCACTTGATTCCTCCATTTTCTGTCTTTTTACTCCTTTCCCCTGTTGCTCTGTGCAGTGGCAGCAACTTTCTGAACTTTATATGGGGCTGTATATGCAGTGATGTGACGGGACACCTTCAGTAGTTTAATGTGTATACCAGTTTGCACACTTAAAGCCCTGATATACTTCAAGCGAAATCGAAGAACAAACTCATGTGACATTATTTCGATCAAAATGAGGCCAAAAGAAGTTAGTTTGGAGTTCGTTTTGGGAGTTCGAAACAGCTTGCCAAAGTGCGGCGGATACGTAATGGGTGTATTCAGAGGATCCGCCTTCTTTCACATGGAAATCTTCAGTCCTTTGAGGTTGGATGTCTGCAAGTAAAAATACATGGACACATTTGAGAACTGTTTTATAGTAGAAAATGAAGTTGTAATTCCATTCGAAAGAGACTCTGACACTATCAGGAATAAACTATATTTAAAAAAATGTATCCAAATAGAAGAGTTATTTTAACAGGCAAATGAAGCAGTCAGTCAAGTTTACATGATTTACAAGATGGATTTCCACTATGACAAACATGACAAATGTAAACATATAAAAGAAAAAACGTTATATCTTTCGCCACCAGGGTGGCGCCATTGTGCAGTATTCTAACATGTGACGTCACGGGGTTGGTTGGCTTTAGTTTTCCCACTTTTTCCTAATATATGTAGCTACTAGCACTACTAGTGCGAAAACGTGGACTTTTCATTTCAAATACACGCTAACTTACATGGTGTTGACGAGACGGGGAATATGATGGAAGACATCGTGAACAATGTATATGTGCAGTTTGTCAACATATAACATTAGACGTCGTCTTTTTGTCTGGTACTAATAAACTTCACTAAGTTAGCTAAACACTAAGTTAGCATTAGCTAGTTCATGCTTACAGCTGTTAGCTAATAATGACTGTGTAAACAGTTTGATGTCAGGATATTCACTGCCCAGAGCCTGTTAATCTAAAGCCAACCAACCCTGTGACGTCACATGTTAGAATACTGCACAATGGCGGCGCCCTGGTGGCGAAAGATATAACGATTTTTCTTTTTTCTTTTATATGTTCACATTTGTCATGTTTCTTATATAATTGTTGATTATAGTGGAAATCCATCTTGTAAATCATGTAAACTTTATTGACTGCTTCACTTCCCCTTTAAACTGTAATAACAATTCACAGTTTTACTGTTTTTACTGTATTTTTAATCAAATAAATGCAGCCTTGGTGAGACATTTTCTTTCAGATATATACATAAAAACATATTTTGAATGGTGGCGTACATACTTCTAAGGGGGAAAATAGTGCTCAATGTAAATTATAAAATGCAACTAACCAGCTAAATGAACGTTTTATTGTATAAGAGGGATTTTCCTCCTATTAAAAAGGAAGGAGAAAATGCTTCCCATATCTTTTAGGTGTTGACGTCATATTCCCTGTGTCCATTCCAAGTATGTTGGTGTAAATTCATCATCATTCGTTTTGTAAAATCTGGCCAATACAAGTAGATGCCAACATGGACAGGTTGCAAAACATCCTTAAACCACAAACAAATAATAAAAAGCAGACAGAAATGTGTCATGCAATGAGTTATTGGCTTCAAGTGTGTGAAATGAGACAATGTAAAATGTTGGGCTTGTGTTTCAGTGATTTTCAGGACCTTTTTATTCACTTTCATTCAGTACCCTGAGTCAAGTCACCTTTATTTATAGTGTTGGCTTTATACAGTTCAGATTGGTAACAGGAACATTATGCAGTCAGTTCAGTGTTGATTCAGTTCCATTGTAAAGATCATCATTTATTAAATCAGTTCATTTTATAAAGCAGTTATGTCGTCGTCCAGTTCAGTCAACAGCGTCAGTACAGTCAGATCAATAATGCTGTTGAATATTAAGTCTCCCCAACTAAAAAAAATCAGAGGTGACGGTGGCAAAGGAACCCAAACTCCATCAGGTTATAGAATGGAGAAAAAAAACCCTGGGATAAACCAGGATCAACCGAGGAGCCGGTTCTCCTCTGGCCAACGAACGAACAAACACAGTGTGATTACGATTCGGACTGCATCACAAGTCAGAATTCAGATCGGTAGCATTCAAACATTCATCCACTATTGTGTGGTCTTGAAGCAAATCAACTTGAAGAGCACACAGGCTCAAGCACTCTTAGTATAATCACACTTTTTTTCACATAGCATCTCCATTCATGTGAGAAGTGTGTTCTCCTCATCAGCTACAATAAGTAACGCAAGAAAGAGTGAAGTCTCACCATGTCGAGTTTTTGTTTTAATTAGATACCAGAAAGGCAAAATATGCAAGACGTAAGCAGACAAAAGATGGGGGCTGGCGTTCAGAAAGTGTAGAGGGGTGAAAACAGGAGGTATTGTTAATTCCATAGCTGTCTGCTTACATTTTTATCCTCATTACTCTGTGTGAGAATACGTGCACGCGCACTCTGTTGTGTTCACGAGCTGACAGGGAATGTTTCGGGTGAGAACGCAATGGTTTGTGTGGCACTGCAGAAATTGCAGATGCTGTGGTGGTGGGTGAGAGAACGAGAAAGTGAGTGAGAGGAGAGGAGAGCGCCACGCTCCTGGAATGCTAACGACACCTCGACTCACCCTCCGAACGAATGTTTCAAAACAAAAAAGAGGAGTATGCGGCACTTTGGAACACTGGCAAAGGAATTGAAATGAATGGTTTGCCCCAGAGCTCTTAAGCTTGTGACCTTCAGTGTTCTGTCATGTACTTTTCACATGAGATGTGCTTTTGAATCCTAATATTTGAGAATAAAGTATCACGCCCTCTGAATAAAAATTAGAATGGGGGGAAATGCTGGAGCTGATAATTTATTAATTTAAAAAAATAATATTTTTTTAAAGAGGTTGCCTGACCTTGTTGAACTGGTTAAAATGCATTTCCAAAAACATTGATCCAAATTTGATTTAGGCTTGTTAATGTATACACTTCTGTTCAAAAGTTTGGGCTCAGTAAGATGTTTAATGCTTTTGAAAAAAAAAAGTCTGCTCAACAAGGCTGCATTTATTTGATTAAAAATACAGTAAAAACTGTAATATTGTGAAATATTACAATTTTAAATGAGCCGTTTCCATTGTAATATATTTTTAAATGTCATTTTATTCCTGTGATGCAAAGCTGAATTTCATCAGTCTTCATTTTCACATGATCCTTCAGAAATCATCCATGCTGGAAACTTTTCATTATTTTTTTAATAAACAGAAAGTTCAAAGAATAGCATTTATTTCAATGTATTTCAATGCATCACATATTGATTAATTTTAATGCATGGATTAATTTCCTTAAATAAAAATCTTACTGACCCAAACTTTTGAGTGGTATAGTGTACGTGTCTTCATTACACTTGGAGCACAAAATCTTATAACACAGAATCAAATTTTATTGGTCATTTTGAAGCTTGATGAACTTTCATTTCATGGAAAAGAGCGACCATTGGATTCTACACCCTCTAGAATTAAAGTCAAAATGGGGTTGGAACAATATGAGGGTGAGTAAATTGCATAACTTCATTTTTTGATGAACTCATTACCTGGACCACCTGACCTGAGCAGTCCCAGCGCAGGACACCACTGGCTCTGCCAGGGTCACCGTGACATTCCGGTCTGAAAATAAACCTAACCCTACCCATAAGTTATCCCTTAAATCAGAGAGAAATGACAGGGGAATTACACTAACGTAGAAGGTTGTAAGCCTAAACTTGACATAAACTGTAAATCTGATTGGTTGATTGGAATGTTGTTCCAGGATCAACAAAGATGTTGATCCAGGAACATGTTACACTTGTTGAAATCATGTTCACCCTCTGCCAGCCAGGAGACGGCCCAATCTAAAGATCTTGGAGCTGTCAATCCAGGAACGCACAATAAAGTCACAGAAAGCATCTACCTCTCGAAGAACCGTCGATACATCACACACACATGCCCAGACACTGGCTGCCCGAGGGGATGGCCACAGCGCCGGACCCAGCTGTCACCTCTCCACCATTAATCCACTGCTCTGGCCGACAAAATCCATCTCCCTCTAGCAGGGGTTTGACAGAGGGTAAAAGTGCCGCTGAGATAGCCAGGTTCGGATCAATCGCTTCGATCCCAGCTCCTATGCCAAGGCCCATTCATCAGCCTCTGGTTGTTATTGTTTGTTTCTTGCTTTCCTCAACAACCCGTCTCTCGAGTTTTAGAAGCAGCAGGTTCAGTGTTGGGAGCAGGGATGTGGAAAAACTGTGGCATGAAGTCAAGAACTCGAGGAACCCTTGAGCTTTCACTTCCTTTACTGTCTTTTAAGGGATGTTTGAGAGATAGGGGAATTGAGATGTGTATAACGCTCAGCAGGTATGGGTTTGTCATTGAGCGACTGCTGATGTCAAGAGAGCAGACATTTGTTTCTTTGATTAGTGATGTATAAAAAGGCGAAGAGTATTTCTTTATTTGACTTCAGAAGTTTTCTTTTCAAAATCCTGAAATTTACTCTTTAATTCCAGGCTTACAGTAAAGGGTTTTAATCAAATTTTTAATGCAATCTCAGGGGTCCTTTCTTTTCCTTTGTATGTACTTGGGCTGTTCATTTACAAGACAATGGCATATTGAGGGGCTTTCATTTGATCCGGATGACTATTGTTGGAGTTGTTGGTTTGAAACTCGGCATGGGAGTGCGTGTATTGTATTGGACATAATTTTACTCATTCCCGCAGATTTTGTGCTCGCACCCAAAGTGTGCGCAGGAACACCATACTGTGTTTGACCCCCTTTCGCCTTCAGAACTGCCTTAATTCTACGTGGCATTGATTCAACAAGGTGCTGAAAGGATTCTTGAGAAATGTTGGCTCATATTGATAGGATAGGATCTTGCAGTTGATGGAGATTTGTGGGATGCACATCCAGGGAATAAAGCTCCTGTTCCACTACATCCCAAAGATGCTCTATTGGGTTGAGGTCTGGTGACGGCGGGGGCCATTTTTGTACAGTGAACTCATTGTCATGTTCAAGAAACCAATTTGAAATAATTCGAGCTTTGTGACATGGTGCATTATCCTGCTGGAAGTAGCGATCAGAGTAGTAGCATGGTGGCCATAAAGGGATGGACATGGTCAGAAACAATGCTCAGGTAGGCCGTGGCATTTAAACGATGCCCAATTGGCACTAAGGGGCCTAAAGTGTGCCAAGAAAACATCCACCACACCATTACACCACCACCACCAGCCTGCACAGTGGTAACAAGGCATGATGGATCCATGTTCTCATTCTGTTTACGCCAAATTATGACTCTACCATCTGAATGTCTCAACAGAAATCGAGACTCATCAGACCAGGCAACATTTTTCCATTCTTCAACTGTCCAATTTTGGTGAGCTCTTGCAAATTGTAGTCCCTTTTTCCTAATTGTAGTGGAGATGAGTGGTACCCGGTGGGGTCATCTGCTGTTGTAGCCCATCCGCCTCAAGATTGTGTGTGTTGTGGCTTCACAAATGCTTTGCTGCATACCTCGGTTGTAACGAGTGGTTATTTCAGTCAAAGTTGCTCTTCTATCAGCTTGAATCAGTCGACCCATTCTCCTCTGACCTCTAGCATCAACAAGGCATTTTCGCCCACAGGACTGCCGCATACTGGACGTTTTTCCCTTTTCACACCATTCTTTGTAAACCCTAGAAATGGTTGTGCGTGAAAATCCCAGTAACTGAGCAGATTGCCATCAACCATGCCATGCTCAAAATTGCTTAAATCACCTTTCTTTCCCATTCTGACAATCAGTTTGGATTTCAGGAGATTGTCTTGACCAGGACCACATTGAAGCATGCATTGAAGCAACTGCCATGTGATTGGTTGATTAGATAATTGCATTAATGAGAAACTGAACAGGTGTTCCTAATAATCCTTTAGGTGAGTGTATATTGGCTTTATAAAATCTAATTTATTCCTTTGATTTAATTATACTGTGGTTTTCAAAAGTCTTAAAACCACATTAAAATCTGGGATTCATAATCTGATGTAGGCCTGTATAATAAAAATTATTCAAAAGTCTGTAAAAAGAGTAATATTGTCAACGATTATTTCATTTTAAAATAACTGTATTCTATTTTAATATATGTAAAGAAAATATCCCTGAGGCAAAGCTGAATTTTCAGCATCATTACTCTGGGAATCATTCTAATATGCTGATTTGTTGCTCAAGAAACATTTATTGTTATCATCAATTATTAATCTAAAAGAAAGTTGCAGGGCTTATTTGTAAGGCTGAGATCCAATGAAGATGAAGATAGTAGGTTTAATAGATTTAATAGGTTTAATAAAAGTCCAAGAAAACTGGACATGTGCATTACTATTGACATTACAGTTTTTGGGGGATTTTTCTTTGACGAATAGAAAGTTTAAAAGATCTGAAATAAAAAATAATTTGTAATATTATAAAGATATGTCAGATTAAAAAAGATCTGACCTCAAACATGACTATCAGAAGTTGAAACTATACTAAAGAGAACTTCGGCAGAGACAGAGATCAGAACCCTTCAATGTTGCCCTCAAGAATGTGTTAGTTTGATCTCACAGCTGAACCCTCACATCTACTGTATTCTGCCAGTCAGATGAAGCGTTTGGATGAGTTTGTTGTTGACTGTTGTGTGGGCTTCAACGGGATCATTCTTTGCGGTTTTCCTTTTCCTGATCTGAGCTCTGTGTGTGCTGCAGTCTTGGCAATTGGAAGCAGAGCTGAAGTCTTGGCGGAAGTCTTTGGCAGTGGCTTGCATGCTGGGGATCAACTGACTTGCCAATTCAGTGCTGAACAATGAACTAGCGTAGCCACTGTGAACAAGGTGAACATTACTTATGGTTAATGAGGAATTCAAAAACAACTGCTGCAAAATGAGCGATTTAGTGGCATCTATTCATAGTTTAGCTAACATGAAAAACATCTTAAGTGCTTGAGAGACGCCTTGAGAAGTCTGATTCCTCCAAGGACCAACTGTTTATATCACTTGAAGATATTGCCAATCAATTAAAAAATTAGGTACATTTTGGTACTTCTAAAAAATAGGATAGAAAATGCTGTCATTCATTTCTCACCCTCATGTCGTTCCAAACTCGTAAGACTTTGTTTCATCTTTGGAACACAAAGATTTTTGTCATTTGCTTTCTGTCCCTCCATTGACAGCAATGCAGCTACCACTTTGATGCTTCAAAAAGTTCATAAAGACCTTCGCGCATGAGATTGTGCGTAATTTTACTCATTCCTGCAGATTTTGTGCTCATAGTGTGTGCACATAAGGACAAGTATAATGGCTATATAAAACATATAGTATAATGGGTCTGTGTGTCAGGTCTTAAAGTGAAAGCAGCCTAAAATAGCCTACCAGCTGCCAAATTATGAGATAATATTAAAAATATCTACATGGCAGGTTTTCCCTTTGGTATCGATGTCAAAATTTGGTATTGATGTCAAAATTTTTACTTTAAAAATAAAACTTTATGGAACTTTATGTTTAACTTTATAATTCAATTGTTTGACCATATATACCATTATTTTACCATATTATTTTACCATACTTATAGTATATATGCTGTATTTTACCTTATTAAATTGATAGTCCTGGTAAAGAGACAAAGATCTACATAGAAACTAAAATAAATTTCATCAAACTATTTTTTTAAAAGCATCCAGAAGACACTTGCCTGCCATGTGTCTGTATGGGATTATAAACCATAACTCTAAACCTCCATAAAAGAGAGAATATTACAGATAAGAAAAGAAAACGGAGAATTTATATTGTTAGATAAGAGCGATGATCAGTGTTTGATATGAGTGTGGGAGCTGGTGATAAGTGAACAATGACTGCTGGTCACACGGGCCAGAGGAAATACAGTAGGATGCGCAAGTTGGTGAGAAGTTTCCTTTTCTCTCGTTCATTTATATGCTAAATGTGTTCCCCAGGGCTTCTGTCTTCCCTTTTTAATTTTACTTATCTTTTTTTAATCAATTTTCTTTTATCTCAAAACTTATTTGAATGCTGCTGTCTTATTCTTTTCTCAGCAAGAGTGCATGGGATATCAATTATTCAATGTAGGTAGAGTGTAGTGTAGAACGACTGAGGTGTTCCCTCCTGCGTCTATCGCTCCGTTTCAAAACCTAGTGAGCTTGAGGGCTTTTAAAGGAATAGCTCTATCAACAATGAAAATTCAATCCTTCATTTACTACAACCTGCTGTTATCCTTTTTTTTCTGTCAGAATTGTTAAGCATTGCTTCACTTAAATTCATAATTACACTCTCAGAAAAAAGGTACAAAAGTTATCACTGGGGCTGTACCTTTTTAAAAGGCAAACTTTTGTCCATTTCATGAGCTAATAAGTACATTTTAGGTGTTAATATGTACATTTTGGGTGCCAATATGTACATTTTAAGTGTTAATATGTACATTTTGGGTGCTAATATGTACATTTTAAATGTTAATATGTACATTTTAAGTGTTAATATGTACATTTTAGGTGCTAATATGTCAATTTCAGGATATGTCAATTTCATGAGCTAATATGTACATTTTAAGTGTTAATATATATATTTTAGATGTTAATATGTACATTTTAGGTGCTATATGTCAATTTCATGAGGTAATATGTCCTTTTTAGGTGGTAATATGTCCATTTTAGGTGCTAATATGTACCATTAAGGTACCAATACGCAGCCTTTGGGTACAAAAGTGTACCTTTTGAAAAGGTACAGCCCCTGTGACAGCTTTTGTACCTTTTTTCTGAGAGTATAGACTAACAGTCAAAAATGAAATAAGGAACAATGAAAATGAAATGTTACGCAAATCAAAAGTAACAAGTAAACATTCAGGAAAAATAAGAAAAACAGTTTTGGATAATCTTGAATGCATTATTATTAGATGTAACATTACTGTTTTGATGCTGTTTAAGCTAAATAAAACACAACTGTCTATATTAACACTTTAGCAAAATGCTTAGCATACATTTTGCATTTTGGCATATAAAACACACATGTTGCATTTAAAAGCTGTCTCTCAGGCACCAAATTGAACACCTTATACAGTTTTTGTATCAGCTTTGTACCAAAGTAAGGTGTGTGTGTGTGTGTGTCATGGATTTATTTATTTATTTATTTTTACTGCACCTCTCAAGTTTAAAATATTGAATTCCTCTTTGTAAAAGTCTATAAAATGGTTTTTAAAAAACATTTTCTTGAACCTTTTCAAAACCAGCTGTAAAAGACATGCAAATTCATAGTTGAAAAGCTGCGGGAACCTTGGTGTAAAGGAAGTTTGCAATGGCGGCCTTCTTTCATTTCTGTTTTCTCTATCAAGAAAGACATTAGCCCTTTGAAGTCTCGTCTGCAATTAGTCTGGCATTATGAGACTTTATTGGTTGTTTTCTCTGTTTGTTTGATGGAGGTCTAATCACTCTTAATGACAGTACACAGGGGGCCAATACTGCAGGCCTCAGGGACACGCCGTCTTCTCCAGAAAGCTCTCATCAACCTAGAGGCCACCTCCTTTTATGTTCTCTCTCTCTCTCTGGACATCTCCCCAATAAACATTATTTATTTAGCTCAATTCATTTCATTTATTTATCATAACATATGCTCACCCCTGCAGCGATAGAATCAGTTTCATTAATAATCCTGTCTTTCCCCCGTCTCTCTCTAAGCCTGCTCACACAGACCTGGGGTTCAAATACTTTACTGAACGTGTACGCACACACACGTTCACATAAGGCATGTTACCACTGAGGCAGCAGTTTCCTGTGGCGCGATATAATTCATCTAAAGCTTCTTTAAACAGCACTTTTAACTGATTTCGCAATTATTATGCGTATACAACAAACATACTGTATATTAATTAAGAGACTACATCGAATAGTTTCACAAAGTTTGCCCATTCGAAAACATAAACTGAGCAATTTCAGCATTAGGTGAAAAGTTTTTCCCCCGAAGAAAATGTGTTGTGTATCTATAGAGTGCTTGCATTTATCTGTATAAATGTCTATCTGAATGTGTTGGGTAAGTTACTCTAGCTACTAATTACATCTTCTGTAGTGAAATTAGATTACTGCAAAAAGTACTAAAAAGTATTAAAAAGTATTGCAATACTTAATTACATTCTAAATCCAATATCAAGTTCGACCAGTTGAACAATAAAAGGAAACACATAGAACTGCTCTTTTAATTCTATGCAGTCTCATCCCAAGACGTCATATAACTGACGTCTTGGGACGTCTTTTGACCATACGTCAACATCCGCCTTTTTAGGGTATACCCTTTAACATCGGTTAGATGACGTTATCGGATCCTAGCCCTACCCCAGACCTAAACCTACCCCTAACCGACGTTAAAGGTAAAGCGTCAGTTGTATGACGGCCCGGGATCGTCATGTAACCGACGTTTAAGGGTACCCTAAAAAGGCCAACGCATTCTCATCCTTTAACGTCATATAGAACGCTATATGCAAAAACGGCGCTATACGTTAATATAACACGCGTGTGATGGTTAGGTTTAGGTTTATGACGTCTTGGGTTCGCGTGTTATATTAACGGAAAAGGGTGCCATGTGCGTAGTATAGCGCCGTTTTTGCATATAGCGTTCTATATGACGTTAAAGGATGAGAAGGGGCTGAAAAGGCTGATGTTGACGTATGGTCAAAAGACGTCCCGAGATGTCAGTTATATGACATCTTGGGATGAGAATTGTTATTTAATTCATTTAAATTAATAATGCACATTATTCTTGAACTGACCAAATTATTTAAGGCTACATTAAAAATGTACATTTGATTATTAGATGCTAAATGTTGCTGTTAAATCCATTGTTTTATATAGCGTTGTATAGGCAGTATTTAATCCGATTAGATCAGAAGTAACTGTAAATAAATTTCAGAACGATCAACAGTCGCTAGGTTGAGTAGCAAGAAGCCTAAATGGTTTTAAATGGTTGCTTTTCTGTGTTTGCTTACTGACCCAATTTATTTTTCTTTAGATATTGCTAGACTTTGTAGATATTTGTTCCATTCTTCAAAATGTCTTCTAAGTTTTTTTTCTACTCTTATTGTTGCTCCAAATTGAAAATCATGAATCTAATCTCTTTGAAAAGTACTATCTCTCCTCAATAAGCCTCATAATCATATACTGAAGTTGTCCATATTCTGATATAAAGAAAGAGTGACAATAGACCGAGTTACGCAGTGTGACTTCCAGCCAGACAGGGTTTGAAGCGCACGCTTCATTAGAGCTACACTGATGAAACACTCTGTGTTCTGTCAAAGCTCAGGGCAAGCTTATTAAAGAGAGAGAGAGTCCTGCAACGACAATCAGAATGAAGTGTATGAAAACTTTAATGGCTCTGAAACGACAGCCGCACTTGTGAATAAGTTTCAATCGTGTGTTCGTAACAAGTGCGCTTGATTTCTCACAACGGCGGTTCCTCAAATTAAGAAGACCTAGAGCTGTAATAAATAAATGGAGAGGTCGCTCCAACACAAGGATCTCACACACAAGTTTTTGTTATGCAGTGGTGGAAGGGATTCACTGACCCCAAAGCAGTTGCTCCAGCAGGAAGGAGACTAACACTTCCTCTGAGGTGAATACAGATCACACCATCATGAATCCAGGGCCTGTCTACAAATACTAAACCAGACAACCTCACTCTGGCTTCAGATGCGTCGCAATCTTCTCGCTCTGCTTTTTCTTTTTGTTGCGCTCTATCTACATATTTGTTTCTATCATTTCTATGAAAATGTATTCCGATCACTCTTCATCCATAGTGTTTTATTTTGCAGTGGTTCTGTGTTTGAGGCTCAGGGAACCACTTTCTGCTGGCTATATTCATACACACACACAACTGGAAATAAATAGTATACTGTGGATTTACATAGCAAAATATGTTAAATACAAAGAGAATTTTTAAAGCTGCACTGTGTGATTTTTACCCCCATCTAGTGGTGAAAATGTATATGACCATCCAGTGAACATTAGTTTCTGTTCCTCTCAATTCTGATTTCATTTTAACTCCTACGGTGGCCAATGTAGTCCAAGATTAACATGGCTTCCAGTTCGACCTTGTCCATGAGTGTTAACTCAAACGTAAATGTAAAAGGCGAAGCTTGAATTAACGGGTATGTCCCTCTTTGGCTAATGTACTTTCAAGATGGAGGGGCAACATGGCGACCGACATTAGAACCCCTTACCCGTATGTATTTTCAATGGCATATTATACACTCACGAGAATACTTTATTACTTAAGCGAAGTAAATATACATTAATTAGCACATATATTTTTGAAAGAACTAAGTGTTTTTAGCTAAGAATAAACTAAAATAGTTACACAGTGTAGCTTTAAGATTAAACAGAATTGAAAATTAAACAAATCTGTTTTATACCAGCCGATTCTCATCCCAAGGCGTCATCTAACTGACACTTTTGACCATGCGTCAACATCCGACGCTTTAGGCACCCTTTAGCGTCAGTTAGATGACGCTATCCTAGTGGTCTAACCCTAACCCTACCCCAGACCTTAACCTACCCGTGGGATAGCGTCATCTAACTGACACTAAAGGGTGCCTAAAGCGTCGGATGTTGAAGCATGGTCAAAAGTGTCAGTTAGATGACGCCTTGGGATGAGAATGCGTTGTTTATACACATTTTATTGGTCCAATTTAATTACTTAAAAATAAATTGAAATCCTTGTATTTTGTTTGTCATACACTCTTAGAAGATATGGTTCTATTGAGAACCAGAAATGGTTCCATCCCCCGCTTCATATATGGAACTCCAAAATGGTTCATAGAACCATTTTTTTTTGGTAAAAGATTCTATTGGCCAAGTACGGAACCCCAGGGTTTTATATAGAACCCAGAGGAACCCTTTTTTAAGAGTGTATAGAACCTTTTAGGGGTTCCAAATACTTAGCGCTGATAGAACCTTTTAAGGTTCTATATAGAACTTTTTCTTCTAAGAGTGTATGTCAGGCAGTAGTCACTGATGAATCACTTTTCTGATTCATTCAGTTCTGATGGAATGTGTTGATGTTATTTTGGGCAATTTACCCTTTCTATCTACTACTTCTCTGTATTTAGCCTTCTCTTTTTTTTCGTTTTTTTTTTTTTTTTTTGGAGTTTTCATTTTTCTGGAGTCTGACATTTAGAAAGTTTAAATGTGGTGTGTTCTTCAGCAGCTTGTAGCTTGTAGGCTAGATACTTACATTTCCGTGGCAAAAAAATCACAAATATTATAATGTATTACCTGTCAAGATTTCTTTGTCATTTCTTTTCTTTTCATCAAGGAATCCTGAAAAAAAGTATTACAGTTTCCAGAAAACAATTCACCATTGTAATAATTATAAGTAATGTTTATTGAGCAGCAATCAACATATTGAGTTCTGGAGTATCATGTGGCACTGAATACTGCAGCAATGATTTTGATTGTGGACCAATAAACTTTTGATAGGCATCTAAAATGATAGGGAAGAATGTTTAGTTCTAAAATCTCTTGCTTCGCATCAAAGGAAGGTAGTTGACCCAAGAGCAAAGAGACAAATCCAACCATAATTTCATCAGAATGCTGTGACCCATACATACGCCAGCATCTCCCTTTGTATTCTCTTTGTACTGCAAGTACTTGATACTTTATTTAAAGCAATATCATTTATTATTACAGTAAACGTCTCTCTCTCTCTCTCTCTCTCTCTCTCTCTCTCTCTCTCTCTCTCTCTCTCTCTCTCTCGCTCTCTCTCTCTCTCTCTCTCTCTCTCTCTCTCTCTCTCTCTCGCTCTCTCTCTCTCTCTCTCTCTCTCTCTCTCTCTCTCTCTCTCTCTCTCTCTCTCTCTCTCTGTGTGTGTGGAGGATGCATACAGCCAGAAGAAAGTGGTTCCACCTGACCCCAAACAAAGAACAACTTCAAAATAAAACATGCTGTCACTATGGATAGAGAATGATTGTTATACATTTTCATGGAAACGATAGAAACAAATATGCAGACGGAGAGAAACTGAGAGCGACAAAAAAAAGCAGGTGCATGTGATGAATTATGCATTTTGCTGGTAAAGTGCCAACCTCCTTGAAATTCAAAAGTGGGGCGAAAAAATCTGTGATTTCGGTAAGTGCTTTAGGTTTTTAATTATCCAACACTAGCTGGATTTAATCATGTTTAGGATTTGAAAAGTAACCCTGGACTTGATAGACAGTGCCAGCCAAAAACGCAAACATACAAATGTATTAAGGTCATGAAATAAGTTAATAATATATTAAACCAAACAACATTTATTTTTACCACAAGTACACATTTCGAGCAGAATATTTTGCTTTAAATATATATATATATATATACATGTATATGTGTCCTTGTTACACGTACTTAACAAAGTAATAACAATAAATTATCAATAATTACATGCAACAAACCTTCAACCCTAACCTACATGTTAAAAAATAATATTACTCAGTAATTAAATGTATAATTACACTGTAACAATGACACCTTAAATAATGGCATGGTGGTAGTGCACTGATACAAAGGTTATACTTGAAGAATCGAAATGGCTTAGCTGTGAAAAAAAAAGTCTTGTTTTGTTTGTGTATGAATGAAATTCATACATTTGAAAGTGTAGTTTAAGCATCCGAAACGTACACACACAGTCAGACACACATGGTTGTTGGCACAGTTTGCAGCCAGACTGATCTTTCGGTGACACGGGGAAAGGTCTCATGCAAATCTGCATGCCTCGGGCCCTCGGCTCTCTGGCTCTCCAGTCAGTGTCACTGCGATTGAGACGTCCCTCTGCACTGAGCAGTCATAACACTCCACATAAATGTCAAGAGGGAACCTTTGAGCCGGGGCTGTATATAACAGCAGATAAATCGTTAGAGTGGTAGATGTTATATAGATGTGACAAAAGCATTATTGCGGAGTCCCTGGATCCATCTATAATTCATCTGAGGAGAAAGGGGCTGTCAGTGTGTTTGTGTGTGTAAGAGAGAGACAGAGAAGGAGAGGGTGTGTAAATGACAGGTGTCATTTTGAAAATAGATTCCCCCTTGTCTCACTGCGAGTGATGTGTCTAACATTACCTGTGTAAAATACAGATCCTTGTAGAGTGACTGTGCACCTGTTGGCTTATGGGTATACAGGGGCCATTCTCAGCTATGGTGGCATTTGTGCAAATACCTGTGCATTTTTTTTCTTCTAAAATGTTTTGCCTTCTGTAACATTTAATCTGACATCATATTTAAGGTGATCACACTTTACTTAAAGGTTTCTGTGTTATATTATGCATTCAAGTACTGATTAATAATACATGCATGTATAGGGTTAGGAGGATTAGGGTTACTTGCACATAATTATGCACAATTAAGTTAACTACATGTAACAAGGACACTGTAAATGTATTAAATGGCACACCAAATTCTACACTGAACACAATTTTTGTATTTGCCCCATTTTTCATGAGCTGAACTCAAAGATCTAAGACTTTTTGTCTTTTTATGTACACAAAAGGCCTATTTCTCTCTTATATGGACATTTGAAGTCTTCGCAGGAGTTGGCGCTAAATATAATTAACACTAATTTGAATACTGCCTCTCTATGGTGGGCAATTAAAGTCACCATGAAACCGAAATAGACAATTTAGCAACTTTTTTTCGATGACGTGTTTACTGGCAATTGGACGGGACCAGCTGTCACTCACATAGCAAACCACAACCACCCAACAATCCAAACAATTCCCGATGGACAAAATCAAGTCCCGCCCCACATTTATTCTTGTTCAAAAAGCTGTTTTATTCCGATATAGTCCAGCTGAAACCCGTTCAAATGAAATTATTTAAAGAAAACCCTGATTTTTTTTTCAAGCAGTTTCCTTAGAATGTCCCCTTCTAATAAGGCCTCAAGCTAACAGAATAATTTCTGAAATGTGAGCTTAAGGCCCTGCATACTCTACCACTATCACAAATAAACTGTCAAAAACACTTGCTGCATTGTAGTTTTATTTTTGTTCATCAATTTGTTTAATAGGGACCGTGACCAATTTGGAAGTTGCACCGGAGTTATGCAGATATAGCTAATTTACATGTGTATTCCCCAGACAGGAAGCACATTAAAATACATCACAACAGAGAACAATGAAGAGCAAACAGCTTATGCCAGATCACGGCAGAGAAAGCAGATTTTAAACAAACTCAATGTAATGCAAGTAAAGAAGGAAAAAGGAAGTACAGTACCATTTTTTTATGAGGATGACAAAAGATGACTAATTCACATTTGATTGGACAATAGATGCCGTTAGTCTGCACTGCACTAATTACCACTCAAAGTGTAAAACTGCATAGGCTACTATCAAATCTAGCATATATTCCTTCCTTCCTTTATGTATTCCTTCCTTCCTTTATGTATTCCTTCCTTCCTTCCTTCCTTTATGTATTCCTTCCATTCTTCCTTCATGTACATGTATTCCTTCCTTCCTTCCTTCCTTTATGTATTCCTTCCTTCCTTCCTTCCTTCCTTCCTTCCTTCCTTCCTTCCTTCATGTATTCTTTCATGTATTCCTTCCTTCCTTCCTTCATGTATTCTTTCATGTATTCCTTCCTTCCTTCCTTCATGTATTCTTTCATGTATTCCTTCCTTCCTTCCTTCCTTCATGTATTCCTTACTTCCTTCCTTTATGTATTCCTTCCATTCTTCCTTCATGTATTCCTTCCTTCCCTCCTTCCTTTCTACATGTATTCCTTCCTTCCTACCTTCCTTCCTTCCTTCCTTCCTTCCTTCCTACAAGTATTCCTTCGTCCTTCCAACATGTATTCCTTCCTTCCTTCCTTCCTTCCTACCTACCTACCTACAAGTATTCCTTCCTTCCTTCCTTCCTTCCTTCCTTCCTTCCTTCCTTCCTTCCTTCCTTCCTTCCTTCCTTCCTTCCTTCCTTCCTTGCTTCCTTCCTTGCTTCCTTCCTTGCTTCCTTCCTTGCTTCCTTCCTTGCTTCCTTGCTTCCTTCCTTCTTTCCTTCCTTCCTTCCTTCCTTCTTTCCTTCTGTGAATAAATGATGACAGTTTTTTTTTATTTTTGGGTGAAGTATCCCTTTAATGCTCCAGTTTGCTATGTTGCTGGGAAGTGATGATAAACCACTTAGTTAGTTAGCAGAGAAGTTGTTTATTCCAGTAATTGTTAATAATACAGTCTTTATTGAACTGTCCTTGCCATTGTTTTATAAAAGTAATAAACCACTCCAGTCGGTTTAGGCCACTCGAGAGTTTCAGGAACATCCATTATTAAATTCTGTAATTGGTGTAATGAGTTTTCATTGTCACATCTCAATATGATGCATCTTTTTACAGCTCTAGCTAGTATTTAATGAATACCATGAAGACCTTACAGTGAATTTAACTGTATGTCCATATATAATGAAATCCCAGTATGTTCATTTAAGATCAATAATCTCAATCTGGCAACCCAGCTGTCAAACATATGGGAGCTCTGAGTACGATAAACCATGTAAGCTCTATTATGAGCTGTATGAGATAAAAAGAAACCAAGAGAAGATCCCTCCAATATGTGAATGTGTCGATAAATCATCATGTTTGGTCAAATCATGGGTTGCATGTGTCACATACCAATTTACAGCGAAAACTCCAGCGGCAAATGCAAAACAAGCCCTGAAGAGGTTGCTAACTTTCACATAATAGTATGGCTCCTGTCTCCCCTCTCTGCCCCTCTCCACAGATGTTGTGATAACGGTGCTGTTGTGTTCTGAGCCTTAGGACTGTCAGGGTCCCTAGAGACACGTTGGTGCCGTACATTTGAATGAGATAAAGGAAAGAGCCCCCAGGGCTTTCCATTCAAAGGTTTCTCTTTCCCAACGAATTTGTTTCAGCTTGGCATAAAGCACTGTGTGGTGTCATGCACAAAATAAGATTAATCTGTGTGCAACTATATGCTTGTCGACTAAAGTAACAAATAATAATAATAGTGAGGATTGGAAAATAATAAATGCATTGGAAAACTTGGGGTTATGTTATTGCACCATTTATCTACAGTGCATGAAATGTTAATATAGGGACCGTCAATCGATAAAAAAATTCAAAAACAAATTACTTGATATGTCGACTGATTGATCTAATTAATAACCTTTAATATATCGCATATATGGGTATTTGCTGAGGCAAGACATTAGGTCTACATTTAGCAACCAAGGCTCATTGGAAAACATTTTTGCAAAAACTTACATACAAACGTAAAAATAAAGGTTCTTTATTGGCATCAACGGTTCAAAAGGTTCTTTATTATTAAAGATTATTAAAATGTTCTTTACACTTCTTCACAGAAATGTTCTTTTGGGGGCCAAAAATTGTTCTTCTATGGCATTTCTGCAAAAAAAAGAAAAAAAAAGAAAAAAGAAACAACCTTTTGGAACTTATTTTTAAGGGTTTATACAATTCACTGCAGTTTCCAACTGAAATGAACACTGGTAGCAGCAAAACACCATCGACTTTTATACATTTTCTCACAAATTATGATGACTGGGCACTTTGATCTTGAAAAAACTTTTACCACAGTGCATATTTTGTGACTGAATGCATTTTTATGAATACATTAAAAGACATGTAAGCAAGCTACTGGCATTGTTGCTTTAGAAAATTGGGTTTTTATCTCATGTTTGCATTTGTTAACACAATCAATTGGGTTTTTGGTAGAGTTTAATGTAGCTGGTATATAATGTGATCGAGTAAAGATGATTTAATGGCATTCATCGGACATTTCATTCCTGAAATGTTGCGATGTACCCAACCTAAAACATTGCCCTCTTCTTTTCCTGTTTAATGATGATGGACATGTTCTGTTATTGTAAATGAACACCACAGAAACTTGAAGCAAGATAACTTACATGTTACTATAGGTAGTGCGGTGCCTATAGCACACCTCAACCTCAGTCAAAGGCATCATCTTTGACTGAGGAGCTAAAAGACTAGAAACATCTCTTTCCTCTCATGCATAATTTCTGCTTCTGCTTTTCATGAAGTATGTTTTTTGTTCTGTTTATGTCTAAATATAGCTCTGTGAAATGATTGCATGATTGTATTCAGCCTTTGGCAATGCAGAATATTAAAGCTAGTCGCTAGTTTCACTTCTATTGAGTTTGTGGTTGTATCTGATGCCGAGACAATAAGTTTATTATTTGATTATGGTGCATTATACATTGTTCATTTAAATAGTCAGACGATGTACAGCGTTTGACTGTTGTTTTATAAATTTGAAGCATTGCAGATGGAGAATTATGGGGGATATTAGCACTCTGCTAATGCTAACTGTTTATTTATATGTGAAGTAGTCTGCTAAAAGACTTGAAGGGTTTTAAACACTGTACATAAACACATTTAAACACTGTATATAAACACAAAGTGTTGAAGTCAGTTTGGCTATTTGGTTCATCATAACCACACTTTAATTGTTATATATATATATATATATATATATATATATATATATATATATATATATATATATATATATATATAAACGTCTGAATCCAGTATTTTTTAAATAGGTGAAATTAGATTTTAAGGTTTATTGATATTTTAAGATTTTGAAGATTTTGTGTAATTATTTTTTAATTATTATTTTTATTTTACTTTTTATATTGTTTTTTATTTTATTTTATTTTATTTTATTTTATTTTATTTTATTTTATTTTATTTTATTTTATATACCTGGCTTTGGTTAACTATAGGCTCTGCTTCTAGAAGCAGTGCAGTCAACATCATATGTTTTTTAATGGACTAACAAATTATTGTGCTTTTGGCAAGTGAAGGTTTAGTGAGTTTTGCACATATGCTGTCATGGAGATTAATTACAGCAAATTGTGTAAACAGAGGTAAATGGAGTTCTGGCTAAAATAAATAATTTATTTATTTGAGATATCATAGCTTATATCTGCCTAGTCCCTCGTGCGTGTTTCAAGCTGCAGTTTGTCTCGAATATATGAAATGTGATAATTGCCATCATTTTTCAAATATGCAGACAGAAATAATATAAGCAAAGGCATTTTGGTCCTTTGATTATGTTTCTGTGCCAGTGTTGATCATGTTCTGCTGAATGCAAAATAGCTACAAATAGTTCATGCTGTGAGCCGATATGTTATGGTGGGATTTCTGATTTCCCTGACATCACCAGTCTGATTTCAAGAAGTCCAAAATACATTTAAAGAGCATGAAATACATGTTTACAATCATTTTTCAAGAACAGATTTTAATATTTTCAAAAGAAAATGTGAGTGATCTTTGCTAGGTAGCTTGTTGTGTATTTCCAGCTAGGGCATTGCTATAGTTGCCACAGTGAGTGGTTGTGAATGCATTAAAAGTGGTCGACAAGGTGTTCTGAGTGGTTTCTTGGCAGGTACTTACTGCCTAAAGTTAAAAAGCCTTTAAGATATTCAAATCCCTAATCCATTCCCAATCCAAAAGTCTCAAAAAGTGGGATGATTTGAGAAATAATGTGTGGTAGCACAAACAACTAACCCTATAGGGTTATGAATTGAATTAAACCCCTTTGGCATGGAATGAGTTACCCGCTAGAATGTGAAACATAAGGTTTGATTAAAATCCATAAATATGAGCAATAGTGACGCTAGCCTTAGCATGCAAGTAGTCAGAAATTGCATGTTTGACTGTTTGGCCTATAAGGTCACCTTTCCAAATGTGTTGATGAAAAGCACAGTATGATGCTACATGAGTAATGCACAGATTGACTGTGAATGTTGATCAAGGTGGCATAAGGAGGAATAGAGAACAAGGTTGACAGAGGCCCTGAAGTCTCACAGGCAATCTGCTCAGCTGAGAAAGCGAGAAAGAGAGAGAGAGAGAGAGAGAGAGCACACATGCAGCTCATAAATCCATCATCCACCGCATTGAATGGAGTAAAATAAAGACAGAGTAGTGCAGATGTCCCCAGAGTGACACCAGCATGACTGATTTGGCATTCCAGGGTCTCTGACACACTCTTAGACTGAATAATTAGATATTGCCACATGTCTCTGCCAAACTCTAAAGAGTCTAAAGCACGACACGCTGATGAATGCAAGCATTAGTGATTCAACAAAGTGAAATAATGTAACTTGCTTATAGCGGCATTATCATAATTACGACCATGATTAGGAAACCATAAAAGCATTCATAGTGATTTATGATGTGCTCACAAATACATTCAGTTCTCAATGGTTTGTATATGAAGAATGCAAAGCATTAGACATCCATATTCTATTGGGTATAACTACAAGTAAACATAATGAAACCACCCTGGCATACATTAAACAGTCAACTATGTAATGTAGATAGATATTAACCTAAAAGTTGAACTGTGTTTTGAAGATAATGGTTCTTTTTTTCCATAAATGACAAGTGTGTGTGTGTGGGTGTGTGTTTAGGTTCCTTTTTAAAAATTACATTTTAAGAAAACAGCTGCTGCCTTTTTAAGTACAATCAACTATATTTAAGTCATTTCAACCTAAATTACATAAAACTGACTTAAAAAAAACAGTTGATTAACTTATTTGGTGAGTTAAAGCAATTTAAAAAACATGTGATGTCATAACTTATTGATCATGTAATTTTTACAGTGTAAGTATATTAAATAACTAACTCTTTAAGCATGGAGGAAATGTTCAAAAGACATTAATGTAATTGCATATCAAAAATGTAAAATTTACTGTATCAAGTTTTTAAGTAAAGGGTAAGAACTAGCCCCAATCTTTAGCTAATTTGTTTTATAAGTGACTTATAAAACCAAGAATACAGGAAGAAAATGATAGACGTGTTTCCTGCATGAGAATAATGGCTGCATAAATCAAAGCGTCTGTGTGAACTGCTAAGCGATTGCAAGGCAAGAAACAACTCTCTGGTTCAGTTAAGTCTGGCTGATAACCTGATGCATCTGTAGCTTGAAAAAGGCCCTGGCCTGCTCTCTCAGTCAGGTGAGTCCAGCTGGAGCGACGGCAGGATTATGCACCTGGCCGTGTTGGAGCGTTGCCCACATCATGTCAGACATCCTTCCTGAGGAGCCTACAAACTCATCACTTTCTACTTTCAAAACCTCGGAATTATGCCTGTTTGATTTGTTCTTTGGTTCAGATGTTGTAACTTTTGTTGTTGGTAACTTTTTTAGACGGGCCGGTCTGAGTATTTCACTATCTGCTCAGTTACTGGGATTTTCACGCACAACCATTTCTAGGGCTTACAAAGAATGGTGTGAAAAGGGAAAAACATCCAGTATGTGGGGCGAAAATGCCTTGTTGATGCTAGAGGTCAGAGGAGAATGGGCCGACTGATTCAAGCTGATAGAAGAGCAACTGTGACTGAAATAACCACTCGTTACAACCGAGGTATGCAGCAAAGCATTTGTGAAGCCACAACACACACAACCTTGAGGCGGATGGGCTAAAACAGCAGAGGACCCCACTGGATACCACTCATCTCCACTACAAATAGGAAAAAGAGGCGACAATTAACAAGAGCTCACCAAAATTGGACAGTTGAAGACTGGAAAAATGTTGCCTGGTCTGATGAGTCTCGATTTCTGTTGAGACATTCAGATGGTAGAGTCAGAATTTGGCGTAAATAGAATGAGAACATGGATCCATCATGCCTTGTTACCACTGTGCAGGCTGGTGGTGGTGGTGTAATGGTGTGGGGGATGTTTTCTTGGCACACTTTAGGCCCCTTAGTGCCAATTGGGCATCGTTTAAATGCCACGGCCCACATGAGTATTGTTTCTGACCATGTCCATCCCTTTATGGCCACCATGTGCCCATCCTCTGATGGCTACTTCCAGCAGGATAATGCACCATGTCACAAAGCTTGAATCATTTGGTTTCTTGAACATAACAATGAGTTCACTACTAAAATGGCCCCCACAGTCACCAAATATCAACCCAATAGAGCATCTTTGGGATGGGGTAGAACGAGAGCTTCATGCCATGGTTGTGCATCCCACAAATCTCCATCAACTGCAAGACGCTATCCTATCAATATGGGCCAACATTTCTAAAGAATGCTTTCAGCACCTTGTTGAATCAATGCCACGTAGAATTAAGGCAGTTCTGAAGGCGAAGGGTAGATTTGATTAATTGAATGCATTGATTCACTTGATCAAATCAATGAACTAAAACACTTCTCTAAAAGGAATTGATTTATGTTAGTGAACCAATTCATTTTAGTTAGTCAATTCATTTTTTTTTTTAAATTTACTAAAATGAATCAGATTTTCAATCACTACTTGGAATAGAGAAACATTTTCTACTCATTTAAAAAAGTAGATTGTTATTGGAAAAGTTGTACATTTAGAAATGTGTTCTACTGTTAGAAGGTTAGCTCCTCCAAAAATGAAAATTACCCCATGATTTACTCACCATCAAGCCACTGTAGGTGTATATGGCATTCTTCTTTCAGACGAAATGTCCTGGCTCTTCCCAGTCTTCATAATGGCAGTGAATGGCCATTTGTTTTGAAGTCCATCAAAGTGCATCCACCCATGATAAAAGTCCTCGTATAAGTCATATACACCTAGGATGGCTTGAGGGTGAGTAAATCATGGGGTAATTTTCATTTTGGAGTGAACTATCCCTTTGAGCTACTGAAAATGCATCAGTACTTTTTAGTTAGTTATATGTTGTACCATACGAAAGCCTCTTTTCCCTATCCATTTCATTGTTCAGGAAACTAATTAAAGTAATTTGACGCGTAACGAATCTGTTCTGTCAGTCAGTTAGCCGACAGTTCCATTACCTATTCTTGGATGTGCAAATACAGGAGGGATAATGTCAAGCGCTGGCCTTATTGTGCCCTGCCATTAACAAAATCTAAGACGCAATGAACGAGGTCGCTGTCTCCGGTGAGAGGAGGTTTTCACAGCAACGCGTTCTGCGATTACCCTCCCACCCGCAATCATGCCACCCACCGTGGATCATTAATATTACAAACCTGCAGGGGAGGACGTGGCCTGCAAATCCTCACTGTAATTACATTAAATATCATACAAAACAGTGATCAAAGCCTGGAATTACACGGTAGAGAAGTCATAGCTGCTAGGAAGGGAGGAGGAGGAGAGAGAGAGAGAGAAAGTTCCCACAGTGGGTTCCTGGAGAGC